>JAWHQI010000338.1:0-1200000 GCA_033032865.1 Dactylorhiza incarnata
CCTCAGAGAAATTCTAATGTTATTACGATGATTATTCTTGATTGCATCACACCACTCCCAAAATTCGTGTCAACCCCTCGACATGATTCCCTATGCTAGAGACAATCACTATGATGATTATCGTCATCCCTATCCACCGTGCACGAGCGGACCGCGTTGAACCTTCATCTCGACTTGATTATCTTAAGGATGATTACTATGAGGATCATCATTTCGAGAGAGACCTCGAGTGTATGTTTTGTGATGTTGCCTCATCGTTTGACGATTCATCGAGTCCAGAGTCATTTATCTACTGGCTCGTTGTCATGGAATATTATCTTTGATTATTTTGAATTATTCGGTGAGCCTTGGCGCACCGGTTAAGGTGTTGCCGTGTGACCTTAAGGTCACGGGTTCGAGTTCTGGAAGCAGCCTCTTGCAAAAAATGCAGGGTAAGGTTTGCTCTTACATTTCACCTTTGTGGTGGGACCCTTCTCCGGACCATCGTTGCGCGGGGATGCTTTGTGCACCGGGCTGCCCTTTTATTCGGTTAGCGTCGCATCAACTTTGCAAAACTTAGCCTTCTAGATCAGGCGAGAGCATACTGGTCTAGCATTGAGAGGACCGTGAGCGAGATTGTTTTCACCGCATCACTAGCTGAGTAGAGATGAAATAGAGGTTGTGTCAAAGGTATTTGACTGCATCATATCAGAGTCGCTTGCTCGAGCAATTATTTACCTTTCGGCAAGGATCCACATTCTTCACTGAGTATATGGATTGTTTGATGAGTTAGTAGTGAGGCGACATACGAGAGGAGCCAACTATGTCCACTTCTCGATTTCGGTCTTGGCTTCGATTTTAGATACGTACTGAGTTGATTATCATACTTTGAGTCCCGCGAGCAGACATAACAGCTTGTCCTTCACTAAGAGCAATCCTTGAGACCCGTAAAGTTGGTCGAGTTGACTCGCGCCCTGACCATTCTTCTATGAGTCCTTCCGATCCTGAGGCCACCAGTATGCCTACTATTGTCCTGTCAGACACGATACATGTGATACTTAATATTGTTTCTCTCTCCCTAGTGAGGTAATTTGTCCAATGACTGGTCTGTCATCTGATTCTGACTTTAACCCTATGGCTCGAAAGAGAATACATGCGATGAACCTGTTAATCCTAATAGTGATGTGTCCTTCTTCTAACCCCGATGTTGACTTAATTATTGCTCTGATCATAAACTCACCCTTGTGTGCATGTTTATCTGAGTTTTCCCATATTGTCGTCGCGAGCCATATTTCAGTGAGTGTCGAGAGCATAGTATTAAATTTGTAGTGGTTGTCTCTCTTGTTCTCGAGGTTACTTCTCTTATCGATTACACTCATCAGAAGGATCATCATCTTACGACTGAATTATTTGATGAGCCCTCGTTGAGCCTCTAGAAGAGCTATCTGATGATTTGGGAGATATTCAACCTACACTAGCATTGCATCCTTGTGTCCCTGTCTCACACGTTCCTTTAAATGATCGTCGCGTCATGATGAATTTACTTACTTACCGCCAGGTGAACTTCTGAGTTACATCGTTAGGTCACTATCTTCGACATTCCTTCGGGAGATTGCCTCCATGATGAATTTTTCTATCGACCACCGACGAGCCTCCTGATGACTTGCATCGCTTAGGAGACATTTGATGTGTCATGATATTACACCTCAGTGTCAATGCCCTTGATTGTCATTTGGGTGTCCGTGTACTTGACGAGTATTTCTACATCCCGCCCAAGGAACATCCGGTTAAGTCACCTATTCTTAGGGATTTTCATCGCTCTCTGAGTATGCACTTAGCATTTGTCATGTCTTTGCCTGCTGCATGATTTACGTCTTACTCCGAAGTAAAATTATATTAATAATGAGAGCTTTAAAATTTGCGCGTATAGTTTCATGAGAAAACAATTGTTCAATGAAAGTGATTAAGTGATAATTTGTAGATTACTTGAGAGGTTCCCATTGAGGACAATCTTGAATTTAAGTGTTAGGTTAATAAGTCAATACACTGTCATGAGAGAGTATGAGTCAAATTTCTTTGTGCTTGGTATTCCTAGGAATATGGGTAGTTATCATGTATTAGATGTATGAAATTTGATTCTAGACGTGGAGCCACTTAATTTTGGACCTTCAGACTTCTCTGTTAGCTTCATTTCTACCATCATTACAGCCTCTCCTGTACCTCCAGTCTCCACCACTACCCTACCCATCACCATTGTTTCCATGTCCCTCACCCATATGGCGGCTTGCTTGGTGTGTGAGACCCTTGGGATGTCAGCGACACGAGGACCTTTTTGCGGAGACATTTCTTGTTTGGAGCGACAGAGAGTCTTACCTGATTTACATCGAGAGCATGTAGTCTCCATTCACCGGAGATGAATGTTTCTGAGCCCGGGAGATTGTCCGAGATCGAGGTTTTCTTCCAATTACGAAACCTCCAGTCCCCTTCCTCTTGGTGCGACTCTGAGAGGCCCTCACTTGGTGTGACTCCAAGGCATTGACATCCTCAGCCCTTCCTTCCCGTCGATCTTTGCTGCCCTCACATGTTTCCGCAACCCATCCATACTCGTCACTGCCGCCGATTTCCCATCTTCCCAGTAACCGCTGTCTCTTCTTTTCCTGATTCCCCAAGCCCCAATTTCACTCCCAACAGTGATCATCCAAGACCCCAAATCACCATTTCCCCTCCTCCTCCCATCCTGACGCTAATCCTCCACTTCCTACTCCATTCCGGTGACAGTCAACCCAATCCCACCTTTATACAACGTCGGCCAGAGCTTCCTTTGCTTCTCTATAGTCGCTACAATACAGAACCCCATTCCACCACCGATCTCCACTCCATGATCTTTCTTTCACCCGATCGACATCCCCTCACACTGCCACAAGCCCACCCAAGTCATTTGCCTCCCCAACGTCCACATTCATCCAGATTGGAGTCAGCAGTCCTCGGACCCCCGTCATTGCCATATTTTGCCGCCACCTACTCGTGTAAGTTGTATTTTGGATGTTATGTTTTTCTATTATTGTGATCATACTATATTCTATAGGATACGATTACTATATGTGTACTCTTATGTGAAATCGCTTGACTTGCAGGATTTATTCGGCGAGCGCTTAAGATACTCGCGCCTTAATTGTGTGTGGATTAGCATTTGCTTTTCCAATTAAATTTTCTGTGAACAATTGTGCACCTAACTAAGTTTTATTGTAATTAATTGCTTATTGTCAATTTAATAGGACTGTCTATTGCATTTGCACCTACATTAGGGCTTGTTAGTAGGGGCACCTCGTTCCACTCCAGGTTTTTAGGGCATCCATCATTCACAACCTACCCTGCATCAGTTCTGCTCTCAGATTTTTGCGTGGTTCATCTCTCGAATGGAGTTGTTTGATCAATGTGGTATTACGATGTGTATTTTGACCTAACTCTGTGATTCTTGTTGCATGAAGTTCTTTATTTGATGCTATTATTACTTGGGCTGTTTAGGGTCTCAATTTTCATCCGAAAAGTTGTGAGAGAAATTCCAATGAAAAGTTGCGAGAGAAGATTGGGCGTTCAAGAGTGCCTTCTCTATAGAATAATCATTACAACGGAAATCCAGACGAGGATAAAGTCTTTAACAACTTCAGCAAGGAGAAGAGGAAGTGAACACCCAGGAGGAAAAGTTGGTTGTCATGTTAATTTATTTAAGTTGTTCACATGTAGATGTGCATATACATTGATAGGTGTTTGAGTCTCTTGTGTGTATGTATGTTCTCATTTGATCTATTCATGTTTCTAGTCATGTGTATGTGTTTGTATGTATGTCTCTTAACTTATAACTATGTATGACAAATTCTTCCTTTATTCAAACATAAATAAACTTGAACTAGGTTTAACACTTCATGCAACACCCTAAGAACGAATTGGGATAAGGTTATTGATTTTGATGACGAAATTATCTTTGTAATGGACTTATTAAATCCAAGGAGTCAAAGTTCTTATTTTATTAATATACATAATACATTGAAACTCCCCTCTATATGTAGAGTAATTGAGTTACAGCAATCTCTAATGGGATATGTGAGACTAAAGAGAAGAAATGACTGCAGTGGGCCCTCATAATTTGCCATTACAATGTGATTTACACTCCCCCTTAAGCTAGAGAGTATATATTAATCATGCCCAACTTGGTACACATATCAGAGAAATATGAAGGAAGAGGTTTGCTGAATATGTCGGCTAGTTGTCTTATGTAGCAAAATAAAATGCATATGCACCGATTCACAATCTTCTCTCTGATGAAAATGACAGTTCATTTCTATATGTTTTTGTTCTTTCATGAAACACCAAATGACAATCCATTTATATACAACCACTTATTGTCACAATACATAAGCAGATGTCTATTGTAGGTTTCTCCCAAGTCATTCAAAAAAGTTTTCATCCCTTTTAATTTATAATCTATCCGTGTCGTTTCACGACACTCTGCTTCTGCATTGGACCTGGAGATGACAACTTGTTTCTTGCTCCGCAATGTGACCATGTTTCCTCTAAGGAATGTGTTATAACCAGAAGTGCACTTTCTATCGGTCTTGTCATGAGCATAGTTAACGTCAAAGTATCCTTCAATACACAATGATTATTTTTCCTAAACAAGAATCGCTTATTTGGAAAGTCTTTGATGTACTATTAAATCTTCATAGCTGCATTAAGGTGACATTTTCTAGGAGTATGCAGGAACTGACTTTCTCTACTGCAAATGAGATATCAGGTCTTCTAACCATGTGGTATATTTTTTTCCAACAAGGCGTCTATATCGGTTGACATCTTGGAGTAATTGTGATGTTCATTCCACAAACTATCAGCCCCCGTTGGCATATGGGATCGAGTAAGTTTTGCTCCTAGTAATCCTGCCTTTTAAAGGAGATCCAAAGTATATTTCCTATGGAATAATCCAACTATTTTGTTGCTTTGGAAATCTCGATACCAAGAAAGTATCGGGGCGTTCCCATATCTTTCATCACAAAGTTCTTCCTCAGATATACTTTGGTGTCTTCTATGCCTGACACATCAACAACAGTGAGAAGAATATCATCAACATAAACTGTGAGAATAATAAGGCCAACATTTTTCTTTCTCATGAAAATTGAGTGGTATGCATGACTGCTATGAAAATCGATGGTGTGGACCTAACTGAACTTGTCAAACCAATCTTTTGGGGTTTGTTTCAATCCATAGATGATCTTCTTGATGTGCATACCTAAGACTCCCCTGAACAACATACCCTGGAGGTTGCTCAATGCACACTGTTTCTTTGATATCTCCACATAAGCAGGCATTCTTGGCATCAAGCTGGAACACATGTCAATCCTTGTTGACAACAATAAGAAAAAAAGTCTGTATAAAGTTAATATGAGCCACTTGAGAGAATGTGTCAAAGAAGTCAACAACCTATTTTGAGTAAACCCCTTGGTGATAAGCCTAGCTTTTTACCTGTGAACTTTACCATTCAAAAGAATCTTTATGAGGAAGACCCAACGACATCCAACAATATCACCACTTGAGGGTAGGGGTGCAAATTTAGCCCGGGCCCGGTTGTCCGACCCGGGTCCGAGTTCGGTTAGGCCCGTTCCCGGTTAGGCCAGGGCCAAGCCAAGGCCAAGCCTAAGGGGGGCTCACCATCCCCCCTTATTTGACCAGGGCCCGACTTGGTGTCCGACCCGGGCCAGGCCCAAGCCTGCCCGGGGTACCAGGCAAAGCCTGGTGTTCTTTCGGTGCACTCAGCTGGGCGCTGCCCAACTGTAAAGCTGGGGATAACCCAACTTTAATGATGGGCAATGCCCAACATTTAAATGATGGGCGCTGCCCAACATTAAATGTTGGGCTACCACGCCCGTGGCCGCCCAGCATAAATGCGCAGCCGTTATATATTATAATATGTATAATATATATTATAAAGTATATAATATTTAGTATTATAATATATATAAATTTTAAATTATATATTATTGTGATTTAAACATTTAGCTGCTTTGGGGGTCTGCTTGGGCCCAGTTTCGTAGGCTCAGGCAGGCCCCCTTATTTTGGTGAAGCCCAGGCCCGGTCCTCACCAAAATAAAGCCTTGTCCCGGGTCTGGCCTTGTTCCGGGCCTGGCCTTGGCCCGCAGGACTTTTTTTGCACCCCTACCTGAGGGTGTAATGACAAGGCTCCATGTATCATGAGAACGAATAGCAGACATTTCTTCATCTATATTGCTTTCCAACAAAGGAATGTTCATGGCTTCTTTATATGATGAGTGAATAGTAGTGACAGATAATGTTGTCGCAAACTTGCTGTAAGAGGTACTCTGTTAAAAGAAACCACATTGGTAATGAGATGTTGAATGCAATAACTTGCACCATTTGAAAGGTAATTGGGAAGTCAGTTGCTATAATGTCGGATGGATCAAAGTCTTCAGAAGGAGGAGATGAAGGATGAGATGTTGTCCCGGGCTGTGAGGACTGACTTATAGGTGTGGAAGGAGGAACAGTGTCAGAAGAGGTGGTTGTTTATGGAAGGTACCGATGATAACAGGTCGAGAAGGGGAGTATGAATAGTGGGATTAGGTGGTGGGGAATACATGATTGGTATAGGGGTGGAGGAGGCAAATGATGATTGATGGGGAATCATGAAGTATAGTAGGTTCGAAAGAGAGGGTTTATCTTTCATATAAACATGGAGTTGGTTTGAAGAAAGTGATATCAATAGTCATATTGATGCCAAAAGAGCGGACCGATGCAACGATACCCTTTTTTTGGATCGGAGAGTCCCAAAAAATGTATTCAAACTCATCTAAGGAGGCATGTGAAATATTAAGCAACAAATTCAAAGACTCCGGACAAGGTTAACACCTTGCTAATCAAATAAGTGGTCTTGGGGTCGTCACAATTGGTATTAATAGAACCGTTCCTAAATACTAAGAAGTTTTCATCAAAATTTGATCATGTAGTGGCATCAATAATTGAATCTAAAAGAATTATCATACTTACCATAATTGAATTAATGGGGGTCGCTACAAGAATATGAATATAGATTGAAGAGATTTGATAGCCCCACTTGAGCAATCATTTCAAACCAAAATTAACAAAGAAACTGGAAGAAATCATGAGAAGAAATCCAAAATATGAATATAGATTGAAGCAATCATGAGAAGAAATGCCAAGAAGGGTCTAACCACAAATTTCAACAAAGAAACTGGAAGCCAACAAACTGTGGCCAGGGGAGAAGCAAAACACAATATTTTAAAAGAATCACTTCAACCTACCAGAATCTGTGCAAGAAAACGAATCATGATTTAAACATTTGTTACTTCAAGTGCAAAGGTGCATAACAAAAAAGCTAGTTCATCAGGTTGATGTTAAGTCAACATTACTAAATTATGAATTTGAGAAGTATATGCCGAGCAATCCAAGGGTATTTGATCAAAGACCATGAGACAAAGTCTATTGACTGCAGACTAGAACGGGCACCACGAGCATGTAACCACAAAATGGACTAATATCTTGCTTAAAATCATTTTTAAAAAAGCCCAGTGAGTCATTATTCGATGTAAGAAACTATGGAGAAGAATAATTTCTTTTCTTACGCTTGTATGTTGATGATCTAATCTTCACCAACACAAACTCAAAAATCATTGCATAGTTCAAAGAAATCACGATGACTGAATACTATATGATCGGTTTTGGTCTCATGAAGTATTTTTTTTGTGAGCTCAAGCAAAAAAATATTTGGGCACAACATTCATTCCAGGAGAAGTATGATTCATATTTGCTAAAAAATTAACACGGAAGATTCTAAACCACTAGTAACCTACAAAGCAACAAGCGATAAGTCATCGAAGAATGATAGAAAGGAGAAAATAATGAAGAACCGTATTGAAGTCTGGTTCGATCATTGATCTATCTCATCAGCACAACACCTGCTATCTAAAACACAATAAGCATCGCCTCAAGATTCATGAGTAAACTATGCAAAAATCACTTCGCAGCTGCAAAAGGCATCTTAATATATAAATGAACCAAGAGCTTCTATATCCTGTACAAAGAAGAAGAAAACATCCGCTTAATATCTATGTTGTTAAAGGCGCGATGCGTCTTCTTGCGTCTTTTTTGCGCCTTTGGAGCATAAAAGGCTCACTTGGGTGAGATTTATGTTGTAAACTTTTTAAAAAATAAATAAATAATGGAATAATGTAAGAAAATAATTTTTCAGATTTAGTGTTTGCGAAACATAATCGAGCGTTGAGATTTAGATATAATGCAAGTGACTACATTGATTCTATTTTAAGAGATATAAATGATAGTAATGAATGATTAATGAGTAGAATGTGTTGAAGGTATTAGTATTATCACATTAGTAGAGTCCTTTAGGAGTGTTTGAGTTTAGTCTCACATTGTAGTTTCAAGTTTAAGAGTTCTTGTATGTCATATATATAGCCCCTTTGTGGATGATTAAATAGCACCAAATATTTCTTTCTATTTTATTTCAAGAGAATGGATGATAAATCTGATCAAGAAGATGAACCGATGTTGATTATTTAAAATGGTTGTGGTTGCCCTTTGCCCTCGTCAGGCGCATGCTTGCGCCTAGGATCCAAGACCCCTTTGCGCTTGAGCCTTTAATAACCCACCATTCATACAAAAAGTGCAGCAATATGTAATGTTGCTTGTGATTGGTATAGGGGCGGGGTGACGGGAACTGCAGAGAATGTGGTCTTATTATCCTCTTCAAAAATTGTGGCAATAGGTAATGCTGCTTGTGAAATTTTATGGCTCAGAGGGATATTAAATGATTTGCAAAAAGAGAAAAATTCTACTATCATTCATTGTAATTATGTATCTGCTAAATATTACAAGGACTGCCATTTATCACTACCGGACAAAGCATGTAAATCTTAAACATCACTTTATTCAAGAGCTAGTTGAAAAAGAGAAGTAAATAATTTGTGGAACTAATGATCAGGTTGCTTGTACAACCCTCATATTTTCCAAGTCGGTGGGACCCGGCGCAGGTGAGGTCGAGACAGCAAGGTAACCGAGGCAATTAGAGCAATCGCTTAGAGGCAACCAGAGCCGGTCGAGGCTGGAGAAGGGAAGAAGGGGTTAGCGGGGCAAGAGGTGGGTGGGTCTTTCCACTCGCCCACCCCTTGGGCGAGTGGGGGATTCCCCCACTCGCCCGCCCTTGGGCGAGTGGGGGAAACCCCCACTCGCCCACCCCTTGGGCGAGTGGGGGATTCCCCCACTCGCCCGCCCTTGGGCGAGTGGGGGAAACCCCCACTCGCCCGCCCTTGGGCGAGTGGCGGATTCCCCCACTCGCCCGCCCTTGGGCGAGTGGGGGAAACCCCCACTCGCCCGCCCTTGGGCGAGTGGGGGAAACCCCCACTCGCCCACCCCTTGGGCGAGTGGGGGATTCCCCCACTCGCCCGCCCTTGGGCGAGTGGAGGATTCCCCCACTCGCCCGCCCTTGGGCGAGTGGAGGATTCCCCCACTCGCCCGCCCTTGGGCGAGTGGGGGAAACCCCCACTCGCCCGCCCTTGGGCGAGTGGGGGATTCCCCCACTCGCCCGCCCCTTGGACACCTACCCGTCCGGTCGGGTTAGCGAGTGGACCGATGTCCACTCGCCCGGGCAGGGTGAGCTCGGTTCATTTGGCTATCCGCAGTCCAATTTTGGCTATTCGCAGTCCATTTTTGGGAAAGTCTATAAATAGACCCCCATGGGCACCTTGGGAAGGGTTGGTTCCTACCCCCTCTCTCGCGTGTGAGCAAGCACTACCCCTCCCCTCCCCTTGACGTTGAAGGTGGTCAGTGAGGTGTTCTTTAGTGCCCTCCAAGGTGCCCAGGCTCAGCATTGGCTTGGGAGGGGAAGCGCTCTAAGATCTTCCGGGTATGTGGTGGGACCTCCTCGCTGAAGCTTAAGGGGTTCGTTTGTAGATTCAAGTGTTCATCAAGTCCAAGTCTTTCAGTTCCTAGTGACTGGTCAAGGGTCTAGGCTTAGGTCAAGTAAGGGTTAGTCGCAACCCCTTTCGAACGCTGAGACCGGGAAACTGGTTTCAACATTCTGGTGCGGTGAGCGTGGAAGCGACTAGCTCGGAAATCTCTGAGCCAAGTCTCATGGCCGGAAGCGATGAGTTGGGAGACTCACCCCCTATCAGCGAGTACCTGAAGAAGGGTGATTTTGACGAGTTCAAGAAGTCGATCCTGGAGCTCTTGCGGATCGCACCTCCCCCTCGCGGCGAGTGCTCAACACCACCCACACCCGTGCTCACCTCGCAATCTCCGATGGAGGCGGAGCAAGCACATCAGCAAGGAGGGAAGAAGAAGGAGGAAGCGAGAAGTCAGGGGGACCAGGGACCCCCCGTTGGGCAGGAGCAAGGCTGGGGGTTTCAACCACCAGTCGCCCTACCAACCTGGAGGCCGCCAGGAGGACCCCCTCAAGGCCAAGGAAGAGGCCATTTCCAAGGGAGAGGAAACTCTCAGGGGGTGCAGGGACGGTTCAACCCAGCAGGGTGGCAGCCGGGCACAAGGCCATTGCAACCCTACCCCCTGCAAACCATGACGATTGGCCGAAGAAGAGGAAATAAGAAGAGGGGTCGCGCAGGGAAGAAAGCAAGGAGGATGGCATTGCCATACTGTGACTTCCATCAGCAGGAGGGCCACGCGACAGTCACCTGCCCAGAGTTTCTGGAGTTGAGGAAAGGAAGAAGAACCTCGGCAGAGAGGAGACAGCTATGCCCCAAAGGACCAGGAGGAAGCTGAGGAGATGGAGGAAGTGATGAATGAGATGGCCAAGGTGCATGTGGCCGAGTAAGCGCAAGGAAGCGCAATGTAATGGTATGTAATCTATTTATAATATATCAAAAGTAGTTAAAGATAGCATTTAAGTCGAGTCCTCGACTAGAGACCATTCGCCCGGGCTTGTTGATGCCGGTCGCTGGGTGGCTCGTCGGGTAGATTCGTTTCAAGTCGAGTCCTCGACTGGATACCACTCGCCCGGGCTTGTTGATGCCGGTCGCTGGGTGGCTCGTCGGGTAGATTCGTTTCAAGTCGAGTCCTCGACTGGAGACCACTCGCCCGGGCTTGTTGATGCCGGTCGCTGGGTGGCTCGTCGGGTAGATTCGTTTCAAGTCGAGTCCTCGACTGGAGACCACTCGCCCGGGCTTGTTGATGCCGGTCGCTGGGTGGCTCGTCGGGTAGATTCGTTTCAAGTCGAGTCCTCGACTGGAGACCACTCGCCCGGGCTTGTTGATGCCGGACGCTGGGTGGCTCGTCGGGTAGATTCGTTTTAAGTCGAGTCCTCGACTGGAGACCACTCGCCCGGGCTTGTTGATGCCGGACGCTGGGTGGCTCATCGGGTAGATTCGTTTTAAGTCGAGTCCTCGACTGGAGACCACTCGCCCGAGCTTGTTGATGCCGGTCGCTGGGTGGCTCGTCGGGTAGATTCGTTTTAAGTCGAGTCCTCGACTGGAGACCACTCGCCCGGGCTTGTTGATGCCGGTCGCTGGGTGGCTCGTCGGGTAGATTCGTTTTAAGTCGAGTCCTCGACTGGAGACCACTCGCCCGAGCTTGTTGATGCCGGTCGCTGGGTGGCTCGTCGGGTAGATTCGTTTGGGTGGATAAGGCTCCAAGAAGAGAAGCCGGTCTGAGGATGTGTTGAGTTCCTCCACCTCCAGGTGAGCTCGGCTCTCTGTTAGGTGTTGAGTTCCTCCACCTTCAGGTGAGCTCGGCTCCCTGTTAGGTGTTGAGTTCCTCCACCTCCAGGTGAGCTCGGCTCCCTGTTAGGTGTTGAGTTCCTCCACCTTCAGGTGAGCTCGGCTCCCTGTTAGGTGTGGAGTTCCTCCACCTCCAGGTGAGCTCGGCTCCCTGTTAGGTGTTGAGTTCCTCCACCTTCAGGTGAGCTCGGCTCCCTGTTAGGTGTTGAGTTCCTCCACCTCCAGGTGAGCTCGGCTCCCTGTTAGGTGTTGAGTTCCTCCACCTCCAGGTGAGCTCGGCTCCCTGTTAGGTGTTGAGTTCCTCCACCTCCAGGTGAGCTCGGCTCCCTGTTAGGTGTGGAGTTCCTCCACCTCCAGGTGAGCTCGGCTCCCTGTTAGATGTGGAGTTCCTCCACCTCCAGGTGAGCTCGGCTCTCTGTTAGGTGTTGAGTTCCTCCACCTTCAGGTGAGCTCGGCTCCCTGTTAGGTGTTGAGTTCCTCCACCTCCAGGTGAGCTCGGCTCCCTGTTAGGTGTTGAGTTCCTCCACCTCCAGGTGAGCTCGGCTCCCTGTTAGGTGTTGAGTTCCTCCACCTCCAGGTGAGCTCGGCTCCCTGTTAGGTGTTGAGTTCCTCTACCTCCAGGTGAGCTCGGCTCCCTGTTAGGTGTGGAGTTCCTCCACCTCCAGGTGAGCTCGGCTCCCTGTTAGGTGTTGAGTTCCTCCACCTACAGGTGAGCTCGGCTCCCTGTTAGGTGTTGAGTTCCTCCACCTCCACGTGAGCTCGGCTCCCTGTTAGGTGTGGAGTTCCTCCACCTCCAGGTGAGCTCGGCTCCCTGTTAGGTGTTGAGTTCCTCTACCTCCAGGTGAGCTCGGCTCCCTGTTAGGTGTGAAGTTCCTCCACCTCCAGGTGAGCTCGGCTCCCTGTTAGGTGTTGAGTTCCTCCACCTACAGGTGAGCTCGGCTCCCTGTTAGGTGTTGAGTTCCTCCACCTCCAGGTGAGCTCGGCTCCCTGTTAGGTGTGGAGTTCCTCCACCTCCAGGTGAGCTCGGCTCCCTGTTAGGTGTTGAGTTCCTCCACCTCCCGGTGAGCTCGGCTCCCTGCTAGGTGTGGAGTTCCTCCACCTCCAGGTGAGCTCGGCTCCCTGTTAGGTGTTGAGTTCCTCCACCTACAGGTGAGCTCGGCTCCCTGTTAGGTGTTGAGTTCCTCCACCTCCAGGTGAGCTCGGCTCCCTGTTAGGTGTTGAGTTCCTCCACCTCCAGGTGAGCTCGGCTCCCTGTTAGGTGTTGAGTTCCTCCACCTCCAGGTGAGCTCGGCTCCCTGTTAGGTGTTGAGTTCTTCCACCTCCAGGTGAGCTCGGCTCCCTGTTAAGTGTTGAGTTCCTCCACCTCCAGGTGAGCTCGGCTCCCTGTTAGGTGTTGAGTTCCTCCACCTCCAGGTGAGCTCGGCTCCCTGTTAGGTGTTGAGTTCCTCCACCTCTAGGTGAGCTCGGCTCCCTGTTAGGTGTTTAGTTCCCCCCTCCAGGTGAGCTCGGCTCCCTGGTAGGTGTGGAGTTCCCGCTTCCCACCTCGGGTCGAGTTCAACTCGACTTGAGGTGCTGAGTTTTCTCCACCCAAGGTTAAGATTAATCCGACCCAGGGTGTTGAGCTTTCTCCACCTCCAGTTGGACTCGGCCCATAGGAGGGTCCTCAAGTGGAGAAAGGTTTTCCTCCACCTCAGGTCGAGGTTAATCCGACCCAGGGTGTTGAGCTTTCTCCACCTCCAGTTGGGCTCGACCCATAGGAGGGTCCTCAAGTGGAGAAAGGTTTTCCTCCACCTCAGGTCGAGGTTAATCCGACCCAAGGTGTGGAGCTTTCTCCACCTCCAGTTGGGCTCGGCCCGTAGGAGGGTTCTTCAGTGGAGAAGGGTTCACCTTCCGTCTCAAAGTCAGGATCAATCGAAAGGCTCGACAGAGGGTTCCCCGATGACGGATCCTTTCGTGGATTCCCCTAAGGTCCCACCTACTCGTCAAATAGGTGGGTTGGACTTTCTTTCCGAGCTTTGGGACAAGCTCGCAAAGAGCGGGGATTGTGTACAACCCTCATATTTTCCAAGTTGGTGGGGACCCGGCGCAGGTGAGGTCGAGACAGCAAGGTAACCGAGGCAAGTAGAGCAAATCGCTTAGAGGCAACCAGAGCCGGGTCGAGGCTGGAGAAGGGAAGAAGGGGTTAGTGGGGCAAGAGGTGGGGTGGGTCTTTCCACTCGCCCACCCCTTGGGCGAGTGGGGGATTCCCCCACTCGCCCGCCCTTGGGCGAGTGGAGGATTCCCCCACTCGCCCGCCCTTGGGCGGAGTGGGGGAAACCCCCACTCGCCCCCCCTTGGGCGAGTGGGGGATTCCCCCCACTCGCCCGCCCTTGGGCGAGTGGAGGATTCCCCCCACTCGCCCGCCCTTGGGCGAGTGGGGGAAACCCCACTCGCCCGCCCTTGGGCGAGTGGGGGATTCCCCCCACTCGCCCGCCCTTGGGCGAGTGGGGGATTCCCCCACTCGCCCGCCCTTGGGCGAGTGGGGGATTCCCCCACTCGCCCGCCCTTGGGCGAGTGGGGGGATTCCCCCACTCGCCCGCCCTTGGGCGAGTGGGGGAAACCCCCACTCGCCCGCCCTTGGGCGAGTGGGGGAAACCCCCCACTCGCCCGCCCTTGGGCGAGTGGGGGATTCCCCCACTCGCCCGCCCCCTTGGACACCTACCCGTCCGGGCCGGGTTAGCGAGTGGACCGATGTCCACTCGCCCGGGCAGGGTGGAGCTCGGTTCATTTGGCTATCCGCAGTCCAATTTTGGCTATTCGCAGTCCATTTTTGGGAAAGTCTATAAATAGACCCCCATGGGCACCTTGGGAAGGGTTGGTTCCTACCCCCTCTCTCGCTGTGTGAGCAAGCACTACCCCTCCCCTCCCCTTGACGTTGAAGGTGGTCGGTGAGGTGTTCTTTAGTGCCCTCCAAGGTGCCCAGGCTCAGCATTGGCTTGGGAGGGGAAGCGCTCTAAGATCTTCCGGGTATGTGGTGGGACCTCCTCGCTGAAGCTTAAGGGGTTCGTTTGTAGATTCAAGTGTTCATCAAGTCCAAGTCTTTCAGTTCCTAGCGACTGGTCAAGGGTCTAGGCTTAGGTCAAGTAAGGGTTAGTCGCAACCCCCTTTCGAACGCTGAGACCGGGAAACTGGTTTCAACATTGCTGATGTGTTTGTGAAGCCAAATCAAAAAGAGAAGTTCAAATTTTGAAAATTACTTGGGGTGTGTAATTTTCTAGACTAAGGGAGTGGTTTAATGTATGTAGAAATCATCAGGACTACAAACAATGAATTTAAGAGTTACTAGTACAGAATTTAAGAGGTTTTAATTAATGCTAAGAGAGACCGTTAGTGTCCAAATGTATCTTCTTTCTAATATAAAACCGTGAGTAATGTACTGAAGAATAAAGAAGGAATGAAATCTCTTATCAGTTCATCTTCTTCCTCTATTTGAATCATTGTCATTTTTATTTCCCTGCATATCAACAACTATATCTTTGTGCATTCTTACATTCTCTTTAAGCATTATGATCCATCCTATGGGGATCAGATCTTTGCTATTACTTGAATAGTGAGTGCTATGCGTTTCTTATCTGTTGGAAACCTGGAAGTACGCTGACTTTTATTTCTTTCATTTCTTTCCAGAAAAATCTTCTTTTCTATATATTTATTTATTATTTTATTAGATATATTTCCTGTTAGACTGGATAATGATAACATTTCCCCATTGTTTCTAACAGATATCAGAAGGTTGATTTTGTGAAGCCACGTAATTTTAGAAATTTTAATGACGTGAATGCAAATTCTGAGTGAGTATATTTCTTTAGTTCTCTTCAGGCATGGCTTAATACCTAATTTTAGATATCTTATGATGTGAATGCAAATTCTTAATAAATATATATTTTTAGTCCTCTTCAGGCATGGCTTAGTAGCTGCACTTTTTGCACTATTTTTTTCACTTTTAAGCCATCAAAATGGCTTAAATATGTATTGTATTTATGAAATCTACAATATCTTGGGTCCAGTCATTTGTTTATTTGAAAATATGAAATGTTCTACTCCAACGTATGTTTACTTGTGTTGAATAAACTATGTAAAAAGACCCAATAGCAAGGCCCAGCTAGAGCCCCCTCTCATTGTACTAGTTTAGTCTCACATCTTAGAATGAGATTTTCTCTTCTCTCCTTTTTTCTATACAAGTGTACAAATGCTTGTATGTATGGGTGTGAGAAATCAATACAATATTTTTACATTTATTTCCCTCAATTCTGTGTTTTCCTACATGGCATCAGAGCTGAAATAGATCCTAAAGTATTTTTTTTCTCTCCACCTCTTAACGCTCCCTTCTTCATGTACTCTGCCTAGCGTTTTCTCTGCTACAGACCGCATCAGAGCCTCATCAGATCGCAACTCTGCTGGCAACCGCCGGCTCCCCTCCATCGCCAACTATTCCTCCCTTTTTATAGGATTCTCAAACTGTCCTCTGGGGCCCACCGCCATCCTCTGTCCGCCGGTGCTCTGCGACCCGGATCCGCGCTTCCGCGGCCTCCTTCTCTCCTATTCGTGTCGCTCGTCAGCCCGCTCTGCCTCGCCGTGCTCGATTGCTGAGTGTCGAAGCTCCCTCAGACCGTTGCGATCTCTCCTGTCGAGCTCTCTCTCTCAGATCGCTGAGCTCTATTCTGCCGAGCTCCCTCCGACCGCTGCGATCTCTCCTGCCGAGCTCCCTCTGGCCGATGCGATCTCTCCTATCGAGCTCCTTTCGACCACTGCGATCTCTCTCAGATCGCCGCTGCGATCTCTCTCAGATCGTCGATGCGATCTCTATCAGATCGCCGCTGCGATCTCTCTCAGATCGCCGCTGCGATCTCTCTCAGATCGCCGCTGCGATCTCTCTCAGATCGCCGCTGCGATCTCTCTCAGATCGCCGCTGCGATCTCTCTCAGATCGCCGCTGCGATCTCTCTCAGATCGCCGCTGCGATCTCTCTCTGATCGCCGCTGCGATCTCTCTCTGATCGCCGCTGCGATCTCTCTCTGATCGCCGCTGCGATCTCTCTCTGATCGCCGCTGCGATCTCTCTCTGATCGCCGCTGCGATCTCTCTCTGATCGCCGCTGCGATCTCTCTCTGATCGCCGCTGCGATCTCTCTCTGATCGCCGCTGCGATCTCTCCTCCTGCCGAGCTCTATTCTGCTCTTTGAGCACTCCCGCTGTTGTCTCCCTGCCCGCTACTAAGATACCTGTTTGCCCGCCTCACTACCAGATAATTTGGTAGCATCCCACCTTGTTGATGTAAACATCTCCCGCAACTGCCTCTTTTTCTCATGGATGCTCTGTAATGAAAGAAATGCTGTAGCAAATCTGGTCACACTCCGGGGCACACAAGATCTTGGGGCTCCAAGTTTTTCGTCGTCTCCCTAAACATATCAAGGGAGATAGTATGACCATATATAAACACTGTCAATTGACCTCCCATTGCAATTGCATTTTTGATTTGCTTTAATCTAGAAATGTCCTGGAGAAGTAAATTGATTGTGTGTGCAGCGCATGGAGTCCAAAAGATTCGTGGCCTCTTCAAAGCCATCAACCTTGATGCCGCCATGCTATTGGATGCATTGTCTGTCACCACTTGTATTATATTCTCCTCTCTTGGGCCATCTGGGTTGGCAATCGCCTCATCCAAAAAATCAAAAATAAATTTTCCATCATGTGATGAGGACACATTCTTGGATAGCCAATTTCCCACCCCAGCAATAGTGTGCACCACTATGTTCATGATGCTTCTCTCCTTTCTATCCGTCCACGCATCTGTAAGAATACTGCAACCATGCACCCTACATGTTTGAGTGAATGTACTTAGCATCTCATTCGTCCGTTGAACCTCCATCTTCAAGAATTTCTCCCTCATCTCATATGGGGTTGGCCCCTTCATCCATGGTCCACATTGCCCAACTGCATGCAACGCCTGCTGGAAGGATGTAGCATACAAGGCATTGAAAGGAATGCCTGTCTCGTATGCCCACCTAGCAATATACAAGCAAGCGCCATCTATAGTATTTTTGTATACTTACTATCAATTGTGGTTTGTACCACTTTGCTACCCTCGGCTGGTTGGAGTTGGACAAATTGATCCATCGGTCCTTTAGTACCTACCCCGTCATACAAACTCCTTTGCGAGGCTTCCTCTTTGTCGCTATCCCCTCCGACAACTACATCTTCCAAAGCTGTTTGCATCCTTTCAGTCCTAGACTTTTGGCTGCTTGTGCAGAATGTAAATATCCCTCAACCTTCTCTTTAACATCAGATGGTACCTTCGAGCATGCCTTAACAATGCACCTTACCCCTGCCTAATGATGCTTCAAGCGTGTAATTCCACCATTCACAATTTGCTTACAATATATGCATCGTATCCGATTGGCGTCATTTGGAGTCACCTTTCTCACCAAATGCCCAACATGGATCTCGAACCTACTACGGAAGAAGCGTTAGGAATCTTGCTAGAACCTTCCGATGAATGCATTATTCTACACAGTAAACAAATTAAAAAACATCAGTGATGTTTCCACAATAATGATGTCATCATTCTCATTATTGATCAGTCTAATAAACTAAGAGTCAATATTAATTTTGCAACATCAGAAATATTATATATTGCATATTTGCATCACGTAAAATAACAAAATTACTTATTCCAATCCAAAATAACCCCTTGCCTACGATAACATCAATTCTCAATTTACTACGACAGCACGGAGCACCAATGATCCATTATTCAATAAGACATGTTCAATATAACTACAATAACAAGTAGTGGTTTAAATAGGGCAAGTGTACAAAAATCCTCCATCATTTGTTGCAAAAATAATGTTGAAACCTTAGTGTATAGTTGAAACTTTTTCACATCATATGTTGCAAATAGAGAAATGGAGAGAAATAGAGGATTATGGTTAGGAAAATTGAGAGAAATAGAGGATTATGGTTAGGGAAATTGAGAGAAATGGAGAGAAATAGAGGATTAGGGTTAGGACAACCGACTGTTCTCATCCCCCTTCCTCTGTTTTTCTCTAATTCTCCCCATTTCCCCATATTGCACAATCACAGTCGACTGCCCACAATGCACAACCACAACCGACTGCCCACAATGCACAACCACAGCCCCCCACAATGCACAACTGCTGCCCCCCCCCCCCCCCCCCCCCCCCCCCCCCCCCCCCCCACACACACACACACACAATGCCAGCCATAGTATTGAGAATTAGAGAGAAATATAGGAAGAGGGAAGAGAGAAATGGAGAGGAATAGGGTTAGGGAAATGGAGAGAAATGGAGAGAAATAGAGGATTAAGGTTAGGTAAGCCGACTGCTCTCATCCCTCTCCCTCTATTTCTCTCCATTTCCTCACATTGCACAATCACAGCCGACTGCCCACAATGCACAACCACAGTCGACTGCCCACAATGCACAACCACAGTCGACTGCCCACAATGCACAACCACAACCCCATACAATGCACAACTGCTGCCCCCCACACAATGCCAGCCATAGTATTGAGAAATAGAGAGAAATATAGGAAGAGAGAAGAGAGAAATAGAGGATTAGGGTTAGAAAAATGGAGGATTAGGGTTAGGGCAGCCGACTGCTCTCATCCCTCTTCCTCTGTTTTTCTCTATTTCTCTCCATTTCCCCCACATTGCACAATCACAACAGTGCCGAGAAGAAAAGCCACAGAGATGAAGATAAGCCACAAGACACAGAAATAAAGGTTAAACTCACAGTGCTGAGAAGATAAGCCACAGAGATGAGAGGAGAGGAGAAATGTGTCCCGAACCAGTGCCGAGAAGAAGACGAACCAGACTGCCGAGAAGAAGACGAACCAGATTGCCGAGAGGAAGACGAACCAGACTGAGGAGAAGAAGACAAACCAGACTGCCGAGAAGAAGTCGAACCAGACTGCCGAGAAGAAAACGAACCAGACTGCCGAGAAGAAGACGAACCAGATTGCCGAGAAGAAGACGAGAGCTGCAAAGAAGACGAGAGCTGCGAAGAAGACGAGAGCCAAAGATGGAGAATAGGGCAAGCGAAGAAGACGAGAGCCCAGAGTGTTGTGAAGAAGACGCGAGGGAGATGAGGAGTCGTCGGGTATAGCCGTATAGGATATAAGTTAAATAACGTAATATATATAAGTATGAAATTAAATAAATATTAAGAAAATATTTTAAATAATTAAAAAAATATATTAAATTCTAATGGCCGCCATAACCCGCCATAACGGGCCGACATGTCCGACATGTCGACCGCAATACTGGAAAACGCCAGTTTCGTGATATGTGGCGGTAACGTGGCGATTCCCCCTCAAAAATGACATGTCCGCCGGCGCCGACATCTACAAGCTTGTCCCTGACATTCCACATAACAATGAACAATCCGTATCATCCTATTATAAGAAGAAAGAAGAACCAAGCCACCATAAGAAGAAACAAGAAGAAGAAAGCTTATAGTGGAGGTCAGAAAACCAAAAGAAAATTCTCAATCCCACACTGAACTAAAGCCGCAACCTCCAATCGGCGTCGGAACTGGGGCAGAGATCGTCAACGAGGAAGAAGAAGGTTCCTTGCTTCACTAGCAATGATCGACGGAGGGAGAGAAAAGCGAGAAGCAAGCCTTAGCGTTCACGTCGAAGCTCCAGCTCAGAAAGACTAGGCGAGTGGAGAAGACACTCTGATCGGGATTAAGAGATCGACACGGATATCTCTCGAAACAGCGCAGCGAGAGCGTAAAAGAATAAGTTCAGAATTACCAAATACCCTTCATACCCCTCTAATCCAGCCGTTCATTAAGCATCCACGGCCCACACAAAGCCCACTTAAGACATGAGTCTATTCCACTTATCATAATAGAAACCAGCATGCCTGAATTACTCCACCAGGGCTAATCCAAAACAGCCATCATATAAACCTTACATTGACTTTATATTAATATCAATATTAAGCCTAGCCAACAGCCACCTGAACCAGCCCTTACCAACATTTCCCCAGCTCATATCCAGAACAATGCTATATATATAGATGATATAAAAAAAATGAATAAAGAAAATTCATCGTAAAAATCTCGTTAAAAATTTTGCGATCACATTCATCACTGACCTTTTATCTTCATCAGGAATTTATTAATTTATAAATTTCTATTTTAATATTTGAAATTAGGTTTTAGGTGTTACACGCGTCCCCGCATCTCCGCCTAAGTATGCAAGCTTAAAATTTCTCCGCATTCCCCGCTAACCGCACGTTGGAAGTTGGAACTAACGCATTGCTCTTACGACTGTCCCAAGCCTGCTTACCACATCTTCCACACTAATGCTGATTTCTTGATACGTCTTTACATTTAGTTTTCATTTTCTCGCATTTTACTAGTGCACCTTTATTACTAGAAATATTCTGCTTCAAGTTAATTTGACTATTTTACTTTTAGTAAATGTGCACTTCTAATTTGTCCGCTTCTTTAATTTATGTGAACTATCAATTTATTTGCGATTGTTTCATGCTCACTTAAATTGAACGTTTGAGATTAATTATGATTAAATATATGAGTTTTAAACTTAGATGTTTGATTAATTATGCGTTGGGAATACTTGCATGATTGAAACATTTGTTTGCATTGCATTAGAGTTAAGTTTATGTTCTAACATCATGTTCATCGGATTGCGTGTATGCATTCTTCCACATCTTTATTTTATTGTTGTCTGTGGTTCCATTTGCATCCGTCACAAGTTGGCTTTCTTATAGAGTTAGTGCATCATGTCTATCTTCTATAGATTCATCTTGCGTTAGAAGCTTTGAGATGAGATATCGCAAAGGCATCAAAACCAGAATCTATAATTGAAATTTTGAATTTGCAAAATTCAAATGTCAAATTGATTGGCGAAATGGAAAACTTTTGCATTTCAGATGTTCATAAATTTACAAGTCTCGGATCAGTTTGCTTCTCAATTTAGATAGGAGAAGAAGAGCATTTTAATATTGTACACTACCTGTTGAAATTGTAGGAACTTGAATTTGATGTTGGTATTTTTATTGTTAAATTTTGTTTTTGCTCTTTATACTATTATAAATATGAATCAATATATAGCTTCAGCTGTCAATTTTGCAACTTTCAGTAGCTCTTACTAATTATAAAATGATTTCCGAGTGCTAGGTTGAAGCATAAATGGAAGGATATATGCAAATTTAAAGTATGGCCTTCAAAAGTCTCTTCTTGTTTGCAGTTATTCGAACTTCACGATGATTTCATTCATCAGGAGATTGAAAAACCTACAACTCGGACAACATGCTCGGTGAGTTTTTTTTCTTAATTTACTGGTTTGTTTGGATGAAAGTTTGTTGTGAAGTAAAATGTTTACATCTAAAGTAAGTTTTGTGTTTGGTTTAAATTTAATGAGAGAATTTTTATTCCACAGTCCATTTTCTTCACAAAAAATATGATCAAATAGATTATATTTATTTTGTAGAGATTTTCTTTACCTCTTATTTAAATAAGCCAAATTTAACTGTTCCCTAGTCATTTTATATGTCGAGTCCAGAACTAAAAAAGAGTGTTAATAATATTAAAGAATTGGTACTTTAATGTTAATTTTTAAGACAGTGAATATTTAGTATTTTATTGCGCTGAAACAAATATTTAGTATTTTATAGCACTTTGCCGGGTCCATAGATACTCTATGTGTAGACATGGTGATCCTCAAATAGTTTATCTCCTTCAGGCCGAAGATGTATTTCCTGTGGCGCAAAGGTGGTGATGTTGGAGTGTCTGGAGGTTGTCGCTAGATTCTCTACCAAGCAGGGTTGTATATCAAAATGTTATAAAAATAAGCTCATAGTCATGTAACATATCAAAATGTTATAAAAAAACAAACACATACTCATGTAACAACGGGTGAAATATGTTGTTCATGATGGACTAAAATATTGTCAGGGCGTTGGGAAACCAAATGACAGTCAAAAACTCGTAGCGGACAAATTGTCTTGTGAATGTCTACCGCGCACACATCTATCTGGTGGTACATTAATGAAGGTCAAGCTTCGAAAAGTGAGTGGGTTCTCGAAGTTCATCAATTAGCTCTCGAATCACGAGAATTAAATGTTTGTCTAGAACCATTACCCGGTTGAGCTTGTGTTATTTAAAGCTGTGTTTTGCTGATAATGCAACCGACGAGCATCTCTGAATCAAGTTGCCTGATCTCTTCTTTCTTAGTATGTTCACATTGTTAGGGGTGACTGATATGAGGTTCACCCCTGGGAGTAGAGAGATATGTTGTGGTCTGAGGACCTTTAGGGAGTCCAGCAAGCAAAAGTTTTATTCTCTTGCCCTAACTCAAGGGCAAGCATACATATATAGGATACAAAACACGTGACATATCACATGTAATGTGCAGCGGTAAAATAACAACTAGAAATAAAATACGCATATTCAACTCTCCCCCTCAAGTTGGGAGTATATATATCAATCATTCCCAACTTGACTGTATCATGAGAATTCACGAAAGGTGTACAGATATTTCCCTTGTCTAGGTTGTTGAAACAGGCAATCGGTCTCTTGAGTTCGGACCCACTGGGGGTGTAGCCGATGCTTATTTCTCCCTCACTAGACTCTCTTGACGGTGGATGTGAGAATAGGAATAGACCCAAGGCTGAAGCGAGGAGGTCCCGCCACACACCCGGAAGATCTTAGAGAGCTTCCCCTCCCAAACCAGAGCTCAACCGGGCACCTTGGAAGGCACTAGCAGCCGACCAAAACTAGCCCGGAGGAGAGGATTCTCTAAAATCGGATCTCCTCCAAGGTGCCCTTAAGGGTCTATTTATAGATTTTCCTACGCTGGTCTGCAAATAGCATGAATCCGCCTTTTAATTTTACTAATCGCACCCTAAATTGGTCTGCCAATAGCCTAACTCCGCTGTTCTGGAGGGCTATTTGCAGCCCACAAGGGGCATTATGGTCATTTCCTCCTCAAATCCTTTTGGGGCGAGTGGTCCGTGAGGGCACCACTCGCTGAACTCCCGCTTGGCTGAGCGAATGCCCACGCTTCTGGGCGAGTGGTCCGTGAGGGCACCACTCGCCGAGCTCCTTCTCTCCTGCAGCTTACCCCCACTAACCCGGGGGTATTCCCACCGGTCTTAGCCGGGGCGAATGATCTGGCTGACCCAGGTCTCGTCAATTGGCTTGAGGGACCCACTCGGCGAATACGGGTTGTACATAGGTGATCTTTGATGAAATGTCTGTCAACTTCAACATGCTTCGTCCTATCATATTGAACCGAATTGTGAGCAATATTGATAGCAGCTTTGTTGTCACAATAGATAGTAACAAGTATGTTCACCTGGAGTCCCATATCCTGGAGAATTGTCTTCAACCACAACCCCTCACATAATCCTCGTGCCATAGCCTTATACCCCGCTTCGGCACCGTGCGAGCAACAACATTCTATTTCTTTCTCTTCCAAGATACTAGATTTCCACCAACAAATGAGCAATACCCGGTAGTAGATTTTCTATCGTCTTGGCTACCAGCCCAACCAGCATCTGTTCGCGCTTCAATTTTTAATGATTGGTTTGCAGAGAACAGAATCCCATGTTCTGGAGACTTCTTGAGGTATCTCAATACTCGATATGCAGCATGCTGATGGCGAATTGTGGGAGAGTGCATGAATCTACTTAGGACACCCATGACATACGTAATATCAAGGCGAGTATGAGATAAGTATGAGTCTCCCAACCAATCGTTGGCACCTTGAGATGTCAACTTTCTCCCCTCTAGTATCAGCATCAATCTTGTGATTAGCCTCATTATGTGTATCCACGGGAGCACACTCAAGCATACCAGTTTCCTCCAGAAGATCAAGGGTATACTTTCTTTGAGAGATGAAGATCCCCCGCTGAGACCTTACTACTTCAATCCCCAAGAAGTATTTGATGTAAACCGAATTTAGGGTTTTGGAATTTAATTATTTTGATGAAAAATATTTTATTTGTTATTTGAATATTGTCATGATTATATTAAAATATGTGGATTTTTTTAATCTTGAAAGAGGGCCGAGCGGCCAAATCGAATTTGACGCGCGAATCACTTTCAAGCGTTGAATTTTCTTAAATCCGTTAATCGTTATCTGGAGAAATTCTCAAGCGTTTAAAGATTCGAATTCAAACGAGGCTTTAAATTTCGGCAAGCTAGAACACATCAATAATTTATGAATAACGACAAAGAAAACAGTTCGAACGTTCGAAGCAAGCCCTTCCTAATTAATTAAATTGCATACGATTAAGCTAATAAATGGAACAAGAGAAAAGGGCGGAGTTTACCCGCGCATATGAGAAACTACCGTGAGAAGGAGACCACTTCTAAATCAGCCGTACAAGTGACGAGTACTGGTAATGGTTCGGTAGAACTGCTGGCGTCGATTATGGACCTCCCGGTATCGTCGGCCCTGCACACTTGGACGAGTGCACTGGTCGACACAGGGGAAGTTTGATCCGAGAAGCTAGGTCGCCGGAGTAGGGCGTGGTGTCGACGGCTTCCTATAAGGAGACTGGCGGCCTTCGTCGATATCGCACGTCGTCAGAGGTTTGCGCAAGGGCTTCGTCGACGGGATCGCTGGAAGAGCGCACTGATCTTGTTGCTTGGAGTCACGGCTTCGGCAAGGAAGAAGGACGCACGGCGCGGAAGTTGGGAGTTCCTCCTTCGATTTGGCGTGATGAACGAACTGGGGCGAAGTGGCGGCCGACAGAGGAGAAAACGAAATTATCGTTTCCCCTCTGTTATTGACCTCCTTTTTCTCATGAGGAAGGGCCCCCTTTTTATAAAATTTCAGGCTGATTATTTCTTTGATTTATTTTCCAAATATAAATAATTTTATGCCTTAACTGATATTCCAAATTATCATTTCAGCACTCTCGTTATTTGTTGCCAACTACAGAATAATAGTTGCTTTATTTGAGACTATCATTCCTTCTACTAATTACCTAATTTTCTCCTCCCAAATAAATCAAATCTTTTACCTTATTCGTATGCCTTTTTTAATTAGCTAAAGCTTGCCTCTTACGTTCTAGCTATTCAAAATGCCGGACCATTTATTCAGGGTCTCGCCAGGTGGTCAAACCGGTGAGCCGGAACTCCAAATAACAGGGGTGCGTACTGAAAAATGACAGAAACATAAAATAACACAAAATAAAAATATAACTGACGCGTTGAGATATCACGCGTCCTCGGATGCGGCAACGGTTGCATCAATTCCCCCGGGGTTGACAGAGCTCGACCCCGGCGAGAACTTGCAAAAACTGGCAACATAGAGATCAGATGTCGGTGCTGGTGCTAAATCAGGTGGTTTGCCTTGGGCCTCAACAGGCGGCTCGGTGCGTTTCCGACGTTGAAATGGACCAAACCTTCTTTGCGGTAGTTTATGATATGTCCCCGGAGTAAATCTCTCTTTCCTGCAAGAAGAAAACACCCAATCTCCCTTTGAAAAATACAACTCGCGGCGATAACGACCGACCATGAGTTTATAATTTTCACAGGTTGCTCGCGATCTATTAGCCTTAATTTTATGCAATTCTCTCAAATAGTTAATATGAGCTTGTGCATCGAATGAAATACGTTCATAGAATGAGAGGGAGTGACGATCAAATAAGTGGAGTATGACGAACACATAAATAATCTCGAAGGGAGATTCATTAAGGGAAAAGTTTTTAGAATTATTGAAGATGAATTTAGCTTGCAGAAATTCAAGTTGCCTTTGCTTTAAATTCTTCTCAGTTAAACACCCAAGAATATTTCCCAAACTTTTATTAACAGTTGTAGTTAATTCATCGGTTAGAAAGTGATAAGCGCTACTAAACTCGAGTTTGATTCTCTTTTGTCCCCATAATATGTTCCAAGAAATTGACATAAAATAGTTAATATATCGTCGCAACTCCACAAACCGGCCTCTCTCCAAATAATAGTGAGGGGAAATGAAAGCGTCGTCTCTAAATATGAAATCGATAGAGTGAGGTGTGCGAAGTGTGTGGTCTTCAGATATAGTATCAAAAGACTGGGAAATATCAGGTGGTTCGTCGGGAAACGATAGATGTGGGGTGAGTAGTAATGTGGTGGAGGCTACGGGGGGTGAACTAGAAGACGGTGAGGTCCTTGGAATAAGACAGTTCTTTTGAGGAAGAAGAATGATCTTGCGCCCTTGGTGCTCGAAGGAATGTGAGTTCCTCGTGCCGTCGTGCATGACATGTCGATCGTACTGCCAAGCTCGCCCTAATAGGATGTGACAGACATCCATGACAGCAACATGACATAAAACTCTATCCGAATACGTTTCCCCTATAGAAAACTCGACTAGGCAATAGTGGGTAACGGGCATAGTCAAATGACTACTGACCCCAGATAAATTGTAGGGTTGTTCTAACGGATGCGTCGCAAGACCCAATGTGTCGACCATGTGTTGAGACACAAAATTTTCCATGCTGCCACTGTCGATAATAATGGAACAAAACTGTCCCTGAATGCGTGCAGTAGTGCGGAAAATGTCGTGTCTCCTATGATCATCCTCAGTAGACTCACTAGGGGTGATCAGGCTATATCGTAAGACGCAGACTAAGTGTTCGGCGTGTTCGCCTTCCACTTCTACGACATCCTCTGATTCGTGCTCAGGCTCAGGGTGAGACTCATTTATATAAACTCCATACTCAGGCTCTCGTCCATCAGGAGAATCGATAATAGCGACGAAGTGGCGTCGCGGGCACTCAGATGATTTGTGCCCAGGTTCCATACACTTGAAGCATCGGAATACTCCAGTGTTGGGCTTAGTCCCAATAACTTCCTTGCCCTTGGGTGGAGTTGGAGTTCCGACAGCGACGGGAGGGTGAGGGGAATCCGAGGACCTAGTCGTGGTAGTAGTGGTGACACTCGATGTAGATCTATCAGTAGATCTGACTCCAGTTGACCGTTTTTGTGAGGACTCCACTCTCCGTGCACGACTCGATATTTCTCCTAAGTCTTTGTAGTCAAATAATTCTAGTTGGTCTCTAATGGAATAGCGCAATCCATTCAGATAACGAGAGACAACCATGTCATCATCCTCTCGGAGATTGAGGCGAGACTGGAGTACTAGGAATTCGTTCGTGTATTCATCCACTGATATTTTGTCTTGGCGTAGGTTGTGGAACTTACGGTAGAGGGTTTGCATGTAGTCAGGAGGCACATATCGTTTTCGAATTTGTTCTTTAAATCCTGCCCATGTGGTGATGGGTGGCATGCCTAAATTAAACCTAGTTCGCTCTATTTGTTCCCACCAAACTAACGCGGGACCTTTAAGTCTCATAGTGGCGTACTCAACCTGCCTAGCTCGGGGCATTTGCTTCCAAGTCAAGTAACGGTCCATCCTGGCACACCAATCTAAACAACGTTCAGGTTCTAAGTACCCTTCGAAATCGCCAACGTCCAACTTAACCCCTAAATCCCATCGAGGTGGATCCCTAATATTTTGTTGCCCTTGCTCCATTCGCTGTGGGTTAGGGTTGTCGTTCTCAGGTGGTCTAGGGTTAGGATCCTCTTCAATTGGGGCGGGATAATACCTAAGTGCTGATTGGCTTCTACAGTGTTGACACGCGTGCGCAATCCATTCATCACTTGCCCCACATCTCGCAGGTTCGTAGTAACGTTCGTACTTAACGCCTCAATTGTTTTAGTTAAGTTTTCAATTTGTGCACTCAGATCGATCATACCATTTTCTAAATTTCCCACACGATTTTCCATTTAAAATAATTTGAGATTAAATAAATTTTTTTTTTGTTAATTGTTTTTCTATTTTTTACCCGGATCGATTGATTCGCGATAGGAGCGAATCAACCCCGCTCTGATTCCAAACTGATGTAAACCGAATTTAGGGTTTTGGAATTTAATTATTTTGATGAAAAATATTTTATTTGTTATTTGAATATTGTCATGATTATATTAAAATATGTGGATTTTTTTAATCTTGAAAGAGGGCCGAGCGGCCAAATCGAATTTGACGCGCGAATCACTTTCAAGCGTTGAATTTTCTTAAATCCGTTAATCGTTATCTGGAGAAATTCTCAAGCGTTTAAAGATTCGAATTCAAACGAGGCTTTAAATTTCGGCAAGCTAGAACACATCAATAATTTATGAATAACGACAAAGAAAACAGTTCGAACGTTCGAAGCAAGCCCTTCCTAATTAATTAAATTGCATACGATTAAGCTAATAAATGGAACAAGAGAAAAGGGCGGAGTTTACCCGCGCATATGAGAAACTACCGTGAGAAGGAGACCACTTCTAAATCAGCCGTACAAGTGACGAGTACTGGTAATGGTTCGGTAGAACTGCTGGCGTCGATTATGGACCTCCCGGTATCGTCGGCCCTGCACACTTGGACGAGTGCACTGGTCGACACAGGGGAAGTTTGATCCGAGAAGCTAGGTCGCCGGAGTAGGGCGTGGTGTCGACGGCGTCCTATAAGGAGACTGACGGCCTTCGTCGATATCGCACGTCGTCAGAGGTTTGCGCAAGGGCTTCGTCGACGGGATCGCTGGAAGAGCGCACTGATCTTGTTGCTTGGAGTCACGGCTTCGGCAAGGAAGAAGGACGCACGGCGCGGAAGTTGGGAGTTCCTCCTTCGATTTGGCGTGATGAACGAACTGGGGCGAAGTGGCGGCCGACAGAGGAGAAAACGAAATTATCGTTTCCCCTCTGTTATTGACCTCCTCTTTCTCATGAGGAAGGGCCCCCTTTTTATAAAATTTCAGGCTGATTATTTCTTTGATTTATTTTCCAAATATAAATAATTTTATGCCTTAACTGATATTCCAAATTATCATTTCAGCACTCTCGTTATTTGTTGCCAACTACAGAATAATAGTACCTTTATTTGAGACTATCATTCCTTCTACTAATTACCTAATTTTCTCCTCCCAAATAAATCAAATCTTTTACCTTATTCGTATGCCTTTTTAATTAGCTAAAGCTTGCCTCTTACGTTCTAGCTATTCAAATGCCGGACCATTTATTCAGGGTCTCGCCGGGTGGTCAAACCGGTGAGCCGGAACTCCAAATAACAGGGGTGCGTACTGAAAAATGACAGAAACATAAAATAACACAAAATAAAAATATAACTGACGCGTTGAGATATAACGCGTCCTCGGATGCGGCAACGGTTGCATCAGTATTTCAACTTTCCCAGATCTTTAACTTCAAATTCTTTGCCCAATTGTCCTTTCGAGTGCATGATTTCCTCCAGGTCATCTTCCATAATGATGATGTCATCCACGTATACAATGAGTATCGATATTTGAGTTCCTCTCCTCTTGACAAAGAGAGTATGATCAACTTGTCCTTGAGTATAACCTAGTTGTAGCATGGTTTTGTTAAACCGCCCAAACCAGGCTCTATGGGACTGTTTCAGGCCATATAGGGATTTCTGCAGACGACAGACCTTTCCATTGGACCCTCCTTTGGTAAAGCCAGGTGGGATAGTCATGTAGACTTCTTCTTCCAGATCACCATGCGAGAAGACATTTTTAACATCAAGCTGTTGTAACTCCCACCCAAGGCATGCAGATCAAGAGAGGATCACAGGAATAAAATTCATTTTTGCCACAAGGGAAAAAGTTTCTTAGTAGTCGATTCCTTGGGTTTGGTATACCCTTGAGCGACCAAGCGCGTTTTATATCGCTCCACCACACCATCTTGATTCTGCTTAACAGAGAAAATCCAGTGTGATCCAACTGTACGCTTCCCAGGGGGAAGACTCGCAAGTTGTCATGTTCCATTTTTTTTCCATAGCTAGTTTCCACTCAGGTATCTGAACAGCCTCCTGCTAGGTTTTAGGAATCACAATAGAGGAAAGAGATGAGATAAAAGCTTTGTAAGCATGAGAGAGGTGATGATAAGAAATGTAATTAGCAATGGGGTGTTTGGTGCCACCAGTATTACCTTTAAGAAGAGCGAGGGGAACATTGAGGTCATCATCCGAATCTGGAGCAGAAGCGGGCACCGACACTAGTGAGACATCCACGGACGGTACTTGCTCAGCGGTACGAGGTCTGCGAGAGTATTTATATTATATAGGAGGAATAGGAGTGGGAGAATTCGAAGCAGTACTGGGAGAAATAGGAGCATGTGTAGGAGGAATATGAGGAGAAGCAACTATTAGAAGAGGAGAGTCGAGGGTCCCATCATTATTACTACTCGTCTCCCCCCGACGAGGACCAAAATACGATCCCCCCCTCACGAAAAGTAACATCAACAGTGTAGTAGAAGCGACGTATAGGAGGGTGATAACACATATAACCTTTGGTGGTATGAGAGTAGCCAACAAAAACACATTTAAGAGAACGAGCGTCCAATTTATCGCGATGCGGGGTATGAACATGAACAAAGCAAACAGAACCAAAGATGCGAGGAGAGATGTGAGAGGTGTAGACAACGTGTTTCTGGGATAAACGGGAAAGGGGCGTATCGTATTGAAGGGAGTGCGACGGTAGACGATTAATGAGATGAGCTGCAGTCAAAACCACATCACCCCAATAGGACTTGGGAAGGTGCATGACAATTAACAAACACCGAGCAACCTCCAGTAAGTGCCTATTTTTCCGTTTGGCCGCACCATTTTGAGTAGATGTGTAAAGGTGGTTTGGTGAAGAATGCCATGTTCGGAAAGATAGGCACCAAATGCTCCCCGATCATCATACTCGCCACCATTATCACTACGAAACACACGAATTGTGCCATTAAAGTGTGTGATAACCATTTGATGAAAGGAACGAAAGCAAGTAAACACGTCACTCTTCTGTTTTAGCAAATACAGCCAAGTAGTACGGGAATAACAATCAATAAAGGTAACAAACATCAGAATGAATTACATCAAACTAACAGGAACTAGGAAAAGAAAGATGACTGAGACTATGACGAGCATGTTTTGATAGTTCACAGGTGTCACAAGTAAACGATTTAATTAAACAATTGAAAGCAGGAAATAGTTTGGTAAGATATAAAGCAGAAGGGTGGCCAAGACGAAGATGCCAGTGTCGGATGTCATGCAAAGTCGGAGCACGGGTGGTGGAGAGAGCACAAGGAGATATCGTCTGGTTCAACAAGTACAGTCCGCCAACGTTCCTACCACTGCCAAGCATCTGCTTCGTATCCAGATCCTGAAACACACAAACACCTGGAAAAAATGTTACAGAGCAGTTTAAAGAAGCACTTAAGTGACTAATGGAGAGGTGATTGCGAGGAAACGAAGGGACATGCAAGACCGAAGAAAGAGGCAGGTCATGAGAACAAGCAATGGTTCCTTTGCCAGCAATAGAAGAAAGGGAACCATTGACAACAATAACCTTATCACGACCAGATAGGGGAGTATAGGAGGTAAAACCTGAGGCAGAGCCGGTCATTTGATCAGTCGCACCCGAGTCAATGATCCACTCAGAATGGGATGAAGACACCACATGAGCACTGGAGATACCTGAAGTAGCAAACACGGCAGTGGAATCAGCCGATGTAGAGTCGGACTGTGAACGTAACAGGCGGCGGAAGGCCTCTAACTCCATAGCAGAAAGGCCCCCAGAGGGGGGTTGCCCTCATAAACTTCAGTCGAATGAGCAGAGTACTGTGTGCGGGAACCAGCCTGATGGCCACCATCACGATGACCACCTCTCCCCCGAGCACCAGATCCCTGACCAGGGGGAGCAAGATGAGGGTGTAGACGAAAACAGAAGTCCTTAGTATGTCCTTTCTTCCCACAGTGGCCGCATATAGGAGAGGAGAAAGGAGGAGGGACATGACCAATCCCAGCAAGAGCAGAGTGGTCTGTAGAGGAACTAAGAGAGCGACAACAATTCTCATCACGGAGGAGCATACTGAAGGCTTCCCTAAGAGAGGGAAGAGGCTCGCGGTGGAGGGCATGCAGGCGAACGACATCAAACTCCATGTTGATCCCTATAAGAAAGACGTGAATACGAAAGCGGTCTTTATCCTTTTGAAGAGCCTGCGCGTCGGCAGTGCATGCGGTAGTAAAGGTGTTGAAGTAATCCAGTTCCTGATAAAGACGTTCGAACTCAGAGTAATAAGCAGAGAAAGGTATGGTTCCTTGCTTCAGCTCCAAAACACGGTGAGTGAGCTCATACATCTGCGTCGAACTCCCTGCCTGAGAGTAGGTGTCAGGGCCCTTTTCCAAATTTCGCGAGCAGAATCCAGAAGCATGTAGCTGCGATACACCTGAGGGGACATAGAGTGAATTAACCACGAGACAACCAAGGAATTTTCCGCCTCCCATTTTTTCCATGAGGGATCGGTACGCGGTGGCTCAACAGTGGTTCCATCAATATGTCCATATAGCTGGTGACTTCAAATAGCATGTTGTGCCGCCTGAGACCATTCAAGATAATTTGTTCCATCCAAGACAACAGTAGTGATCTTTAAGGAGCCAGATTGGTCATGACTCCAAGGAGGATCACCACATGGAATTGTGCGGGGAGAAGATGAGATATCGGAGGAATCACCCATCGATGACCATCCGAAGGAAACTAGCAAGAAGTACTCAAGATGGAAGAAACTACATCCTACGAGTGTCCTTTAGATCGCGTCGCCGGAGAGGACACCAGAGGATGTGACCATGATGTCTCTGACAGCCCCCATGGAGGACAAAACGGACGGAGACAAAGGACCGCCCGTAGAACGGGCGGAAAGAGGCGCTGGTTGCTGCGAACTGACGGCGAGGCCCTGGCTGCTGCGGAACTGGCGGCGAGGCGCTGGGAGCCGCTATGGAGGAAGCGACGCCGCTGGAGGATGCCCTAGGCGAGGGAGGGATGCAGACGAGGCGGTAACTAGCGACGACGATGCGAGATCTAGCGAAGGAAGCGGCGAGACGCAGAAGATGCGGGATCTGGATCGAGCGACGGAAGCAGAACGGGATGCCGAAGCTCTGATACCAAGTTGAGCAAGCAAAAGTTTTATTCTTGTGCCCTCACTCAAGGGCAGTCATACATATATAGGATACAAAACACGTGACATATCACGTGTAATGTGCAACGGTAAAATAACAAACTAGAAATAAAATATGCATATTCAACTTAGGGTTTGTCGAGTATATGAATGATGTCTGCCTTCTTCTCTTGCTTTCTGTCACGTGAGAGTTACCCAGGTGAGACTCAGAGAGGAATGGTGGAGCCAACGAACCTTTCCATGCCGATGAGGGCCGTGAATACCTTTTGTGCCTTTGCTGCATGGTGAACGTCAAAATACTGCCGAGTAATTGCAAGATCTATCAATTCTTCAATTAAATTCAGGCTGACACGTTGATCTTCCTCATTCTTTGTTCTCCATTCCCCGGCTCCATCTCCAGCCACTAGTACTTTTGGGCTTCTAACTTCAAACTTGACAGGAATTAAAGCGTCGGATCCATGAGCTAACTTAAAATGCGTTTGTCCAATAGTTGACGTTGGAGTTGTCTAGAGAGTCCAAAGAACAAATGTTAGTTACTCGACCCAATTACCTAGGACCTTCTCTACTGCCTTCTTTTTGTAGATTTAGGATAAGTTTATTTGTTGCTTCAACTTGTTCGTTGTTGTGAATGAAAGAGAACCAAAGTTCCATTCCAATTTGGTTGCAAAAGTCTCCTGACTCTCTATTAGCAAATTGAGGACCATTATCGATGATAATAATAAGAGGAATCTCATACCGACGAACGTTCTCTCCCCGTATATATTTTTTACAATATGAGTTGTTTTCGCTAGAGCTTTTGCCTTGATCCACTTGCCGAAGTAATCGATCATCAGCAGATAAATCTTTGTTGACAGCTTTCTACGTAAAATGGACCTAGCAAATCCATTCCCCGAATGGCGAATGACCACAATATAGTGATCGTTCAGAGTTTCTTAGAGTGGGTTTCAATTGTAATGGGGTAATTTCTTGGTATTGCGGACATCTTCTAACATATTCCTCTACATCTTTTCGAATTTTAGCCAAAAGTAACCTTGCGTCAATATTCTTTTTCCAAGATCCTTACTCTTGAATGATATCCGCACTCTCCCGAATGAACTTCTTAGAGCACTTAATGAACTTTTACTTCAGTTACACATCTCTCTAGAGGTGCTGACAAAGTACATCAGTATTGATTGTCCGCATGGAGAAAATAATAGGCCACCTTGAATCAAAACTTCTTGTCGTTGATGCTCGACGCATACTCCCATGTTGTCTGAAAGTTTATAAAGGGATCTATCAACGAGAGTCGTTGATCAATCTTTACTATTTCTCCTTCGATTGATGGTCGGAAGAGTTTCGTCTCTACCTCCTGAAGGAAGTCTGAATTTGCCTATCTCATTTGCCTCAGTATTCTCATTTCACTGTATATGCTGGATATCAGAAGTCCTAAAACTCCCATTTCATCATAAACTTTCGTTAAATATTGCTTAGGTATCGAATCCCTCATCTCATATTCTCCCTTCACTTGTGAGACCATCACGAGGGAATACGTTTTCAGTTGGATGTCTTCCACTCCCAATTCTTGAGTCAATCTCAAGCCAGCTATCAGAGCTTCAGATTCTGTTTGATTGTTGGTAACTTTCAAATATAATTTTACAGCGTATTCGATCCTCAACCCATTGGCGTTTAGGAGAATCACTCCAACTCTGTCGATTCTCTTCCAGAGGCTCCATCTTCAAACATTGCCCAAGCATAAGGTACTGCCCATTAGGCCTGTAAGCGGTCCGGCTTGGGCCCAAACGACAACTGCACCGAGAGGCCTCGTTTTTGGACCGAACAGAACAACCCCGTATCGAAACCGTGCGGTGATGTTTGGCATTGGTGCGGTTTGAAGTCGGTTTTTGGGTGCGGTTTGGGTTCTTATACAATTTAGGATGTTCGGTCACATTCATTTAAAATGTTCAAATTATAAAAATGACAAGTAATTCATGTAAAGATATTGATTGAATGTAAACTAAGGGAACGTTTGGCGGCGCAAATCTATGATCCACGCGGTCATGATCACCGCCGTTTGGCGGGGCCGCGGCCTGGGTCCGTGCGCAAGCGGTTTTCGGTGGATCCTGACCTCAGCCAGGGGCTGCAGTTGCGGTGACCTTCACGCGGGTTTGCTCCGCGGCAAATCTGCCCCGCCAAACCACCCCTAAGTGTAGAGAAATTTCTAATCCTATTCGGCTAGAAGGAAATGCTGAGAACTTTTTTTTCTATTTGGACCGAGGTAAAGATGAAATTTGGAAATGCTGATACTTCTAGTCGGCTAGGGCAACATAAAAGAATTGAACGGTAATGAATAATGGCAAATGAGTAAATCATAAATTCATAATGCTAAAATCTGGCATCTAAAATTCTAAATGCTAAAACAATAAAACTGCAGAACTGCAAAACCCCGAGAATTAACAGTGTAGTGCTAGCCGAGAGCCGCGAGAATTGGTTCGGAACTTCAGATTGAGCAATGTGACTCAAAGGTTAATTGAATATTTACATTTTTTTGATGTATTGATTAATTGATGTGAGGTGCAGTACTGTGTCTCCGTTTTTTTCGTAAGAGGAAACCCGAACCACAGTGCGACGAGCGCCTTTTTCAATCAACAAAACTGCACCGCACCCAAACCATTTGGTGCGGTTCAAAATCAGTATGGTGTGGTTCAGTTTTGTGGTTTTCTGCAGTTTTTTAATTTCAGCCCTACCAAAAATCTGTTACGGATGTCGCGGACCCACGCTGGGGGATTACGTACAAGCGCCGCAACCCGGCGCACACCGCTTAGGAGGATTTATCTTTATTTCAGCATTTCGATATTTTATGTTGTTTGAACCATGGTTCGGTCGGACCGGTTGGGTCTCCAACCCCATATGGGTGGGAGACAGTACTTTGCATGGGAGGACTCGACGACGACGGCTTTTCGTGCGCTCCAGCCAGCCCTCGTCTCAGCTCCAATTCTGCGTCTACCAGACTTCGACCAGGAGTTCCAGGTGGAGTGCGATGCCTCCAGTTAGGGGTGCGGTGTTGTGATCCAACAAGAGCGCCACCCAATCGCATATTTCGGTCGTCGTACCGCCCCTCATCATCAGAAGCTTCAAGCTTACGAGCAGGAGCTGATTGGACTGGCCAAGGCGGTCCAACATTGGCGGTCGTACTTGTGGGGCGCCCCTTTCTGATTCACACCGATCATTTCAGTCTTAAGTACCTCTTGGAGCAGCGCCTTACCACGGCCCCACAACAGCGTTGGAGCAGCAACCTTTTGGGTTTTGACTTTTGGAGTACAAGGCGGGGGTCTTGAACCGAGCAGCTGATGCTCTCTCCCGCCGCGATTACGAGGAAGGATCCTTATTGGCCATCTCTTTTCCGACTTCGCCTCTTCACACCACCTGCAGACAGAGATTCAGGACACTCCGACTCTTCAGGAGCTTCTCCGCATTGAAGAGGGTAGCTTGCCCTCGCATTGGACAGTTCGGGACGGGCTCATCCTATACAAGGATCGACTCTATCTTTCAGATACTTCCCCCTTGATTCCGGAGATTTTGACAGGGATCCACGACGCCACACATGAAGGGGTTCATAAGACCCTTCAGCGGATCCGGGCCGAGTTCTTTTGGAAGTGCCTCAAAAGGCGGGTACAGGAGTTCATCGCCCTTTGCCCCACCTGCCAGCGTAGCAAGGCCGGCCACCTCTTACCAGACGGGCTGCTTCAGCCCTCCCAATTCCAACACAGACATGGGCGGATATTTCCATTGATTTCATTGAGAAATTACCGACTTCGAGGGGCCGTTCCATCATCTTCGTGGTCATCGATTGCTTGTCCAAGGGCGCTCACTTCATGGCGATGAGTCGCCCTATTGTCGGGGATGTGGTGGCACGCATCTTCTTCGACCAGGTGTTCCAATTACATGGCATCCCCGAGAGTATCGTGTCCGACATGGAAAAGGTTTTCACATCCCTCTTATGGCAGGAGTTATTCGCCTTATGCGGCACGAAGTTAGCACTCTCGTCGGCATACCACCCGCAATCTGACGGGCAGACGAAGGTGGTTAACAGGACACTGGAGATGTATTTGCGCTGTATTACGGGGGACCACCCCAAGGATTGAGCACAATGGCTTCTGTGGGTGGAGTACTACTACAACACTTCCTACCATTCAGATTTACAGACCACCCCTTCCGGCTAGTCTATGATCGTGATCCACCTACCTTACTCACTTATACCAGCGCGTCCGCCCGCTCACCCGCTGTTGATACGGAACTGACCACTCGGGATCAGATCCTCGCCTTAGCCCGTGAGAGGCTTCTTCAGGCTCAGGCCCGCATGGAGACCACCTACAACCGGGGACACCGCGAGCTGTTCTTCGCACCGGGGGATTGGGTATGGCTTAAACGTCGTCCTTATCGTCAGACGACCATAGCGCCGAGTTCATACAACAAGTTGGGGCCCAAGTTCTATGGGCCGTTCCTAATCTCAGAGCGCATCAGCGAGGTTGCGTATCGTCTGCAACTTCCGGCCGATACCCGGATCCACGACGTGTTCCACGTCTCGAAACTCAAGCCGTTCGTGGGAGTTCCACCTTCAGAGCCTTTGGTCCACCTGCCTCCACAGCTCCAGGACAAGCTTGGGGACAAGCTTGATGACGACGCAGGCAGAGAGGTTTTATGGATGTCGCGGACCCACGCTGGGGGATTACGTACAAGCACCGCAACCCGTCGCACACCGCTTAGGAGGATTTATCCTTATTTCAGCATGTATTTTTATTTCAGCATTTCGATATTTTATGGTGTTTGAGCCATGGTCCGGTTGGACCGGTTGGATCTCCAACCCCATATGGGTGGGAGCTTGTTTGCTTGGGGTTATCATGAAATCAAATTACCAATCTCTCTCTCTCTCTCTTCCTCTCTCTCTCTATCTTCCTGTAAAACCCTAAACCGCACCCCACGGGTTCTGTTTCCGCCTTCCGCACGCCGCAATCGCTGCTCCATCGTCGATTCCCCTCCTGCTTCCGCCCGACGCCAGCATCCTCCAGTACCACCTCCTTCGTAGCTCTCCCTCCGGCGAGATAGGGTCGAGAGGTTCTCGCAAGGGTCACGCCGATCCTCTCCGAGACTTTCCCCTTCCTCCTTCTCGCCTAGGGCTCAGAAGAGGGCCCATAACAAAATTCTTAATGGATTGTCATGTTATCGGTAAAATCTGTCAAGAAATTTACCACGACTTGAGATTTGATAGCTGTTAGGTGATCTCTCGGGCTTTTTTAGTATTGTTTTCATAGGATGATTAGTTAGGACTTGAATGGTGTTAGCTTAAAAATATGGCTCAAGTCTCTGAGCCGAGACAATTAAGACAAATGCTAGCTTTTCAATGATCAGATATGGGGTTTATGCATCCTTGAATACTTAGCCCACACAATGAATCGGGAATTGCTTCTTCTCAGATCAATACAGAAATTACTTCTAGCCCCAACTCCAAGATGGATGTATAAATCCTCACCCTCCTTCGAAGTTTGGAGTAATAGAGTTGAATTTAATTGTCTTTTCAGATAAGCTAATGTCTTGTCACATTCTTCTGTTCATTCAAATCTCGACGCCCCTTGTAGCATCTTGAAGACCGAAGCACACTTGTCTCCTGAACAAGACAAGAATTGACTAAGTCCTGCTATCCTCCCAGTCAATTGTTGGATTTCTTTCGAACTTCGAGGAGCCGAAGTATCTATAATAGCTTTCATTTTGTCCGGATCGGGCTCAATCCCTCTCAGCATCAATATGTGACCCAAGAACTTTCCCTTGTTAACTCCAAAGTCACGAATGTTTCCATCAGATCCTGAATATGTTCAGCGACTTCACGACTTTTGATTGGAAGGTCATCGACATAGACCTCAGGATTTTGACCCTTCCGACCTTTAAAGACACAGTTCATCATCCACTGGTATGTAGCTCCGATGATGCCAAAAGACATCACTTTGTTGCAATAACACTTGTTGTTGGTGTTGAAGCGGTATGAGGGATGTACGAGAGATGCATTCAAATTTGATGTTTCCTCGAGAACGCATTAAAAAGCTCGTACCAGGAAAACCTATGGCTGAGTTAACTATCACATTTATTCAAGGCAATGGAATAACAATTCTTGAGACATGTTTTTTTAAGTTAAAGTTGATACACATAAGCCGCTTATTGTTTGATTTGTTTATCATTACAATGTTAGAGACGCAGTCATGATACTGGACTCTTTTAATAAAGTCTGCCTCAATGAGTTTTACAACTTCCCTAACAAGTCCATTTAGAGTCATCGTCACTACCAACTTCTTTTGTTTGATTGGTCAAATTCTTGGATCAATGTTGAGGACAGAGGATGTTAGAATTAACCCTAGGTATGCCAGGTGTTTACCCAAAAGAGACATCGAGGTTGTTGCAGAGACTGGATCAGTTCTACCTTCTCTTCAGCTCTCAACTCTGCATTGATGGAAAAGAATCTTCCTCAACTAGAACTCCTTTGACTTCATGCGCAAGTTGTACGAGAGCTCCTTCTCTTTCATCTTTCCCTCCTCGTGAGAACCCTCCACCATATTTATTGTGCTAATACAACATGCATGAGCAACCTTCGGGTTGCTGCAAACACAGAACTGCTTTCTCCCTAGGCCAAACTTGAAATCTTGATGATAGTGGTCTGCCAAAGATGACATTATAATTGCTAGGAGTGTCGACCACCACGAAGGCTCCCTGACGTATCACTCTGTACATGGTCACAAAAAGCGTGACGCTCCTCTCTATCTCCTTCCTCTCCCTGACAAACCCATTGAGAGGTCCATCGTTTGGTTGGGAATTCTTTTTTTACTTTCATCACTTTGAAGGCGAACTTGGAAAGCGTATAAACTGAACTTTCCACGTCGCTCAGGATCCTTGACACGGAAAAATTCTCAATGGCTGTCTTGATGACGATGACGTCATTGAAGGGATTGATAGTCTTAGGCATATCTTCTTCAGAGAAGACTACCTCCCCCTCGACGGAGCCGCTTGAGAAGTTTAGGTGATTTCCTTGCAAAAAATATGCCCCACACTTGTGTTCCTTGACGATTCCAGGCTGACTCTGCCATGTATGCAGTTGGGTCTACCTGAAATGCCAACATCTTCTTGTTCGATACATTCTCATTGCTAGGGGAACTGCACTTCAGCTACAATTTCTTTGCCCTTCTCAGATTGAGGCTTATCTTCTAGCTTGCGGGCAACCAACTCCCCAACTTGTCGGCCTTTAACATCTTCTCAATAAGCTCTCAAAGAGGCCAACATCTTTGTGTCGTCGTCAACATCTGTATGGAATTCACATTAGAGTTCCCTGTTCCGATTCCATATGTCGGATTTCAGAGGTCTCTTGAAGACATCCTGCTTTTGAATAATCTATATGACCTCATTCATGGGCAGGATGAGGTCGGCAAACTCCTCGACTTTCATCATACCCCCCCCAATAGAAACTGGAGGTTGGCATGCTTTCTTAGGAGAAGCCAGAACCCCAGACGACAAGATGGGGTAGAGGTTGAGGTCTCGCTTGTTCATTCCTCGGTGGAGATCAAGGTCGAGGGGGGCTCATGGCTAGAAAATGACGGGGATAAAGTGGAGGAGCGCAAGGGAAGTGTTTTCCCCCTTGATGAACTTTTGTAGGATAGTTAGGTCGAGGCCTTACGACACGATTAGGTTGATTGATTTTTTGTCCTGCCGGAGAACTATCCTCTCGCTGCTTATGCATGAGGTGAGTGAGGGAGGATATGAAGCCTCGATTAGTGTCTTCTCCCTTAGTGAACTAATTAGTCATATTAATGAGCTCGCCATAGGAGCTCGGCGGATTCCCGCTAACTTCAAATTTAAACAATCCCTCTTGGAAACTGCTGACCAACACAACCTGATACATTGTTGGTTCATCATCATGAATTCCCAGGATCTTCTGTAATTTATCAGTGTAGCTCCATGGGGTCCCAGACACCACCTGCTTGATTTTGAAGCGGGCATGAGGCCCGCTCTTTCTTTTCTTCAAGGTTGCAAACCTTGAAGAATCTCTCTCCTCAAGTCTTCAAAGCAATAAATGGACTTCAGGGAATCTTATAGAACCAATCTCTTGTCTTCCCATCCAAAGTCATAGCGAACAACCTACACCACAAAGAATCAATGAGGTTTCTTGTAAATGATGAACATGATCTTACCTTCCCGAGAAGCGGGAAAGTTAAGGCTCCCTAAAGCCTACTGGAACAGGTTCCATCATGATCTCATCAAAGATGAACTCTTTGTAGGGATTGTACTATGGAAGAAGTGGTTTGACTCAATCTCTTAGGTTGTATTACATCGAACCTTGCACTTATGTGTTTTAAGTCATTCCTAGTGTGATTAAAGTGCATGTCCACACGATCAAACCGAGCTAACATGATTTTATGGAAGTTAGCAATGGATATAGTGTTAGTGACATTTTTAGGATGGTAACCTCTATGAGGTCCTAATAAACATCGGGTCGTGTCGGAGAATTAACTTGATTCCTATTAATAGATGGTAGTGGTTGAGGATGAACATCATAATAATACGACGACATCTTAAGAGAAGCTTCTTGATGTTGAGCGTAATGAGGTTTTGGATCCTCAAATAGAGGCGAGAAATAACAATGATATGTAGTAGCACGAATGTCTTTGTTGATGAGTTCTTTGGGGTCGAGCACTCGAGCATAAACAGGCTCCAGATCTTTGAATTGAGGAGGACTAGTACCATAACCTAGATGTTTTTTTAACTATAATTAAATCGTGCTAGACAACTACTATGATATGTCATGAGTGATCTATAGACTCTAATCCTACGTATTCTAGACTGCATCGAACTTGTGGCTCTGATACCAAACTGACGCAGACGGTTCTAGCGGGTTGTCAGGAGACTAGTAAAGGATGACTATATTAATGAGACGTGTAACTAACAACACTTCCAATAAAAGACTTATAAATAATATTGTGCAATGACCACATTCTAGTTAAGTTTCTAATACAAAAAAAAGGTAGTGCACATGCGAGGGGAGGGAGTAGCCAATAGAATGGAGGAATGTGGTGGCTGGAAGGGTTGACAGGACTACGAAGATGGCTGGATTGCAAGGGGAGATCTAGCCGACATCTGGGAATGGGAAAACATAAGGAATGGTGTCCGGTTTTGGATAGGGGTGAGTAGAGAGAAGTTCTGGAGTGATTATGGAGGGAATGGACCGATTGGGATAGTGGATAAGATTAGTTTTGGGTAATTACTTGTGGAGTTAGTGGGGTATTGGAGTAGTTATAGTTATGGGCAGTTATTAGGAACTTATGAGGAAGTGGGGAAGTGGAGGTGGCGGTGGTTGTTGGTTGACCAAGTGGTGGTTGGCCCAGAATTGAGGAAGGAGGTGGAGGGGTGTGGCCGGACATGGAAGGAATGGAGGGGAAGAGGTTTCAGGCTTTACACCTTGTTTTCCGGCTCCGTCACTGGTTGGCCAAAGGCTGAATATGTGACATCCCAAAAATTTGTTATACTAAATAAGTAATGGTGCACTTGTTAATGGCCCCAATTAACTATGATATGAAAATTAAAAAAAAAATTAATTATGAAATTAAAATTCTATGAAATATTTTCGTAGACTCAAAATGTTTTCGAGATTTATTAAGGTAATTTTCAAATTTCTAGTGTAGAGAGCAATCTAATATTAAAATTTATCATTATTATTACTACTATTTTATTATTTAAGTGGCCTCCACCTCTTAATAGGAAGAGATCTAGGCCATCTGTGCTCCCCCAAATCAATGGGTGAGATGTCTCAAATCGAGCTTTTAATCATCGGTTCACGCGTGTAAGGAGGAGCCGACCCTTATTTCCCACGCAAGTCGAGCACTTTACGCTCGAAAAGATAAGCCGACACCTCTCCCTGCTCGACACCTCCGCGGAAGCCCTCCATCGTCTCCACCGCTCAAAATTGCATGGAAGTGCCTTCTAGGACGGCGGCCGACTCTCTCCAAGCTTCTCCAACTCCATTTAAAGCTCTCTCTTTTATAAGTCAAGCGGTTGCTTTACCAAAAAGCAGTAAGCTTCCTTTTGCCCTAGCCCTAATTCGAAATATTCTTGCCTTCCTCATCTCCAAGAGCTTCTAAATCGATTTCCAGATGATACACAAGGAAGAGGAAAGTCTATTACTTGAGGATGTGAGTTCTTCTCTTGCCCTAATGTTCCAAGTGTTTTAGAATTTATATGTTTAAGAATCAGATCAATGAAATGTCTCTTCTATGCTCTAGAAATAAGGCAGAAAGATGATTTTAGGTTAAGCTCCATAAGTTATCCAAGAAATTTTTTGTTTGCCTAATTTTCTAGATGTTTAGGGAGTCATGAAATCCTCATCAATATTGAAATAAAAGGGAATTAATGCTTGTAATACATAGAAAAGAACATTATTTCTTATGAATTTAAATAGAAGAATACTAGAAATAATCCTTTATGAACTTAATTTTATAAACTAATTTGAGAGCAGTATTTAGAAAAGCCCTATTCTACTGTTAGGCAAATGAGAAATGCATGTGACTATGACTTTTTGTTTAAAAGTTAATTTTATTTCTAGCTTCACCTTTGAGGAGATATAGCTCTCTTTTTATGTAAATGGTACATGATTATGAAGTACAAAATGTTAGAGAAATATGAAATATGGAATAGATCTCAGGCATATTATTTGATTGTATTTCCTTAAATGGATGCTTGAAGGTTTCGAAGCATTATTAGAATTTTCAGAAAGTATACATGATAGTTTAACATTAATTCTCTAGCATGTACGATAGTCCTTAAGATGGGGGTAATATATGTGACATCATAATTTCGAATTTTTGCTAGCACTCATGGTATTTTCAAGAAAAATATTTCATAATAAATTCCCATTTTGTCCATGGAATAATTATATGCATAGACAATAGCTTCCAGATGATCTCGTAAACTGTAGGTGTGCTTATAATACAAAGAATTCTCATGAAAATTCTTCATGTTCTTTGTTTGTACCCTAGCGTGCATGGTTATTTATTATGGAAACAGAAAACTGAAACCTTGTCTAGTTTGTATGTTTTTATATATTGACGAAAAAGCATAGAGATGTTTGAATTTCTTTATTTAAAATAATGGTACGTTCACATTTGCTAGAAAGTAAGCTTAAATCGTCAAAAAATGATAAAATGCTTCTTATATATCTTGTGCTAATTCCCTTAATTAAGTATGTTTAATTATTCACTAGTCATTATGAAGTTTAAGCAATGTGATTCGTAAGGATTGACAAATAAAAATAAGAATTCATGAAATTTGCATAAATCATGTGCAATAATAGACCCAACAACAATTTTATATTATTGTATGATGTAAGAGTGTTAAAAACACTTATAAGTCATATTTTATGTGAAAATTCAAAAAAGGAAAAGACCAACCAGCAATCATTATTGCTGTTGGGAAGTTTTCTAAGCCTTATGAGCTTATTGAACCTCATATTTGAGAAAATGCATAAAGAAAATGATCAATCAGCGATTAGTATTGCTGATTTGAGTTTTCTAAGCCTTGTGAGCTTACAAAATCTTCCATTCAGGAGAAAATACGTAAATTAGAAAGTCAACGAGCAATGTATACACTATTTAGTATTTTATTTTAGCTTTTTGGAGTTCCAAATTACTCAAATGAACTATTAGAGATAAACCCAACTATTGAATCATCAAAATCTCAGATAAAGAGAACTTTCCAAATGACAGAACAAAAGAAAGAGATGTAGTTTAAGTGTATGAATGAAAAGAAAGGAAAAGAGAAAGTAGGCATATCAATAAATTTTCTAGGAGCAAACCCTTGAAGGCTTGGTTAATTATCTTTCCATAGTCAGGTGGAGCACCACCATAGTTTATGTCGTGATTGACCACCCTCGAGCGGTGAGGTTTTATGCATCACCATAGTTATTGCCCTAAAATAGTGAGATATATCCTCACCATAGTTTTCCCGCAAGGGGAGGTAAGGTTATCTTACCATAGTTATAGTTCATGCATGAGCGAAACTAATCGCAAGGGTTAGTTTTAGGCTTCGCTCCTCAGGAAATTTATATATGTCAAATGTGAGAAATTCAGAATGAAATAACTACCAAGTTAACGATATTCCAGAATCATTTAAGTAAACGGGAATGTTAGGAAAGCACAAGATCAATAATGAAGCAAAATTTTAAAGCATACGAAAATTTATAGTAGGGGAATTTCTCACTGAGATTTGTTTATCTCACCCTTTTATTTTTACATCTAGTCTCATGATTCAAATATGAAGCCAATTGATTAAATTAATGAAGAGTTAAAAGAATCAAATGTTCACTTAAAGAGATTTTATTAGCCTAACACTTGATGATGAAAAAGACGACAAGATTCGACAATACTTTTGAAATGCTTAAATTGAATTTAAGTCATCTCTAATTGTCCTTTTATTATCCTATTATTGTTGATGATGATGATAAGCAATGAAGTATTTAATTAGAAGGCTCTTTATGTATTCATGAATATTATATTATGTGATGCTTCCTTGGTAATTATACTTAATGGGATTAGGGTCCATTAGATGTTACATAATATTTCTTTCAACTTTCAATCCTTTCAAAATGAGTCATTTATCACTATTTATAGACTTAGGAGACATCACAAACGGTTATAATTCTCTGATCACAATGACCTTCATAATATACACTGAATAATAAAAAAACTATAATCATGGATCATCGATCCGCACAAAATGAACTGCTTCAATCATCGTGTTGACCTTTGTGTGACATGATCCCCATCAACGGGCTTGATATTCAATCCTCTTAGTAAACTTTGCAAAATTAGTAGAAAAAATTGATTTCAAGGTCATCGGACTGGTATGCCCAAATCTCTTATGCTATATCATCAAGCGCTCGTTATCAGTAGCTATATGCGCTCCAATGGCTTGTCTAATATCCATCACATAGACTCCAAATGACTCATGTCCACCATCAATTGTCTTCCCGCTCATCAAGTCCTGAAAGATACAATGAAATGCAAAGAAGGTAATAGAGCAGTCAAGTTGTTTCATCAAACTGATCACAAAGAGCAAATTAGTACGAAATGAGGGAACTAAAAATAAACATTTTAAGGAAAAATTAACTGCCCACGGAGAAATTTCAGTAATCCCTTTACCTGCTGAAGATGCAGATTATCCATCAGCGAGCCCAACATTTCCAGAGGAAGGAGTAAACGAAGTTGACCCATTAGGGACCCTGTCATATGATCGGAAGTTCTAGAATCAATGATCTGGGGTGTATGAGGCCTCCTAGTTAGTAGAATTGAATCTGAACGTAAGCAGCAATATGATATATATCTCCCATGGGAGACCTCCCAATAGTGTCTTTCAAGCCGCAAACTCTCTAATCAGACTCACATTTTTAAGAGCATGGTTCTCTCTATTGTTTACTGTGGCATACAAAGCTATATGAGGTATGTCATATCTCCCATCAATGTCTCGCATCCATCCACGTCGGATCAAATTGGGGTGTCCCAACATATTCTTTCACATGCCCTCTCTTTCCACAGTAGAGACACTTTAGTTTACTTTTATTTTTGTGTCTTATTAACTCTGACTGATTCTAAACGTTGGATTTTCGGTATTCCATTTTCTATAGTCAACTATGAGAACTGATTTATCATATCCCACACTAACATTGATACAAAGAGAATTTATATGACTAGCCACTTCCCGAATATAATGTACGGTAGTCTCCAAATCAGAAACAAAATCCCTTCCTAATATCCGCAATCTTTGAATTTCCAGCTCAGCACACTGACCCGAAAGCAATTCAAAAAATCCTTCTTTGCGTATGTTCTTTTCCATCGTCCTCAACAGAATGAATATCAAAATGTTGATCAATCTCGGCCAAATTATGTGTTACCCTTTTATTTTTACATCCAGCCGCATGATTCAAATATGAAGCCAGTTGATTAAATTAATGAAGAGTTAAAAGAATCAAATGTTCTGTTAAGGAGGTTTTATTGGCCTAGCACTTGATGAAAAAGACGACAAGATTCGACAATATTTTTGAAATGCTTAAATTGAATTTGAGTCATCTCTAATTGTCCTTTTATTATCCTATTATTGTTGATGATGATGATAAGCAATGAAGTATTTAATTAGACGGCTCTTTATGTATTCATGAATTTTATATTATGTGATGCTTCCTTGGTAATCATACTTAATGGGATTAGGGTCCATTAGATGTTACAAAATATTTCTTTCAACTTCCAATCTTTTCAAAGTGAGTCATTTACCCTACTTATTGACTTGAGAGACATCACAAACGGTTATAATTCTCTGATCACGGCGACCTTCAAAATATATACCGAATAATAAAAAAACTATAATCATGGATCATCGATCCGCACAAAATGAACTGCTTCGATCATCATGTTGACCCTTGTGTTACATGATCCCCATCAACAAGCTTGATATTCAATCCTCTTAGTAAACTTTGCAAAATTAGTAGAAAAAATTGATTTCAAGGTCATCGGACTGGTATGCCCAAATCTCTTATGCTATATCATCAAGCGCTCGCTATCAGTAGCTATCTGTGCTCCAATGGCTTGTCTAATATCCATCACATAGACTCCAAATGACTCATGTCCACCATCAATTGTCTTCCCACTCATCTAGTCCTGAAAAATACAATGAAAGGCAAGGAAGGTAATAAAGCAGTCAAGTTGTTTCATCAAACTGCTCACAAAGAGCAAATTAGTACGAAATGAGGGAACTAAAAATAAACATATTTTAAGGAAAAATTAACTGTCCATGGAGAAATTTGAGTAATCCCTTTACCTGCTGAAGATGCAGATTATCCATCAGCGAGCCCAACATTGCCAGAGGAAGGAGTAAACGAAGTTGGCCCATTAGGGACCCTGTCATATGATCGAAAGTTCTAGAATCAATGATCCGGGGTGTATGAGGCTTCCTAGTTAGTAGAATTGAATCTGAACGTAAGCAACAATAAGATATATATCTTCCATGGAAGACCTCCCAATAGTGCCTTTCAAGCCGTGAACTCTCTAATCAGACTCACATTTTTAACAACATGGTTCTCTCTATTGTTTACTGTGGCATACAAAGCTATATGAGGTATGTCATATCTCCCATCAATGTCTCACATCCATCCACGTCGGATCAAATTGGGGTGTCCCAACATATTTCTTTCACATGCCCTCTCTTTCCACAGTAGAGACACTTTAGTTTACTTTTATCTTTGTGCATTATTAACTCTGAATGATTCTAAGCGTTGGAATTTTCGGTATTCAATTTCCTACAGTCAACTATGAGAACTTATTTATCATTTACCACACTAACATTGATACAAAGAATTTATATGACTAGTCACTTCTTGAATATAATGTACGGTAGTCTCCAAATCAGAAACAAAATCCCTTCCTAGTATCTACAATCTTTGAATTTTCAGCTCAACACACTGACCCGAAAGCAATTCAAAAAACCCTTCTTTGCATATGTACTTTTCCACCGTCCTCAACAGAATGAATATCAAAATATTGATCAATCTCGGCCAAATTATGTGTTAACTTACTGTATTATCCCCCAAAGCACTCATATCAACCATCGAGGTTTGCTCAGTCTTACGTTGATAGATCCTAACTAAGTCCTTTTTTGAATTGTTTCTCTCAACTAAATCTCACATCTCTTTAGCAGGTCGGCAGAACATGAGCTAACTAACAATGTTAGATGTCATAGAATTGACAAGCCAATTGTTCTTTGTTAGGTTTTCTTATTATGATTCTTAAGAGGTGCCCATATAATTGGTGTCGGCTTCGATATTGTGATTAACTCAAGTCTCTTCTGAGTGATTAAGCCTAGAGAAGGTAATTTATACTATTCAATTTAACTTGTTTAACACCATGGGTGAAATCCATATTTTAATTTCTTCCACCATAGTAATTGGGAGTATTACCAGAATCTTTAGGGAGGATAACGCTTCAATTTATCATTCGGAGTCAACGAGATCAAGAAATCAAGATCCAATGCACAGAATGATCTCGACAATTACCTGATGACCAGAGAAGAACTTAATAAATCTTGGCAACAATATGGTTACCTGATACAACTTGAAACAATCTGGATCCAGAGGCTGGGAAACAATATAAGTGGAAGAGCGTCTTAAAGTAGCGGATTGGATTGAAACATACAATGATCGACTTTATGCTTCCCACTGAACAAGCAGTCGTTCTAAGGGGAATGACCATATGCATATGTCGACTCCAAGAAGCAGAAACAAGGCTCTAGTGGATACCAAAAAGCAGAAACAAAGCTCTTGTCGACATCAAGAAGCAGAAATGAACCAGCCGAGTTCAACAGGAGGGACAGGGAACATCGACAACTCCAATGACTCTCACAAACGGTGCCAAAAATATAAACCGAGCCCGTCGTCGATGCCAGGAAGAAGGATTTGTTCTTTTGTCGACGCCAGAAAGAAGGAACAAGGCCGTTGACTCCAGAAGAAGGCGTTGGAACCTTCGCAGACGGTGCTGGAGGCAAAGGTAGGCAACTTAACCGTTAGAAGTGTGTCAGTTCCAGGATAGGTGCAGAATGAATGACGAGAAAACACAAGGTTGGCCCTTCGGGGCTCTGTTATCACATTAAAGAGAGGAGTGCCTTCAGGTAGACAACTCTCCCTCTCGATGTTTATGTAGCCGACTTAATCTGATATGTTCTACTCATCTTGCTTTTATATCATGCCATACAAGAGAAACCCTAGCCACTTTTAATGGTATGGTCACCCCCATGTGACACTAAGCCAGCCTAACATTTAACATTAATTCCTTGCTATACCCTCACCTCCTTTTCGGGCCCATACTTTATAAGCCTTTATTGGTATGTTCATGCTCTTGAATCAAGTCATATACTAACATGAATCATGATCAACAATCATAATCACATGTCAAAGATGTGCCAATGATACTCGGTGCATGGGTAAAAGACATGGAAGAAATGGGTTCGCAATCTTAGAGCAAAGTGAGAGAAACGAAGATTGATGAGGATGGTGAATATGACGGGGATGGTAAATATGATGTGGTTTACTCAGCAACTGTAGATTGTCCTTGTATTGTAATATTATTATCTTGAAAGTTTGGTTCCTTAAGTTTCATTAAATAAATTGTATGGCCTAAGGATACTTGAAGAAAACCCAATTCATATGTGAGCGGAGTTATTCATTTTTTGTAGGGTAAGTGAAGCGGTTGTGATTGGCGTGCTTGCAAAAGTAGGGCAGGATGATGTGGTGCAGACGCGGGAGATATCCAACACACGGAAACTCTGATGTGGAAGAGAAACAAATTGTAATCTACTTTTTTCATAATTTCCCTTACGAGGGAGTCAGAAGGAGATGGTTGCTAAAAGTTGTGTAATGTAGAGGAGTTGCTCATAGAGAGGCATCATCCTTTTCCAATTATCTACGATCAGGTGATCGAGATACCTTAGTGAAGTGTTGACAAAAGTCACCATGAGTGGTTGTGATCATATGTTGAAGATAACCCGATGTTTTTTTGGTGCACTAGTGGGAGACATGGCAGTTTGGGTTTGCAGTCTTGAATAAATATTGATGTGGATGATTCTTATGATGTAGCGTTTACAACAAATGAAAGTTTGATTCGCAAGTTAGTAAATTTGTATATTTTGGGTAACTCGAGAAAATTCAATTTATGCGTGCTGCGAGCAGATAACTGTTGTTGCATTCACGAGAGAGGTGAAGTTGTGATCGACGGTGGGTTTATTAATAGATTTGTATTTGAAGATAGATTTGATTTTGATTCTGTTAATATGAGATATTTATTAATTTGTAGATTTACTGGAGTTGTGTACTTTTACAGCCTTCTAATGGGTGGTTTTCTGAGACAATGATCAAGTCCTTGAGCTTACATGTTAAGATAAGGTTCATGGAAATAATTCCTAAGGAAGCTTCAGAGGAATTTCTGAAGTCCACGATCAAACACTTCAAACGTTGCAGGAAGAAGGAAAATCTTAGTATGTTCTGGAAACCTGAAAAGGAGTGTAATGGCAACCAAGGTTTGGTCATTAACCTAATTTTTACATTAACCACTTGTTTTGATTTCACACTAACGGCATGTTTAGATTTCAAACTATACAATGGATCTTTTGATTGTTAGGGCTCCTTTTGTTGCTTAAAATTTGAAAAAAAAATTATGAAACTGGAATTTTATTACATCCAGTATATTGGTTGGATTAGTTTGATGCTATCACTGAATTCAAACTCCCAAAATTTCCCATAACTTTCTAAATTGTGCTAATTTCGGGTCTGTTTGGCTCAAGCTGCAACGCTGGGACAAGCAGTGATGGAAAAATTTGTTGTTTTGCAGAGTGGTGGGAGAAGCAGTGAAAATGTTTGGAGGAATAGCATTTGCAGTACTGTTTCAAACGGTGAAGCTATTTAATCTGTTTGGCAAAACAGTTGTGGTGTGTAGTAGAAGTTTTTTGAATTAAAGCCACAAATTTATAGAAAAAACATACCAGATCATTTGATATGAATGCTTGATAGTCTAAAATACTTTTAAAAAATAAAAGATATAATGAAATTAACACCGACGATGGAGGCTCTGAAAGGTTGCCGCTGGGTAGATACGTGAAGAAAACCTCAAGATCAAATGGAGACTGCATGTGGGGGTTTGTCGGCGGAGAAGATTGGGGCCTGTGTGTGGCGTTTGTCGATGGGGAAGGAGGTCGACGACAATCTGGAGCTGCAAGCGCGTGCGACGCTAGGTCGAAACGAGAAAGTTTTTGCTGGAGAAGGAAGCTCGTGTGCGATCGAGATTCACACGACTCCAAAACGCTAATAATTTGTTGCCCAGGTGTGGGGGATGTTCACACCACTGGGTTTGATTTCCCCGTTGGCGGGGCGTTGGAAAAAATCGCGGCACCCATGATGCAAACATCCTAAACTCTAACATGACGCATGTTTAGATTGCACTCTATGCAATGAATCTTGTAACTGTTGGTAATCATTTGAATGTTTCAAATTTGAAAGTGCGTGTCGTAAAACGTTGGTATTTGTTAAATTCCCTATTTGGGTTAGTTAGACACTAACACTGAATTCAAGCTCCACAAAATTTCACAGAACTCCTTAAAAATGTTGATTTTTTCACATAAAACGAGTGATACGAAAATAACATTTTCAAAAACATGATTTCTATCCTCAAGCAAACTAAATGATCCCTTACATGAATGTATGGGTGATAAATGTAGGTTTGTTCTTCTTATATGAATTAAACTTGTAAACATTCAGCTTTTTAGTTTATGCTTTCATCACCTGCAGATGCTATCCACCACCAGGAGCTACAAAATAAGTCTAACAATGTAGAAAGAGAACAAGCTCAAAATGAAGTCCATCCCATTGACGACGAGGAAGATGACGTAGAAGACTACGAAGAAGAGGAACTAGATGACTATGAATCATCACAAATGGTAATAAGTTGTATAAACTTTATATATTGAATTCTATCTATTCTATTTTTATACAATATGTATCAGGATTTGATGTTAAATTTGCAAAAGTAGATGTTATATCGAAATATCATTAAACTCCCAGGATATTTTTTTTACTAAGAAAAATAAAATGTCTTCTAATTCTAAACAAAATCTCATTTTATTTTTTCACATTTATCTTCTCATGACATAATGAATATCCTCTGCTTTATGTCCAATGTCCTGCTAATCTTCCTACAAGTTGAATTAGGAGATTCCTGGCACTTATCTTTTTCCCATTATTCAAGCTGCTCTTTAACATCTTCTTCGCATGTTCTATTTTTTCGCTGTTTGATTCGTCCAGGTGGGTGAAGATGGCTTGCCTCCCTACGCCGACACTTGTATCCTCGAGCTATCGTACTTGATATTTTTTTAAAATTATTTCAATTATCTCATGTCTACATTTTTCAGTGAATGTTAAGATCAATTGTAATTTCCTAAATGAAATTCAGATGAAATGGGGGGACCAAATCTCCCTGGTGAATACTTGCAGGAGCTTCTGAATGGATTTCCCTATGGTAATAATGGCAAAAGTCATCAACTTGGCGAGGCGGCAGGAGGTTCGGGTTCAAGTGACAATGAATATCAGATATATGAGCAAGACGGCGACGCCGATTGTGATTTCGACTAATTTTGTATGCCAAAAATGGCACTCTCTATATAAATTAAAGATGGTAGTTTTAGGAGGTTGTTTTATTTACATTATTTGTTTGTTATTTATACTTGTTATTTTTCATTCAAGCCCTTGTATAGTTTGTATTAAGGATAAGTTATGGAAAATGCCTTTTTTTCAGCATATAAATACCACGCTAGTTTTCAAATAGCATCTTGAGAGGCAGGAGAATGAAGAGAAGTGGAAAGGTCAAATTCGTCGATCATCGCCCTTTGATTTCGCGTGATTGGAATGCAAATCGCGGAAAAGTTTGAGGATTGTTTGGATGAAATTTATTTTCAAAGATAATGTAGTATCTTGTGCTATCTTTTACTAGAAAATCATGATTTATTCTCAATTATTTATACTCTTGTTCGATTATGTGAATGCCCAATGAGCCTATTTAATTAAAATATTTTTCTTTTTGTCGCATTATAGTCTCTCAGTGAAACTATTCTCATCATGTATAAGAGCTATTACATGCTCACATTCTATACAATAAGGCTCTGTTAGTTTAAATTTAATATCTTTGGTGGTTGTCGCTCCATCGTAGTTGAGGTTGTTGCTCCATCGCAGCTCATTGTCCTCTCCAGCAATTTCTTCATCTCTCCGATCAGCTTCCTCTGAATTTGCCAAGGTGAAGCCTGAGTTCTTGAGCTTGGCGCCTCCTCCGATTTCCTGCTTTTTTTGTTCTTATATTCGTGAGATATTTGCTCCTTTCCAAAGAAAACGGTATAACGTTACTTTGGTTTTCGACTGTTGGATTCATCGGATTTTGTCTAGTGCTTTGTCACATGGAAGTTCAATTGACGGATTTTTAGGTTTTTTGAGATTGTTCATCACTTTGATCGAGATATATGAGGGTGTAATCAAGAGAGTATTTTTAATTTTATTTGAATAATTTGAGTTCCGTGTTTCTTGCGCATTTCAATATTACTTGAAATTTTAGTTCAACACTCATCAAAATTCTATATTATTAAACAGATAAAACTACTTTCACGTTCATGACTGCACTGAAAACTCAATTTCTCCAAATATCATTGCGTTCATGATCGCAGTTTCCAACTACTACGTTCATGATCACTACCGCCGCTCCAAACAGACCTATAGTGAGATCCTTCCTTATCTTAAGCCCATCATTAAACTAAAACTAACCTATTTCTATGTATATCGTAACTCTTTATTAAAAGTTTAACTTATTGTCGATCATTTTAGTCTTCGTACTTTTTGTCATTCTTTCTTGTTCACATCTTTCCTCCATTCTGAAATCTTTATATTGAGTAAGGTAGGCAGCCTTAAAGTGGGAGAGGAAGGCTCCGTTTGGTACAGTGGTTGTGGTCGTGAACGCGGTGGTAAAACCGTCATTCATGAATGTCCGCCTATGGAATTTCATCCACTTGAACATAAAAATGAATGAAGTTCCTTAGGTCGTTCACGAATGACGGTTTTACCGCCGCTTTCATGTCCGCTACCGTCGTGCCAGACGGAGCCGAAGTGTGAACATGGCCTGCATTAAAGATTGTAAATTAAATGTTAAAGATAGAATTTTCAAAGAAGAGTAAAATGAAAAATCACAGAGATAGTAATTAAGGAGAAGTAAGCCAAAGTGCACTATAGTAAATACATTATAAAAGTAGGTTTGCTCTTTATTTCAATGAATGCAGTGCAGTGAACATGGTGATGTGTAAAATGATATTAATTTAGGTCAACCCTTGACTTAGACTTCGTTTGGGGGGACTTATTTTCAGCGGTCACGTGGTTAAGACCGCATGAACCAGACCTTAATTAAGGTCCGGTTCATGCGGTTGTAATCGCTTGACCGGTGAAAATAAATCCCCCCAAACGGAGCCTTAGACGATGATGCACGGGTCCAAAATCTACATTGTCCTTGAATTTTTTTATAAAAACACAAACAAAAGTAAAATAATGTGTCAATGTGAATGAAAAGACAAGGCTTGTGGAAAAATAAGCGCCCGAGCGGAAAACACAATCAAAGAAGAAAAATGTGTCGTGCGAAAACACGCCCCGGCCAAAAACGCATGTCGGGGGAAAATGCGCACACCGACAAACACCTCCGCCTGGGCGAAAAATGCGCCCTCGGGGAGAAAAACTAAGACAATATTAAAATGCGGCAAAAATGTGTTTTAAAAACTGTCATAAAAATTTGTTTAATTAGTTTTAAGTAAACGATGGAAAAATTCCTACAGAGTAGTAGATATAGCTCCGTTTGGCACGGTGGTGGCGGTCACGAACACTATGGTTATGAATTGTCGTTCGTGAACGCCCAACCTCACCTAAGAAACTTCATTCATTTTTATGTTCAAAACCAGTCTTGTTTTTTGATGGCGGTCACAATTTTTAGTTACCGGGATCTCCCCTGGGAGTTTGCACAATTACAGGTTGCACCCCTCTATCTTTCAAAATTACATTTACCTCCCTTCCAAGTTTCCCCAATTTACAAAAATGCCCCTTCGGTTGGAAATATAGATGAAAATTGATAAAATCAGCACCCTTTTCAATGTAAAGTTATTAATATATATATTGTTGCGGTCCACTCAAGGCTCCGGTAGATCGGACTAAATTGAACCGTCTTAGCCCGGGAGCGTTCAAGCGTGCAAACAGTCACAGAAAAGGGAAAGCTGACAAGACAATTTTTTTAACGTGGAAAACCCGTCAACTGGGTGAAAAACCATGCGGCCGGGCCTGTGCCGACCAAAACTTCCACTATTTGTTGGTTGTTGTACAGAGTTTTTTTTGAAGAACTCGAGGGCGACAGACCGCCTCTCGTTACAATTATTGAGAGAGAGAGGTGCTCGTAAGATGACAGGCCACCGCTCTTGGAGCTAAATCTTCCGCCTGCTGTAGAGGGGAATGCTACGCTTTGAGGGCTCTGGAGACTTTGACTACTGCTTGAAGGTTGGATCGATGTGTTCTGTGCGACTTTGTTTCTGCGGCTTGCCTCTTGTTGCGCGGGAGGAGTCTGGAGTGATGATCTTGAGTGCGCAGAGTGCTTGGATCGGTCTTGAGAGCGAAGCACACGGAGGCGCGCTTGGAGCGGTCTTGAGAGCGGAGCGCACGGAGGCACGCTTGGAGCGGTCTTGAGAGCGGAGCGCACAGAGGCGCGCTTGGAGCGGTCTTGAGAGCGGAGCGCACGGAGGCGCGCTTGGACCGGTCTCGAGAACGGAGCGCACGGAGGCGCGCTTGGAGCGGTCTTGGGAGCGGAGCGCACGGAGGCGCGCTTGGAGCGGTCTTGCGAGCGGAGCGCACGGAGGCACGCTTGGAGCGGTCTTGGGAGCGGAGCGCACGGAGGCGCGCTTGGAGAGGTCTTGGGAGCGGAGCGCACGGAGGCGCGCTTAGAGCGATCTTGGGAGCGGAGCGTACGGAGGCGCGCTTGGAGCGGTCTTGGGAGCGGAGCGCACGGAGGGGCGCTTGGAGCGGTCTTGAGAGCGGAGCGCACGGAGGCGCGCTTGGAGCGCTCTTGGGAGAGGAGCGCACGGAGGCGCGCTTGGAGCGGTCTTGGGAGCGGAGCGCACGGAGGGGCGCTTGGAGCGGTCTTGAGAGCGGAGCGCACGGAGGCGCGCTTGGAGCGCTCTTGGGAGCGGAGCGCACGGAGGCGCACGTGGAGCGGTCTTGCGAGCGGAGCGCACGGAGGCGCGCTTGGAGCGGTCTTGAGTGCAGGGCGCACGGAGGCGCGCTTGGAGCGCTCTTGAGTGCGGAGCGCACAAAGGCGCACTTGGAGCGGAGCGCACGGGGGCGCGCTTGGAGCGGAGCGCACGATGGCGCGCTTTGAGCGGAGCGCACGAAGGCGCACTTGTGAGCGCGCAAGAAGGAGGCGCGCTAGTGAGCGCGCAAAGAGGAGCCGCGCTTGTGAGCGCGCAAGGACGAGGCGCGCTTGTGAGCGCGCAAGGACGAGGCGCGCTTGTGAGCGCGCAAGGAAGAGGCGCGCTTGTGAGCGCGCAAGGAAGAGGCGCGCTTGTGAGCGCGCAACGAAGAAGCGCGCTTGTGAGCGCGCAAGGAGGAGGCGCGCTTGTGAGCGCGCAAGGAGGAGGCGCGCTTGTGAGCGCGCAAGGAGGAGGCGCGCTTGTGAGCGCGCAAGGAGGAGGCGCGCTTGTGAGCGCGCAAGGAGGAGGCGCGCTTGTGAGCGCGCAAGGAGGAGGCGCGCTTGTGAGCGCGCAAGGAAGAGGCGCGCTTGTGAGCGCGCAAGGAAGAGGCGCGCTTGTGAGCGCGCAAGGAAGAGACGCTCTTGTGAGCGCGTAAGGAAGGAGGAGAGAGGAAATCCGTAGGAGGGTTTTCTCGGGAGAGAAGAGAATGGAAAAAGAGAAGCCTTGAGGCTCTATTTATAGTTTTTGAGGGTGGCACTTTCGTAATTAAATGGGTGGTTAGGGTGGTTATGGTGGTTATGCGGCTACCCGCACACCATATCCAATTTATGTGTTATACGCATACTTATCATGAATATGGCTATGCGCACACCAGTTTGTATAGTTTTGTGGTGATATGTATTCATATGACAGATATGGTTATGCGCACACCATAGCCATATTATTTGCTATATGCAGACCGTATTGAAGGATTTTGCTATTTACACCCCCATGTTGGAGGATTTTACTATTTGCATCCCATGATGAGGGATTTTTACTATTTACACCCCATGATGTGGGATTTTACTATTTGCACCCCATGATGGAGGATTTTACTATTTACACCCCATGATGGGGGATTTTACTGTTTGCACCCCATGATGAGGGATTTTTACTATTTACACCCCATGATGTGGGATATTACTATTTGCACCCCATGATGGGGGATTTTACTGTTTGCACCCAATGATGAGGGATTTTTACTATTTACACCCCCATGATGTGGGATGTTCTCTTCGCGGCGCCCTGGGTAGGATCTGCTGTCAAAGGATGAGCGTGTGGTTGACGTTGTTTCTTTATTCTGGTTAGGCGTTTCTCGCTTTGCGCTGAGTTGTGATAGCCCTCTGATTGTCCTGCTGCATGCGTTGCTGACAATGTGTTGATTGAGGGAAGACGCTTCAAGATAGCTGGCGAAGGAAGTTCGTTCTTCGAGATTATTGCTGGCTTGCTGCCTAGTATTGATATCCGAACAGTTTGAGGGCTTCTTGCAAAATTACGGATGAACTTGCACGGTTCTGAGCCCGCGGCTTTTATGTAATAGAAAATTAATTTGCACGAGACTGGCTCGCGACTTTTTTGCACGAGTCTGGCTCGAGGCTTTTTTGCACGAGTCTGGCTCGCGACTTTTTTGCAAGAGTCTGACTCGCTTCTTTTTTGCACGAGTCTGGCTCGCGGCTTGGCCGATGAATAGCGGGTGTATTCAAACCGTGTACGAATGTAGGAGGGGCAAACACTTACGACGTCGGGACCTTACTGCGGTGGAGAAGGGCGAACCTTCAATCGACGACTGTGAGAGATTGTTGTGAGCGTGCTGCTTGGGGGCAGTTGCTGTTCATTAGCGCACTGCCTATAGGCAGTTGTTGTTCATTAGCGCACTGCCTGGAGGAAATTGCTGTTCATTAGCGCACTGCCTGGAGGCAGGTGTTGTTCATTAGCGCACTGCCCGGAGACAGGTTTTGTTCATTAGCGCACTGCCCGGAGGTAGGTGCTGTTCATTAGCGCACTGCTCGGAGGCAGGTGCTGTTCATTAGCGCACTGCCCGGAGGCAGGTGCTGTTCATTAGCGCACTGCCCGGAGGCAGGTGCTGTTCATTAGCGCACTGCCCGGAGGCAGGTGCTGTTCATTAGAGCACTGCCCGGAGGCAGGTGCTGTTCATTAGCGCACTGCCCGGAGGCAGGTGTTGTTCATTAGCGCACTGCTCAGAGGCAGGTGCTGTTCATTAGCGCACTGCCCGGATGCATGTGCTGTTCATTAGCGCACTGCCCGGAGGCAGGTGATGTTCATTAGCGCGCTGTCCGGAGGCAGGTGCTGTTCATTAGCGCACTGCCCTGAGGCAGGTGCTGTTCATTACCGCGCTGCCCGAAGGCAGGTGCTGTTCATTAGCGCACTGCCCGGAGGCAGGTGCTGTTCATTAGCGCACTGCCCGGAGGCAGGTGCTGTTCATTAGCGCACTGCCCGGAGGCAGGTGCTGTTCATTAGCGCACTGCCCGGAGGCAGGTGCTGTTCATTAGCGCACTGCCCGGAGGCAGGTGCTGTTCATTAGCAAGTGGACGTCTTTACGTAGTTTCGATGGCGCAAGATATGACATGCGTGAAGTAAAACTTTAAAAACTCATAGTCGTAGTGGTAATTTACACAAAGTTCTGATAGAAATAAAGTTGATAGAACATTTCAGTGGCGCGGTTAGAGCCCCGCTAATAGGTGTGAAGCATTCTCCCGGGATGACTGACCTAAGGGTTGCGTCCTAGTACTTCTTGGCGAGGCGTTCGCTAATTTCCTGCTGGCTGAATCGATGCCTAGCCTCGTAGGAATTTCCCCAATTTGCCTTGTTGGACGAGACGCTCGATTTCATCCTTAAGCTTGGAGCAGTTTTCTGTGTCATGTCCTTGTCCACGATGGAACTCACAATATTTTGTCTGGTCCCCTGCGTTCTTAGCGAGGGGTCTGGGCTTACGAAGCGCTTCGTTGCTATCGCGGATAGCGAGGAGAACATTAGTCCTGGTAGTGTTCAAGAGAGTGTAGTCCTGATGCTGGCGAGATCTTCGGTCTCGGCTGGGGTTGTCGTGACGCTTGTTGTTCTTATTGGGAACTGTCTGCGGCAGCGACTCCTCTTTCTTCCTCTTCGAGCTCCCCTCGAACTGCCGGCGGTGCGCTTCAATTGCCTCATCTGCTACTAACTGTGCCTCGACTCGCTGAACGAGGTCAGGATAGCTTGGTACTGTTTCTCTCATTAGAGCTGAGTAAAAGCCACTTGGGCGGAGTCCTCCAAGGAAAACTCCCCGCAGGAGCTCAGGGTCAACTCCTGGGATTTGTCGGGCCTCCGTATTGAAGCGCCGGAAAAAATCCTTGAGTGTCTCTCCGTCATTTTGGCGGATCCCTGAGAGATGGGAGGGATCTCGAACAATTCTGCGGTTGGCGATGAATTGATCCACGAACTGCTGTACCATTTCTGTGAAGTTATTGATGGCCCCATTCGGCAGGGAGTGGAACCAAGTGCGCGCTTGTCCCTTCAAGGTTGCCGGGAACACCTGACAGAGGAGTTGATCAGGGGCGTTGTAAATCCTCATGATGGTGGTGAAGTGATTGACATGTTCCAATGGGTCGTCCGTCCCGTCGAATGTTTCGATGTTGGGAAGCTTGAAACCATTTGGAACTGGATGGGACAAGACTTGATGCGATAGTGGCGAGCCACCGTGGTGCGCGGGACGACGGGCGAGAACAGGGGCATCTTCTTCTATCATGTCGCGTATTTCTTCTCGCGTGGTTCTTCCTGTTGCTTGATCAGGGGCATCTCTTCTTGGGTGATTGCGATGGTGGTCAGCTTCTGGGCCCCTAGCTGGCGGGGCGAGGTGTGCGGAGCTTGCTGCATTGGAGAATCCTTCCGAGGCTTCGTCCTCCCGAACTACCTCTTCGTTCGGGGCGTGATTCGGAACTGGGGGTGGCGGTGCGTTCAGGGCCGGCGGTTGAATCGGGACTTGAGGAGCCCCGAGATTCCTTACGAGAGCCAACATCTCGGCTTGATGTTCTTCAATATGCTGCATGCGCACTTCCAGCCTAGCTACGGGAGCAGGCACTGCCTCCTCCCCGGGAGGTGCATTGATAAGCGAGTGAGAGGGAGCTGGGTCGACGCGCCCTTCCGGCATTGGTCCTTCAGTAGTGTGAGCAGTCTTTCTTGTCATTGCAGTTGGCCTTCAGAGAGTTTTGAGAACTTTTCCCACAGACGGCGCCAAACTGTTGCGGTCCACTCAAGGCTCCGGTAGATCGGACTAAATTGAACCGTCTTAGCCCGGGAGCGTTCAAGCGTGCAAACAGTCACAGAAAAGGGAAAGCTGACAAGACAATTTTTTTAACATGGAAAACCCGTCAACTGGGTGAAAAACCACGCGGCCGGGCCTGTGCCGACCAAAACTTCCACTATTTGTTGGTTGTTGTACATAGTTTTTTTTGAAGAACTCGAGGGCGACAGACCGCCTCTCGTTACAATTATTGAGAGAGAGAGGTGCTCGTAAGATGACAGGCCACCGCTCTTGGAGCTAAATCTTCCGCCTGCTGTAGAGGGGAATGCTACGCTTTGAGGGCTCTGGAGACTTTGACTACTGCTTGAAGGTTGGATCGATGTGTTCTGTGCGACTTTGTTTCTGCGGCTTGCCTCTTGTTGCGCGGGAGGAGTCTGGAGTGATGATCTTGAGTGCGCGGAGTGCTTGGATCGGTCTTGAGAGCGAAGCGCACGGAGGCGCGCTTGGAGCGGTCTTGAGAGCGGAGCGCACGGAGGCACGCTTGGAGCGGTCTTGAGAGCGGAGCGCACAGAGGCGCGCTTGGAGCGGTCTTGAGAGCGGAGCGCACGGAGGCGCGCTTGGACCGGTCTCGAGAACGGAGCGCGCGGAGGCGCGCTTGGAGCGGTCTTGGGAGCGGAGCGCACGGAGGCGCGCTTGGAGCGGTCTTGGGAGCGGAGCGCACGGAGGCGCGCTTGGAGCGATCTTGGGAGCGGAGCGCACAGAGGCGCGCTTGGAGCGGTCTTGGGAGCGGAGCGCACGGAGGGGCGCTTGGAGCGGTCTTGAGAGCGGAGCGCACGGAGGCGCGCTTGGAGCGCTCTTGGGAGAGGAGCGCACGGAGGCGCGCTTGGAGCGGTCTTGGGAGCGGAGCGCACGGAGGGGCGCTTGGAGCGGTCTTGAGAGCGGAGCGCACGGAGGCGCGCTTGGAGCGCTCTTGGGAGCGGAGCGCACGGAGGCGCGCGTGGAGCGGTCTTGCGAGCGGAGCGCACGGAGGCGCGCTTGGAGCGGTCTTGAGTGCAGGGCGCACGGAGGCGCGCTTGGAGCGCTCTTGAGTGCGGAGCCCACAGAGGCGCACTTGGAGCGGAGCGCACGGGGGCGCGCTTGGAGCGGAGCGCACGATGGCGCGCTTTGAGCGGAGCGCACGAAGGCGCACTTGTGAGCGCGCAAGAAGGAGGCGCGCTAGTGAGCGCGCAAGGAGGAGCCGCGCTTGTGAGCGCGCAAGGACGAGGCGCGCTTGTGAGCGCGCAAGGACGAGGCGCGCTTGTGAGCGCGCAAGGAGGAGGCGCGCTTGTGAGCGCGCAAGGAGGAGGCGCGCTTGTGAGCGCGCAAGGAGGAGGCGCGCTTGTGAGCGCGCAAGGAGGAGGCGCGCTTGTGAGCGCGCAAGGAGGAGGCGCGCTTGTGAGCGCGCAAGGAGGAGGCGCGCTTGTGAGCGCGCAAGGAAGAGGCGCGCTTGTGAGCGCGCAACGAAGAGGCGCGCTTGTGAGCGCGCAAGGAAGAGACGCTCTTGTGAGCGCGTAAGGAAGGAGGAGAGAGGAAATCCGTAGGAGGGTTTTCTCGGGAGAGAAGAGAATGGAAAAAGAGAAGCCTTGAGGCTCTATTTATAGTTTTTGAGGGTGGCACTTTCGTAATTAAATGGGTGGTTAGGGTGGTTAGGGTGGTTATGGTGGTTATGCGGCTACCCGCACACCATAACCAATTTATGTGTTATACGCATACTTATCATGAATATGGCTATGCGCACACCAGTTGTATAGTTTTGTGGTGATATGTATTCATATGACAGATATGGTTATGCGCACACCATAACCATATTATTTGCTATATGCAGACCGTATTGAAGGATTTTGCTATTTACACCCCCATGTTGGAGGATTTTACTATTTGCATCCCATGATGAGGGATTTTTACTATTTACACCCCATGATATGGGATTTTACTATTTGCACCCCATGATGGAGGATTTTACTATTTACACCCCATGATGGGGGGATTTTACTGTTTACACCCCATGATGAGGGATTTTTACTATTTACACCCCATGATGTGGGATATTACTATTTGCACCCCATGATGGGGGATTTTACTGTTTGCACCCAATGATGAGGGATTTTTACTATTTACACCCCATGATGTGGGATTTTACTATTTGCACCCCATGATGGGGGATTTTACTGTTTGCACCCCTTGATGAGGGATTTTTACTATTTACACCCCATGATGTGGGGTTTTACTATTTGCACCCCATGATGAGGGATTTTACTGTTTGCACCCCCATGATGAGGGATTTTTACTATTTGCACCCCAAGGCCTTTATGCGTATGCAACATATATATATATGAAATATGGTGGTCTGCGAATAGCGTGAGATCATAAATCCCCAAAAAATGTGGACCGTCAAGATATGGCAACGTAATTCCGGAACCGCTCGATTTAGGCTGCAAATAGCAAAACTAGATTGCAAAGGTCTGCGAATAGCCAAAACTCCAATTCCAAAAATAAGAAACCCGTTCAATGCGCGACAGCATCGCGTTGGGGGCGGGCGAAGCCCTCCGTCATCAGCCGGGTACTGTCGCGCTTGGCCGTAGGGGCGGAGCCCCATTTCGGGCACTCGATCGTAAACTTATATATATCTTCATATTCTATACTTTGACACTGTATTCTTATCACAGGCTGGAAAGAATGGTCCGGCGGCCGGTGAGGAGGAGAAGCCTGAAAAAGAGGAGGAGAGCATCCCAGGCATCAAATTGACGGCGCCGGAGCTGCCGGAGAGCCGAAGCCTCTTCTGAGGAGCACCAGCAGCAAGTCATGGAAAAGCTCGAGGAGCCCGATGTCCTTGTAATAATTTGATGATTTTTATTGATATCTACAGGATATATTCTTTTATTTTATTTAATATACCATAAATTTATTCAATTTGATGAACTGATTCACTATTCGAACAGTCGGACAATTTATGGCTTATTATTCTGTAATATGAGTTTTATTGAATTAAAATAAATTAAAATTTGATACATCATTGGCTCGTTTATGCTTTTATTCTTAGCCAGCTTTTAAATTAAAAATGAATTTTTCCATTAAGAAAATTGATAAAAGGATATTTGGTAATAAAATATTTCATATAAAATTTGGATCCATGTATAGTGGCTGAGAGCTACAGGTTTTTAAAAATCAGATCCATGTTATCTTTTTTATGATAAAATAAATTTGTTCATAGATTTTCTCACCGTTGTTTTTTTCAAAAAGTTGAAATAATTTTCTATTTCTAAACAACACTGAGAAATCTGTTCTTCCAAACAGTTTCGTGATTTTCACACCATTCTGAATAAAAATATATTTTCTCACCACTGCTTCTCACTACTGCTTCTCTTATCACTGCAGCCGAGTCAAACAAGATTCTATATTGTAACTTATTTGATATATGTGATCCGTATAAAAATTTGGAGCAGGTGAGGGAGAGAATGCGTGAGGCACAGAGATGTTGTCTGCGATTGTTACATCTATTTTAGGATACGAGAGACCGTTCATGGGCCCCCGTGCCGCCTTGGCGGTACCCCGGACATGAAAGTGGTAGGAGCGACGCCGCACTGCGGCTATCGTAGCCGGGGTACTGTCACAGCGGCACGTGATCTCCTGTGCACGATCTCTCGTAATAATATAATATATATTAATAATTATATATATATATATATAAAGTCATTCGGTATATTTTATGTTGCTTACAATATTTCTGCAATAGGTGTTAAGTAACAATTTTAAGTTTATTTTAATAACTTGTTCATTGCTTCTACTTATGTGTCAACAATTCATTTGCCTTTGCAATCTCTCCCTCTCACAAAATCATGGCCATAGCATTTATCAAATTGCTTTTAAAAATTCAATTTCGGTACACTTGATGATTATACTACTCACATAATATAAATACTTTAAATATGTATCTTTAAAAGCATAGTCATTAAATATTGTTATTAAATATTTATATTAATAGTATATATCGCATATATTAAGCAATTGGAATAATTTGATTATCACGTCATAAAATGAGCATGAGCTAAATCACAAGATTCATATGCAGCATCACTGGTAGTAAAAATGGTTTAAGCCTAAAGTAAAAACTAAAATACAAGTTTTTATGGAAATACTTCATGATTAGCAAATTATTAAACTCCCATAGAATATGAAGTCAAAACCTCCTTCAAATGTGAAATAAGAGGACCACCCATAGCGAGAAGACAAATATACGATAAAAAAAATGGGAATTGTTAAAGGCAAACCAAATTTGGCTATCCGCAAACCATTGTTACAACAAATCATATATTTAAAAAAAATACTTGGTGCAAACCAAAATGTTAACCACAAACTGCAATATTGTTAACAACAAACCAATAACATTCGTCTGAGTGTCGAGCGGCTGCGGAAAGCCTCGCAAACGACCGACGATGGGAGAGACCGCGTGAGAGGCGACATCGTCTCCATGGGAGATGCCGCGTGAGAGGCGGCGGGGGAGGCGACGGGAGCGGTGACAGGAGAGGCGGTGGGAGAGGCGACATCGCCTTCTCCATTCCGCGATTCGCCGAGGGTTTGCGATTTGCGGCGCGGGATGTAGGGTTTGCGTACAAAAAAATAGCGGAAGGGAAAATGAGTTGGTTTTAAGAATTTGGGTTTGCGAATAGCCATATTGGGTTTTATATTTTGGTGTTTCTATGTTATAAACGTGTTATTTTGTTGAAATGCTGTGCTGAAAATGTCATAAATTTAGTTTTTTTTTGTCCCAAAATTTTATTTTTGTAGTTTATATTATTGGTTTGTTGTTAACAATATTGATTTATGGTTAACATTTTAGTTTGCACCAAGTATTTTTCAAAATATATGATTTGTTGTAACAATGTATTGCATGATTCACACATGTTGTATGTTTTGCATTATTTGCATGAAATACATGAATTAATCAGGAAGAAAACTACTAGCAATATTGAATTACATAAGATACGGGCAGATATGCACAAACGTGAGCAGCATTTTCGGGTGGACGAGCATGTTATGGTCAAACTTTGCAAGGAGGGACTCCCAAAGGGAGTCGCTATTAAACTACAATTTAAGCGAATGAGTCCTTATAGGATTATAAAGAAAGTTGTGACAAATGTCTACGAGATCGATTTCCATGTAGATATGAGTATTCATCATGTATTTAATACAAAAGATTTGGCACATTACTTTGAGCCTCTTTTGACACCCTCCAAGTTACAGCTTGACACTTCCCATGTTCACCTTGGACGAGCACCCGCGGACTTGCCCGCACCTCCTATGATTCCACCGGGTTTTTTGGATCCACCAGCACGAGAGGTGAGAGTTGTGTGCATTATTGGTATTGTGATGGAAGGGTGCACCACCGCTACAGACGGTCCTACTTGCCGTTACTTGGTGCACTGGAGTGGACGCCCCACTGTTGACGATACTTGCATATCTGCGATGGAGCTTGATTGACTTACCCCAGATCTTCGATTACAGCTCGATCATCTTCATTCCTCGGAGATGAATGCTTTTCAGTCGGGGGAGTTGATGTGGATTGGGATCAGCCGCGCGATCGTGATCGATGTAGGAGATCGGGCCACCACTCGGCGGGACCCGTTTTTGCATATTTGCATGAGATGCATTGATCGGATCGGTGATCCGAGACCGCGAGCGCGTCCGGAGCGTCGTTTTACTATTGATATGTTTTTTTATTTGGGCTTGTATTTAGTATTTTAGGACACTGGGCATAACAGACGATCATAGCCGTTCACGCTGGGTGCCCAACCGCCCCTCTCGTTATAAATAGGGGCGGATGTTCCCATGTTCAGTCATTGTTGAATTTGTGAGCGAATCCAAATCCGACAATCATTTGCGATGCGACGCCGCGATACCCCGGGGTGCGACGTCCCGATTATCTTTTCAATTATTTTGTTTTTCTTCCCGTGAAATCCCCCCACTCATTCAGTTTCTTCAAGACCTACCCATCACAGCCACTCTTTATTCGGTTAACAAGATCTCAGCCAAAACAGTAAAATTGTTCATCGTCTTCTCCATTCGAAGATTCCTCCCTCATTCGTCCTGGCCTAACGAACAAGCAACCCTAACACCTGAAGATCTACACCGCAAAGCCCCTTGACATTTCACCGTAGTCCATCGACGGGAGATCGATATCCCTCTGTCGAACCCATCCAACTGCCATAAGCTCCTACAGTTGTCTATTGCATATCCTCCAGTCGATCGAACCCTCCTCCAGCAAGCCCTATGCCCTCTTCCAGTCTCGTTACTGCCTGGAACGCCCACTCCCGTCGAGCTCCCTCCCTCAGTCGCAGATCTCACAGCCATTCCTAACCTTGCCTCGCTATTCATTCTCTTCCTCATTCAACATCCCGTCGATGCCATCCAGTAATCTCCTGTGCTCCAACCAATAAGTCTCCCACCTCCACTATTCATCTTCTCCCCCATCCAGAAAACCTACCACTATTCAATAGGCCCATTTTCTTCATTCCGCTTGGTCTATCCAGCATTCCACTGTATCCATACCAGTCCAACACACTATCTGCTGCTCCCCATAACTCCATCCCTCTATTACCCTACCGCAAACCCCCCACATCCTCTCCTTTCCTCATTCCTCCATCAGGGCTGGAAATACTTTACCTCATCACAGTCGTTGCCATCGTCTCATGGAGCTGTGCATGCCGACGCTACTAGATTTCGCATGCATGTGAGTATTAATTTAATGTGTTGTTTTATTTTCAATGTTAAATATTGGAAGATATTAAATGTTGGCTTAGGCATTGTGCTTGTTAGTGTTTTCGTTTAATTTCTTTTAAGTCAATAACACTTATTCGTGCAAATCGTGGTTGAAGATCCTTCTTGTGGAGGAAACTTTTGATATTGTCGTACGCTTGAAAATCAAAATCACTTTATGTAGAATTGTTTAACTTTTATAATTATATTTGTTAGCTCTTGATTTCGTCTAATTGAAAACATGCATGCATCATTTGATCGCATTCATGCCGCACATCCACTTAGGTTTGCATTAGTGTGTCAGCACCACCCTCTTCACAGCCCGTCCTGCGTCAGTTTGGTATCAGAGCCCAGGTTAGGGCTTAGTTAAAATACGCGGGACTACAGGCTATACCACCCAATGTATTATCATAGTCGTCTCCGCCCTCTTCCCTTGCAGCTGTCAGGAACCAGCATCAGGCTCGCCCTCGACCTCATCGACGACCTCTGGGTTATAAATGACCGCATGGCCAAGGACCTCGCCAATGTTCTACACATAATGGAGGAATCTGCACTCACACGCCACCAGCTGGCCCTCGCCGAGGAAACACGGGAGGTGCCTCCTCGCCACTAAGCTCGGATATGCACCCAACAACGACCACCCCAACGATCTCTACTCTGCCACCCCCCTAGTTTAAAGGCCGCTGCATCGACTACTTCCGCCATGTCCCCACCTTCGATCCTGTCGCCGCCATTGCCGGCGATGCCCCCGCCACTTGGTCCGCTCAAGCTCTCGGAGCGGCCACCCCTCATTGAGTTGTTGTTGTCACGCTCTTTGTCAGCTGTCGACCCACCTGCGCCGGAGTCCTCTACACCCGTGACCAACGTGGATGGAGCCCGTCCGTTGCCGTCGGCCCTCTCGGACACCCTCGCGAGGCCGCACCTCCCGACAAAAGCTGTCATCGAAGCCACCACGTCAATCGCCTCACCTAGGGGTGTTCACGAACCGAATCGATAACACATCAAACGAATCCAAAACTGAGAAAGAATGCAGAGATTCAAATTCATCTGAATATTTGAATTCAGATTCGGATTTGGATTCATCCCGAAACCTTGGATTCGTTCAGACTTGGAGAAGTTTAAATTGTATATAAAACTTATATTATGGCTTATAAGAAGTTTAATTTGTTATATACAATTTATTAAATATTTTTTATGCTATTCGTGAATACTTTTAACAGAGATAATATTATTCGGATCTCGAATCCGAATCCGAATTCAAAAAATACGAATTTTAATCGAATTGATTCCCGAATTGTTCACGAACTATTTGGTTTGTAAACAGCCCTAGCCGCACCCTGCAATCCCCTGAGCCCCGCTCTCAGCTCGATCTGTCCCCTCCCCGCCGGAACTCCCTTTTGCGTGGCTCCCTATGTCTCCTCCACCGCCCACTCACGACCAACACCCAGTTTAGGCCTTGTACCGCCGCTCGCTTCCGACCGCTATCCCCCCTCCACACAGCCGCTTGCTTTCATCCATTACGTCCGCGGCACGCCTCACCCATTTTTCTCCCACTCTGACGCCGCCTGACCTAGAACCCCCCAATATTTTTTTAATTCCGCTTACTTTTCATCCTCTCCGCCCCACCTATTCATGCCACCCCTATTTCCCTCAACTTTCTTTTTTTGAGCCTCGTTTCATGTGAGTCTCCCTCAAATACACCCACCTCCATGCGCCTCACTTTTTATTCTTTTTCCTGCCAGCTGGCCCCAACCCTTCATTCCACATTTATTAACATCAACCTCAACAATTGCACCTCTTTTTTTTTAAACCTCTGTCGACTCCCTTCCCCCGGGCCACACCTGTCGTCTTATTTGACACCCCTTCCCCACTTGTCATCTTACATGACATGCCTTTTTTTTCAGATCGTCTCCACCACCGCCTTTATCATAGTTCTCGCAAAATTTTGGAGGCTTGACCTTGGGGGCAAGGTCGATTTTTGAAGGCCGTGTAGTGTTACCCTATCGCATTCGCCGAGGCGGTCACTCCACGTCGGGACAACTGGAGCACACAATTGGAAGCCGCCGTGATTATTTTCTTGTAATTAATTTGTGTGAATTAATTGATTGATATTAATTAATGATTATTAATTAATGTTAATTAGATTAATTAATTAGGTGAATTATTTTGTATTTTCCTTGTATGGTGGCCCTTCCTTATATATATAAAGGGGAGGGGTTTATGTGTTAGAGGGTCTTGGATGTTCTAGGTTTTGGGGCTCTCATTTGAGAGAAGGTTCTTGAAGGACCCAGCCTCCTTGAGCTTGACCGGAGCCTGCTCCGGATTGTATCATGTGGTTCTTTTTCAGATTAATGCAATTTTTTCTTAGCCATTCTCTCTCGTCGTGACCGCCGAAGTTTACCATCTGTAACAGAGGATGCCAAGTCATCAATCCCCTTATGCCAGGGCAACATGCATATTCGATGACCAGGACAAAGAGATGCGATCCCGTGAGGGTGAGCTAACTCCAAAACTATCCTCCGTTCGGATTATAGGCTGCAACTCGCTTGCATGAAGACAAAATCTTAATCGGTCAGCCATATGGTGATGAATTCACTTCTTTAGGCAGCAGCTCTTCTACTAGTTTCAACAATTCACAGCAAACAGATAGGGTTCAAGGGCACTGAGAAGCAAATACCAACAACGTTAGTGTCTACCGGGGAATCAGGAAGATCATCGAGGCCCTTGAATCAAACAATTGTGGTCATTTCCAGGCAGCAATAAAAGCAAACTACAACTTCTGGAAGCGGCGCAGCAATCAACAAGGAGATTACGAGGAAAAAGTGAGGAGGAGAGTTTTGAAAGAGAATTTAATTTAGAATACAATTTGAATTTTATTCGAAAGGGTTTCTTCTGATCATGCCTGGTGTTAGTATCCTACTTCTAATAGGAGATTTACATCCAATAAAACCTCTATTTATTCATTAAGCCATCAATTGGTGGCAACTGTTCATCTACATCCAACTTAGAAGGACAAATAACTTCAGCTTCCCTACATTCAACACACCATATATTGTTTTGTATGGTAGAAGCTCTAGTGACATTTGTTGTCTCCAACTTGATGCAGGACGAATCTATAGGTAGCGAACAAGTGATGTCCAAACCCTACATGCAATGTAAATGCGCACACGATGAATTCAAGGAACCAATGACAAACCCTAAAATGAAAATGCGGATGAATGCAAGCGCACAGTGTTATGAACGAAGAAGGAAGAGGGCGAGATTGAGAGAGATCTAGAGAAGAATGAGGGATTAGGGTTAGGGTTGAGAAGGAAGAAGAGAATACCTGAAATATAGATCTTGATAGCCCATTCAGGAGAGTCCCGGGGTTATAAATACCCCGGGACTAGAGGGGGCCGGCCGGCCCTCTCAATAGGGGCTGAACCGTGTGGTTCAGCCCCTCAGGCCTCCTTTTATTGATTGGGGGCTGAACCGGATGGTTCAACCCCGTTACGCCGTGTGGCCTCCTTTGGTCGACGAGCAAATTGATGTCCCGTGAACCGCAACGCGTTCGGGGGCATAACATTCCCCTACCCATCAAGCACCAGCTTGTCCTCAAGGTGGAAGTCTGGAAACAATTCGCGGAACTCTAGCAGATCAACCCAGGTATTGTGTGTCGCTGACAAGTTTTTCCATTTAACCAGGACCTCGGGATGGTATTCAGTGCCACGCTTTTTCCACTTGGTCAGCAATATTTCCTTTGGCAAAGGCCGCAATTCCCCTGTTGTAGTAGTGATGCAGGACGGCGCGTAGGGTTTGCGCGCCTGTCGGCTATTTCTAGGAAACCCTAAATGCATGCAATTACAATTGAAATTTGAGCGGGTGTTGCATGAACTTTAAGAAATTAAGCAACTAGATTTCTATAAAGCACAAAATTACTATTTTGTTTTAAAATAAATTTTCTTAAATAATGATTCGATTCTAAATCCGGGAAGGAAGTTCGCAACTTTCGTTCCGTTCCCCTTGTCGTAGCAAACAGAAATCGTGAACTCCAAATACGTTTCCGTTTGGAGTTTTCAACGTAGCGTTTGCTGACAATACCCGGGCGAAAATCCGGCAATGAATCTATTAACCTAAAGAGATAATGTAGACGCACGCAAAGGAAGAGAAATAAACAAGTTACCCACGGGAAGAGGCGTTTTTCCTCAATCGAAGTCGACGACAATCCCGCGAGGAATTCCTCGTCACCTTCGATCTCCCATTCCGAAGTCGGCCGTTGTCGCACACAGGCACCACGGAAGCGATTCGCTCACTCACACAAAGTGGTTCCAACGAAATCTCAAAAAAACTACACAGCAGAGGCTCCAACGGATTTCACCGGGCTCACACATTTGAATTACACTCAACTACCTCATTCACTGTTTACCATCTCTAAGTAAAACTGCTACAGCCACTTCACTCATCAACGGAAACAAAGCAACTAACCTAAACAGTTCACTGTCATTCTTCACAGAAGCCAACAGTGGAGTCAATTTCTTCTTCTTCTTTACAGAACTCCACTCGGGAGCATCAACAAACGGGGATCAAGCTCTCAGCACAAAAGAAAAGAAAACAGAAACTTCCCAAAAATCAAACTCACAGAAATTGGTTCTCCCACATTCACTCTACGACAACACCAACAACAGGTCAAACAACACAATCCAATGAAATAAAATCAAACAGGAGTTTTGATGTTACTGTTCATCATCAATAAATCGGCAGCAGCAAAGAACTCAACAAATTTTAAAAAAAACTCACGGAATTACTCTTACACAAACATAACAAGAACTCCTTCCGATATCTAAACCGAATGCAAAATTCCTCACAGCAAGTCCTCCAATAATCAATATCCAATCCCCCCTCACTGATTCTCGATCTCCCCCTTCTATAGCATTTCGAAACAGGGAAACTGAAGCCGAAAAATACCACGGGTGTGCGTGTGTGTGTGTGTGTGTGTGTGTGTGAGGAGAATACAATAGAAGCTCCAAACATGGTTGCGCACGCAGACGTACAAAATTAAAATGCAAACTAAAATAAATTGCAAAATAACAAAATTAGCATGCAATAACTCAGGGTCGGTAGAGGTCCGGACGGGTGCGGCGTCGGGCACTTTTGCGTCGACCTGATCTGGGCTGGTCTCCACCAAGTAGCTTCCGGTAATAGAGGGCTCGCCTGAACTGCGTCACCAATCTTCTTTTTGAGTAGGGATACATGAAAGGTCGGGTGTATACGGGAGCCTTCCGGAAGTGCTAAGTTATAGGCCACCAGTCCTACTCGCTGGGTAATGCGAAACGGCCCATAGTACCGTAGTGCTAATTTCTGATTCGCCCTGCGGGAGACGGAGAGCTTCCGGTACGGTTAGAGTTTGAGGAAGACCTCGTCGCCGACCGCAAATTCCCGCTCTGTCTGATGTCTGCTTGTCTGTGCTTTCATCCTATCCTGGGCCGCTCTGAGGTTGTCACGAAGGAGGGCCAAGGTGCGATCCCGGTCGCGCAATGTGCGGTCGACCGCTGGAAGAGTTGTGTTGTCTGGCTCATAAGTACCCAAGGATGGTGGAGGGAGGCCATAGATGACCTCAAACGAAGTAAGCTTGCTGGCGGTATGATAAGAGGTGTTGTGGCAGTACTCCGCCCAATGTAATCAACGAGTCCAAGAATGTGGCTCGTCCATCACGAAGCATCGGAGGTATGTCTCAACACCCCGATTGAGAACCTCTGTCAGCCCCTTCCGTCTGGGGATGGTGCGTCTGCCCGTCCGTCTGGGGATGGTGGGTCGTGCTCATGCGCAAGCGCGTACCCTGTAGGCGAAAAAGCTCCCGCCAGAAGTTGCTCACGAACACCGGATCGCGGTCCAAAATGATCGACCGGGGCACGCCATGAAGCCTAACAATCTCTCGAACAAACAGATCGTCTACAGATTCCCCGGTGTAGGGGTGGCTCAGGGCGAGGAAGTGTCCGTACTTCGATAGTTGTCGACCACGACAAAAATGACTGACGTGCCCTGAGATTTGGGTAGACCGTCGATGAAGTCCATGGAGATCGTGTCCTAAATATGGTGCGGAATTTCCAGCGGAGTAAGCAAGATCGCTGGGGAGGTCGTTTCATATTTCTGTCGTTGGCATACCTCACACTGCTGCACAAACTGATGAATGTCACGACGTAAGCCTTACTAAAAGACATTCGCCCTCAGCCGTTGGAGAGTCCGGAGCACGCCGGGGTGGCCCCCCATCGGAGAAGAATGGAACTCATGCATCATAACTGTCCTTCAGGCTGAGGTAGGCAGAATGACCACTCTACCCTAGTAATAAAGGCGCCCTCCCGATAAATGGTACCCTGGTGTGGTTGTTTACCCCTACCGTAGTGCGTCCACGATGACCCGGAGCTCGGGATCCTGTTGCACCTCCTCCTGTATGTCGTCGAGGGAGTCGATCAAGGAACGCGAAATGTGGGAGAGCGAGCTCTCCGAAGGTAGTGAAAAAGCATCGGCGACCACGTTCTCCTTCCCTTGCTTGTAGAAGATCTCATAACAACAGCCCAACAACTTGGTCACCCACTTCTGCTGAAGAGGGGAGGCTAACCGTTGCTCCAGGAAGTGTTTCAAGCTATGGTGATCTGTGCGAACCTTGAAGTGGTGTCCCAGCAAGTACGACCTCCATAAGGCCACCGCGTGTATGATGGCTAGCATCTCCTTCTCATAGGTGGACAACCACAGGGTCCTTGGAGCTAGTGCCATGCTGAAATAGGCCAGGGGTCTCCCTTCCTGCATCAAAACTACGCCAATGCCTACCCCGAACGCATCGGTCTCCAACACAAACACCTTGCTGAAATCTGGTAGAGCCAGGACCGGCGTAGTCGTCATGGCCCATTTGAGAGCCTGGAAAGCCGCCTCGGCATCCTCCTGCCACGCGAAGGCTTCCTTCTGTAATAGCTGAGTAAGTCTGGCTTCGGCACCGGGAGATCAAAAGACGGCTTTCTTGTTCAATCCTTCAATAGCATTTCATGGAGCCCTCATATTTATAGCAAAAACGCAAAATACTATGATTGGTGATCCGCTCGTCATGAGTGGTCCCGATCACCACTGTGTCCGTGATCGGCGCGGGTTGACCCTGACGGGTCGTGCGACATGATCCCCATCAACTTCTCCCACCTCAAAAGCATTCATCTCCGAGGAATGGAGATGATCATACTGTCTTCGAGGAATGGAGATGATCATACTGTTGTCGTAGGGCCAGGGCGAGTCTCTCGAGCTATACTGTGGAGATCCATGTGTCATCGATAAAAGCGTGGCCCCGCCAATGAACCAAATATCGGACTATGCATGGTGTTGGTAAGAACTCGTGAGTCACGATCTCAGTGATGACGTCGAAAGGTCTGGTGTCTGTGGATGATGATGTTTGTGTTGAAGAATGTGGTATTGCTGCGGAAGACGCCAGAACTGTAGTTGGATGATCAATCAATGTCGAAGGATGGGGCTGTAGTGAAGTAGTAGACGAAGGTTGGGGCTATAGTTTAGTAGTAGGTGAAGGTTGGGGTTGTAGTGAAGTAGTATACGGAGGCTGGGGGTGTGGAGCTTAGGTGGCGGAAGGAGAGGGATACATATAATCGTGTGGCTCGAAGAATGTGGTCAAATCTTCAATGTTGAATATATGTGAAATTCCCATACTATTCAGAATATTTAATTCGTAAGCATTCGTCTCAATCCTTTTGATAACAATGTAAAGACTCATTCGCTTGACATTTAATTTTCGAGCAGTTCCCTTAGGGAACCTCTCAGCACGTATACGGACCATCACCTATTCAAGTTTCGCAATCTCCTGCAGCTATCAACATAAGATTTATAAATATCATTATTGCAAGTGATTCTATGTCTAATAGGCACATGAATGATATGGAGATGTCTAGCAAATGACTTAGCAGACTCGCTAGCACGGGACTCTATGGGTAGGGGAATAAGATCTATGGGCTTCCTAGGTTCATAACCTAAAACTACCTGGATTGGACTCAACCGTGTTGTCCTATTTATCGAGCTATTAAATGCAAACTTTACTACGGATAACACTGAATACCAAGAGGAGGTGTAGTCACCTACGAGTCATCGTAATAGATTCCATAAGCTTATGTTTACTACTTATGTCTGGCCATCTGTTTGTGGGTGGTAAGCGGATGAGAACTGTAGCATATTGCATGTCTTCTTCCATAATGTTTTCCAGAAATAGACCATGAACCGAGCATTGCGATCAGATACAATAGTCTTGGGTAATCCGTGAAGTCGAAAGATGTCCCGAACGAATAGAGATGTGAAGTGTGACACATCTGTAGTCTTGCTACATGCGATGAAATGAGCCATTTTGGAAAATTGATCAACTACGACAAGGATGGAATCGGTGCTTGCGCAGAGTGCGAGGTAATCTGAGCACAAAGTCCATATCGATGTCCACCCATGTCTGTTGTGGGACTGGGAGTGGCATGTATAGACCCGTGCACGCCCAATTGGTCGTCTGACAAATGTGCAATGTCAGAGACTCTAACAACGTCTCTCTTGAGGGTAGGCCAATATAAACGGTCTTCTACTAGTGCAATGGTCTTATCTCTCCCAAAGTGCCTGGCTTCCCACGGACATGCATCTCCCAGACTAGATGATCTCGGATAGATGGGGAATACATAAGAGAGTGCCAAGTAACAAATAACCATCGATAATCGAGAAATTAGACATGAACACAGGAGGGTCCTGAGATAGTTCAGAGTATATAGCTGCAAAGTCGGGGAAGGTAGGATACTCCGTAATCAGGTGCTCGAATCCCGTCGTCTGAGTGGTAAGAGTGTGGAGTAGGCTCACCATGCGGCTAAGTGTGTCATCGGGTTTGTTATCAACACCAGCTCGATGCTTGAGAACATAATGGAAATCTTGTAAGTACTCAGCCCACTTTGCATAACGATAACTCAATTTTTTCTGAGAGTCCAAATAGTGTAAGGCTAGGTGATCCGAATAAAGCACGAATTCACAAGGGAGGAGACTATCGTAGAGATTGAATAATCGTGTAAAACTCTTGGTCGTAGTTGGAATACCTTTGTTGGGCGTCATTCAGTTTCTTACTGAAGTAAGAAACTGGGTGACCTTCTTGGCTGAGTACTCCTATGAATACGGCGGAAGCGTCACAAGCACCTCGAATGCTCGGCTGAAGTCGAGTAATTAAAGAACTGGGGTCGAGGTCAATTTAACTTCAATGTGTTAGGGGTCCCACGCCGTCAATTATCTAGTTAGATAGTATTTATATATGGAGTCGAGTCTGAGTTGTATTCAGTTGAGTCTAATTGAGTCGGTCGTATTGTCTTTATTATTTTTATGGAACTTCCTCTCCGAAAGCCAAGAGTTGAGATTGGCACAAGGAAGACACGAACTTGAAAAGTAAAGAGACGGGGGGATTCAACGTGCCTTTTCTTGTAACCTCTGAGGTCCTATTTATAGACAATCCAAGGGGGGTATCGGTCTGTGAATAGCTGCCCCCGCAAAATATTTGACCCGTCTAGCGGGTGAGAGGACCTCAGCAAAATGTTTTGTGCTGCTAAAAAAGATCTCGCAAGTGAAAAATTGGTCTCGCGAGATCATTCTGTCGAGGTGTCGAGGAACTCGCTAATGGGCGACTTTGAAGGAGACCTCGCCTATAGGGGAGGACAAAAGAGGTCTCGCCTGTGGGCGAGTTCAAGAGAGACCTCGCCTATGGGCGAGGTTAAAGGGGATCTCGCCTATAGGCGAGTTCAAGAGGGGGTTTGCCCTATGTTATTAAAGGCGCGCCTGAGGCACCAGGCGCACATCCCCCGCCTCTGCCAGGCAGAGGAGGGCGAGGTGCCTCAGGCGCACTTGAGGCGCACCTTAAGCGCACTTGAGGCGCACCTTAAGCACAGTTGAGGCGCACCTCGTGGTTTTACGACAAATAATAATGATTTCGGCAGGGTGAAGCAGAATAGTTGGCTAAAAACTTGCAGGAAGTCATTAGAAAGTGGCTATTGTTGGAAGGAAAGAAAACATATTAGTATAATCATTCATTGTAGCTATATTCAGATCATTACAAATGGAAAGTTAATCATGATGGCATAAATTTCAGCTTTAATACTAGAGGGCACAGTCCCTATGTACAAACAAATAACTAAAAACATCTTGGTATCATTATGATGTTGGAAAAATTCCAAAAAAATGATCTAAATTTGGATCACTTTATGCTAGTAAAGACAAAGAGATAGAAAATTAAATAAATAATCCAAACAAAAGTGTAGTATCTAAACATCAACATGACAATGCCTTAACATAAGGTAACATTTCTAAATGTCGGCCGATATATCGGCCGCCGCCGACATTTCTAAATGTCGCACGATCAGAGATTTCTCTCCGCGGCACTTATTCTCCGTCCTCGCCGCTGGAAGGATTTTTTGCTAGGTTTTTTCCCATTTTATTGATTGCCCATTTCCGAGCACATGAATTATACTTGATTTTCACTTGTCTCCTTCCAATGCTTTCTTTTTGCATGTTTTATGTATGGAGTATCAGTTGCGTATTTGATTGCTGAAATTTATTCCATCAAGTTTTGTCATCAAGTCTGCCACATTTATTCTTAGTATTGTATAGTTAATTTGCATGCTTATATGGAAGTAAAAAACTATTATTTAACGCAGGTTGGTATCTAAATAGTGTTTGTCATTTCCGTTTCCAACAATGCGGAAGAATGATAAAATAATTTTCAACATTTAAGTGCTTAAATATGAAAATAATAAATGGAGATATACATACAATGAAAATAGATACATGGTTAAAAGATAATGGTGATTGAAGATAGATTTGAGTATTTTGGAAATAATACAACTAAGTAGAAAATGTATCCATTGAGTAGAACAAATTAATGTAGTTTATAGAGCTAAGATAATATGGTATAACTTATAATATAAATATTTTTTAGGAATCCGACATATTAAAATGTCCCCGACATGTCTCCGACATCCGACATCCGACATCTTAAAACCCAATCCGACATGTCTCCGACATCCGACATTTAAAACCTTGCTCGAATGAAATGAGTTGAATCGGGACAGTAGGACTCCCCCTCACATAAGGTAACATTTGTGGTACAAAAAACACAACGCATCGAGGGATGATAATACTGATATCCCTTTTGGTATAAGAGTAACCAATAAAGAAACATTTTTGAGTCAGGGGATCAAGCTTGTCTGAATGAGGTTGATGGATGTGGACAGAAGAGACCGAGACTGACCATGCCCATCTATGACTCGGTCGTACTTGTGATAATCTCATCAATATATAACCTTTTTGCATGATAAAAAGAATTGGACCCAATGATCACACTTCACTTCACTATCGCTCGCCTTTCTTGAGAGACGAGCTGTCAGAGAAGCATAAACAATAACTCTGGACAAAAAGCGATTGATAAGATACGCAACAGTCAACACAGTATCACCCCAGTAAGACTTAGGAAGGTGCATGGTGTTGAGTAGGTAACGAGCAATCTAAAGGAGGTGTTTGTTATTCCATTCAGCTACACCATTTTGAGTGGAGGTGCGCACACAAGTAATTTGATGGATAATGTCATGATAAATGAGGTATGACCCAAACACCCCACAGTCATCATGCCCCTCCCCCCCCCCCCCCCCCCCCCCCCCCCAAAAAAAAATATCACAATGAAGGACACGGATAGTGCCCTTGAACTGGTTCACAATCATGTTATGAAACACTTGAAAACACTCAAAAACATCACCCTTTTCAGGAGATATACTCATGTGGTACGAGACAAATAGTCGATAAATGTGAAAGACCAAAGAAAATAGGTATAGTACGCGAGAAGGTCCCCAAACGGCAAAATATAGTACATCAAATATAAGCAAAGTAGAAGAGGAGATATGAGAAAAGCTATATCTAACATGCTTAGAAAGTTCACAGACATCACAAGACAAATATTTAATAATAGACATAAAAGACAAAAAAATTTGTAGGTAAACATGAGACGGAGGTCTAAAACGTTGATGTTATCTTCAAACATCCTCAACAGTAAGACTACAGCTTGTGGTAAAAGAAAGAGTCTGGGAAGGAAGGGTCTGGTCCCAAAAGTACAAGCCCTCACGGTTACTACCACTGTCAATGTTCTACCACGTAAATAGATCCTGAAAAATACAAGAGTCGAGAAAAAAGTTATTGAACAATCTAATGATCCAGTAATATTACTGATAGAAAGTAAGTTATGAGAAAAAGATGAACATGCAGAACGGAGGTAAGAGAAATAGAAGGGAAACACAAGGTGTGGCCCTTGCCAGCAATAGAGGACAAGGATTCGTTGTCTCGTTGACAGAGATGACATTGTCTCGACCAGACAAAGGAGTGTATGAACAAAACCTAGAGATGATACGGTCATAAGATTCGTAGCACCGGAGTCAATAATCCATGTAGAAAGGGTGATGGAAGCAGTGTGCACACTAGGTATACCTGTACTAGCAAAGGTCATAGAGGAGGCACCTGAAATCAAATCACTCTGGGATCGTAGCAGAAGCATGATGGCATCAAACTCATCAACATTGAAGGTCTCATATGAGGGTGCAGGTAAGAGCCAAGGTGCAAGGATAATAGAGTCCTCGTGAAACTTAGTGGTATAAGTTGCATCAGTGGTCATGACCCAACTATTGTGTGCCCCCTTGCCATGGGGCACAGCCATGTCCACAGATTCCCCAACCCGGAGGTGCAAGGGAAGTTTGAAGCAAAACTCACAAACGTGGCCTCTCCTACCACAGTAATCACACAAAGGAACGGAATTGTATGGTGTTTCATGACCAAAACTAGCCAAGGCAGAACGATCAGTAGTCCTGATTGAACTTAATGATCTCCTTTAGTCTTCATCACTTTGGGCCATGTTGAATGCCTCTCTGAGAGAGGGAAGCAGAGAGCGATGGAGGATGTGAGTGCGCACAGTATGAAACTACATGTTCAACCCCATCAAAAGCACATGAACTTTGTACCGCTCTTCCTTCTGCAACTGAACAGTGTCTGCAGAGCATGCGGTAGTAAAATGCCCAAAGTAATCCACCCCTTGATATAATTTTCAAACTCAAAAAATAAAAGAAGATATTCATGGATCCCTACCTAAGTTCAATAATCAGCGAGTGAGCTCATACACTTGGTGGAGCTGTCAATCTGTGAGTAGGTCTCACGAGCACGAGTCCAGATCTCATAAGCATGAATTCATAAACATATAACTATGATAAACCATGAGGCACATCAAGTGAAGGATCCATGAAGGAGTTATCAGAATCCCACCTATTCCATGATAGATCGGTCTTAAGTGGCTAAACCATAGTCCCAGCAATCTAACCATGCATCTAATGGCTACGAATAACGTGTTAAGCAGCATGAGATCATTCAAGATAATTGGTCTCATCAAGAGACACGGTAGTGATCTTCAGCGAGTAATGAGTCCTCTGCGGGTCACGCATCTATGTTATTAGAACTCATGGCAACTATACAGAAGAATCCCACATGGAATACGGCCCGATGGAAACCAAATAGGATGAACAAAAGGAAACATAGTCACCTCAACATATTGGGCACTGAATCGGTGGCCAGATTGGAGTAGAATATCGAGGAAGTCATAAGAAGGCTCCGCTTGCCATCATTGTGAGAAAGAAAAGGCCTGGTGGATGGTTACGGGCTCAAAAATAGTGGGAACGACCCGATGAAATACTCAGAATAGTAGATCAGAGAGGAGTGTAGATCGATACCAACAACACGCAAACAGAAACCCGATGATCCCCTAGGGCCTCGACGGGGACTTGGCGAGGTCGCTGAGTCCACGCGAGTTCGCCGAATAGGGATGACACGGGAACGAAGAGAGGAATCAGGTATTGGATTGCCGACGGAATCAGATGACTCAATTGAGAGCTTTTGGCTCACACACGATACACCCTTCTACACGATACACCCTTCTACACGATTATCTGCCAGGATTCTCTACAACAGTCATCCTCATGTTTTTTTTTCACTTCCAGTTGATTGTTAGTTTAATCGCCCTATTGTTGCCCAAAGTATAATGGTCCATTATTCTACTCTACATCTTCTGTTTTTTATTGTTCTGCCAATTGTTCCTATAAATTAGAAGTGTCTTCACATTGCTCCTGTAATTTCAAGGATCCAGTTTGTTGGATTATAGTTTTTTTTTGGATGCCTTAAATGTTCTGAGAGATATGGTTTTGGTAAAAAGATTAAATTGTAATATTTGGTTGTATTTAGTCTATTGTACGATTGTCTGGAGAGAGGATAATGAGGTTTTGTGGAATTTGTGTTCGGGTGTACTACATCAATGGTTACAGAACAAAAACCTATTCATAATCCTCTTACTTGGAGTTCTGATTATCCTTTGTTATGGTCCCACATGATCCATTGTTGTACGATTAATTAAGGCAATTGTTAACCGCAACTCGACTTGTCGCACCCCAATGTTAGCCGCGGCCCAAAAAATTTAAAAATGTTAACCGCAACCCAATACTTAGCTTGCCGCACCTTGTTGTTAACCTGTACATCAATCTTTTTTGGCATGGAAATTTTTCTCCACGCCAAAAGTTTGAGCTAAGTGGACTTCCCCATCCCGTTGGGACCGACGAGGACATACCATTTCTCATGGGAGATCTTCAATGAGGCGTTCTTGAGTAGCAAGAGAAAGGGGGAGAGAGAGTGGAAGCGAGAGAAAGGGGAGAGAGAGAGAAAGTGAGAGAAAGGAGAGGGCAAAACTAGAATGAATCCAGACAGATCAAATAAACTCTGCCATAACTACTTCAGTTTCAAAGTAAATATCTAGACTGAACGATTTGCTAAGAGAAGAATCATGGATCCTACCATATGAACATGGAAGGGGAAAGTGAATGTGACGGTGAAGAAGAGGTTTTCATTTAATGCCCGCTAGCAGCTGGTAGCGGAGCAGCAGCGGACAACCCTGTTTGAGCTTCTAAAACAGAGGAAATCGGGGACTGAAATAGCAGGCTGCCAGCGACTCCATTCACATCATCCCAAAAAAAACTCCCTGGACACCAAGTGCTGAACCACGCCTCATCCGCATCACTCCACACCAAATCCGTCCCCATCGAGCTCTATGCAACTACATCCACTCTCACGTCGAACACCTGCTCCTCCGCAGGAGAGCTTTCGTTGTTGGTCAAAACTTCCTTCTGTGATTTCTCCAGTGGTGGAGGATGAAGAAGACGAAGAGCAGGAAAGCCCTTCCTTGTTGCTCTTGTCGATGAATAGGTTGGGAAGTTGAGCCGCGCATTCTCACCGCGGAGGTTGAACGCCTCCCGGTCGTAAGCAACCGCAGTATCCTTGGCGGTGTCGAAGGTTCCGAGCCAGAGCTCAAATTTGGTCATGGAATGTTGGTCCAAGTATGTGGACCTCATCATAAAGTATCAGCGTGTATCGTCTATTTAAAGAAACATTTGGTCATGGAATGGGTAAGCAATAATTATTTCAATAGTTCTCTATTTCTCCTCTTTTCTTTTCTCAGCCCCTTTTTGATTCTTGCTCTAAGGCAACATGAGGTTGAGTCAGACTCCCTCGTCGCATCTCGTAGGTCAAGCTCAACACCTTTGAACGACTTCCCATGTATATATGGCACATTACGGTAGGTCCGTAGCATTCTCATGGGTTGACTAATATTAAACGAAATGGAATAAATTATCTTCTGAGAGCTCAAATTTTTTGCATGTTTATTGGGGTTTATATATGATTGGACTTACAGTAGAGAGCTTGTATAGATTAGGTTGACTTGATGGCCTTCTTGGCTTACATCCCGAGAAGGCCAATGGATTGAGGCTTACATCCCGAGAAGGCCCAATGAAGGGAGTAAACATGATCAAACTTAGGCCCTTGAATTACATGCTTTGTCAACCTAGTTGACATTACATAGGTTTTGAATTGTGCCTTTTCATGAATATAAAGGTGGCAACTTGATCATCACCCTTAGATCACTAGGAGAAATTAAGATAAAACTTGGGTCCTAATGTTCTTGATCAATTGGGTTGACACTAAAGTGTGTATTAGTTAAATCCTTGGAGGTACTTAGATAATTTGGAGCTTAAAGTAACTTCTTTGGTGATTAGACACTCTAAGGAAAGCATTATAACCATTACAGGTCATTTGAGGGTTTACCGGAACCCAAATATAAGTGCAGGACCATTTGGAAGCTTGGAGTGCGTTCACACTCTTTTGAAGGCATTAACACATTGATTAATGATCAAGCACGGTAACACATTAATGGGCATACATTTATGGGGAACATGACTCCAAAGGCCTACATGACGATCGGAGCCATCCATTTTGTATGGATCAACGATCTATGATTTTTTGTTTTTATTATTTTATGTATTTTGTGGGGCGCCGTGATCGAAGAATCATGAATCATCCATAATGGCCCCTTAGTTATAAGTAGGGATAGGAAACTCATTTAGAAGGTATTGAAAGTTTGAATGGAAGTTCTCCTTTTGATCACCAGGTGCCGAAGCCAGAATCCTAGCGCGAAGCTCAGAGTTATCCCTCCCTCCCCCTTCACTAGCTAGGAACCCCTCTTTCCCTCTTGTCCCCATTAACCGGCCTCCCCACCACCTCTAACAATCCATTACCACATCCACCTCTTCAATCCCCACATTTTCAATTTTCCAGTGATCACTACCACCACCTCCGGCGACCACCACCACCGGCGACCACCTACGACCACCCTTGACCGGCCAACCATCTCCTCACTACTCTACTACCCCCAAACCACCTCCTCACTACCCACTATCCCATTATCTCCATTTCCGAAAATTAGGCCCACCCTCCTAAATTCTCTCTTAACCTTCCACTCTCCACTCCTCAATGTCCTCATCTCCTAATACAGGCTAGCAGTATTAAGATCTAAAAATAGGGAACCAAATTTGCAATGCATAAAAGTAAACACTAATACATGACAAAATACATGTCAAGCACCCGAAGGCTAGGTCCTCCAAAGTACTTCCCTCTCCAAAGAGAGACTCAAAGACAAACACTCCAAGATAATCTCTCAGAACCTAAGGGACTCCTTATATAGATGGAGACCCCAACATGACAAAATACATAAAGACATGTGTGCATCAATACACTCATCCTGAAAAAGCGATCCTGTCCCCAAGGTCGAGCCGGAAAGGGTCCCATAGGAGCGTCAGCGATACTCAGGTGGCTCATCTGGTGGGCGGATCAAATGAAACATCAGAAGTTTAGAGGCGTCGTGACGGGTTGGTTGCTGAAAAGTTGTGGTACATGTGACTGAAATGGGCGCAGAACTCGGCATGGGACTGTCTGAGAGGTGAAGCAATGTCATGCCCGCAAAATAACTCATCCTCAAGGTCGGGCGAGGTGCACGCCAGTTGGGCCAGAGCCTCGATCGGAGGTCGGATCCTAGGATTGATGGTGGGAATCCATCCAGATCCTAAACGAAGGTCGTGGGGCCGTACATTTGGTCGAGGAGTAGGTAGTGATGATTTGGAAGGAAACCCGATGGGAAGTCTGGTCGAAGTGGGAGAGTGACAAGACGCGAGGGTAGGGTAATAGTGAGCTCGAGAGATTTTGGAAAAGAGGAGTTGGGAGAAAAGAGAGCTGACAAGCGGGCGGAGGTCTCCAAGAAACGACGGGGAGCAGAAAATCATGTGGCAACGTGTGAAAGGCTGCCGAGCCGCCAGGTGGAGCCTCAGTCACGGAATTGTCGCCAGGAGAGCAGATTGGAGGGGAACCGGTGCAAACCAGAAGATGGGGGGGGGGGGGGGGGGGGGGGTATTAGAGGGGTGCGTGTCGCGGTCGACAGTGGAAGAACGAAGGGGGTGTCGAGAAAGGAGGAAGTAATGAGAATTTTTATTGCAAAAAACTTTCGCGATGAATGGAATTCAGCGAGCGTTTTCGAGGGGTCTCACGAGTATTTCTACTTCGAGAAACAAACCATTATCCTATCGAAAGATAGAAGTAATAGTCTTTTCTGCTTTCGAAATATCGGTAATTACTCTTCGGCAACGACGCCGAAAACTCTAAAATTATAAGAAAATGAGTTTTTTGCAGAGCTTTTGGAAGTTTATCCAAACTAATCTTTCGATAAAGGCAAGTATACCTTATCGTGTATAGTATAAGATATTTTTAGAAAATAACAAGGTCGTATAAAAATCTAGGGTCTGTCGAGTACTACTACTTCGAGAAAACGGACAACTGTTCTATCGGAGAAAACGTGAATAAAAACTAACTAAAACTAAAATAAATAAGAAAACAAAAACTTAATAAAAACAAGAAAACAAAACTTGAAATAAAATAAAAACAAGAAAACAAAACTTGAAATAAAATAAAAACAAGAAAACAAAACTTGAAATAAAATAAAAACAAGAAAACAAAACTTGAAATAAAATAAAAACAAGAAAATAAAACTTAAAATAAAATAAAAACAAGAAAACAAAACTTAAAATAAAATAAAAACAAGAAAACAAAACTTAAAATAAAATAAAAACAAGAAAACAAAACTTAAAATAAAATAAAAACAAGAAAACAAACTTAAAATAAAATAAAAACAAGAAAACAAAACTTAAAATAAAATAAAAAAACGAAAGCAAAACTTAAAGCGCTTTGAAATGAAAATAAACGAAAACTTATCATCTTCCTAATCTATGCCTTGACCATGGGGATTCTAGTACTCGCTTTACGAGGTGAGTCCCGTTATAGGATCCTACTCCTATCCGGAAGATCCACGTCATCCTCTCCCGAGGGTTGCGTTCTTCTCCTTTTATTCCTGAGAGATCGATTCGTACCCACGAGCCTCTCGGCTAACTAGAGTGCAAAAATTGTAATCGAGATTCACAACTGGAATATGAACTCGATACATTATTTCATGAATAATTCGAAGAAAGATAAGAACAAAAATAAGGAGGACAAATAAATTCAAATCGAAGCGCGAAAATAAAAGATAACTAGATCCACATCATCCTCTCCCGAGGGATTCTAGTACTCGCTTTACGAGGTGAGTCCCGTTATAGGATCCTACTCCTATCCGGAAGATCCACATCATCCTCTCCCGAGGGTTGCGTTCTTCTCCTTTTATTAAATAAGACATAAAATTTTCTCATTTTATTATTAATTTCATTATTAGTAGCTATGCAAAAATCTTTAAGTCTAAGTCTTGAATTGAAATTAAATAATTAAAAGACAGAAGTGCAATCTCTACCCAAATAGGTAGAGGGGAAATAAATGCGTGAGCGAGTTCTACCCAAACGGATAGACGGGAAATAAATGCATTGCAATAAATTAAAACTAAGTTATTAAAGGAAATTGCATAAGCTATTAATAATGAAACTAAGACAAAAACAAGGAAATGAAAATGAAAAGAAATTGAAACCTGAACTATAAATGAAAATGCGTAAAATTGAATGCACAAAAAAAGGAGACATTACATAATTAAAACTAAGCTTTTGTATTAATTAAAATGTGACATTACAAGAAATGAAACTATGCTAAAAAGAAATTACAACACTTAATTAAAAATTACATAAAAAGAAAAACTAAAAAGAAAATAAAAAAAAGTGGAAAAGATGATGCAAGATCACCCAAAAAGGGCAATCCAAGAGAGAGAATAAGTGAGGGGGTAAGCCTCTATTTATAGAGAAATCTTGGCGCGTTGGGGAAGCTGAGTCTGCGGTTAGAATTTTCTGGAAGCTTCTGGAAGCATCTGGCTTGTTGGGGAAGCTGGGTCTGCGGTTAGATTTTTCTGGAAGCTTCTGGAAGCATCTAGCTTGTTGGGGAAGCTGGGTCTGCGGCTAAAAGAATGACGGGTTGCAGATTTGAGGTGTGCTGATAGCTGGAGGTGTTCACGTGGAGGCTGGACTACATGGCAGCTGGGGTGCGATTAGAAGAATGACGGGCTGGCAAAAATTGTTGCTGGCAGGTTGGAGTTGGGTGGACTGCGGATAGAATCTTGCAGCTGGCGGCGGGTAAAACGTGCAGGTCTGCGGAAAGCGGACACGTGGAGGCTGCTAGAGAAATCAGGCAAAAATTGCGTTGGCGCTGAGGTTCGATCCCGCAACCAGAAGATTGCACAACAAGACACCAATCCACCAGGCTAACAACATTTAACTTTATAAGACTGAAATATATTAAATATATAATATTCTTAAACGCATTTATTAAATAATAACAAAATATTTTAATTAACTAATATAGTATTAGATTTATTATTATTATTATTGTTATGCACATATATATTTTTTCATTGTTATTATTATTATGCATATATATACATAAATATTTATTATAGCAAGACGGTTCAACCCCGGACAGATCGGTCAAACCGGTCAAACCTTGAACCTTGGAAAAAACCATAATTTAATTAAAGTAGCATTTAGAGAATAAAATTAAAAACAAACTAATTATAGAATAAAATTCAAAACAAACTATTTATTCAATAATTTACATAAGAAATTTACAATTTTAATTAAAACTATACTAAAACTATACTAAAACTATACTAAAAATACGTATAACTTAGTATTCATCAGGAAGCGACAACGATTCCAATGGTTGAAGACTCACTGAGGGGTGATGGTGGGATAGAGGGAGGGGGGCTCGTCGGGAAGCAAAGAGGCGGGCATGGGTTGTAAGGGGGCATGTGGAAGAAATCGGCGACGAAGCGCAAGCGTCGTCGCAAGGAGGTTATCCATAACAACTTCAATTCGATCGCATCGAGCATGCACTGATTCCGGAAAGAGGGCCATGGCGGAAAGGGAATGTGAGGGCCAACGGAATGCGGCGTAAGGCTTTGGAGGGTAGCCGAAATATCATAGTAGCCGGAGGAAGGCCACCGGAATGCTGCAGGAGCCACAAGAGGATTGCTGGAATGCTGCAGGACGGCAGTCGGAATGCGGAAGGGGTGCAAGAGAGTCGTTGGGAGGCAAAGGGAAGTATGGGCGGCCGACTGGATGCTGACAAAGACGTTGGAGGACGCGGGAGGCCATTGGGAGGCTGCAGGAGCCGCTGGAGGGGCGACCCGAAACAGGCGATGCTGGGTGGAAGGAGGGCAGCGAGGGTGAGGAGCGGACGCAGGATGGATCTGGAGAAGGTGGCTAGACCCGGTAGAGGGGGCACGAGCCGCTGGAAGATGCGGCAGAAGGCGTCGTATAGTGACTGAGGCGTAGTTGGCAAAGAGGACGTCGATCGGAATCGATGTTGTGTCGTGCGAGGAGAGCAGCGCAGGAGAGGACAGTCATTGAAGACCGGGATCGACAGATCAAGTCACGCGGAATCGAGTTCTAACACCCCTACCTAGTTTAGTAGTAATAAAAAGCTCGATCGGTACTCGTGATAAAAAACAAACTAAGCAATGGTAAAAAAACCGGTACATAGAAGGAGAAAATGAAAGCAATAACTAATAACTTACAGTGGAAGTAAAGTATGAAGTTATGGATAAAAAGGTACCTCAATTTCTGATTCACGGAGTCAACTAGAATTGAATAAAAACACAAGCCTGAAATATTGAAATCTTAAACATTGTATGATACAATACTTAAGATAATTCCATTACATTAAGATCATAAATAAATAATACAACAACTGAAATGAAAGATAACTAAATGGAAAGAAAAACAAATGTGGAGGATCGCGGACGCTTATCCTAGGCATATCTCCTCACCGGTGACCCCTGAAAAGAAATGTCTGAAGAAGGGTTAGCCCAACTAGTGAGTAAGAAAGACTACTCCAGTAACACTAACAATACATAATTTACTTATATATAAAAATATGAACATTTGAGTAATTATGCATGCTTCTGAATAAACTGACTATAGCTTTATAAGTTCTTTTTTTGTATTGTCGTATTATGAAATCTGTCTCATTATCTGTAATTCTGGTATAACTGATTTTAGTATCCTGAAATCTTACTAAAGTGGGGGTAATTTAATTTTAGATTCCCTTCTTATTAATTTTACGTCGTATGGCTTAGTGAACTTAATCTGATTATGGAGTTCAAATGGCGACCCAAAGGTGCCCTGAATTGATGTGTCCTTTGAGTTGAACACGGACTCGCATCTGATTATTTCCAAATCTAGAGATGTGGGTTGTCGACCCCATGTCTGAGTCTTATTACATTCGTTGAGCTTTCGCATTTAGCCTAGTTGCATCTAATATCTTTGATTAATTTTGATCATGCATTAAGATGTTCATTTTTATGCTCTGAGTTGAATGTCTAGGGCACGGGAGAAGAGACCTATGTGGCCTGCTGATGCCGCCTTCAACAGGGGGAAGGCCTAATGTGCTCGACGGTGGAGAAGATGGCGTCGTCGACTTCAACGGGAGGAATCGAAAGCCCTAAAGTCATACGGAGGAGGCACACTGGGAGCGTTTACGAGAGAAGGGGCTTGAGGCGGTTTTCTCCTCTTGTCGTGCGCTCGACTGGGAGAGAAATTAAAGGCGCGGTTTGGAATGAAATGTCGTGGGTGGGAGAAAACCGTAACTCGCGAATTTGATTGCGGGGGAAATAATTTGCTCCTCCTAAATTACCAACTTGGTCACCGTAAATTAAATCTTTCTAAATTAGTATGTTTCACCCTTTCGAATTTCAAATTGATCCGAAATTATAAAACGTAATAATTTTCTTATTTCATTGCCGGGAAAATGTAACATTAAATTAATCACTTTGATCATACAGCAACGCTCACGATATTTACTCGCGCTAAAATCCTGAAATGAAGATTATCTTCGTATTTAAAATACGGATGTTACATCGAGAAGCGCTGGAGCGAACGATGGAACCGAGCGGTGCGGGCTGGAACAAGGATTCTGATTTAATTAAGGTTTCGGTGGAAACCCTAAAGGAGCGACAGGTCGGACCAATTGATACGGGCTAGCTGTATCAAGATCTAAAAATAAGTAACATAAATTTGCAATGCATAAAAGTAAACACTGTTACAATCGAGAGACAAGCACTCGCCAAGCACCCGGAGGCTGGGTCCTCCAAAGTACTTCCCTCTCCAAAGAGAGACTCAAAGACTAACACTCTAAGAAAATCCCTCACAGCCTAAGAGGCTCATTATATAGATGGAGACTACACTACATGACAAAATACATAAAGACACATGTATCATCTCAACTCATGCCAACACCCTCTCCACATTCAAACCAAGTCCCCCACCCCCACTCATTCCCCTAGCCGGCCACCTCCTCTCATCTTCCACGCCACACCCCCCACCCCCACCACCCCACCCGCACTCCCACCCCCCCTTTCTCCTGTATGCTACAATTTCTTATGGAATTAAAGTTCAGCCACTGGAACTTCAATCCAGCCCGTCCGCACTCCAGCAGTTGGCCTGCACCCAAAATCCCGTCATTTCCCCTACAACCAACAACTGTACAACATTTCTGGGTTCTCCACACAGCAGGCAGCCTCCTCCAGTCCCCCATCACCTCCAGTCAGTCTCCGGCCACCCCAAACAGCCTTCTCAACCATTTTCCCCTCCACCTACAACAACTATCCCCCTCCCAGCCACACTTCAGCTCACGGTGAGCCTATTTCCTCCCACAAGCTCCAATTTGATTTCAAAAGCCTCCACACCTCTCGTTTCATAGCCCAGGTAGCACTGTTCAACATCCAAGTGCCTGCTTCCTACAGCTAGGCCCTCTTCCAGGGCAGTTATCCATTCAGAGTTGCTGGAACACCACCACCACCACCTTCAGCACCGTCGCCAGCTTCAGCAATACCATCTTTGGTTCCATCGTCAACATCGGCTTCAGTAATACGTCTCCAGCCTCCGCAGCAGTAGTACCCTCAGATCCATTCGATGTTCTTAAAAGAATCCTAGGCCACGAGATCACGACAACATCAAAGCAACAGGGATTCACCTCACCTTCAAACGAAAGCACGATCATCTTCATTCATGGAGATGAATAATTTCAAGGCGGGGGAAATTGGTGGGGATCATGACTACAACGTCCGACATGACAATCAGAGCCGTCCATTTTGTGCGGATCGAAGATCTATGATTTTTAGTTGTTTTTTTATAATTTTCTGATTTTTATTTTATGTACTTTTGGGGTCGTGAAGATCGGAAAATCACGACCGTCCATGATGGACAAAAGGCTATAAGTAGGGATAGAATGCTCATTTAGAACGTATTGAAAGTTTGAGTGAAAGTTCTCTTTTTGATCACCCGATGTTAACGTTGGAATCCTAGCGTAAAGCTTGGAGTTATCCCTCCCTCCTCTCTAAATCTAGTGGGCCACCCTCCAACTTCACTAGCCAACCACCCCTCTTCCCCCTTAACCACACTAACCGTCCTCTCCACCACCCCTAATATTCCACTACCACATCCACCTCTTCAATCTCCACATTTTTAGTTTTTCGGCGATCGCCGCCGGCCACCCTTGGTTGGCCGACCACCTCCCCACTACCCTCATAACCCTCAAACCACCTCCCCACTACTCCACTACCTTACTATCTCATTATATGTGTTTCCTAAAATTTAGGCTCGCCCCTCCTAAAATCACTCTTAGCCTTCCATTCTCTGCTCCTCACCTCATCTTCACTCAAGCCAACGCCCTCTCCACATCCAAACAAAGCCCCCCCTCCCCAACACATTCCCTTAGCCGTCCACCTCCTCTCAACTCTCACCCCCCCCCCCCTTCTGACACGAAAGTTACAGCTGCAGCTAGAATTGAAATTCCAGGCACTGGAATTTCAATCCAGCCCTTGCCTACACTCCACCTGCCAGCCTGCACCAAAAATCCCGTCATTTCCCCTACAACCAGCCACTGTCCAACACTCATTCTGGGTTCTCCACACTGCAGGCAACCTCCTCCTGTCCCCGTCACCTCCAACCAGCCTCTGGCCACCCCAAACAGCATCCTCGACCCTTTTCCCCTCCACCTACAACAACTATCCCCCTCTCAACCACCCTTCAACTCACGGTGAACCTATTTCCCTCCCGCAAGCTTCACTTTGGTTTCAAAATCCTCTACACCTCTCGTTTCTGAGCCCAGGTAGCATTGTTCAGCATCTAAGTGTTTGCTTCCTGCAATCAGGCCTTCTTCCAGGGTGTTATCCTCTCCCTCCTCCTGCTCGTGGGAAACGTTCAGGCTCTCGGGGAAGGGGTCGTGGTGGCCGACCACGTCCTAAGTGTTCCTTCTGTGGTAGGGATGGACACCTCGAGGCGACCCGCTACAGCAAACATGGCATTCCTCCTCGTCCAACTGCTTTTGTTGCTGCCGACAGTCCTTCTGCCACTCGTGTTGATCTTGAAGATGTCCGCCTCCAGCTCCAGCAACTCCATGGCATACTCAGCCGCCCGCCTGCCTCCGTTGCCTCCATCTCCAATGAAGGTATCGCTTGTCTCTCCACTAGTCCACGTTGGATAGTGGATTCAGGTGCTACTCACCACATCACCTCGCTGAAGCCACCTCTATACTTGAACTCTCCGCATCCTAAATGTATCACCGTGGCCAATGGCCACACAGTTCTTATCACCGTGGCCAATGGTCTCTACCTTCTCGATGTTCCCCCCACCATCCTCTCTTCCGTCTCCTCCGTTGATTGGCACCGGCGTCTCGGACATGCTCCTCTTTCAGTCCTCCAGAAGGCTCTTCCAGAGATTTCTCTTACTCCTTTTAGTTGTGATTCATGTATTTTGGACAAACAACACCGTTCATCTTTTTTTCCTCATTGTACTCAGAGCTCTGCTCCTTTTGTTTAGTACATTCTGATGTTTGGGGCCCGTACAAAATTACGATTGTCTCTGGTTATCGCTACTTTATCACCTTTATTGATGATTATTCTTGAACGACATGGCTATACTTACTTCGTGATCGCTCTGAGCTTCCTCGTGTGTTCCGCGCGTTCGTCCTTGAGACTCGCACACAGTTTTCAAACCAATAAAAACCCTCTGAACGGATAACGCTCGCGAATACACTAGTCATGAATTTGTTAACCTCTGCTCTGAATTTGGGATTATTCATCAAACATCGTGTGCCTATACCCCCCAAGAAAACGGCATTGCTGAACACAAAAATAGACATCTTCTCGATGTTGCTCGCTCCATCATGATTCAAATGCAGGTAACCAAGGCTTATTGGAACTTTGCGTTGTCAACGGCATGCTACCTCATCAACCGTCTCCCTTCCTCCATCCTTCAAAATGCTACTCCGTTCAGTCTCCTCTTCCCCTCTACTCCACCATTCTCTCTCACCCCTCGCATTTTTGGTTGTACCTGCTACGTTCACTTGGTCCGTCCACAGAAAAGTTGGAACTATGAACAACCAAGCACGTGTTCGTTGGTTACTCCCGTACTCAGAAAGGATTTATCTACTACTCTCCTACTACTCGTAAGGTGACGGTCTCAGTTGATGTTACCTTTCGGGAAGATCAACCTTTCTTCTCCGCCCAAAACCCACCTCTTCCACCACACTCCTTACCAAGACCTGTAATCCCAGTTACCTCTCCACCATCCCTCCTTCCTGTCCCGGCTCCCGCTCCCAACAAGCCTCCTCTTCTCCGTGTCTACACTCGTCGCCTTCCTCGCTCCGTCGCCCCAATGCAGTCGGCTTCGACCTCTGACACTCTGCAACCTGCTGATCCGACACCGGCCTCCACCGCTCATCCCATGGCGAACTATGTACCTTTACATCGTTTGTCCCCACCGCTACACACCTTTGCTACTTCTCTATCCTCTATTTCTGTCCCTAACTCTGTGCAGGAGGCCCTCCAACATCCGGGGTGGCGGGCAGCAATGGACGACGAAATGACAGCTCTCTGGGCTAATCAGACATGGGATCTAGTTCCTCTCCCTCCAGGCCAGACTATTGTTGGTTGCAAATGGGTCTTTGTAATCAAGCATGCTCCTGATGGGACAATTGACCGTCTTAAAGCCCGACCGGTGGCTCGTGGCTTCACTCAACAACAAGGTCTCGATTATGAGTAAACGTTCTCTCCGGTGGCCAAGCTCAATACGGTTCGTGTCCTTCTCTCTGTGGATGTGCATCGCCAATGACCTCTCCATCAGCTGGATATCAAGAATGCGTTTTTAAACGGCGACCTACAAGAAACAGTATACATGCAGCAACCTCCCGGGTTTGAGACCACGGGGGAGTCCCGAGTGTGTCACCTTAAGAAATTCATTTATGGTCTTAAACAATCCCCCCGTGCATGGTTTGATAAGTTCAGTAAGGCTGTTCGGAAGGTTGGCTTTACTCGGAGCTCGGCAGACTTCTCTCTGTTCACTCGACATCGAACTACAGACACGGTTCTTCTGTTGGTATATGTCGATGACATCCTAATCACAGGAGATGATTCAAAGGGAATACAAGCGGTCAAACAGCATCTTAATTCCGTTTTTTAAACAAAAGATCTGGGGAACCTTCGATACTTCATTGTCCTGGAGATCGCAAGACATCCTGATGGACTTGTTCTCTCACAACGAAAGTACTGTCTCGACCTTCTTTAAGATGCCGGCTATTCTGGATGCAAGCCAATTAACACCCCAATGGATGTCAATCACAAGTTATGTGCACATGCTTCTGATAAAGATCTTCCTCTTCCAAATCCAGAATACTATCGACAACTTGTTGGAAAGCTAATTTACTTAACAGTCACGAGACCAGACATATCTTTTGCAGTTGGGGTGGTCAGCCGGTTTATGCATTCTCCTCGAATATCTCATCTACAGGTTGTCGGGCGCATCCTGAGATATCTAAAAACAGCCCCTGGTCAAGGGTTGGTATATAAAACCTCTTCTTCTACTCCAACATTGGTTGTATATTCAGATGCAGATTATGCTGGTTCCCCGGACGATCGACGGTCTACCAGTGGTTTTCTTACCTACTTTGGAGGTCACCTTGTGACCTGGTGTAGTAAGAAACAAATTGTGGTTGCTCGATCATCAGCTGAAGCTGAATACCGGTAGATGGCATCAGTTGTCTCTGAGCTTACATGGCTTGAAAGTCTCCTCACTGATCTTGGAGTAAAACTTCCTTCACCTGCTACCTTACTATGTGACAGTCAAACTGTTATACACATAGCTAAGAATCCAGTCTTCCACGAAAGAACGAAACACATTGAAGTAGACTGTCACTTCATTAGGGAAAAAGTTCAAATGAAGAAGCTATAATTAAAGCATGTTCCAGGCACTGACCAAGTTGTTGATCTTCCCACTAAAGCTCTATCAAGTACCCTATTTTATCAGTTCCTGTCCAAGCTGGGTGTTTACGACTTGTACGCTCCAGCTTGCGGGGGAGTGTTAGAAAAGACCATGTAAAGGCACACGATAAGGCTAATTAGTCTCTTATTGTTTAGTCTCACATCTTGTATAGTGATTCTTTTCTCCATCTCTCTCATATATATATATATATATATATATATATATATATTCATACTTTGTATTGTATTATTGAAGCAATATACACAAGGTTCTGTATTTCTCTATAGATACAAAAGGTCATTGCAAGTATTAGTACTTCCTAGGCTATGACCAACCACTCCCTGCAATTACAGTCCCAACAACCGTGCATTCCCCTCTCAAACAATCATCTCCAACCCTTGCCTCTTCCACAGAACCCTTTACGCAGTTAATTCCTTCAACTCCTTACTGATTCCCGCTCCCAGAGACTCTTTGCTCCTCCAGGAATTTGCCTACTGCCAGTAATCCGTCCAGCGCCTACTCCGCATCTAGATTATCCCTGATTCGGTTACTCCTCTTCCAAAATTGCTCGTGCCAGCCCTTCCATCATCCACAGTAATTACCTAGTCATTTCATTCCCCCACCCAGACACCCACAAACCTTCTCCACCCTCCAGCAGCTTGTCTCCCATTAAGAACCATCATTACAGTTGGCTACCTCCCAGAATTCCAGAAATTGTGCAGAATTACAGTAAAATTGTTGACTAAACCCTTAATCTGCCTCATCCCACCTTTCTGAACTCCAATTACTTGTGTAAGTTATAATTTGAAGTCAATATTGCTTATTGTTGTTTATTTGGTGAACGATCATATGATTTGGGATATTATTTAGTACTAGTTTGCACATTAATTGGTCTACTTGCAAGGTTTGTTCGTTTACCACTTAATTGAAACATTCTTAATTTTAATTCGACTAACAATTGCTCGCTTATTTAATACTCTAATATCAATTGTGATTGTTTGCGGATTTCTTTATTAAATTATAAATTTATTGTTGCTTAATTATTGGACAATGCATCGCATCATTTAGATTTCCCCACGACACTACACTAACACTTAAAGGGCAGCCCAGTGCACAAAGCATCCCCGCATCTAGATTACCCTGTATTTTTGCAAGAGGCTGCTTCCAGGACTTGAACCTGTGACCTCAAGGTCACGCGGCAACACTTCAACCAGTGCGCCAAGACACTACACCAACACTTAAGAAAAATTTAGAGGCATATTCAATCGTAGTTTATGAATAATATTTTCATGACAAATCATAAGTGATGGAGATCAGCACTAGAGTATGGGTCACCAGTCGGCGGGACCCATTTTTGTATATTCGTGCAGGAGGCGATGATCGAATCGGCGATCCGAGACCACGAGCACATCCGGCTCGTCGTTCTATTCTTTTTATGTATTTTATTTTATCTTTTTGGATTTGTTTTTGATGTTTTAGGACATCGGGCGTAACAGCTAATCATAGCTGTTCACGTCCGGTGCCCAACCACCCACTCTTGTTATAAATAGGGGTGAAAGCTGTATTTTTAGGGGCATTGTTGTATTTGTGAGTGATTCCAGATCCGGCAATCCTTCGTTGTGCGACGCCATGAAATCCGGGGTGCGACGTCCCGACCAATTTTAGTTATTACTTTTCATTCCCCCGTAAACCTTTGTTTACGTGAAGCCTCCCCCCCTGCATCCTACGACATCCCCTCTAACCGCTCGAACCGCCACTTCTCCTTCCTCGCGAGAAAGGACTGTTCATCTTCCGCTCACTCGACGTCGGAAGGAACGAAGCCCTGACTGTACGAGTCTCCATTTCCATCGTTGAACTTCCGCACGAGTCCCATCTCCAACGCAAATCGTTGAGCTTGCTCTTCGTAAGCCTCATCCTCACTGATTAACCACAACCTAAGCCGCATCTTCCAGCCTCCCGCACCCCTTTTCCTGTCATGGAACCACCTGCAACATTCGCAAGTCACGGCAACCTCCCCCGTCCTCTGTACGCCTTTCTTCAGCCCCTTTCTCTGTCGTGGAACCACCCGCAAGGCCGTAATCTCCTTTTACTTCCAGTCACTTTCCAGCAACCTTCTATGCTCCATCCAGCAAGCCTACCACCTTCACTGTTCATCTTCTCCCCCAACAGAACACCTACCACTATTCTGTAGACCCATCTTCTTCATTTTGATCCCATTCCAACATTCCAGTAAGCCCCAGTCCAATCCAGAGTCCCTGCAGTCGACTTCATCCACATAGAGTCGTCGTTTGTCGTCACTTGGCCGCCGCCGAGTCTCCATTGCTACGTGAGTATTATTGTATTGTGCTAATTTTTTTTATTGAATATGGGGAAATATTTCGTACTTGTTTGGGTGTTTTGAATTCTTAGTGTATTTGTTCATTATTGCCTTTGTTCTATAAATCTTAATCGTGGAAATTGTGGTAGATGGCACTTTGTGCGAATGTTAGCATGGCTTGCTTGTGCGCCGGAAAACTATTAATCGACTTGAGTTAATTTGCCTCGTTTATAAAAACATCACTGCAAAATTTTATTTCCGGATTAATATTTTAAAACTCATTTGCATTTCATTTAAGTTGCATTTATTTGAGTCCACCTTGCATCACGAACACCTAGGGTCATATTAGCGTCAGCACAACCAAGTCCCACGGCCTACCTTGCGTCAATAAGCCTACCCAATCTGATTTAACTAGTAGAATATAGGACGGAATAAAGAAGCATTTTTGGTATAAATATACATATAAAGCATCTTACACAATCTTTTCTGGTTTGTCCTTGCGAGCAAAAAGCGGTGGTACCAACTTCATCACATCCCCATAATCCATGTCATTGTCATCTGCAATTTAATGGATTAATACTATTATGAGAATAAGTGACTTCATAATGATATATCGTCAGTTTACGGTGTCATGATGACTGTTACATTTCTCATGTGAAGTGGCTTGTTCGAGAATATACAAACACAAAAAGTTGACTTGTACAGAATGGTCTGTAAATAGTTGAGCAAATCAGGGGAAGTTTGGGTACAGGTTCAGGTCAAATTAAGCCAAATGAAAGCTCGGGTTAATCTCATTTGAATATTTTAATTTTGTAATTTACTTATTATGACAATGAAGACATTGATCGCATCACCTAAAATTAATTCATCATCCCAACGCCCTTTCTTTCTCCTTGACTCAGCTTCATGGACGGCAATCACATGTTGATAATCTGCCATACCTGCGCAAGGTAAACAGATTTATCTCAAAAACAATTTGAGGAACCTTGTCGTTGGCTAGAACATAAATAAAATCACACATGGCACTAATGTCTCAGACTCAATTTTAACAGCATGCACTATCATGAAGTCGATTTTTAATTAGAACAACTACGAATTAAAAAAAATTGCTGCACTCGATGTAGTGTACAACCAAGCAATTTTCAATCTATATATACAATTTTATATCATGATTTTTGCTCACTCAAACACACTCAAGTCGACACACTCTAACCGTCTCTAAGGTGTATATTACGAAAAGAGATGATGTTGCCTCACTACCTCTTCATATATCAAGCTCTTCTAATAAATTGCATGTCAAGCAATGTTACGAATGAGGACGTGGAGGGACGTGACAGAGAGGCCGCGATGAGTACTTGGCGGGTTTATTCCAGGTAGGCCCCACTGACAAATGCTGCTGCATAAAGCGACATAAATTGTCCGTTATTTTAGCACATTGATATTTTTGCATTTTCAACTTTTCGTTTTGTTATTGTAATGCCCTCGGGATGAACTATCATAGATATCTTGTATTGGATTTATCTTGGATGAATGAGAAAATTAGAGCCTACGGCTAGCCAAGAATGCTCCTTGGTTTTATCTTCTTCTTATTTTCCCTCTTCTTGGTGAGAAACCCTAGAAATCTCCACCGTCGCATTGGTCTATCCTAGCCATTTCCACCCGTTGAAGTCGTGCCATCGGTATATCCTTTGTGATCGCCTTCACAATGCAACATGTGTTCTTTTTTGGTTCGTTCCTCCTTAACGCAACCCGTGTGACGACCTCCGCTGCAGGCGTCCGCAGGATCGTTCCTGCGTCGACTCCACCTGATCGATCCAGTAAATGTGTGTCTACAAAGCCGATCTACCTGTTTTCCCTCCTACAGAAATTGTGTCACCATACTCTCGCGACTTGACGCCCAGACGGCACGCATCTACAAGTTCACTCTCCCATCCAACTATGCTTAGGCTTTCCGCCGGTCCAGGTCTCCATTGTGGATGCCCACCACTCGTGCAATGGCCGCCTGTCTTGATGACATGGAACATTTTCTCAAGGAACACTCCAGCGTCTTCACATCCGTGCAAGTCGCGTTGTAACATAACGAAGCTCGGGAGACCCGCGTCGATCACCAATCCATGACATATGGGCGCCTTCTGATGACCCCTCGTCCATTTTTGGCCAATCGAACAGCCTGTAAGCTGAGAATTCCATGAAGAATCTTGCGGCCGCTTATGCTCTCCTGTGCCCTCGAAGTTCCACATTTCAACCCACGTAGCCAAATCTCAAACAAGCCCCCATCAATCGATATGATCAATGTTATTCAGGCAATGCGGTGGAAAGTTTATGCAACCTCTGCCACACGACAATAGTGGAAAGGTACATTGACGAGTTTATTAAGCTCATCAACCATGTCCCTGGTCTTCCATCCGACCACTGCTTAGGGTTCTTCATGCAGGGGTTGCAGCCCCACATCCATTACCGCATTAGCATCCACCATCCAGATGATATTTTGGATGCCATGGAGGTTGCCAGACTGGTCGAAGTGAACTTCACCGTCAAAACCTCCGACCGCTCCCGTTTCTCACCATCCACATCTGCTCTTCGACATTATAGGGTATTGTTGTTGTCTCATACGTGACTATGGCAGGCTTGCCTGACCACTGACGTCTCTCCTCCGGAATACTCCCGACATGGGCTTCCACTGACCAACAAAGCAGCGACAGCATTCACCACTCTACAGTGACATTAGTAACGGCACCCATATATATTATCTCTGACATCCCCCAACCCTTTGTTGTGGAGTGTGACGCATCGGGGACGGGCAATGGCGTGGTTCTCATGTAGTATGGTCACCTGATCGCCTACTTCAGATGGTCTTTCACCTCCAATGTATGCTCTCGATCGGCGTTTGAAAATAAGTTGATGGCACTCGTTTTGGCAGTTAAGTATTGGCATCCATACTTATTGGGCCGACATTTTAATGTACACATCGATCATCACAGTCTGCGGTACCTTTTGAGCCAAAAGATATTGATGCCCGCACAACAGGTTTGGATAGCTAAACTCTTGGAGTATGACTTCACGGTTGAGTTCTGATCCGACAAGTCCAACAAAGTCATCGACGCTCTTTCATTCCAGTCTGAGTCAACTGAGCTTGTAGACATTTCACACCCAGTTTGGCAGGAAGCTAGTACCATTCAAAGAGAAGTGGAGGTCAACCAGGTCCTCTGACCCATTTTGGAGAGTGTCAAAGCAAACTCATCTACATGTCCGTCGTATGCCCTAATTGGTGGCGGTTCACTATCGGGGATGCCTGGTTTTATCTAACTCCTCACTATATACCCGAGGCTTTTAGAACAATTTCATACCACCCCCTCGGCATGTCGCGCCTGCTCATTCCGCACTTACATCCAGCTCCTCACGGCTCTTTATTGGAAGGGCATGTTGCGCCATGTGGAGGACTTCGGGGCAGCTTGCTTGGTGTGCAGCGCATTAAAAACGAAGCCACTTCTATTGGAGGCTTGTTACATCCACTACTCATTCCTGATCTGATTTGGGAATACATGACGATGGAATTCATTACTCGTCTACCCTGATCGTTCGGACATGACTGCATCCTAGTGGTGGTAAATCAGCTATCTAAATATGCTCACTTTCTTCCGCTCTGTCATCTGCTCATGACGCCTATAGTTGTCGAAGAATTTATCCATGGAGTGGTGGCCTCCATGGTTTCCTCGGGAGATCGTAAGAGACCATGATCCCATCTTCGTGAGCACTGCCTACATGAGTTCTTCAAACTCCAGGGCATGCGGCTACAGATGAGCATAGCCTACCATACATAGACTGACGGACAATTTGAGGTCCTCAACTGCTGCTTAGAGACATATCTCTGATGTTTTACGTCTGCTCGGCCACGAGATTGGAGCAAACGACTGAGTTGGGCAGAGTTTTCCTACAACACCTCCTTCAATTATGCGGTCGGATGAAGTCGTTTCAGCGGTTTATGGTTTCCCATCTTCCACAGCACTACAACATCTTCCACACCACTACAATATCTTCCAGGAGAATGCTACGTGCTGGCACTTCGCATACAGCTACATGACCAGGATGAAATCCTGCAACTTTACAACAGAAGATGCACTGTCAAGCAAACAAACGGCGACGCGAGGTTCAGAATTTGTCAAACTCCGCCCATATCGCCAGACTTTAGTGGTAACATGACTTCACACCCAAGTTGTATGTCTGCTTCTACAATCCCTTTACGTTAAAATCTTGTACTGGCAATGCGGCTTTCGCTTACGCCTTCCGGTCCAAAATTAGATCCATCCCGTTTTTCATGTCCCGTAGCTCAGGCAGGTCGTAGGATACTACCCAGTTGAGAACATCTTGTCGATGCACGTGACGACCGACGCAACATTACTGTACTCTCCCAGTGCCATTGTGGACCGTCAAATGGAGATGACAGACGAACGTCCTCAGGAACAAGTCTTGGTGGCATGACAGCAACGCCCATCATCCTACGCATACATGGTTAGACCGTGACGACTTCTGCATGTAGTTTCCTGACTATTATCATGAGGACAGGGAAAATTTCATAGATGGTAGCATTGTTATGAAGGAGGGCATGGACAGACATGACAGAGAGGTCGTGACGACTACTTGGCAGGTTTATTCCAGCCCCCCTCCCCCCAGTGAGCGACGTCACAGAGAGTAGAATCACTTATCTATTATTTTAGCGCATTTATATTTATGCACTTTCTAGTTTCCATTTTTTACTATAATGCCCCCCGGGTGGGCTTAAATACCGTGGCTATCTTGTATTGGGCTCATCTTGGATGAATGAGAAAATTGGAGCCTACAGTTGACCAACAATGTTAAATGATTATATCTTCTTCTCATTTCCCCTCTTCTTGGTGAGAAATCCTAGAAATTGCCACTAGGTAAAGAACCAGATACATGTTACTTCATGATTAAGTGGATGTGGTGAGCATTCTTCGTGGTATCAATACATGAATTTAAGTACACATCAGAACCATATATCCATCATTGGAATAACAAGTAACAATGACAGTTTTATATTTGAATTGACTGATAATATTATTGGCATTAACATACTGCTTTATGAACAGAACAAGGCCATATAAAAAAACTTCTTTGGGCTTATAGCAAGCAATGATGATTCCTTATTTGATTTGAGTGGTAAAATGCAGGGAGGTACAACCTCCCATCGCAAGTAAAATAATGGATTGGAGCAAAGGAGATCAACGGAAAATATATCTAATTCTCAAGTATGTATTGGCTAATTTTAAACAAATTTATAAGTTAAATCGAGGCAAATAGATCCTTCTAATTAAAAGTAGGAAAAATTGGGTTGCTTTCTGATTTCACCTTCAAAGTGGTATGCCATGGTAACCTTAGCAACCACATCTGCTGAAAGTTGCTCGGCACAAGCAGTGGTGTTTACGTTCATATGCCGAGAAATCCTAAGAAGGAGATTGGAGGAAGGGCGAGGTTCCCCAAAGGTCGGGTGGCAGTAAGGATCCTCAGGCCGGAACTTGAGTTCAAGGAACCTCCTCTTATCCTGAAACATGTAAAATGAGATTAATCTGTACTATAACGATAGCAAATCATGAGCAAATAATATAATAAGAAGCAATTGGTGCCTTATCAAGATCTTGGGTGCCGCCTAAGCTTTGGAGGGCGCAACTCCATGCCTGAAATGAGTGATAAAAAGGATTGAACATAGTACAAAACTGATTAGGAAATAAATTATGTAAAGAGAAAAGGGAGGGCTCAAAATACCTTGGCGATCTTAGGCAAGCCACTTAGGGTTTCGATGGCGCGAGCGGTGGAGGACGGATAGCCTGGGTAGTGGACAGAGAGAACCTCGGTCTTGGGTAGAACGCCAGAGAAGGCACCATCTTTTATTAAACATTTGATGGATGGAGGCGGAAAGGAATTGACAGGGGAGGAGGCCACTGCACCGCAATTATTGTCTTTTATCGGCTCCATGGCAGGACGGCGAACCTAGGGGGTGAAAAGAGTGAAGTTAGAGCAAGAAAGCTTTTAAATATAAATATTTTCATTTTGAGAACGAGAATGAAGTTTAAATTAACCAAAAAAAATTATAAATATTAATTTTGGTTTCATTTCTGTATTAAAAAACCTATTTAGTTCAGCTCATATGTTGTTCCCCTAATCTTATAAGAGGTTATAATGGTTTCAATATATTATGTATTATATATAAGAGAGAGAGCAGGATAATATATTATTTTTAGAAAAACCTAAATGAAACTACTTGAAAACAGCAAAACCCACACAGGCCGTTCAAGAAATTGAAAATCAAAAAGTATTCATCCACACAAAACAGTCAAGATCGCAATTAGGTTTAATTGCGATCTTGACTGTTTTGTGTGGATGAATACTTTTTGATTTTCAATTTCTTGAGCGGCCTGTGTGGGTTTTGCTGTTTTCAAGTAGTTTCATTTAGGTTTTTCTAAAAAATAATATATTATCCTGCTCTCTCTCTTATATATAATACATAATATATTGAAACCATTATAACCTCTTATAAGATTAGGGGAACAACATATAAGCTGAACTAAATAGTTTTTTTAATACAGAAATGAAACCAAAATTAATATGTTTAATTGCGATCTTGACTGTTTTGTGTGGATGAATACTTTTTGATTTTCAATTTCTTGAGCGGCCTGTGTGGGTTTTGCTGTTTTCAAGTAGTTTCATTTAGGTTTTTCTAAAAATAATATATTATCCTGCTCTCTCTCTTATATATAATACATAATATATTGAAACCATTATAACCTCTTATAAGATTAGGGGAACAACATATGAGCTGAACTAAATAGGTTTTTTAATACAGAAATGAAACCAAAATTAATATTTATAACTTTGTTTTTGTTAATTTAAACTTCATTCTCGTTCTCAAAATGAAAATATTTATATTTAAAAGCTTTCTTGCTTTAACTTCACTCTTTTCACCCCCTAGGTTCGCCGTCCTGCCATGGAGCCGATAGAAGACAATAATTGCGTAGCAGTGGCCTCCTCCCCTGTCAATTCCTTTCCGCCTCCATCCATCAAATGTTTAATAAAAGATGGTGCCTTCTCTGGCGTTCTACCCAAGACCGAGGTTCTCTCTGTCCACTACCCAGACTATCCGTCCTCCACCGCTCGCGCCATCGAAACCCTAAGTGGCTTGCCTAAGATCGCCAAGGTATTTTGAGCCCTCCCTTTTCTCTTTACATAATTTATTTCCTAATCAATTTTGTACTATGTTCAATCCTTTTTATCACTCATTTCAGGCATGGAGCTGCGCCCTCCAAAGCTTAGGCGGCACCCATGATCTTGATAAGGCACCAACTGCTTCTTATTATATTATTTGCTCTTGATTTGCTATCGTTATAGTACAGATTAATCTCATTTTACATGTTTCAGGATAAGAGGAGGTTCCTTGAACTCAAGTTCCGGCCTGAGGATCCTTACTGCCACCCGACCTTTGGGGAACCTCGCCCTTCCTCCAATATCCTTCTTAGGATTTCTCGGCCTATGAACGTAAACACCACTGCTTGTGCCGAGCAACTTTCAGCAGATGTGGTTGCTAAGGTTTCCATGGCATACCACTTTGAAGGTGAAATCAGAAAGCAACCCAATTTTTCCTACTTTTAATTAGAAGGATCTATTTGCCTCGATTTAACTTATAAATTTGTTTAAAATTAGCCAATACATACTTGAGAATTAGATATATTTTCCGTTGATCTCCTTTGCTCCAATCCATTATTTTACTTGCGATGGGAGGTTGTACCTCCCTGCCTTTTACCACTCAAATCAAATAAGGAATCATCATTGCTTGCTATAAGCCCAAAGAAGTTTTTTATATGGCCTTGTTCTGTTCATAAAGCAGTATGTTAATGCCAATAATATTATCAGTCAATTCAAATTTTAAACTGTCATTGTTACTTGTTATTCCAATGATGGATATATGGTTCTGATGTGTACTTAAATTCATGTATTAATACCACGAAGAATGCTCACCACATCCACTTAATCATGAAGTAACATGTATCTGGTTCTTTACCTAGTGGCAATTTCTAGGATTTCTCACCAAGAAGAGGGGAAATGAGAAGAAGATATAATCAAGAAACATTGTTGGTCAACTGTAGGCTCCAATTTTCGCATTCATCCAAGATGAGCCCAATACAAGATAGCCACGGTATTTAAGCCCACCCGGGGGGCATTATAGTAATAAAATGGAAACTAGAAAGTGCATAAATATAAATGCGCTAAAATAATAGATAAGCGATTCTACTCTCTGTGACGTCGCTCACTGGGGGGAGGGGGGCTGGAATAAACCTGCCAAGTAGTCGTCACGACCTCTCTGTCATGTCTGTCCATGCCCTCCTTCATAACAATGCTACCATCTATGAAATTTTCCCTGTCCTCATGATAATAGTCAGGAAACTACATGCAGAAGTCGTCACGGTCTAACCATGTATGCGTAGGATGATGGGCGTTGCTGTCATGCCACCAAGACTTGTTCCTGAGGACGTTCGTCTGTCATCTCCATTTGACGGTCCACAATGGCACTGGGAGAGTACAATAATGTTGCGTCGGTCGTCACGTGCATCGACAAGATGTTCTCGACTGGGTAGTATCCTACGACCTGCCTGAGCTACGAGACATGAAAAACGGGATGGATCTAATTTTGGACCGGAAGGCGTAAACGAAAGCCGCAGTGCCAGTACAAGATTCTAACGTAAAGGGATTGTAGAAGCAGACATACAACTTGGGTGTGAAGTTGTGTTACCACTGAAGTCTGGGGATATGGGCGGAGTTTGACAAATTCTGAACCTCGCGTCGCCGTTTGTTTGCTTGATAGTGCATCTTCTGTTGTAAAGTTGCAGGATCTCATCCTGGTCATGTAGCTGTATGCGAAGTGCCAGCACGTGACATTCTCCTGGAAGATGTTGTAGTGGTGTGGAAGATGTTGTAGTGGTGTGGAAGATGGGCAACCATAAACCGCTGAAACGACTTCATCCGACCGCATAATTGAAGGAGGTGTTGTAGGAAAACTCTGCCCAACTCAGCCGTTTGCTCCAATCTCGTGGCCGAACAGACGTAAAACATCAGAGATATGTCTCTAAGCAGCAGTTGAGGACCTCAGATTGTCCGTCAGTCTATGTATGGTAGGCTATGCTCATCTGTTGCCGCATGCCCTGGAGTTTGAACAACTCATGTAGGCAGTGCTCACGAAGATGGGATCATGGTCCCTTACGATCTCCCGAGGAAACCATGGAGGCCACCACTCCATGGATAAAATCTTTGACAACTATAGGCGTCATGAGCAGATGACAGAGCGGAAGAAAGTGAGCATATTTAGATAGCTGATTTACCACCACTAGGATGCAATCATGTCCGAATGATCAGGGTAGACGAGTAATGAATTCCATCGTCATGTATTCCCAAATTAGATCAGGAATGAGTAGTGGATGTAACAAGCCTCCAATAGAAGTGGCTTCGTTTTTAATGCGCTGCACACCAAGCAAGTTGCCCCGAAGTCCTCCACTTGGCGCAACATGCCCTTCAAATAAAGAGCCGTGAGGAGCTGGATGTAAGTGCGGAATGAGCAGGCGCGACATGCCGAGGGGGTGGTATGAAATTGTTCTAAAAGCCTCGGGGTATATAGTGAGGAGTTAGATAAAACCAGGCATCCCCGATAGTGGACCGCCACCAATTAGGGCATACGACGGACATGTAGATGAGTTTGCTTTGACACTCTCCAAAATGGGTCAGAGGACCTGGTTGACCTCCACTTCTCTTTGAATGGTACTAGCTTCCTGCCAAACTGGGTGTGAAATGTCTACAAGCTCAGTTGACTCAGACTGGAATGAAAGAGCGCCAATCACTTTGTTGGACTTGTCGGATCAGAACTCAACCGTGAAGCCATAGTCCAAGAGTTTAGCTATCCAAACCATCAATATCTTTTGGCTCAAAAGGTACCGCAGACTGTGATGATCGATGTGTACATTAAAATGTCGGCCCAATAAGTATGGATGCCAATACTTAACTGCCAAAACGAGTGCCATCAACTTATTTTCAAACGCGGATCGAGAGCATACATTGGAGGTGAAAGACCATCTGAAGTATGCGATCAGGTGACCATACTACATGAGAACCACGCCATTGCCCGTCCCCGATGCGTCACACTCCACAACAAAGGGTTGGGGGATGTCAGAGATAATATATATGGGTGCCGTTACTAATGTCACGGTAGAGTGGTGAATGCTGTCGCTGCTTTGTTGGTCAGTGGAAGCCCATGTCGGGAGTATTCCGGAGGAGAGACGTCAGTGGTCAGGCAAGCCTGCCATAGTCACGTATGAGACAACAACAATACCCTATAATGTCGAAGAGCAGATGTGGATGGTGAGAAACGGGAGCGGTCGGAGGTTTTGACGGTGAAGTTCACTTCGACCAGTCTGGCAACCTCCATGGCATCCAAAATATCATCTGGATGGTGGATGCTAATGCGGTAATGGATGTGGGGCTGCAACCCCTGCATGAAGAACCCTAAGCAGTGGTCGGATGGAAGACCAGGGACATGGTTGATGAGCTTAATAAACTCGTCAATGTACCTTTCCACTATTGTCGTGTGGCAGAGGTTGCATAAACTTTCCACCGCATTGCCTGAATAACATTGATCATATCGATTGATGGGGGCTTGTTTGAGATTTGGCTACGTGGGTTGAAATGTGGAACTTCGAGGGCACAGGAGAGCATAAGCGGCCGCAAGATTTTCTTCATGGAATTCTCAGCTTACAGGCTGTTCGATTGGCCAAAAATGGACGAGGGGTCATCAGAAGGCGCCCATATGTCATGGATTGGTGATCGACGCGGGTCTCCCGAGCTTCGTTATGTTACAACGCGACTTGCACGGATGTGAAGACGCTGGAGTGTTCCTTGAGAAAATGTTCCATGTCATCAAGACAGGCGGCCATTGCACGAGTGGTGGGCATCCACAATGGAGATCTGGACCGGCGGAAAGCCTAAGCATAGTTGGATGGGAGAGTGAACTTGTAGATGCGTGCCGTCTGGGCGTCAAGTCGCGAGAGTATGGTGACACAATTTCTGTAGGACGGAAAACAGGTAGATCGGCTTTGTAGACACACATTTACTGGATCGATCAGGTGGAGTCGACGCAGGAACGATCATGCGGACGCCTGCAGCGGAGGTCGTCACACGGGTTGCGTTAAGGAGGAACGAACCAAAAAAGAACACATGTTGCATTGTGAAGGCGATCACAAAGGATATACCGATGGCACGACTTCAACTGGTGGAAATGGCTAGGATAGACCAATGCGACGGTGGAAATTTCTAGGGTTTCTCACCAAGAAGAGAGAAAATAAGAAGAAGATAAAACCAAGGAGCATTCTTGGCTAGCCGTAGGCTCTAATTTTCTCATTCATCCAAGATAAATCCAATACAAGATATCTATGATAGTTCATCCCGAGGGCATTACAATAACAAAACGAAAAGTTGAAAGTGCAAAAATATCAATGTGCTAAAATAACGGACAATTTATGCCGCTCTATGCAGCAGCATTTGTCAGTGGGGCCTACCTGGAATAAACCCGCCAAGTACTCATCGCGGCCTCTCTGTCACGTCCCACCACGTCCTCATTCGTAACATTGCTTGACATGTAATTTATTAGAAGAGCTTGATATATGAAGAGGTAGTGAGGCAACATCATCTCTTTTCGTAATATACACCTTAGAGACGGTTAGAGTGTGTCGACTTGAGTGTGTTTGAGTGAGCACAAATCCTGATATAAAATTGTATATATAGATTGAAAATTGCTTGGTTGTACACTACATCGAGTGCAACCATTTTTTTTAATTCGTAGTTCTAATTAAAAACCGACTTCATGATAGTGCATGCTGTTAAAATTGAGCCTGAGACATTAGTGTCATGTGTGATTTTATTTATGTTCTAGCCAACGACAAGGTTCCTCAAATTGTTTTTGATATAAATCTGTTTACCTTGCGCATGTATGGCAGATTATCAACATGTGATTGCCGTCCATGAAGCTGAGTCAAGGAGAAAGAAAGGGCGTTGGGATGATGAATTAATTTTAGGTGATGCGATCAATGTCTTCATTGTCATAATAAGTAAATTACAAAATTAAAATATTCAAATGAGATTAACCCGAGCTTTCATTTGGCTTATTTTGACCTGAACCTGTGCCCAAACTTCCCCTGATTTTCTCAACTATTTACAGACCATTCTGTACAAGTCAACTTTTTGTGTTTGTATATTCTCGAACAAGCCACTTCACATGAGAAATGTAACAGTCATCATGACACCGTAAACTTACGATATATCATTATGAAGTCACTTATTCTCATAATAGTATTAATCCATTAAATTGCAGATGACAATGACATGGATTATGGGGATGTGATGAAGTTGGTACCACCGCTTTTTGCTCGCAGGGACAAACCAGAAAAGATTGTGTAAGATGCTTTATATGTATATTTATACCAAAAATGCTTCTTTGTTCCGTCCTATATTCTACTAGTTAAATCAGATTGGGTAGGCTTATTGACGCAAGGTAGGCCGTGGGACTTGGTTGTGCTGACACTAATATGACCCTAGGTGTTCGTGATGCAAGGTGGACTCAAATAAATGCAACTTAAATGAAATGCAAATGAGTTTTAAAATATTAAACCGGAAATAAAATTTTGCAGTGATGTTTTTATAAACGAGGCAAATTAACTCAAGTTGATTAATAGTTTTCCGGCGCACAAGCAGACCATGCTAACATTCGCACAAAGTGTTATCTACCACAATTTCCACGATTAAGATTTATAGAACAAAGGCAATAATGAACAAATACACTAAGAATTCAAAACACCCAAACAAGTACGAAATATTTCCCCATATTCAATAAAATTTTTTTTAGCACAATACAATAATACTCATGTAGCAATGGAGACTCGGCGGTGGCCAAGTGACGACAAACGACGACTCTATGTGGATGAAGTCGACTGCAGGGACTCTGGATTGGACTGGGGCTTACTGGAATGTTGGAATGGGATCAAAATGAAGAAGATGGGTCTACAGAATAGTGGTAGGTGTTCTGTTGGGGGAGAAGATGAACAGTGAAGGTGGTAGGCTTGCTGGATGGAGCATAGAAGGTTGCTGGAAAGTGACTGGAAGTAAAAGGAGATTACGGCCTTGCGGGTGGTTCCACGACAGAGAAAGGGGCTGAAGAAAGGCGTACAGAGGACAGGGGAGGTTGCCGTGACTTGCGAATGTTGTAGGTGGTTCCATGACAGGAAAAGGGGTGCGGGAGGCAGGAAGATGCGGCTTAGGTTGTGGTTAATCAGTGAGGAGGAGGCTTACGAAGAGCAAGCTCAACGATTTGCGTTGGAGATGGGACTCGTGCGGAAGTTCAACGATGGAAATGGAGACTCGTACAGTCAGGGCTTCGTTCCTTCCGACGTCGAGTGAGCGGAAGATGAACAGTCCTTTCTCGCGAGGAAGGAGAAGTGGCGGTTCGAGCGGTTAGAGGGGATGTCGTAGGATGCAGGGGGGGGGAGGCTTCACGTAAACAAAGGTTTACGGGGGAATGAAAAGTAATAACTAAAATTGGCCGGACGTCGCACCCCGGATTTCACGGCGTCGCACAACGAAGGATTGCCGGATCTGGAATCACTCACAAATACAACAATGCCCCTAAAAATACAGCTTTCACCCCTATTTATAACAAGAGTGGGTGGTTGGGCACCGGACGTGAACAACTATGATTAGCCGTTACGCCCGATGTCCTAAAACATCAAAAACAAATCCAAAAAGATAAAATAAAATACATAAAAAGAATAGAACGACGAGCCGGATGTGCTCGTGGTCTCGGATCGCCGATTCGATCATCGCCTCCTACACGAATATACAAAAATGGGTCCCGCCGACTGGTGACCCATACTCTAGTGCTGATCTCCATCACTTATGATTTGTCATGAAAATATTATTCATAAACTACGATTGAATATGCCTCTAAATTTTTCTTAAGTGTTGGTGTAGTGTCTTGGCGCACTGTTTGAAGTGTTGACGCATGACCTTGAGGTCACAGGTTCAAGTCCTGGAAGCAGCCTCTTGCAAAAATACAGGGTAAGGTTTGCCTACATTTCACCCTTGTGGTGGGACCCTTTCCCGGACCCTAGCTGCGCGGGGATGCTTTGTGCACTGGGTTGCCCTTTAAGTTTTAGTGTAGTGTCGTGGGGAAATCTAAATGATGCGATGCATTGTCCAATAATTAAGCAACAATAAATTTATAATTTAATAAAGAAATCCGCAAACAATCACAATTGATATTAGAGTATTAAATAAGCGAGCAATTGTTAGTCGAATTAAAATTAAGAATGTTTCAATTAAGTGGTAAACGAATAAACCTTGCAAGTAGACCAATTAATGTGCAAACTAGTACTAAATAATATCCCAAATCATATGATCGTTCACCAAATAAACAACAATAAGCAATATTGACTTCAAATTATAACTTACACAAGTAATTGGAGTTCAGAAAGGTGGGATGAGGCTGATTAAGGGTTTGGTCAACAATTTTATTGTAATTCTGCACAATTTCTGGAATTCTGGGAGGTAGCCAACTGTAATGATGGTTCTTAATGGGAGACAAGCTGCTGGAAGGGTGGAGAAGGTCTGTGGGTGTCTGGGTGGGGGAATGAAATGACTAGGTAATTGTTGTGGATGATGGAAGGGCTGGCACGAGCAATTTTGGAAGAGGAGTAACCGAATCAGGGATAATCTAGATGCGGAGTAGGCGCTGGACAGATTACTGGCAGTAGGCAAATTCCTGGAGGAGCAAAGAGTCTCTGGGAGCGGGAATCAGTAAGGAGTTGAAGGAATTAACTGCGTAAAGGGTTCTGTGGAAGAGGCAAGGGTTGGAGATGATTGTTTAAGTGGGGAATGCACGGTTGTTGGGACTGTAATTGCAGGGAGTGGTTGGTCATAGCCCAGGAAGTACAAATACTTGCAATGAGCTTATGTATCTATAGAGAAATACCGAACCTTGTGTATATTGCTTCAATAATACAATACAAAGTATGAATACATATATATATGAGAGAGATGGAGAAAAGAATCACTATACAAGATGTGAGATTAAACAATAAGAGACTAATTAGCCTTATCGTGTGCCTTTACATGGTCTTTTCTAACACTCCCCCGCAAGCTGGAGCGTACTAGTTGTAAACACCCAGCTTAGACAGGAACTGATAAAATAGCGTACTTGATAAGGCTTTAGTGAGAAGATCAACAACTTGTTCAGTGCCTGGAACATGCTTTAATTCTAGCTTCTTCATTTGAACTTTTTCCCTAATGAAGTGACAGTCTACTTCAATGTGTTTCGTTCTTTCGTGGAAGACTGGATTCTTAGCTATGTGTATAGCAGTTTGACTGTCACATAGTAAGGTAGCACTCGAAGGAAGTTTTACTCCAAGATCAGTGAAGAGACTTTCAAGCCATGTAAGCTCAGAGACAACTGATGCCATCTACCGGTATTCAGCTTCAGCTGATGATCGAGCAACCACAATTTGTTTCTTACTACACCAGGTCACAAGGTGACCTCCAAAGTAGGTAAGAAAACCACTGGTAGACCGTCGATCGTCCGGGGAACCAGCATAATCTGCATCTGAATATACAACCAATGTTGGAGTAGAAGAAGAGGTTTTATATACCAACCCTTGACCAGGGGCTGTTTTTAGATATCTCAGGATGCGCTCGACAACCTGTAGATGAGATATCCGAGGAGAATGCATAAACCGGTTGACCACCCCAACTGCAAAAGATATGTCTGGTCTCGTGCCTGTTAAGTAAATTAGCTTTCCAACAAGTCGTCGATAGTATTCTGGATTTGGAAGAGGAAGATCTTTATCAGAAGCATGTGCACATAACTTGTGATTGACATCCATTGGGGTGTTAATCGGCTTGCATCCAGAATAGTCGGCATCTTAAAGAAGGTCGAGACAGTACTTTCGTTGTGAGAGAACAAGTCCATCAGGACATCTTGCGATCTCCAGGCCAATGAAGTATCGAAGGTTCCCCAGATCTTTTGTTTAAAAAACGGAACTAAGATGTTGTTTGACCGCTTGTATTCCCTTTGAATCATCTCCTGTGATTAGGATGTCATCGACATATACCAACAGAAGAACCGTGCCTGTAGTTCGATGTCGAGTGAACAGAGAGAAGTCTGCCGAGCTCCGAGTAAAGTCAACCTTCCGAACAGCCTTACTGAACTTATCAAACCATGCCTGGGGGGATTGTTTGAGACCATAAATGAATTTCTTAAGGTGACACACTCGGGACTCCCCCGTGGTCTCAAACCCGGGAGGTTGCAGCATGTATACTGTTTCTTGTAGGTCGCCGTTTAAAAACGCATTCTTGATATCCAGCTGATGGAGAGGTCATTAGCGATGCACATCCACAGAGATAAGGACACGAACCGTATTGAGCTTGGCCACCGGAGAGAACGTTTCCTCATAATCGAGACCTTGTTGTTGAGTGAAGCCACGAGCCACCGGTCGGGCTTTAAGACGGTCAATTGTCCCATCAGGAGCATGCTTGATTACAAAGACCCATTTGCAACCAACAATAGTCTGGCCTGGAGGGAGAGGAACTAGATCCCATGTCTAATTAGCCCAGAGAGCTGTCATTTCGTCGTCCATGGCTGCCCGCCACCCCGGATGTTGGAGGGCCGCCATGGAGGCAGGCGGCTGAGTATGCCATGGAGTTGCTGGAGCTGGAGGCGGACATCTTCAAGATCAACACGAGTGGCAGAAGGACTGTCGGCAGCAACAAAAGCAGTTGGACGAGGAGGAATGCCATGTTTGCTGTAGCGGGTCGCCTCGAGGTGTCCATCCCTACCACAGAAGGAACACTTAGGACGTGGTCGGCCACCACGACCCCTTCCCCGAGAGCCTGAACGTTTCCCACGAGCAGGAGGAGGGAGAGGATAACACCCTGGAAGAAGGCCTGATTGCAGGAAGCAAACACTTAGATGCTGAACAATGCTACCTGGGCTCAGAAACGAGAGGTGTAGAGGATTTTGAAACCAAAGTGAAGCTTGCGGGAGGGAAATAGGTTCACCGTGAGTTGAAGGGTGGTTGAGAGGGGGATAGTTGTTGTAGGTGGAGGGGAAAAGGGTCGAGGATGCTGTTTGGGGTGGCCAGAGGCTGGTTGGAGGTGACGGGGACAGGAGGAGGTTGCCTGCAGTGTGGAGAACCCAGAATGAGTGTTGGACAGTGGCTGGCTGGCAGGTGGAGTGTAGGCAAGGGCTGGATTGAAATTCCAGTGCCTGGAATTTCAATTCTAGCTGCAGCTGTAACTTTCGTGTCAGAAGGGAGGGGGTGAGAGTTGAGAGGAGGTGGACGACTAAGGGAATGTGTTGGGGAGGGGGGGGGGGGCTTTGTTTGGATGTGGAGAGGGCGTTGGCTTGAGTGAAGATGAGGTGAGGAGCAGAGAATGGAAGGCTAAGAGTGATTTTAGGAGGGGCGAGCCTAAATTTTAGGAAACACAAATAATGAGATAGTAAAGTAGTGGAGTAGTGGGGAGGTGGTTTGAGGGTTATGAGGGTAGTGGGGAGGTGGTCGGCCAACCAAGGGTGGCCGGCGGCGATCGCCGAAAAACTAAAAATGTGGAGATTGAAGAGGTGGATGTGGTAGTGGAATATTAGGGGTGGTGGAGAGGACGGTTAGTGTGGTTAAGGGGGAAGAGGGGTGGTTGGCTAGTGAAGTTGGAGGGTGGCCCACTAGATTTAGAGAGGAGGGAGGGATAACTCCAAGCTTCACGCTAGGATTCCAACGTTAACATCGGGTGATCAAAAAGAGAACTTTCACTCAAACTTTCAATACGTTCTAAATGAGCATTCTATCCCTACTTATAGCCTTTTGTCCATCATGGACGGTCGTGATTTTCCGATCTTCACGACCCCAAAAGTACATAAAATAAAAATCAGAAAATTATAAAAAAACAACTAAAAATCATAGATCTTCGATCCGCACAAAATGGACGGCTCTGATTGTCATGTCGGACGTTGTAGTCATGATCCCCATCAATTTCCCCCGCCTTGAAATTATTCATCTCCATGAATGAAGATGATCGTGCTTTCGTTTGAAGGTGAGGTGAATCCCTGTTGCTTTGATGTTGTCGTGATCTCGTGGCCTAGGATTCTTTTAAGAACATCGAATGGATCCGAGGGTACTACTGCCGCGGAGGCTGGAGACGTATTACTGAAGCCGATGTTGACGATGGAACCAAAGATGGTATTGCTGAAGCTGGCGACGGTGCTGAAGGTGGTGGTGCTGCTGGGCTGCAGGAATCCCTGATTCCAGCAACTCTGAATGGATAACTGCCCTGGAAGAGGGCCTAGCTGTAGGAAGCAGGCACTTTGATGTTGAACAGTGCTACCTAGGCTATGAAACGAGAGGTGTGGAGGCTTTTGAAACCAAATTGGAGCTTGTGGGAGGAAATAGGCTCACCGTGAGCTGAAGTGTGGCTGGGAGGGGGATAGTTGTTGTAGGTGGAGGGGAAAATGGTTGAGAAGGCTGTTTGGGGTGGCCGGAGACTGACTGGAGGTGATGGGGGACTTGAGGAGGCTGCCTGCTGTGTGGAGAACCCAGAAATGTTGTACAGTTGCTGGTTGTAGGGGAAATGACGGGATTTTGGGTGCAGGCCAACTGCTGGAGTGCGGACGGGCTGGATTGAAGTTCCAGTGGCTGAACTTTAATTCCAGAAGAAATTGTAGCATACAGGAGAAAGGGGGGGTGGGAGTGCGGGTGGGGTGGGGTGGTGGGGGTGGGGGGTGTGGCGTGGAAGATGAGAGGTGGCCGGCTAGGGGAATGAGTGGGGGTGGGGGACTTGGTTTGAATGTGGAGAGGGTGTTGGCATTAGTTGAGATGATACACACGTGTCTTTATGTATTTTGTCATGTAGTGTAGTCTCCATCTATATAAGGAGCCTCTTAGGCTGTGAGGGATTTTCTTAGAGTGTTAGTCTTTGAGTCTCTCTTTGGAGAGGGAAGTACTTTGGAGGACCCAGCCTCTGGGTGCTTGGCGAGTGCTTGTCTCTCGATTGTAACAGTGTTTACTTTTATGCATTGCAAATTTATGTTATTTATTTTTAGATCTTGATACAGCTAGCCCGTATCAATTGGTCCGACCTGTCGCTCCTTTAGGGTTTCCACCGAAACCTTAATTAAATCTGAATCCTTGTTCCAACCCGCACCGCTCGGTTTCATCGTTCGCTCCAGCGCTTCTCGATGTAACATCCGTATTTTAAATACGAAGATAATCTTCATTTCAGGATTTTAGCGCGAGTAAATATCGTGAGCGTTGCTGTATGATCAAAGTGATTAATTTAATGTTACATTTTCTCGGCAATGAAATAAGAAAATTATTACGTTTTATAATTTCGGATCAATTTGAAATTCGAAAGGGTGAAACATACTAATTTAGAAAGATTTAATTTACGGTGACCAAGTTGGTAATTTAGGAGGAGCGAATTATTTCCCCCGCAATCAAATTCGCGAGGTACGGTTTTCTCCCACCCACGACATTTCATTCCAAACCGAGCCTTTAATTTCTCTCCCAGTCGAGCGCACGACAAGAGGAGAAAACCGCCTCAAGCCCCTTCTCTCGTAAACGCTCCCAGTGTGCCTCCTCCGTATGACTTTAGGGCTTTCGATTCCTCCCGTTGAAGTCGACGACGCCATCTTCTCCACCGTCGAGCACATTAGGCCTTCCCCCTGTTGAAGGCGGCATCAGCAGGCCACAGAGGTCTCTTCTCCCGTGCCCTAGACAGTCGACTGAACCCTCCCAGTCAGTGATCGACTACTCCTTTGCCGATAATCGTCAAAACCTATTTCTTCCTGGTGTTCTATGTTTCTTTACACCCATATTTCTCAGTTTCAGACATTAGACCTACAAGTCCTGCAGAAATTTTAGTAGCTCTTGACAACTTAGACCTTGGTGTTCTGGTGTTGCTCTGCTGATTCCAGTCCCAGATTGACCTTCCCTAACATTCTCCTTCAACATGTAATGGCCGACTGTTCCTTTTTCGGACACAGTTGGCTCGATTCATTGGTTTCAATCAATTTTCTCCCCCATTGTACATTCGGCCAACGTTAAAAGTGGTTATTCCCTCTTCCAAATCAAAGGTAAACCTCCAAGCTTCACGCTATGACCAACCACTCCCTGCAATTACAGTCCCAACAACCGTGCATTCCCCTCTCAAACAATCATCTCCAACCCTTGCCTCTTCCACAGAACCCTTTACGCAGTTAATTCCTTCAACTCCTTACTGATTCCCGCTCCCAGAGACTCTTTGCTCCTCCAGGAATTTGCCTACTGCCAGTAATCCGTCCTGCGCCTACTCCGCATCTAGATTATCCCTGATTCGGTTACTCCTCTTCCAAAATTGCTCGTGCCAGCCCTTCCATCATCCACAGTAATTACCTAGTCATTTCATTCCCCCACCCAGACACCCACAGACCTTCTCCACCCTCCAGCAGCTTGTCTCCCATTAAGAACCATCATTACAGTTGGCTACCTCCCAGAATTCCAGAAATTGTGCAGAATTACAGTAAAATTGTTGACTAAACTCTTACTCTGCCTCATCCCACCTTTCTGAACTCCAATTACTTGTGTAAGTTATAATTTGAAGTCAATATTGCTTATTGTTGTTTATTTGGTGAACGATCATATGATTTGGGATATTATTTAGTACTAGTTTGCACATTAATTGGTCTACTTGCAAGGTTTGTTCGTTTACTACTTAATTGAAACATTCTTAATTTTAATTCGACTAACAATTGCTCGCTTATTTAATACTCTAATATCAATTGTGATTGTTTGCGGATTTCTTTATTAAATTATAAATTTATTGTTGCTTAATTATTGGACAATGCATCGCATCATTTAGATTTCCCCACGACACTACACTAACACTTAAAGGGCAGCCCAGTGCACAAAGCATCCCCGCGCAGCTAGGGTCCGGGGATGGGTCCCACCACAAGGGTGAAATGTAGGCAAACCTTACCCTGTATTTTTGCAAGAGGCTGCTTCCAGGACTTGAACCTGTGACCTCAAGGTCACGCGGCAACACTTCAACCAGTGCGCCAAGACACTACACCAACACTTAAGAACAATTTAGAGGCATATTCAATCGTAGTTTATGAATAATATTTTCATGACAAATCATAAGTGATGGAGATCAGCACTAGAGTATGGGTCACCAGTCGGCGGGACCCATTTTTGTATATTCGTGCAGGAGGCGATGATCGAATCGGCGATCCGAGACCACGAGCACATCCGGCTCGTCGTTCTATTCTTTTTATGTATTTTATTTTATCTTTTTGGATTTGTTTTTGATGTTTTAGGACATCGGGCGTAACAGCTAATCATAGCTGTTCACGTCCGGTGCCCAACACCCCACTCTTGTTATAAATAGGGGTGAAAGCTGTATTTTTAGGGGCATTGTTGTATTTGTGAGTGATTCCAGATCCGGCAATCCTTCGTTGTGCGACGCCATGAAATCCGGGGTGCGACGTCCCGACCAATTTTAGTTATTACTTTTCATTCCCCCGTAAACCTTTGTTTACGTGAAGCCTCCCCCCCCTGCATCCTACGACATCCCCTCTAACCGCTCGAACCGCCACTTCTCCTTCCTCGCGAGAAAGGACTGTTCATCTTCCGCTCACTCGACGTCGGAAGGAACGAAGCCCTGACTGTACGAGTCTCCATTTCCATCGTTGAACTTCCGCACGAGTCCCATCTCCAACGCAAATCGTTGAGCTTGCTCTTCGTAAGCCTCCTCCTCACTGATTAACCACAACCTAAGCCGCATCTTCCAGCCTCCCGCACCCCTTTTCCTGTCATGGAACCACCTGCAACATTCGCAAGTCACGGCAACCTCCCCTGTCCTCTGTACGCCTTTCTTCAGCCCCTTTCTCTGTCGTGGAACCACCCGCAAGGCCGTAATCTCCTTTTACTTCCAGTCACTTTCCAGCAACCTTCTATGCTCCATCCAGCAAGCCTACCACCTTCACTGTTCATCTTCTCCCCCAACAGAACACCTACCACTATTCTGTAGACCCATCTTCTTCATTTTGATCCCATTCCAACATTCCAGTAAGCCCCAGTCCAATCCAGAGTCCCTGCAGTCGACTTCATCCACATAGAGTCGTCGTTTGTCGTCACTTGGCCGCCGCCGAGTCTCCATTGCTACGTGAGTATTATTGTATTGTGCTAATTTTTTTTATTGAATATGGGGAAATATTTCGTACTTGTTTGGGTGTTTTGAATTCTTAGTGTATTTGTTCATTATTGCCTTTGTTCTATAAATCTTAATAGTGGAAATTGTGGTAGATAGCACTTTGTGCGAATGTTAGCATGGCTTGCTTGTGCGCCGGAAAACTATTAATCAACTTGAGTTAATTTGCCTCGTTTATAAAAACATCACTGCAAAATTTTATTTCCGGATTAATATTTTAAAACTCATTTGCATTTCATTTAAGTTGCATTTATTTGAGTCCACCTTGCATCACGAACACCTAGGGTCATATTAGCGTCAGCACAACCAAGTCCCACGGCCTACCTTGCGTCAATAAGCCTACCCAATCTGATTTAACTAGTAGAATATAGGACGGAATAAAGAAGCATTTTTGGTATAAATATACATATAAAGCATCTTACACAATCTTTTCTGGTTTGTCCTTGCGAGCAAAAAGCGTTGGTACCAACTTCATCACATCCCCATAATCCATGTCATTGTCATCTGCAATTTAATGGATTAATACTATTATGAGAATAAGTGACTTCATAATGATATATCGTCAGTTTACGGTGTCATGATGACTGTTACATTTCTCATGTGAAGTGGCTTGTTCGAGAATATACAAACACAAAAAGTTGACTTGTACAGAATGGTCTGTAAATAGTTGAGCAAATCAGGGGAAGTTTGGGCACAGGTTCAGGTCAAAATAAGCCAAATGAAATCTCGGGTTAATCTCATTTGAATATTTTAATTTTGTAATTTACTTATTATGACAATGAAGACATTGATCGCATCACCTAAAATTAATTCATCATCCCAACGCCCTTTCTTTCTCCTTGACTCAGCTTCATGGACGGCAATCACATGTTGATAATATGCCATACCTACGCAAGGTAAACAGATTTATCTCAAAAACAATTTGAGGAACCTTGTCGTTGGCTAGAACATAAATAAAATCACACATGGCACTAATGTCTCAGGCTCAATTTTAACAGCATGCACTATCATGAAGTCGATTTTTAATTAGAACAACTACGAATTAAAAAAAATTGCTGCACTCGATGTAGTGTACAACCAAGCAATTTTCAATCTATATATACAATTTTATATCATGATTTTTGCTCACTCAAACACACTCAAGTCGACACACTCTAACCGTCTCTAAGGTGTATATTACGAAAAGAGATGATGTTGCCTCACTACCTCTTCATATATCAAGCTCTTCTAATAAATTGCATGTCAAGCAATGTTACGAATGAGGACGTGGAGGGACGTGACAGAGAGGCCGCGATGAGTACTTGGCGGGTTTATTCCAGGTAGGCCCCACTGACAAATGTTGCTGCATACAGCGGCATAAATTGTCCGTTATTTTAGCACATTGATATTTTTGCATTTTCAACTTTTCGTTTTGTTATTGTAATGCCCTCGGGATGAACTATCATAGATATCTTGTATTGGATTTATCTTGGATGAATGAGAAAATTAGAGCCTACGGCTAGCCAAGAATGCTCCTTGGTTTTATCTTCTTCTTATTTTCCCTCTTCTTGGTGAGAAACCCTAGAAATCTCCACCGTCGCATTGGTCTATCCTAGCCATTTCCACCCGTTGAAGTCGTGCCATCGGTATATCCTTTGTGATCGCCTTCACAATGCAACATGTGTTCTTTTTTGGTTCGTTCCTCCTTAACGCAACCCGTGTGACGACCTCCGCTGCAGGCGTCCGCAGGATCGTTCCTGCGTCGACTCCACCTGATCGATCCAGTAAATGTGTGTCTACAAAGCCGATCTACCTGTTTTCCCTCCTACAGAAATTGTGTCACCATACTCTCGCGACTTGACGCCCAGACGGCACGCATCTACAAGTTCACTCTCCCATCCAACTATGCTTAGGCTTTCCGCCGGTCCAGGTCTCCATTGTGGATGCCCACCACTCGTGCAATGGCCGCCTGTCTTGATGACATGGAACATTTTCTCAAGGAACACTCCAGCGTCTTCACATCCGTGCAAGTCGCGTTGTAACATAACGAAGCTCGGGAGACCCGCGTCGATCACCAATCCATGACATATGGGCGCCTTCTGATGACCCCTCGTCCATTTTTGACCAATCGAACAGCCTGTAAGCTGAGAATTCCATGAAGAATCTTGCGGCCGCTTATGCTCTCCTGTGCCCTCGAAGTTCCACATTTCAACCCACGTAGCCAAATCTCAAACAAGCCCCCATCAATCGATATGATCAATGTTATTCAGGCAATGCGGTGGAAAGTTTATGCAACCTCTGCCACACGACAATAGTGGAAAGGTACATTGACGAGTTTATTAAGCTCATCAACCATGTCCCTGGTCTTCCATCCGACCACTGCTTAGGGTTCTTCATGCAGGGGTTGCAGCCCCACATCCATTACCGCATTAGCATCCACCATCCAGATGATATTTTGGATGCCATGGAGGTTGCCAGACTGGTCGAAGTGAACTTCACCGTCAAAACCTCCGACCGCTCCCGTTTCTCACCATCCACATCTGCTCTTCGACATTATAGGGTATTGTTGTTGTCTCATACGTGACTATGGCAGGCTTGCCTGACCACTGACGTCTCTCCTCCGGAATACTCCCGACATGGGCTTCCACTGACCAACAAAGCAGCGACAGCATTCACCACTCTACAGTGACATTAGTAACGGCACCCATATATATTATCTCTGACATCCCCCAGCCCTTTGTTGTGGAGTGTGATGCATCGGGGACGGGCAATGGCGTGGTTCTCATGTAGTATGGTCACCTGATCGCCTACTTCAGATGGTCTTTCACCTCCAATGTATGCTCTCGATCGGCGTTTGAAAATAAGTTGATGGCACTCGTTTTGGCAGTTAAGTATTGGCATCCATACTTATTGGGCCGACATTTTAATGTACACATCGATCATCACAGTCTGCGGTACCTTTTGAGCCAAAAGATATTGATGCCCGCACAACAGGTTTGGATAGCTAAACTCTTGGAGTATGACTTCACGGTTGAGTTCTGATCCGACAAGTCCAACAAAGTCATTGACGCTCTTTCATTCCAGTCTGAGTCAACAGAGCTTGTAGACATTTCACACCCAGTTTGGCAGGAAGCTAGTACCATTCAAAGAGAAGTGGAGGTCAACCAGGTCCTCTGACCCATTTTGGAGAGTGTCAAAGCAAACTCATCTACATGTCCGTCGTATGCCCTAATTGGTGGCGGTTCACTATCGGGGATGCCTGGTTTTATCTAACTCCTCACTATATACCCGAGGCTTTTAGAACAATTTCATACCACCCCCTCGGCATGTCGCGCCTGCTCATTCCGCACTTACATCCAGCTCCTCACGGCTCTTTATTGGAAGGGCATGTTGCGCCAAGTGGAGGACTTCGGGGCAGCTTGCTTGGTGTGCAGCGCATTAAAAACGAAGCCACTTCTATTGGAGGCTTGTTACATCCACTACTCATTCCTAAATTACCAACTTGGTCACCGTAAATTAAATCTTTCTAAATTAGTATGTTTCACCCTTTCGAATTTCAAATTGATCCGAAATTATAAAACGTAATAATTTTCTTATTTCATTGCCGAGAAAATGTAACATTAAATTAATCACTTTGATCATACAGCAACGCTCACGATATTTACTCGCGCTAAAATCCTGAAATGAAGATTATCTTCGTATTTAAAATACGGATGTTACATCGAGAAGCGCTGGAGCGAACGATGGAACCGAGCGGTGCGGGCTGGAACAAGGATTCAGATTTAATTAAGGTTTCGGTGGAAACCCTAAAGGAGCGACAGGTCGGACCAATTGATACGGGCTAGCTGTATCAAGATCTAAAAATAAATAACATAAATTTGCAATGCATAAAAGTAAACACTGTTACACTCGCCAAGCACCCAGAGGCTGGGTCCTCCAAAGTACTTCCCTCTCCAAAGAGAGACTCAAAGACTAACACTCTAAGAAAATCCCTCACAACCTAAGAGGCTCCTTATATAGATGGAGACTACACTACATGACAAAATACATAAAGACACGTGTGTATCATCTCAACTCATGCCAACACCCTCTCCACATTCAAACCAGCCTCCTTTATTAGTTGGTGATGAAGTTCCAGTGGCTGAACTTTAATTCCAGAAGAAATTGTAGCATACAGGAGAAAGGGGGGGTGGGAGTGCGGGTGGGGTGGGGTGGTGGGGGTGGGGGGTGTGGCGTGGAAGATGAGAGGTGGCCGGCTAGGGGAATGAGTGGGGGTGGGGGACTTGGTTTGAATGTGGAGAGGGTGTTGGCATTAGTTGAGATGATACACACGTGTCTTTATGTATTTTGTCATGTAGTGTAGTCTCCATCTATATAAGGAGCCTCTTAGGCTGTGAGGGATTTTCTTAGAGTGTTAGTCTTTGAGTCTCTCTTTGGAGAGGGAAGTACTTTGGAGGACCCAGCCTCTGGGTGCTTGGCGAGTGCTTGTCTCTCGATTGTAACAGTGTTTACTTTTATGCATTGCAAATTTATGTTATTTATTTTTAGATCTTGATACAGCTAGCCCGTATCAATTGGTCCGACCTGTCGCTCCTTTAGGGTTTCCACCGAAACCTTAATTAAATCTGAATCCTTGTTCCAACCCGCACCGCTCGGTTTCATCGTTCGCTCCAGCGCTTCTCGATGTAACATCCGTATTTTAAATACGAAGATAATCTTCATTTCAGGATTTTAGCGCGAGTAAATATCGTGAGCGTTGCTGTATGATCAAAGTGATTAATTTAATGTTACATTTTCTCGGCAATGAAATAAGAAAATTATTACGTTTTATAATTTCGGATCAATTTGAAATTCGAAAGGGTGAAACATACTAATTTAGAAAGATTTAATTTACGGTGACCAAGTTGGTAATTTAGGAGGAGCGAATTATTTCCCCCGCAATCAAATTCGCGAGGTACGGTTTTCTCCCACCCACGACATTTCATTCCAAACCGAGCCTTTAATTTCTCTCCCAGTCGAGCGCACGACAAGAGGAGAAAACCGCCTCAAGCCCCTTCTCTCGTAAACGCTCCCAGTGTGCCTCCTCCGTATGACTTTAGGGCTTTCGATTCCTCCCGTTGAAGTCGACGACGCCATCTTCTCCACCGTCGAGCACATTAGGCCTTCCCCCTGTTGAAGGCGGCATCAGCAGGCCACAGAGGTCTCTTCTCCCGTGCCCTAGACAGTCGACTGAACCCTCCCAGTCAGTGATCGACTACTCCTTTGCCGATAATCGTCAAAACCTATTTCTTCCTGGTGTTCTATGTTTCTTTACACCCATATTTCTCAGTTTCAGACATTAGACCTACAAGTCCTGCAGAAATTTTAGTAGCTCTTGACAACTTAGACCTTGGTGTTCTGGTGTTGCTCTGCTGATTCCAGTCCCAGATTGACCTTCCCTAACATTCTCCTTCAACATGTAATGGCCGACTGTTCCTTTTTCGGACACAGTTGGCTCGATTCATTGGTTTCAATCAATTTTCTCCCCCATTGTACATTCGGCCAACGTTAAAAGTGGTTATTCCCTCTTCCAAATCAAAGGTAAACCTCCAAGCTTCACGCTATGACCAACCACTCCCTGCAATTACAGTCCCAACAACCGTGCATTCCCCTCTCAAACAATCATCTCCAACCCTTGCCTCTTCCACAGAACCCTTTACGCAGTTAATTCCTTCAACTCCTTACTGATTCCCGCTCCCAGAGACTCTTTGCTCCTCCAGGAATTTGCCTACTGCCAGTAATCCGTCCTGCGCCTACTCCGCATCTAGATTATCCCTGATTCGGTTACTCCTCTTCCAAAATTGCTCGTGCCAGCCCTTCCATCATCCACAGTAATTACCTAGTCATTTCATTCCCCCACCCAGACACCCACAGACCTTCTCCACCCTCCAGCAGCTTGTCTCCCATTAAGAACCATCATTACAGTTGGCTACCTCCCAGAATTCCAGAAATTGTGCAGAATTACAGTAAAATTGTTGACTAAACTCTTACTCTGCCTCATCCCACCTTTCTGAACTCCAATTACTTGTGTAAGTTATAATTTGAAGTCAATATTGCTTATTGTTGTTTATTTGGTGAACGATCATATGATTTGGGATATTATTTAGTACTAGTTTGCACATTAATTGGTCTACTTGCAAGGTTTGTTCGTTTACTACTTAATTGAAACATTCTTAATTTTAATTCGACTAACAATTGCTCGCTTATTTAATACTCTAATATCAATTGTGATTGTTTGCGGATTTCTTTATTAAATTATAAATTTATTGTTGCTTAATTATTGGACAATGCATCGCATCATTTAGATTTCCCCACGACACTACACTAACACTTAAAGGGCAGCCCAGTGCACAAAGCATCCCCGCGCAGCTAGGGTCCGGGGATGGGTCCCACCACAAGGGTGAAATGTAGGCAAACCTTACCCTGTATTTTTGCAAGAGGCTGCTTCCAGGACTTGAACCTGTGACCTCAAGGTCACGCGGCAACACTTCAACCAGTGCGCCAAGACACTACACCAACACTTAAGAACAATTTAGAGGCATATTCAATCGTAGTTTATGAATAATATTTTCATGACAAATCATAAGTGATGGAGATCAGCACTAGAGTATGGGTCACCAGTCGGCGGGACCCATTTTTGTATATTCGTGCAGGAGGCGATGATCGAATCGGCGATCCGAGACCACGAGCACATCCGGCTCGTCGTTCTATTCTTTTTATGTATTTTATTTTATCTTTTTGGATTTGTTTTTGATGTTTTAGGACATCGGGCGTAACAGCTAATCATAGCTGTTCACGTCCGGTGCCCAACACCCCACTCTTGTTATAAATAGGGGTGAAAGCTGTATTTTTAGGGGCATTGTTGTATTTGTGAGTGATTCCAGATCCGGCAATCCTTCGTTGTGCGACGCCATGAAATCCGGGGTGCGACGTCCCGACCAATTTTAGTTATTACTTTTCATTCCCCCGTAAACCTTTGTTTACGTGAAGCCTCCCCCCCCTGCATCCTACGACATCCCCTCTAACCGCTCGAACCGCCACTTCTCCTTCCTCGCGAGAAAGGACTGTTCATCTTCCGCTCACTCGACGTCGGAAGGAACGAAGCCCTGACTGTACGAGTCTCCATTTCCATCGTTGAACTTCCGCACGAGTCCCATCTCCAACGCAAATCGTTGAGCTTGCTCTTCGTAAGCCTCCTCCTCACTGATTAACCACAACCTAAGCCGCATCTTCCAGCCTCCCGCACCCCTTTTCCTGTCATGGAACCACCTGCAACATTCGCAAGTCACGGCAACCTCCCCTGTCCTCTGTACGCCTTTCTTCAGCCCCTTTCTCTGTCGTGGAACCACCCGCAAGGCCGTAATCTCCTTTTACTTCCAGTCACTTTCCAGCAACCTTCTATGCTCCATCCAGCAAGCCTACCACCTTCACTGTTCATCTTCTCCCCCAACAGAACACCTACCACTATTCTGTAGACCCATCTTCTTCATTTTGATCCCATTCCAACATTCCAGTAAGCCCCAGTCCAATCCAGAGTCCCTGCAGTCGACTTCATCCACATAGAGTCGTCGTTTGTCGTCACTTGGCCGCCGCCGAGTCTCCATTGCTACGTGAGTATTATTGTATTGTGCTAATTTTTTTTATTGAATATGGGGAAATATTTCGTACTTGTTTGGGTGTTTTGAATTCTTAGTGTATTTGTTCATTATTGCCTTTGTTCTATAAATCTTAATCGTGGAAATTGTGGTATATAGCACTTTGTGCGAATGTAAGCATGGCTTGCTTGTGCGCCGGAAAACTATTAATCAACTTGAGTTAATTTGCCTCGTTTATAAAAACATCACTGCAAAATTTTATTTCCGGATTAATATTTTAAAACTCATTTGCATTTCATTTAAGTTGCATTTATTTGAGTCCACCTTGCATCACGAACACCTAGGATCATATTAGCGTCAGCACAACCAAGTCCCACGGCCTACCTTGCGTCAATAAGCCTACCCAATCTGATTTAACTAGTAGAATATAGGACGGAACAAAGAAGCATTTTTCGTATAAATATACATATAAAGCATCTTACACAATCTTTTCTGGTTTGTCCTTGCGAGCAAAAAGCGGTGGTACCAACTTCATCACATCCCCATAATCCATGTCATTGTCATCTGCAATTTAATGGATTAATACTATTATGAGAATAAGTGACTTCATAATGATATATCGTCAGTTTACGGTGTCATGATGACTGTTACATTTCTCATGTGAAGTGGCCTGTTCGAGAATATACAAACACAAAAAGTTGACTTGTACAGAATGGTCTGTAAATAGTTGAGCAAATCAGGGGAAGTTTGGGCACAGGTTCAGGTCAAAATAAGTCAAATGAAAGCTCGGGTTAATCTCATTTGAATATTTTAATTTTGTAATTTACTTATTATGACAATGAAGACATTGATCGCATCACCTAAAATTAATTCATCATCCCAACGCCCTTTCTTTCTCCTTGACTCAGCTTCATGGACGGCAATCACATGTTGATAATCTGCCATACATGCGCAAGGTAAACAGATTTATCTCAAAAACAATTTGAGGAACCTTGTCGTTGGCTAGAACATAAATAAAATCACACATGACACTAATGTCTCAGGCTCAATTTTAACAGCATGCACTATCATGAAGTCGATTTTTAATTAGAACAACTACGAATTAAAAAAATTTGTTGCACTCGATGTAGTGTACAACCAAGCAATTTTCAATCTATATATACAATTTTATATCAGGATTTTTGCTCACTCAAACACACGCAAGTCGACACACTCTAACCGTCTCTAAGGTGTATTTTACGAAAAGAGATGATGTTGCCTCACTACCTCTTCATATATCAAGATCTTCTAATAAATTCCATGTCAAGCAATGTTACGAATGAGGACGTGGAGGGACGTGACAGAGAGGCCGCGATGAGTACTTGGCGGGTTTATTCCAGGTAGGCCCCACTGACAAATGCTGCTGCATAGAGCGGCATAAATTGTCCGTTATTTTAGCACATTGATATTTTTGCACTTTCAACTTTTCGTTTTGTTATTGTAATGCCCTCGGGATGAACTATCATAGATATCTTGTATTGGATTTATCTTGGATGAATGAGAAAATTAGAGCCTACGGCTAGCCAAGAATGCTCCTTGGTTTTATCTTCTTATTTTCCCTCTTCTTGGTGAGAAACCCTAGAAATCTCCACCGTCGCATTGGTCTATCCTAGCCATTTCCACCCGTTGAAGTCGTGCCATCGGTATATCCTTTGTGATCGCCTTCACAATGCAACATGTGTTCTTTTTTGGTTCGTTCCTCCTTAACGCAACCCGTGTGACGACCTCTGCTGCAGGCGTCCGCAGGATCGTTCCTGCGTCGACTCCACCTGATCGATCCAGTAAATGTGTGTCTACAAAGCCGATATACCTGCTTTCCCTCCTACAGAAATTGTGTCACCATACTCTCGCGACTTGACGCCCAGACGGCACGCATCTACAAGTTCACTCTCCCATCCAACTATGCTTAGGCTTTCCGCCGGTCCAGATCTCCATTGTGGATGCCCACCACTCGTGCAATGGCCGCCTGTCTTGATGACATGGAACATTTTCTCAAGGAACACTCCAGCGTCTTCACATCCGTGCAAGTCGCGTTGTAACATAACGAAGCTCGGGAGACCCGCGTCGATCAACAATCCATGACATATGGGCGCCTTCTGATGACCCCTCGTCCATTTTTGGCCAATCGAACAGCCTGTAAGCTGAGAATTCCATGAAGAATCTTGCGGCCGCTTATGCTCTCCTGTGCCCTCGAAGTTCCACATTTCAACCCACGTAGCCAAATCTCAAACAAGCCCCCATCAATCGATATGATCAATGTTATTCAGGCAATGCGATGGAAAGTTTATGCAACCTCTGCCACACGACAATAGTGGAAAGGTACATTGACGAGTTTATTAAGCTCATCAACCATGTCCCTGGTCTTCCATCCGACCACTGCTTAGGGTTCTTCATGCAGGGGTTGCAGCCCCACATCCATTACCGCATTAGCATCCACCATCCAGATGATATTTTGGATGTCATGGAGGTTGCCAGAGTGGTCGAAGTGAACTTCACCGTCAAAACCTCCGACCGCTCCCGTTTCTCACCATCCACATCTGCTCTTCGACATTATAGGGTATTGTTGTTGTCTCATACGTAACTATGGCAGGCTTGCCTGACCACTGACGTCTCTCCTCCGGAATACTCCCGACATGGGCTTCCACTGACCAACAAAGCAGCGACAGCATTCACCACTCTACCGTGACATTAGTAACGGCACCCATATATATTATCTCTGACATCCCCCAACCCTTTGTTGTGGAGTGTGACGCATCGGGGACGGGCAATGGCGTGGTTCTCATGTAGTATGGTCACCTGATCGCCTACTTTAGATGGTCTTTCACCTCCAATGTATGCTCTCGATCGGCGTTTGAAAATAAGTTGATGGCACTCGTTTTGGCAGTTAAGTATTGGCATCCATACTTATTGGGCCGACATTTTAATGTACACATCGATCATCACAGTCTGCGGTACCTTTTGAGCCAAAAGATATTGATGCCCGCACAACAGGTTTGGATAGCTAAACTCTTGGACTATGACTTCACGGTTGAGTTCTGATCCGACAAGTCCAACAAAGTCATTGAGGCTCTTTCATTCTAGTCTGAGTCAACTGAGCTTGTAGACATTTCACACCCAGTTTGGCAGGAATCTAGTACCATTCAAAGAGAAGTGGAGGTCAACCAGGTCCTCTGACCCATTTTGGAGAGTGTCAAAGCAAACTCATCTACATGTCCGTCGTATGCCCTAATTGGTGGCGGTCCACTATCGGGGATGCCTGGTTTTATCTAACTCCTCACTATATACTCCGAGGCTTTTAGAACAATTTCATACCACCCCAACGGCATGTCGCGCCTGCTCATTCCGCACTTACATCCAGCTCCTCACGGCTCTTTATTGGAAGGGCATGTTGCGCCAAGTGGAGGACTTCGGGGCAGCTTGCTTGGTGTGCAGTGCATTAAAAACGAAGCCACTTCTATTGGAGGCTTGTTACATCCACTACTCATTCCTGATCTGATGAAGTCGTTTCAGCGGTTTATGGTTTCCCATCTTCCACAGCACTACAACATCTTCCACACCACTACAACATCTTCCAGGAGAATGCCACGTGCTGGCACTTCGCATACAGCTACATGACCAGGATGAAATTCTGCAACTTTACAACCGAAGATGCACTGTCAAGCAAACAAATGGCGACGTGAGGTTCAGAATTTGTCAAACTCCGCCCATATCGCCAGACTTCAGTGGTAACACGACTTCACACCCAAGTTGTATGTCTGCTTCTACAATCCCTTTACGTTAAAATCTTGTACTGGCAATGCGGCTTTCGCTTACGCCTTCCGGTCCAAAATTAGATCCATCCCGTTTTTCATGTCTCGTAGCTCAGGCAGGTCGTAGGATACTACCCAGTCGAGAACATCTTGTCGATGCACGTGACGACCGACGCAACATTACTGTACTCTCCCAGTGCCATTGTGGACCGTCAAATGGAGATGACAGACGAACTTCCTCAGGAACAAGTCTTGGTGGCATGACAGCAACGCCCATCATCCTACGCATACATGGTTAGACCGTGACAACTTCTGCATGTAGTTTCCTGACTATTATCATGAGGACAGGGAAAATTTCATAGATGGTAGCATTGTTATGAAGGAGGGCATGGACAGACATGACAGAGAGGTCGTGACGACTACTTGGCAGGTTTATTCCAGCCCCCCTCCCCCCAGTGAGCGACGTCACAGAGAGTAGAATCACTTATCTATTATTTTAGCACATTTATATTTATGCACTTTCTAGTTTCCATTTTATTACTATAATGCCCCCCGGGTGGGCTTAAATACCGTGGCTATCTTGTATTGGGCTCATCTTGGATGAATGAGAAAATTGGAGCCTACAGTTGACTAACAATGTTTCTTGATTATATCTTCTTCTCATTTCCCCTCTTTTTGGTGAGAAATCTTAGAAATTGCCACTAGGTAAAGAACCAGATACATGTTACTTCATGATTAAGTGGATGTGGTGAGCATTCTTCGTGGTATCAATACATGAATTTAAGTACACATCAGAACCATATATCCATCATTGGAATAACAAGTAACAATGACAGTTTTATATTTGAATTGACTGATAATATTATTGGCATTAACATACTGCTTTATGAACACAACAAGGCCATATAAAAAAACTTCTTTGGGCTTATAGCAAGCAATGATGATTCTTTATTTGATTTGAGTGGTAAAATGCAGGGAGGTACAACCTCCCATCGCAAGTAAAATAATGGATTGGAGCAAAGGAGATCAACGGAAAATATATCTAATTCTCAAGTATGTATTGGCTAATTTTAAACAAATTTATAAGTTAAATCGAGGCAAATAGATCCTTCTAATTAAAAGTAGGAAAAATTGGGTTGCTTTCTGATTTCACCTTCAAAGTGGTATGCCATGGTAACCTTAGCAACCACATCTGCTGAAAGTTGCTCGGCACAAGCAGTGGTGTTTATGTTCATAGGCCGAGAAATCCTAAGAAGGAGATTGGAGGAAGGGCGAGGTTCCCCAAAGGCCGGGTGGCAGTAAGGATCCTCAGGCCGGAACTTGAGTTCAAGGAACCTCCTCTTATCCTGAAACATGTAAAATGAGATTAATCTGTACTATAACGATAGCAAATCATGAGCAAATAATATAATTAGAAGCAGTTGGTGCCTTATCAAGATCTTGGGTGCCGCCTAAGCTTTGGAGGGCGCAGCTCCATGCCGCCTAAGCTTTTCAGGCATGTATGTATCTTGGGATTCTCAAGTATGTATCTTGGGATAAGGCACCAACTGCTTCTTATTATATTATTTGCTCTTTATTTGCTATCGTTATAGTACAGATTAATCTCATTTTACATGTTTCAGGATAAGAGGAGGTTCCTTGAACTCAAGTTCCGGCCTGAGGATCCTTACTGCCACCCGGCCTTTGGGGAACCTCGCCCTTCCTCCAATCTCCTTCTTAGGATTTCTCGGCCTATGAACGTAAACACCACTGCTTGTGCCGAGCAACTTTCAGCAGATGTGGTTGCTAAGGTTTCCATGGCATACCACTTTGAAGGTGAAATCAGAAAGCAACCCAATTTTTCCTACTTTTAATTAGAAGGATCTATTTGCCTCGATTTAACTTATAAATTTGTTTAAAATTAGTCAATACATACTTGAGAATTAGATATATTTTCCGTTGATCTCCTTTGCTCCAATCCATTATTTTACTTGCGATGGGAGGTTGTACCTCCCTGCATTTTACCACTCAAATCAAATAAAGAATCATCATTGCTTGCTATAAGCCCAAAGAAGTTTTTTTATATGGCCTTGTTCTGTTCATAAAGCAGTATGTTAATGCCAATAATATTATCAGTCAATTCAAATATAAAACTGTCATTGTTACTTGTTATTCCAATGATGGATATATGGTTCTGATGTGTACTTAAATTCATGTATTGATACCACGAAGAATGCTCACCACATCCACTTAATCATGAAGTAACATGTATCTGGTTCTTTACCTAGTGGCAATTTCTAGGATTTCTCACCAAGAAGAGGGGAAATGAGAAGAAGATATAATCATTTAACATTGTTGGTCAACTGTAGGCTCCAATTTTCTCATTAATCCAAGATGAGCCCAATACAAGATAGCCACGGTATTTAAGCCCACCCGGGGGGCATTATAGTAATAAAATGGAAACTAGAAAGTGCATAAATATAAATGCGCTAAAATAATAGATAAGTGATTCTACTCTCTGTGACGTCGCTCACTGGGGGGAGGGGGGCTAGAATAAACCTGCCAAGTAGTCGTCACGACCTCTCTGTCATGTCTGTCCATGCCCTCCTTCATAACAATGCTACCATCTATGAAATTTTCCCCGTCCTCATGATAATAGTCAGGAAACTACATGCAGAAGTCGTCACGGTCTAACCATGTATGCGTAGGATGATGGGCGTTGCTGTCATGCCACCAAGACTTGTTCCTGAGGACGTTCGTCTGTCATCTCCATTTGACGGTCCACAATGGCACTGGGAGAGTACAGTAATGTTGCGTCGGTCGTCACGTGCATCGACAAGATGTTCTCGACTGGGTAGTATCCTACGACCTGCCTGAGCTACGAGACATGAAAAACGGGATGGATCTAATTTTGGACCGGAAGGCGTAAGCGAAAGCCGCATTGCCAGTACAAGATTCTAACTTAAAGGGATTGTAGAAGCAGACATACAACTTGGGTGTGAAGTCGTGTTACCACTGAAGTCTGGGGATATGGGCGGAGTTTGACAAATTCTGAACCTCGCGTCGCTGTTTGTTTGCTTGACAGTGCATCTTCTGTTGTAAAGTTGCAGGATCTCATCCTGGTCATGTAGCTGTATGTGAAGTCCCAGCACGTGGCATTCTCCTGGAAGATATTGTAGTGGTGTGGAAGATGTAGTAGTGCTGTGGAAGATGGGCAACCATAAACCGCTGAAACGACTTCATCCGACCGCATAATTGAAGGAGGTATTGTAGGAAAACTCTGCCCAACTCAGCCGTTTGCTCCAATCTCGTGGCCGAACAGACGTAAAACATCAGAGATATGTCTCTAAGCAGCAGTTGAGGACCTCAGATTGTCCGTCAGTCTATGTATGGTAGGTTATGCTCATCTGTAGCCGCATGCCCTGGAGTTTGAACAACTCATGTAGGCAGTGCTCACGAAGATGGGATCATGGTCCCTTACGATCTCCCGAGGAAACCATGGAGGCCACCACTCCATGGATAAATTCTTTGACAACTATAGGCGTCATGAGCAGATGACAGTGCGGAAGAAAGTGAGCATATTTAGATAGCTGATTTACCACCACTAGGATGCAGTCATGTCCGAACGATCAGGGTAGACGAGTAATGAATTCCATCGTCATGTATTCCCAAATCAGATCAGGAATGAGTAGTGGATGTAACAAGCCTCCAATAGAAGTGGCTTCGTTTTTAATGCGCTGCACACCAAGCAAGCTGCCCCGAAGTCCTCCACTTGGCGCAACATGCCCTTCCAATAAAGAGCCGTGAGGAGCTGGATGTAAGTGCGGAATGAGCAGGCGCGACATGCCGAGGGGGTGGTATGAAATTGTTCTAAAAGCCTCGGGGTATATAGTGAGGAGTTAGATAAAACCAGGCATCCCCGATAGTGGACCACCACCAATTAGGGCATACGATGGACATGTAGATGAGTTTGCTTTGACACTCTCCAAAATGGGTCAGAGGACCTGGTTGACCTCCACTTCTCTTTGAATGGTACTAGCTTCCTGCCAAACTGGGTGTGAAATGTCTACAAGCTCAGTTGACTCAGACTGGAATGAAAGAGCGTCAATGACTTTGTTGGACTTGTCGGATCAGAACTCAACCGTGAAGTCATAGTCCAAGAGTTTAGCTATCCAAACCTGTTGTGCGGGCATCAATATTTTTTGGCTCAAAAGGTACCGCAGACTGTGATGATCGATGTGTACATTAAAATGTCGGCCCAATAAGTATGGATGCCAATACTTAACTGCCAAAACGAGTGCCATCAACTTATTTTCAAACGCCGATCGAGAGCATACGTTGGAGGTGAAAGACCATCTGAAGTAGGCGATCAGGTGACCATACTACATGAGAACCACGCCATTGCCCGTCCCCGATGCGTCACACTCCACAACAAAGGGTTGGGGGATGTCAGAGATAATATATATGGGTGCCGTTACTAATGTCACTGTAGAGTGGTGAATGTTGTCGCTGCTTTGTTGGTCAGTGGAAGCCCATGTCGGGAGTATTCCGGAGGAGAGACGTCAGTGGTCAGGCAAGCCTGCCATAGTCACGTATGAGACAACAACAATACCCTATAATGTCGAAGAGCAGGTGTGGATGATGAGAAACGGGAGCGGTCGGAGGTTTTGACGGTGAAGTTTACTTCGACCAGTCTGGCAACCTCCATGGCATCCAAAATATCATCTGGATGGTGGATGTTAATGCGGTAATGGATGTGGGGCTGCAACCCCTGCATGAAGAACCCTAAGCAGTGGTCGGATGGAAGACCAGGGACATGGTTGATGAGCTTAATAAACTCGTCAATGTACCTTTCCACTATTGTCGTGTGGCAGAGGTTGCATAAACTTTCCACCGCATTGCCTGAATAACATTGATCATATCGATTGATGGGGGCTTGTTTGAGATTTGGCTACGTGGGTTGAAATGTGGAACTTCGAGGGCACAGGAGAGCATAAGCGGCCGCAAGATTCTTCATGGAATTCTCAGCTTAGAGGCTGTTCGATTGGCCAAAAATGGACGAGGGGTCATCAGAAGGCGCCCATATGTCATGGATTGGTGATCGACGCGGGTCTCCCGAGCTTCGTTATGTTACAACGCGACTTGCACGGATGTGAAGACGCTGGAGTGTTCCTTGAGAAAATGTTCCATGTCATCAAGACAGGCGGCCATTGCACGAGTGGTGGGCATCCACAATGGAGATCTGGACCGGCGGAAAGCCTAAGCATAGTTGATGGGAGAGTGAACTTGTAGATGCGTGCTGTCTAGGCGTCAAGTCGCGAGAGTATGGTGCAACAATTTCTGTAGGAGGGAAAACAGGTAGATCGGCTTTGTAGACACACATTTACTGGATCGATCAGGTGGAGTCGACGCAGGAACGATCCTGCGGACGCCTGCAGCGGAGGTCGTCACACGGGTTGCGTTAAGGAGGAACGAACCAAAAAAGAACACATGTTGCATTGTGAAGGCGATCACAAAGGATATACCGATGGCACCACTTCAACTGGTGGAAATGGCTAGGATAGACCAATGCGACGGTGGAAATTTCTAGGGTTTCTCACCAAGAAGAGGGAAAATAAGAAGAAGATAAAATCAAGGAGCATTCTTGGCTAGCCGTAGGCTCTAATTTTCTCATTCATCCAAGATAAATCCAATACAAGATATCTATGATAGTTCATCCCTAGGGCATTACAATAACAAAACGAAAAGTTGAAAGTGCAAAAATATCAATGTGCTAAAATAACGGACAATTTATGCCGCTCTATGCAGCAGCATTTGTCAGTGGGGCCTACCTGGAATAAACCCGCCAAGTACTCATCGCGGCCTCTCTGTCACGTCCCTCCACGTCCTCATTCGTAACATTGCTTGACATGTAATTTATTAGAAGAGCTTGATATATGAAGAGGTAGTGAGGCAACATCATCTCTTTTCGTAATATACACCTTAGAGACGGTTAGAGTGTGTCGACTTGAGTGTGTTTGAGTGAGCACAAATCCTGATATAAAATTGTATATATAGATTGAAAATTGCTTGGTTGTACACTACATCGAGTGCAACAATTTTTTTTAATTCGTAGTTGTTCTAATTAAAAACCGACTTCATGATAGTGCATGCTGTTAAAATTGAGCCTGAGACATTAGTGCCATGTGTGATTTTATTTATGTTCTAGCCAACGACAAGGTTCCTCAAATTGTTTTTGAGATAAATCTGTTTACCTTGCGTAGGTATGGCAGATTATCAACATGTGATTGCCGTCCATGAAGCTGAGTCAAGGAGAAAGAAAGGGCGTTGGGATGATGAATTAATTTTAGGTGATGCGATCAATGTCTTCATTGTCATAATAAGTAAATTACAAAATTAAAATATTCAAATGAGATTAACCCGAGCTTTCATTTGGCTTATTTTGACCTGAACCTGTGCCCAAACTTCCCCTGATTTTCTCAGCTATTTACAGACCATTCTGTACAAGTCAACTTTTTGTGTTTGTATATTCTCGAACAAGCCACTTCACATGAGAAATGTAACAGTCATCATGACACCGTAAACTGATGATATATCATTATGAAGTCACTTATTCTCATAATAGTATTAATCCATTAAATTGCAGATGACAATGACATGGATTATGGGGATCTGATGAAGTTGGTACCACCGTTTTTTGCTCGCAAGGACAAACCAGAAAAGATTGTGTAAGATGCTTTATATGTATATTCATACCAAAAATGCTTCTTTGTTCCGTCCTATATTCTACTAGTTAAATCAGATTGGGTAGGCTTATTGACGCAAGGTAGGCCGTGGGACTTGGTTGAGCTGACGCTAATATGACCCTAGGTGTTCGTGATGCAAGGTGGACTCAAATAAATGCAACTTAAATGAAATGCAAATGAGTTTTAAAATATTAATCCGGAAATAAAATTTTGCAGTGATGTTTTTATAAACGAGGCAAATTAACTCAAGTTGATTAATAGTTTTCCGGCGCACGAGCAAAACATGCTAACATTCGCACAAAGTGTTATCTACCACAATTTCCACGATTAAGATTTATAGAACAAAGGCAATAATGAACAAATATACTAAGAATTCAAAACACCCAAACAAGTACGAAATATTTCCCCATATTCAATAAAAAAAAATTAGCACAATACAATAATACTCACGTAGCAATGGAGACTCGGCGGCGGCCAAGTGACGACAAACGATGACTCTATGTGGATGAAGTCGATTGCATGGACTCTGGATTGGACTGGGGCTTACTGGAATGTTGGAATGGGATCAAAATGAAGAAGATGGGTCTACAGAATAGTGGTAGGTGTTCTGTTGGGGGAGAAGATGAACAGTGAAGGTGGTAGGCTTGCTGGAGGGAGCATAGAAGGTTGCTGGAAAGTGACTGGAAGTAAAAGGAGATTACGGCCTTGCGGGTGGTTCCACGACAGAGAAAGGGGCTGAAGAAAGGCGTACAGAGGACAGGGGAGGTTGTCGTGACTTGCGAATGTTGCAGGTGGTTCCACGACAGGAAAAGGGGTGCGGGAGGCTGGAAGATGCGGCTTAGGTTGTGGTTAATCAGTGAGGAGGAGGCTTACGAAGAGCAAGCTCAACGATTTGCGTTGGAGATGGGACTCGTGCGGAAGTTCAACGATGGAAATGGAGACTCGTACAGTCAGGGCTTCGTTCCTTCCGACGTCGAGTGAGCGGAAGATGAACAGTCCTTTCTCGCGAGGAAGGAGAAGTGGCGGTTCGAGCGGTTAGAGAGGATGTCGTAGGATGCAGGGGGGAGGCTTCACGTAAACAAAGGTTTACGGGGGAATGAAAAGTAATAACTAAAATTGGCCGGGACGTCGCACCCCGGATTTCACGGCGTCGCACAACGAAGGATTGCCGGATCTGGAATCACTCACAAATACAACAATGCCCCTAAAAATACAGCTTTCACCCCTATTTATTACAAGAGTGGGTGGTTGGGCACCGGACGTGAACAGCTATGATTAGCCGTTACGCCCGATGTCCTAAAACATCAAAAACAAATCCAAAATGATAAATAAAATACATAAAAAGAATAGAACGACGAGCCGGATGTGCTCGTGGTCTCGGATCGCCGATTCGATCATCGCCTCCTGCACGAATATACAAAAATGGGTCCCGCCGACTGGTGACCCATACTCTAGTGCTGATCTCCATCACTTATGATTTGTCATGAAAATATTATTCATAAACTACGATTGAATATGCCTCTAAATTTTTCTTAAGTGTTGGTGTAGTGTCTTGGCGCACTGGTTGAAGTGTTGCCGCGTGACCTTGAGGTCACAGGTTCAAGTCCTGGAAGCAGCCTCTTGCAAAAATACAGGGTAAGGTTTGCCTACATTTCACCCTTGTGGTGGGACCCATCCCCGGACCCTAGCTGCGCGGGGATGCTTTGTGCACTGGGCTGCCCTTTAAGTGTTAGTGTAGTGTCGTGGGGAAATCTAAATGATGCGATGCATTGTCCAATAATTAAGCAACAATAAATTTATAATTTAATAAAGAAATCCGCAAACAATCACAATTGATATTAGAGTATTAAATAAGCGAGCAATTGTTAGTCGAATTAAAATTAAGAATGTTTCAATTAAGTAGTAAACGAACAAACCTTGCAAGTAGACCAATTAATGTGCAAACTAGTACTAAATAATATCCCAAATCATATGATCGTTCACCAAATAAACAACAATAAGCAATATTGACTTCAAATTATAACTTACACAAGTAATTGGAGTTCAGAAAGGTGGGATGAGGCTGATTAAGGGTTTGGTCAACAATTTTATTGTAATTCTGCACAATTTCTGGAATTCTGGGAGGTAGCCAACTGTAATGATGGTTCTTAATGGGAGACAAGCTGCTGGAAGGGTGGAGAAGGTCTGTGGCTGTCTAGGTGGGGGAATGAAATGACTAGGTAATTGCTGTGGATGATGGAAGGGCTGGCACGAGCAATTTTGGAAGAGGAGTAACCGAATCAGGGATAATCTAGATGCAGAGTAGGCGCTGGACGGATTACTGGCAGTAGGCAAATTCCTGGAGGAGCAAAGAGTATCTGGGAGCGGGAATCGGTAAGGAGTTGAAGGAATTAACTGCGTAAAGGGTTCTGTGGAAGAGGCAAGGGTTGGAGATGATTGTTTGAGTGGGGAATGCACGGTTGTTGGGACTGTAATTGCAGGGAGTGGTTGGTCATAGCCTAGAAAGTACAAATACTTGCAATGACCTTATGTATCTATAGAGAAATACCGAACCTTGTGTATATTGCTTCAATAATACAATACAAAGTATGAATACATATATATATATGAGAGAGATGGAGAAAAGAATCACTATACAAGATTTGAGACTAAACAATAAGAGACTAATTAGCCTTATCGTGTGCCTTTACATGGTCTTTTCTAACACTCCCCCGCAAGCTGGAGCGTACAATTCGTAAACACTCAGCTTGGACAGGAACTGATAAAATAGGGTACTTGATAGGGCTTTAGTGAGAAGATCGACAACTTGGTCAGTGCCTGGAACATGCTTTAATTCTAGCTTCTTCATTTGAACTTTTTCCCTAATGAAGTGACAGTCTACTTCAATGTGTTTCGTTCTTTCGTGGAAGACTGGATTCTTAGCTATGTGTATAGCAGTTTGACTGTCACATAGTAAGGTAGCACTCGAAGGAAGTTTTACTCCAAGATCAGTGAGGAGACTTTCAAGCCATGTAAGCTCAGAGACAACTGATGCCATCTACCGGTATTCAGCTTCAGCTGATGATCGAGCAACCACAATTTGTTTCTTACTACACCAGGTCACAAGGTGACCTCCAAAGTAGGTAAGAAAACCACTGGTAGACCGTCGATCGTCCGGGGAACCAGCATAATCTGCATCTGAATATACAACCAATGTTGGAGTAGAAGAAGAGGTTTTATATACCAACCCTTGACCAGGGGCTGTTTTTAGATATCTCAGGATGCGCTCGACAACCTGTAGATGAGATATCCTAGGAGAATGCATAAACCGGCTGACCATCCCAACTGCAAAAGATATGTCTGGTCTCGTGACTGTTAAGTAAATTAGCTTTCCAACAAGTCGTCGATAGTATTCTGGATTTGGAAGAGGAAGATCTTTATCAGAAGCATGTGCACATAACTTGTGATTGACATCCATTGGGGTGTTAATCGGCTTGCATGCAGAATAGCCGGCATCTTAAAGAAGGTCGAGACAGTACTTTCGTTGTGAGAGAACAAGTCCATCAGGATGTCTTGCGATCTCCAGGACAATGAAGTATCGAAGGTTCCCCAGATCTTTTGTTTAAAAAACGGAATTAAGATGCTGTTTGACCGCTTGTATTCCCTTTGAATCATCTCCTGTGATTAGGATGTCATCGACATATACCAACAGAAGAACCGTGTCTGTAGTTCGATGTCGAGTGAACAGAGAGAAGTCTGCCGAGCTCCGAGTAAAGCCAACCTTCCGAACAGCCTTACTGAACTTATCAAACCATGCACGGGGGGATTGTTTGAGACCATAAATGAATTTCTTAAGGTGACACACTCGGGACTCCCCCGTGGTCTCAAACCCGGGAGGTTGTTGCATGTATACTGTTTCTTGTAGGTCGCCGTTTAAAAACGCATTCTTGATATCTAGCTGATGGAGAGGTCATTGGCGATGCACATCCACAGAGAGAAGGACACGAACCGTATTGAGCTTGGCCACCGGAGAGAACGTTTACTCATAATCGAGACCTTGTTGTTGAGTGAAGCCACGAGCCACCGGTCGGGCTTTAAGACGGTCAATTGTCCCATCAGGAGCATGCTTGATTACAAAGACCCATTTGCAACCAACAATAGTCTGTCCTGGAGGGAGAGGAACTAGATCCCATGTCTGATTAGCCCAGAGAGCTGTCATTTCGTCGTCCATGGCTGCCCGCCACCCCGGATGTTGGAGGGCCTCCTGCACAGAGTTAGGGACAGAAATAGAGGATAGAGAAGTAGCAAAGGTGTGTAGCGGTGGGGACAAACGATGTAAAGGTACATAGTTCGCCATGGGATGAGCGGTGGAGGCCGGTGTCGGATCAGCAGGTTGCAGAGTGTCAGAGGTCGAAGCCGACTGCATTGGGGCGACGGAGCGAGGAAGGCGACGAGTGTAGACACGGAGAAGAAGAGGCTTGTTGGGAGCGGGAGCCGGGACAGGAAGGAGGGATGGTGGAGAGGTAACTGGGATTACAGGTCTTGGTAAGGAGTGTGGTGGAAGAGGTGGGTTTTGGGCGGAGAAGAAAGGTTGATCTTCCCGAAAGGTAACATCAACCGAGACCGTCACCTTACGAGTAGTAGGAGAGTAGTAGACAAATCCTTTCTGAGTACGGGAGTAACCAACGAACACGTGTTTGGCTGTTCATGGTTCCAACTTTTCTGTGGACGGACCAAGTGAACGTAGCAGGTACAACCAAAAATGCGAGGGGTGAGAGAGAATGGTGGAGTAGAGGGGAAGAGGAGACTGAACGGAGTAGCATTTTGAAGGATGGAGGAAGGGAGACGGTTGATGACGTAGCATGTCGTTGACAGCGCAAAGTTCCAATAAGCCTTGGTTACCAGCATTTGAATCATGATGGAGCGAGCAACATCGAGAAGATGTCTATTTTTGTGTTCAGCAATGCCGTTTTCTTGGGGGGTATAGGCACACGATGTTTGATGAATAATCCCAAATTCAGAGCAGAGGTTAACAAATTCATGACTAGTGTATTCGCGAGCGTTATCCGTTCAGAGGGTTTTTATTGGTTTGAAAAACTGTGTGCGAGTCTCAAGGACGAACGCGCGGAACACACGAGGAAGCTCAGAGCGATCACGAAGTAAGTATAGCCATGTCGTTCAAGAATAATCATCAATAAAGGTGATAAAGTAGCGATAACCAGAGACACTCGTAATTTTGTACGGGCCCCAAACATCAGAATGTACTAAACAAAAGGAGCAGAGCTCCGAGTACAATGAGGAAAAAAAGATGAACGGTGTTGTTTGTCCAAAATACATGAATCACAACTAAAAGGAGTAAGAGAAATCTCTGGAAGAGCCTTCTGGAGGACTGAAAGAGGAGCATGTCCGAGACGCCGGTGCCAATCAACGGAGGAGACGGAAGAGAGGATGGTGGGGGGAACATCGAGAAGGTAGAGACCAGTTTGCAGTCGTCCTTTACCAATGATACTCTGCGTCCGTCGATCCTGCATCAGAAAGGAAGAGGAGGTGAATGTCACAGAGCAATTCAAATCTGTAGTGAGACGACTGACAAAAAGTAAATTGAACGGGGAGCCCGGGACATGAAGAGCCGAGCGGAGAGAGAGAGAGGAATTGAGAAGAATATCAGCAGAGTCGGAGACAAGAACTGTGTTGCCATTGGCCACGGTGATACATTTAGGATGCGGAGAGTTCAAGTATAGAGGTGGCTTCAGCGAGGTGATGTGGTGAGTAGCACCTGAATCCACTATCCAACGTGGACTAGTGGAGAGACAAGCGATACCTTCATTGGAGATGGAGGCAGCGGAGGCAGCGGAGGCAACGGAGGCAGGCGCACGGCTGAGTATGCCAGGGAGTTGCTGGAGCTGGAGGCGGACATCTTCAAGATCAACACGAGTGGCAGAAGGACTGTCGGCAGCAACAAAAGCAGTTGGACGAGGAGGAAGGCCATGTTTGCTGTAGCGGGTCGCCTCGAGGTGTCCATCCCTACCACAGAAGGAACACTTAGGACGTGGTCGGCCACCATGACCCCTTCCCCGAGAGCCTGAACGTTTCCCACGAGCAGGAGGAGGGAGAGGATAACACCCTGGAAGAAGACCTGATTGCAGGAAGCAAACACTTAGATGCTGAACAATGCTACCTGGGCTCAGAAACGAGAGGTGTAGAGGATTTTGAAACCAAAGTGGAGCTTGCGGGAGGGAAATAGGTTCACCGTGAGTTGAAGGGTGGCTGGAGGGGGATAGTTGCTGTAGGTGGAGGGGAAAAGGGTCGAGGAGGCTGTTTGGGGTGGCCAGAGGCTGGTTGGAGGTGACGGGGACAGGAGGAGGTTGCCTGCAGTGTGGGGAACCCAGAATGAGTGTTGGACAGTGACTGGTTGTAGGGGAAATGACGGGATTTTTGGTGCAGGGTGGCAGTTGGAGTGTAGGCAAGGGCTGGATTGAAATTCCAGTGCCTGTAATTTCAATTCTAGCAGCAGCTGTAACTTTCGTGTCAGAAGGGGGGGGGGGGGGGGGGGGGGGGGGGGGGGGGGTGAGAGTTGAGAGGAGGTGGACGGCTAAGGGAATGAGTTGGGGAGGGGGGGCTTTGTTTGGATGTGGAGAGGGCGTTGGCTTGAGTGAAGATGAGGTGAGGAGCAGAGAATGGAAGGCTAAGAGTGATTTTAGGAGGGGCGAGCCTAAATTTTAGGAAACACAGATAATGAGATAGTAAGGTAGTGGAGTAGTGGGGAGGTGATTTGAGGGTTATGAGGGTAGTGGGGAGGTGGTCGGCCAACCAAGGGTGGCCGGCGGCGATCGCCGAAAAACTGAAAATGTGGAGATTGAAGAGGTGGATGTGGTAGTGGAATATTAGGGGTGGTGGAGAGGACGGTTAGTGTGGTTAAGGGGGAAGAGGGGTGGTTGGCTAGTGAAGTTGGAGGGTGGCCCACTAGATTTAGAGAGGAGGGAGGGATAACTCCAAGTTTCACGCTAGGATTCCAACGTTAACATCGGGTGATCAAAAAGAGAACTTTCACTCAAACTTTCAATACGTTCTAAATGAGCATTCTATCCCTACTTATAGCCTTTTGTCCATCATGGACGGTCGTGATTTTCCGATCTTCACAACCCCAAAAGTACATAAAATAAAAATCAGAGAATTATAAAAAACAACTAAAAATCATAGATCTTCGATCCGCACAAAATGGACGGCTCTGATTGTCATGTCGGACGTTGTAGTCATGATCCCCATCAATTTCCCCCGCCTTGAAATTATTCATCTCCATGAATGAAGATGATCGTGCTTTCGTTTGAAGGTGAGGTGAATCCCTGTTGCTTTGATGTTGTCGTGATCTCGTGGCCTAGGATTCTTTTAAGAACATCGAATGGATCCGAGGGTACTACTGCCGCGGAGGCTGGAGACGTATTACTGAAGCCGATGTTGACGATGGAACCAAATATGGTATTGCTGAAGCTGGCGACGGTGCTGAAGGTGGTGGTGCTGCTGGGCTGCAGGAATCCCTGATTCCAGCAACTCTGAATGGATAACTGCCGTGGAAGAGGGCCTAGTTGTAGGAAGCAGGCACTTGGATGTTGAACAGTGCTACCTGGGCTATGAAACGAGAGGTGTGGAGGCTTTTGAAACCAAATTGGAGCTTGTGGGAGGAAATAGGCTCACCGTGAGCTGAAGTGTGGCTGGGAGGGGGATAGTTGCTGTAGGTGGAGGGGAAAATGGTTGAGAAGGCTGTTTGGGGTGGCCGGAGACTGACTGGAGGTGATGGGGGACTGGAGGAGGCTGCCTGCTGTGTGGAGAAACCAGAAATGTTGTACAATTGCTGGTTGTAGGGGAAATGACGGGATTTTGGGTGCAGGCCAATTGCTGGAGTGCAGACGGGCTGGATTGAAGTTCCAGTGGCTGAACTTTAATTCCAGAAGAAATTGTAGCATACAGGAGAAAGGGGGGTGGGAGTGGGGGTGGGGTGGGGTGGTGGGGGTGGGGGTGGGGCGTGGAAGATGAGAGGAGGTGGCCGGCTAGGGGAATGAGTGGGGGTGGGGGACTTGGTTTGAATGTGGAGAGGGTGTTGGCATGAGTTGAGATACACACGTGTCTTTATGTATTTTGTCATGTAGTGTAGTCTCCATCTATATAAGGATCCTCTTAGGCTGTGAGGGATTTTCTTAGAGTGTTAGTCTTTGAGTCTCTCTTTGGAGAGGGAAGTACTTTGGAAGACCCAGCCTCCGGGTGCTTGGCAAGTGCTTGTCTCTCGATTGTAACAGTGTTTACTTTTATGCATTGCAAATTTATGTTACTTATTTTTAGATCTTGATACAGCTAGCCCGTATCAATTGGTCCGACCTGTCGCTCCTTTATGGTTTCCACCGAAACCTTAATTAAATCTGAATCCTTGTTCCAGCCCGCACCGCTCGGCTCCATCGTTCGCTCCAGCGCTTCTCGATGTAACATCCGTATTTTAAATACGAAGATAATCTTCATTTCAGGATTTTAGCGCGAGTAAATATCGTGAGCGTTGCTGTATGATCAAAGTGATTAATTTAATGTTACATTTTCTCGGCAATGAAATAAGAAAATTATTACGTTTTATAATTTCGGATCAATTTGAAATTCGAAAGGGTGAAACATACTAATTTAGAAAGATTTAATTTACGGTGACCAAGTTGGTAATTTAGGATGAGCGAATTATTTCCCCCGCAATCAAATTCGCGAGCTACGGTTTTCTCCCACCCACGACATTTCATTCCAAACCGCGCCTTTAATTTCTCTCCCAGTCTAGCGCACGACAAGAGGAGAAAACCGCCTCAAGCCCCTTCTCTCGTAAACGCTCCTAGTGTGCCTCCTCCGTATGACTTTAGGGCTTTCGATTCCTCCCGTTGAAGTCGACGACGCCATCTTCTCCACCGTCGAGCACATTAGGCCTTCCCCCTGTTGAAGGCGGCATCAGCAGGCCACAGAGGTCTCTTCTCCCGTGCCCTAGACAGTCGACTGAACCCTCCCAGTCAGTGATCGACTACTCCTTTGCCAATAATCGTCAAAAACGATTTCTTCCTGGTGTTCTATGTTTCTTTCCACCCATATTTCTCAGTTTCAGACATTAGACCTACAAGTCCTGCAGAAATTTTAGTAGCTCTTGACAACTTAGACGTTGGTGTTCTGGTGTTGCTCTGTTGATTCCAGTCCCAGATTGACCTTCCCTAACATTCTCCTTCAACATGTAATGGCCGACTGTTCCTTTTTCGGCCACAGTTGGCTCGATTCATTGATTTCAATCAATTTTCTCCCCCATTGTACATTCGGCCAACGTTAAAAGTGGTTATTCCCTCTTCCAAATCAAAGGTAAACCTCTAATCGTGCAAGTAATTGATTTCCTCATCGTTCTGGCCTGATAACTGCTAGATCTCTACTTCCGAAAGAAGAGATATCCAGAAAATTGCTTCTTTAGCATGCAAATTATATTTCTGGCTTTCGAGTATTTTAGATTTCATGTTGCACTCTTAGCAAGTAAATCGGTGAAAGCTCATTAACTTTGTTTCAGCCTCGTCGTAGGATAATCATGCTTGATTCGGGTAAGTGACAATCCAGTATTTATTTCTGTGTTAGATATCCGTCACATTGTCAATTTATTATTAATGAGTGTTCATCGTAACTCTAGGAGCAAGGAGGAATGTAACTCTAGGAGCAAGAAGGAATTTAACTGGGAAGAATTCAACATAATCCAGAGAAAACATGCCGTCTCTACGAGCGTCGCAACACTTAAGTAAGAAATTCGACTCCTCTTTGCTAGAAATATCACCAATTATAAATCAATTACCTAATTCGCTCAAGAAAACCTTGTAAAATATAGAAGTACTTACATATCGTTTAAATGCATGTTAACTTGTTAATAAATGAATACAAAATACTTATGAAATCATGCTACATGTAGTCTATAGATAATTATTAAATGTTAATTAATTTAATTAATTCGACATTCAACTCAGAGCATAAAAATGAACATCTTAATGCATGATCAAAATTAATCAAAGATATTAGATGCAACTAGGCTAAATGCGAAAGCTCAACGAATGTAATAAGACTCAGACTAGTGACCTCATACTCATATGTCCAGCAGTCCATATGAGCCTCAAACATGGGGTCGACAACCCACATCTCTAGATTTGGAAATAATCAGATGCGAGTCCTTGTTCCACTCAAAGGACACATCAATTCAGGGCACCTTTGGGTCGCCATTTGAACTCCATAATCAGATTAAGTTCAGTAAGCCATACGACGTAAAATTAATAAGAAGGGAATCTGAAATTAAATTACCCCGACTTTAGTAAGATTTCAGGATACTAAAATCAGTTATACCAGAATTACAGATAATGATACAGATTTCATAATACGACAATACAAAAAAGAACTTATAAAGCTATAGTCAGTTTATTCAGAAGCATGCATAATTACTCAAATGTTCATATTTTTATATATAAGTAAATTATGTATTGTTAGTGTTACTGGAGGAGTAGTCTTTCTTACTCACTAGTTGGGCTAACCCTTCAGACATTTCTTTTCAGGGGTCACCGGTGAGGAGATATGCCTAGGATAAGCGTCCGCGATCCTCCACATTTGTTTTTCTTTCCATTTAGTTATCTTTCATTTCAGTTGTTGTATTATTTATTTATGAACTTAATGTAATGGAATTATCTTAAGTATTGTATCATACAATGTTTAAGATTTCAATATTTCAGACTTGTGTTTTTATTCAATTCTAGTTGACTCCGTGAATCAGAAATTGAGGTACCTTTTTATCCATAACTTCATACTTTACTTCCACTGTAAGTTATTAGTTATTGCTTTCATTTTCTCCTTCTATGTACCGGTTTTTTTTACCATTGCTTAGTTTGTTTTTTATCACGAGTACCGATTGAGTTTTTTATTACTACTAAACTAGGTAGGGGTGTTAGAACTCGATTCCGCGTGACTTGATCTGTCGATCCCGGTCTTCAATGACTGTCCTCTCCTGCGCTGCTCTCCTCGCACGACACAACATCGATTCTGATCGACGTCCTCTTTGCCAACTACGCCTCACTGACTATACGACGCCTTCTACCGCTTCCGCGCTTGACGACGCCTTCTGCCGCATCTTCCAGCGGCTCGTGCCCCCTCTACCGGGTCTAGCCACCTTCTCCAGATCCATCCTGCGTCCGCTCCTCACCCTCGCTGCCCTCCTTCCACCCAGCATCGCCTGTTTCGGGCCGCCCCTCCAGCGGCTCCTGCAGCCTCCCAATGGCCTCCGGCGTCCTCCAACGTCTTAGTCAGCATCCAGTCGGCCGCCCACACTTCCCTTTACCTCCCAACGACTCTCCTGCATCCCTTCCGCATTCCGACTGCCGTCATGCAGCATTCCAGCAACCCTCTTGTGGCTCCTGCAGCATTCCGGTGGCCTTCCTGCGGCTCCTATGATATTCCGGCTACCCTCCAGAGCCTTACGCCGCATTCCGTTGGCCCTCACACTCCCTTTCCGCCATGGCCCTCTTTCCGGAATCAGTGCATGCTCGATGCGATCGAATTGAAGTTGCTATGGATAACCTCCTTGCGACGACGCTTGCGCTTCGTCGCCGATTTCTTCCACATGCCCCCTTACAACTCATGCCCGCCTCTTTGCTTCCCGACGAGCCCCCCTCCCTCTATCCCACCATCACCCCTCAGTGAGTCTTCAACCATTGGAATCGATGCCTCTTCCTGATGAATACTAATTTATACGTATTTTTAGTATAGTTTTAGTATAGTTTTAATTAAAATTGTAAATTTCTTATGTAAATTATTGAATAAATAGTTTGTTTTGAATTTTATTCTATAATTAGTTTGTTTTTAATTTAATTCTCTAAATGCTACTTTAATTAAATTATGGTTTGTTCCAAGGTTTGACCGGTTTGACCGATCTGACCGGGGTTGAACCGTCTTGCTATAATAAATATTTATGTATATATATGCATAATAATAATAACAATAAAAAAATATATATATATGCATAACAATAATAATAATAACAATAATAATAATAAAAAATCTAATACTATATTAGTTAATTAAAATATTTTGTTATTATTTAATAAATGCGTTTAAGAATATTATATATTTAATATATTTCAATCTTATAAAGATAAATGTTGTTAGCCTGGTGGATTGGTGTCTTGGTGTGCAATCTTCTGGTTGCGGGATCGAACCTCAGCGCCAACGCAATTTTTGCCTGATTTCTCTAGCAGCCTCCACGTGTCCGCTATCCGCAGACCTGCACGTTTTACCCGCCGCCAGCTGCAAGATTCTATCCGCACACCACCCAACTCCAACCTGCCAGCAACAATTTTTGCCAGCCCGTCATTCTTCTAATCGCACCCCAGCTGCCATGTAGTCCAGCCTCCACGTGAATAGCCTCCAGCTATCAGCACACCTCAAATCTGCAACCCATCATTCTTTTAGCCGCAGACCCAGCTTCCCCAACAAGCTAGATGCTTCCAGAAACTTCCAGAAAAATCTAACCGCAGACCCAGCTTCACCAACAAGCCAGAAGCTTCCAGAAGCTTCCAGAAAATTCTAACCGCAGACTCAGCTTCCCCAACACACCAAGATTTCTCTATAAATAGAGGCCTACCCCCTCACTTATTCTCTCTCTTGGATTGCCCTTTTTGGGTGATCTTGCATCATCTTTTCCACTTTTTTTTTATTTTCTTTTTAGTTTTTCTTTTTATGTAATTTTTAATTAAGTGTTGTAATTTCTTTTTAGCATAGTTTCATTTCTTGTAATGTCACATTTTAATTAATACAAAAGCTTAGTTTTAATTATGTAATGTCTCCTTTTTTGTGCATTCAATTTTACGCATTTTCATTTATAGTTCAGGTTTCAATTTCTTTTCATTTTCATTTTCTTGTTTTTGTCTTAGTTTCATTATTAAAAGCTTATGCAATTTCCTTTAATAACTTAGTTTTAATTTATTGCAATGCATTTATTTTCCGTCTATTCGTTTGGGTAGAACTCGCTCACGCATTTATTTCCCCTCTACCTATTTGGGTAGAGATTGCACTTCTGTCTTTTAATTATTTAATTTCAATTCAAGACTTAGACTTAAAGATTTTTGCATAGCTACTAATAATGAAATTAATAATAAAATGAGAAAATTTTATGACTTATTTAATAAAAGGAGAAGAACGCAACCCTCGGGAGAGGATGATGTGGATCTTCCGGATAGGAGTAGGATCCTATAACGGGACTCACCTCGTAAAGAGAGTACTAGAATCCCTCGGGAGAGGATGATGTGGATCTAGTTATCTTTTATTTTCGCGCTTCGATTTGAATTTATTCGTCCTCCTTATTTTTGTTCTTATCTTCCTTCGAATTATTCATGAAATAATGTATCGAGTTCATATTCCAGTTGTGAATCTCGATAACAATTTTCGCACTCTAGTTAGCCGAGAGGCTCGTGGGTACGAATCGATCACTCAGGAATAAAAGGAGAAGAACGCAACCCTCGGGAGAGGATGACGTGGATCTTCCGGATAGGAGTAGGATCCTATAACGGGACTCGCCTCGTAAAGCGAGTACTAGAATCCCCATGGTCAAGGCATAGATTAGGAAGATGATAAGTTTTCGTTTATTTTCATTTCAAAGCGCGTTTTATTTTAAGTTTTGCTTTCGTTTTTTATTTTATTTTAAGTTTTGTTTTCTTGTTTTTATTTTATTTTAAGTTTGTTTTCTTGTTTTTATTTTATTTTAAGTTTTGTTTTCTTGTTTTTATTTTATTTTAAGTTTTGTTTTCTTGTTTTTATTTTATTTTAAGTTTTAATTTCTTGTTTTTATTTTATTTCAAGTTTTATTTTCTTGTTTTTATTTTATTTCAAGTTTTGTATTCTTGTTTTTATTTTATTTCAAGTTTTGTTTTCTTGTTTTTATTTTATTTCAAGTTTTGTTTTCTTGTTTTTATTTTATTTCAAGTTTTGTTTTCTTGTTTTTATTTTATTTCAAGTTTTGTTTTCTTGTTTTTATTAAGTTTTTGTTTTCTTATTTATTTCAGTTTTAGTTAGTTTTTATTCACGTTTTCTCCGATAGAACAATTGTCCGTTTTCTCGAAGTAGTAGTACTCGACAGACCCTAGATTTTTATACGACCTTGTTATTTTCTAAAAATATCCTATACTATACACGATAAGGTATACTTGCCTTTATCGAAAGATTAGTTTGGATAAACTTCCAAAAGCTCTGCAAAAAACTCATTTTCTTATAATTTTAGAGTTTTCGGCGTCGTTTCGAAAGCAGAAAAGACTATTACTTCTATCTTTCGATAGGATAATGGTTTGTTTCTAGAAGTAGAAATACTCGCGAGACCCCTCGAAAATGCTCGCCGAATTCCATTCATCCCGAAAGTTTTTTGCAATAAAAATTCTCATCACTTCCTCCTTTCTCGACACCCCCTTCGTTCTTCCAATGCCGACCGCGACACGCACCCATATAATACCCCCCCCCCCAATCTTCTGGTTTGCACCGGTTCCCCTCCAATCTGCTCTCCTGGCGACAATTCCGTGACTGAGGCTCCACTTGGCGGCTCGGCAGCCTTTCACACGTTGCCACATGATTTTCTGCTCCCCGTCGTTTTTTGGAGACCTCCGCCCGCTTGTCAGCTCTCTTTTCTCCCAACTCTCTTTTCCAAAATCTCTCGAGCTCACTGTTACCCTACCCTCACGTCTTGTCACTCTCCCACTTCGACCAGACTTCCCATCGGGTTTCCTTCCAAATCATCACTACCTACTCCTCGACCAAATGTACGGCCCCACGACCTTCGTTTAGGATCTGGATGGATTCCCACCATCAATCCTAGGATCCGACCTCCGATCGAGGCCCTGGCCCAACTGGCATGCACCTCGCCCGACCTTGAGGATGAGTTATTTTGCGGGCATGACATTGCTTCACCTCTCAGACAGTCCCATGCCGAGTTCTGCGCCCATTTCAGTCACATGTACCACAACTTTTCAGCAACCAACCCGCCACGACGCCTCTAAACTTCTGATGTTTCATTTGATCCACCCACCAGAGGAGCCACCCGAGTATCGCTGACGCGCCTCTGGGACCCTTCCCGGCTCGACCTTGGGGACAGGGTCGCTTTTTCAGGATGAGTGTATTGATGCACACATGTCTTTATGTATTTTGTCATGTTGGGGTCTCCATCTATATAAGGAGTCCCTTAGGTTCTGAGGGATTATCTTGGAGTGTTAGTCTTTGAGTCTCTCTTTGGAGAGGGAAGTACTTTGGAGGACCTAGCCTTCGGGTGCTTGACATGTATTTTGTCATGTATTAGTGTTTACTTTTATGCATTGCAAATTTGTGTTCCCTATTTTTAGATCTTAATACTGCTAGCCCGTATTAGGAGATGAGGACATTGAGGAGTGGAGAGTGGAAGGTTAAGAGAGAATTTAGGAGGGTGGGCCTAATTTTAGGAAATGGAGATAATGGGATAGTGGGTAGTGAGGAGGTGGTTTGGGGGTAGTAGAGTAGTGAGGAGATGGTTGGCCGGTCAAGGGTGGTCGTAGGTGGTCGCCGGTGGTGGTGGTGGTTGTCGGAGGTGGTGGTAGTGATCACTGGAAAATTGAAAATGTGGGGATTGAAGAGGTGGATGTGGTAATGGATTGTTAGAGGTGGTGGGGAGGCCGGTTAATGGGGACAAGAGGGAAAGAGGGGTTCCTGGCTAGTGAAGGGGGAGGGAGGGATAACTCTGAGCTTCGCGCTAGGATTCTGGCTTCGGCACCTGGTGATCAAAAGGAGAACTTCCATTCAAACTTTCAATACCTTCTTAATGAGTTTCCTATCCCTACTTATAACTAAGGGGCCATTATGGATGATTCATGATTCTTCGATCACGGCGCCCCTCAAAATACATAAAATAATAAAAACAAAAAAACAAAAAATCATAGATCGTTGATCCATACAAAATGGATGGCTCCGATCGTCATGTAGGCCTTTGGAGTCATGTTCCCCATAAATGTTTGCCCATTAATGTGTTACCGTGCTTGATCATTAATCAATGTGCTAATGCCTTCAAAAGAGTGTGAACGCACTCCAAGCTTCCAAATGGTCCTGCACTTATATTTGGGTTCCGGTAAACCCTCAAATGACCTGTAATGGTTATAATGCTTTCCTTAGAGTGTCTAATCACCAAAGAAGTTACTTTAAGCTCCAAATTATCTAAGTACCTCCAAGGATTTAACTAATACACACTTTAGTGTCAACCCAATTGATCAAGAACATTAGGACCCAAGACTTATCTTAATTTCTTCTAGTGATCTAAGGGTGATGATCAAGTTGCCGCCTTTATATTCATGAAAAGGCACAATTCAAAACCTATGTAATGTCAACTAGGTTGACAAAGCATGTAATTCAAGGGCCTAAGTTTGATCATGTTTACTCCCTTCATTGGGCCTTCTCGGGATGTAAGCCTCAATCCATTGGCCTTCTCGGGATGTAAGCCAAGAAGGCCATCAAGTCAACCTAATCTATACAAGCCCTCTACTGTAAGTCCAATCATATATAACCCCCAATAAACATGCAAAAAATTTGAGCTCTCAGAAGATAATTTATTCCATTTCGTTTAATATTAGTCAACCCATGAGAATGCTACGGACCTACCGTAATGTGCCATATATACATGGGAAGTCGTTCAAAGGTGTTGAGCTTGACCTACGAGATGCGACGAGGGAGTCTGAATCAACCTCATGTTGCCTTAGAGCAAGAATCAAAAAGGGGCTGAGAAAAGAAAAGAGGAGAAATAGAGAACTATTGAAATAATTATTGCTTACCCATTCCATGACCAAATGTTTCTTTAAATAGACGATACACGCTGATACTTTATGATGAGGTCCACATACTTGGACCAAATACAACACACATGAATATAAAAATACAAAACACGATATGACTACGATAGCTACGTGACATTTAATTAAGGTGATTGTTAACTGCAACCCGTCTTTGGCTATCCGCACTCTAAAATTTTAAAAACACTTCTTTTTTTTGTGTTTAATTGCAACCCAAAACTTAAAACCCTAAAGTGTCTCGTTTTCTTTCATCTTTGCGTAGTCTAGATTTTCCTACCTGAGAACGACATTGGGGGAAGTGGGTGGCGGAGATCCGCCTTCCGAAGAACCGCACGCAGCTCTGGCTCGGAACCTTCGACACCGTCGAGGATACTGCGGTTGCTTACGACCGGGAGGCGTTCAACCTCCGCGGTGAGAATGCGCGGCTCAACTTCCCAACCTATTCATCGACAAGAGAAACAAGGAAGGGCTTTCCTGCTCTTCGTCTTCTTCATCCTCCACCACTGGAGGAATCACAGAAGGAAGTTTTGACCAACAACGAAAGCTCTCCTGCGGAGGAGCAGGTGTTCGACGTGAGAGTGGATGTAGCTGCATAGCACTTGGTGTCCAAGGAGTTTTTTTTGGGATGATGTGAATGGAGTCGCTGGCAGCCTGCTATTTCAGTCCCCGATTTCCTCTGTTTTAGAAGCTCAAACAGGGTTGTCCGCTGCTGCTCCGCTACCAGCTGCTAGCGGGCATTAAATGGAAACCTCTTCTTCACCGTCACATTCACTTTCCCCTTCCATGTTCATATGGTAGGATCCATGATTCTTCTCTTAGCAAATCGTTCAGTCTAGATATTTAATTTGAAACTGAAGTAGTTATGGCAGAGTTTATTTGATCTGTCTAGATTCATTCTAGTTTTGCCCTCTCCTTTCTCTCACTTTCTCTCTCTTTTTGCCCTCTCCTTTCTCTCACTTTCTCTCTCTCTCCCCTTTCTATCGCTTCCACTCTCTCTCCCCCTTTCTCTTGCTACTCAAGAACGCCTCATTGAAGATCTCCCATGAGAAATGGTATGGCCTCGTCGGTCCCAACGGGATGGGGAAGTCCACTTAGCTCAAACTTTTGGCGTGGAGAAAAATTTCCATGCCAAAAAAGATTGATGTACAGGTTAACAACAAGGTGCGGCAAGCTAAGTATTGGGTTGCGGTTAACATTTTTAAATTTTTCGGGCTGTGGCTAACATTGGGGTGCGACAAGTCGAGTTGCGGTTAACAATTGCCTTAATTAATCGTACAACAATGGATCATGTGGGACCATAACAAAGGATAATCAGAACTCCAAGTAAGAGGATTATGAATAGGTTTTTGTTCTGTAACCATTGATGTAGTACACCCGAACACAAATTCCACAAAACCTCATTATCCTCTCTCCAGACAATCATACAATAGACTAAAACAATACAACCAAATATTACAATTTAATCTTTTTACCAAAACCATATCTCTCAGAACATTTAAGGCATCAAAAAAAAACTATAATCCAACAAACTGGATCCTTGAAATTACAGGAGCAATGTGAAGACACTTCTAATTTATAGGAACAATTGGCAGAACAATAAAAAACAGAAGATGTAGAGTAGAATAATGGACCATTATACTTTGGGCAACAATAGGGCGATTAAACTAACAATCAACTGGAAGTGAAAAAAAAAAAGAAAACATGAGGATGACTGTTGTAGAGAATCCAGGCAGATGATCGTGTAGAAGGGTGTATCGTGTAAAAGGGTGTATCGTGTGTGAGCCAAAAGCTCTCAATTGAGTCATCTGATTCCGTCGGCAATCCAACACCTGATTCCTCTCTTCGTTCCCGTGTCATCCCTATTCGGCGAACTCGCGTGGACTCAGCGACCTCGCCAAGTCCCCGTCGAGGCCCTAGGGGATCACCGAGTTTCTGTTTGCGTGTTGTTGGTATCGATCTACACTCCTCTCTGATCTACTATTCTGAGTATTTCATCGGGTCGTTCCCACTATTTTTTAGCCCGTAACCATCCATCAGGCCTTTTCTTTCTCACAATGATGGCAAGCGGAGCCTTCTTATGACTTCCTCGATATTCTACTCCAATCTGGCCACCGATTCAGTGCCCAATATGTTGAGGTGACTATGTTTCCTTTTGTTCATCCTATTTGGTTTCCATCGGGCCGTATTCCATAAGGGATTCTTCTGTATAGTTGCCATGAGTTCTAATAACATAGATGCGTGACCCGCAGAGGACTCATTACTCGCTGAAGATCACTACCGTGTCTCTTGATGAGACCAATTATCTTGAATGATCTCATGCTGCTTAACACGTTATTCGTAGCCATTAGATGCATGGTTAGATTGCTGGGACTATGGTTTCGCCACTTAAGACCGATCTATCATGGAATAGATGGGATTCTGATAACTCCTTCATGGATCCTTCACTTGATGTGCCTCATGGTTTATCATAGTTATATGTTTATGAATTCATGCTTATGAGATCTGGACTCGTGCTCGTGAGACCTACTCACAGATTGACAGCTCCACCAAGTGTATGAGCTCACTCGCTGATTATTGAACTTAGGTAGGGATCCATGAATATCTTCTTTTATTTTTTGAGTTTGAAAACTATATCAAGGGGTGGATTACTTTGGGCATTTTACCACCGCATGCTCTACAGACACTGTTCAGTTGCAGAAGGAAGAGCGGTACAAAGTTCATGTGCTTTTGATGGGGTTGAACATGTAGTTTCATACTGTGCGCACTCACATCCTCCATCGCTCTCTGCTTCCCTCTCTCAGAGAGGCATTCAACATGGCCCAAAGTGATGAAGACTAAAGGAGATCATTAAGTTCAATCATGACTACTGATCGTTCTGCCTTGGCTAGTTTTGGTCATGAAACACCATACAATTCCGTTCCTTTGTGTGATTACTGTGGTAGGAGAGGCCACGTTTGTGAGTTTGCTTCAAACTTCCCTTGCACCTCCGGGTTGGGGAATCTGTGGACATGGCTGTGCCCCATGGCAAGGGGGCACACAATAGTTGGGTCATGACCACTGATGCAACTTATACCACTAAGTTTCACGAGGAGTCTATTATCCTTGCACCTTGGCTCTTACATGCACCCTCATATGAGACCTTCAATGCTGATGAGTTTGATGACATCATGCTTCTGCTACGATCCCAGAGTGATTTGATTTCAGGTGCCTCCTCCATGACCTTTGCTAGTACAGGTATACCTAGTGTGCACATTGCTTCCATCACCCTTTCTACATGGATTATTGACTCCGGTGCTACGAATCTTATGACCGTATCATCTCTAGGTTTTGTTCATACACTCCTTTGTCTGGTCGGGACAATGTCATCTCTGTCAACGAGACAACGACTCCTTGTCCTCTATTACTGGCAAGGGCCACACCTTCTGTATCCCTTCTATTTCTCTTACCTCCGTTCTGCATGTTCATCTTTTTCTCATAACTTACTTTCTATCAGTAATATTACTGGATCATTAGATTGTTCAATAACTTTTTTTCTCGACTCTTGTATTTTTTAGGATCTATTTACGTGGTAGAACATTGACAGTGGTAGTAACCGTGAGGGCTTGTACTTTTGGGACCAGACCCTTCCTTCCCAGACTCTTTCTTTTACCACAAGCTGTAGTCTTACTGTTGAGGATGTTTGAAGATAACATCAACGTTTTAGACATCCGTCTCATGTTTACCTACAAATTTTTTTGTCTTTTATGTCTGTTATTAAATATTTGTCTTGTGATGTCTGTGAACTTTCTAAGCATGTTAGATATAGCTTTTCTCATATCTCCTCTTCTACTTTGCTTATATTTGATGTACTATATTTTGTCGTTTGGGGACCTTCTCGCGTACTATACCTATTTTTTTTGGTCTTTCACATTTATCGACTATTTGTCTCGTACCACATGAGTATATCTCCTGAAAAGGGTGATGTTTTTGAGTGTTTTCAAGTGTTTCATAACATGATTGTGAACCAGTTCAAGGGCACTATCCGTGTCCTTCATTGTGATATTTTTTTTTTTTGGGGGGGGGAGGGGCATGATGACTGTGGGGTGTTTGGGTCATACCTCATTTATCATGACATTATCCATCAAATTACTTGTGTGCGCACCTCCACTCAAAATGGTGTAGCTGAATGGAATAACAAACACCTCCTTTAGATTGCTCGTTACCTACTCAACACCATGCACCTTCCTAAGTCTTACTGGTGTGATACTGTGTTGGCTGTTGCGTATCTTATCAATCGCTTTTTGTCCAGAGTTATTGTCTATGCTTCTCTGACAGCTCGTCTCTCAAGAAAGGCGAGCGATAGTGAAGTGAAGTGCGATCATTGGGTCCAATTCTTTTTATCATGTAAAAAGGTTATATATTGATGAGATTATCACAAGTACGACCGAGTCATAGATGGGCATGGTCAGTCTCGGTCTCTTCCGTCCACATCCATCAACCTCATTCAGACAAGCTTGATCCCCTGACTCAAAAATGTTTCTTTATCGGTTACTCTTATACCAAAAGGGATATCAGTATTATCATCCCTCGATGCGTTGTGTTTTTTGTACCACAAATGTTACCTTATGTGAGGGGGAGTCCTACTTTCCCGATCCAACTCATTTCATTCGTTATAGGGAGACATGTGATGTTGGTGTGGTGCAAGAAGACATTTTCTCATTCCTGTTATATCTTTCATCCTGGACATACCACATGGTTTAGGGTCTCTGATCTCTCCTCTTCCCATAATTTATCATCACATGCATACTAGTGCACAAAAAACACAGATTCATGTGGTTCCACCTCTACCAATGCCTGCCCCGGACTTAGTCTTAGGAGATGATCTTGAACTTCCAATTGCTCTTCTGAGAGGTCAAGCATGTTGTATAAAATATCCTATTTCAAATTATGTTTCTTACCATAATCTTACCCATGAACATCTAGCCTTCATTACCTCTTTATCCTCGATTTCTATTCCTAAGAATTAAGAAAACACAATGGGTATCTCTGAATAGGCAAATCTATGGAGGAGGAAATGTTCGCACATGATAAGAATCATAAGTGAGACATTTCCCAACTTCCTCCGGGAAAGAAAGCTATTGGATCAAAATGAGTTCTCAGACTCAAGGAGTAGATTATCATGATATATTCACTCCTGTTTCAAAGATGGACTCTACCTGAGTTCTATTTCCTATGCCACCTGTCTAGGTTGAGAACTTCACCCACTCGACGTGAAGAATGCATTCCTCCATGGCGAGTTGAAGGAGGACGTATATATGAGATTCCCTTTTGGGTTCATTAGGAAGAGACAAGAAGGGATGGGTTGTTGTTTAAGGGTACGTTTGGCATGGCGGTGTCGTTCGTGAACTCTGTGGTTATGAACCATCGTTTGTGAATGCCTAACCTCACCTAAGGAACTCCTTCCACTTTTATGTTCACATTAATTTTTTTCTTGTTAGCGGTCATAATCATTGTCATGTCAAACATATATTTTATGACGGTAATGTTTTTGTCCAAACTCACTGAAGCAAAACACCGCGCCAAACAGACCCTAAGGAAGTCTTTATATGTCCTGAATAGTCTCCTAGGGTCTAGTTTGAAAGATTTCACAAGGCCATGATCCAATTTGGCTATAAGCAGGATAATCCGATCACACTATGTTTGTAAAAAGGCAAGGTAAACAACTTTTTGTTCTCATTGTTTATGCGGATGACATTGTGATTATATGAAATGACATGGTGGAGATTGTCGCTCTTAAAGCTCAATTGTCCAAGGAATTTGAGGTCAAAGATTTAGGGAAGTTGAAGTATTTCTTTGGGGATTGAAGTTGCTTGATCCATAAGGGCATCGTCATTTCTTAGCAGAAATACATTCTAGATCTTCCGCGGGAAACATGTATGCTTGGTTGCGCTCTAACGAGCACTCCCATTGATGAAATCACATGATATGTGATGATAGAGATGGTGATAGGATTGATGTGTCAAGCTATCAGAGACTGGTTGGAAGACTTATATACCTGTCACACATACGTCCTGATATTACTTATGATGTGTGCATTTTGAGCAGACATATGCACGCTGTAAGTGTTCGTAACCAAGAGGTGACCCATCGTGTTTTGAGATATCTTAAGAAGTCTTTGGGCCGACACCTATTATTCGCCAAAACAACCACTTAAAGGTTGAAGTCTTTACTGATGTTGATTTAGCTGGAAGTCAAGATGATAGAAATCCACCATTGGCTATTGTAACTTTATTGTAGATATCTTGGTGACCTGGAAGAGCAAAAAGCAAAATGTGACGGCCAGATCTAGTGCGGGGGCAAAATATTGAACATTTCCCTAGGCCTTTGTGAAGAATTATGATCGACATCTATGGTACAGGATCTTGGGATCCTTGAACCCGAACCATTCTTATTATACTGTGATAACAAGGCTGACATCAACATAGCTTACAACCCGGTTCAAAACCAAGCATGCTGAAGTTGACATATGTTTCATCAAAGATCACCTGGACAAAGGGAATAATGTTACCCCTTTTGTTCATTCCAAAGACCAACTAGCAACGTCTTCACCAAAGGTCTAGGTAAGTATGTGTTTATTGATGATATACTCAAGTTAGGGATGATAGACATTTTTTGGTCGACTTGAAGGGGAGAGTTGAAGTGAATATCAAGTCATGAATTTTTAGACATAATATTAATGACAATCTAATGACACTTTTGTAATTCCAATGTCTCCTATCACATGTATAATATGGCTAGGAATAATGGTAAATGAATATGAGTTCCATTTTTCCTTTCCACTTGTCTCAGAGTCCTAATTTATTTTGTATCATACCATTGCATCAGCACCCCTTTACCTTGATGCTCCTTTTATTTAAGTCCTTATTTTAGCCTTATAGGTGTTTACTACCCTTCGTTTTGCATGCCCCCTAATAATGTTTTTTTACATTCCATTAAATTTCTACTGATATCCTAATTTATTTATTGCTTGTATTATATATTTTTTATTTTGTAATGACAACTAAAAATGTTCTACAATTACTTTTCGGCATGACATCTTATATGCTTTAATATGGGAGAGATGTGCATAAGTAATTTAATAATGGTATATTTTGTTGAATGGGTCCTGGGAACTTCCATCTAAAAATCTATTGAAAGCTTGAAGTTTTTCTTTGGATCAAAATTTATTGTCTCAATATTATATGATGGAAGAAGGTTACCTGGTTATATGCTTGCTTAAATTCTTTTGTGGCTTTTGTTTTGATTTTAGGTTGAATCCACCAGTTAATTTAGTATCAGAAAATTTGCAAAAAGGAGCCATTGAATACTATTGGGAGGTAAAATTTCCATCAGCTCGCGTTGTTTGCATGTTTAATTTGGTATAACTGTCTTTGATCAACATTGTCCACATGACGTTATTATTAACAATTTTGCGAAACTCCACTTTGTTGTAACATGCTGTCTTTTCAGTTAGTTTTATTGATTTATAGGCTTTGAATATGATTATGCTTTAATAAACTATTGTGACGCAGGACGGTCCTATGTGATGGGAAAATAAATGTGTGAACTCCTTCCTATATGCAACCATGCATGAATCCGACAGTCTACTTGCAACGATGAATATTTATAAAGCAATATTAATTTGATTTGCCACAAAGAGTCAAAACTTTCAAATAAGGAGACACGAGAAGTCGTATAATTGCAAGAGTGCCAAAAAAAATCAAATAGATATTTAAATGAGAGATTACACAAACCAAAACAATTGAAAACAAAATCTATAAGCCACTATCTCTCAAGTAGAGAACAAACACACGATCCAACGGTAAAAAAATCAACACACAAACCTTGGATACCACGGCTATAAAGAGGGGAGGGCTGGAGGTACTCTCGGAGGGCTGCCGGGGCAGATTTTCAGCATTCAGAAATGGTTTGGGACTGCCCAAGAACAGGGACAGCAATTGGATAGGTGCATGGAGTTGGCTTTCCGCAACAGACAACTGAAATTTGCTGTTCTGAGGACTGGACAGCGATTCTGGAGGGTGGGGTGGCTGTATGAGGGGGAGTGGGGGTGCGGCAGGGGTTGTGGGTGGCTGCAGGATGCTGGACAGCACCAGGACAGCAATTTCGGGGAGGTTTTGGGCTGCTGAGTGGGAGGCAGAAAGTTAAACAGCCTTTGCAGGCAGGGGAAAGAATATGGGGTGGATCCACGGAAGGGGAAATTGACGCAGGACGAATCTATAGGCGGCGGAAAATCCGCGACCTAACCCTACATGCTATGCAAAGTCCAACGGATTATCCACAGTTAGATAATAAACATTAAATATCCCACGCAAAAATAAATTCACAGCAAAGCAAAATAATTTATTAAGCGAACAGGCTTTGGTTTCCCTCCGCGTGGAGGGCCAAAGATAGAGCGCGCGGCGAATCGGTCTTGCCTGCAGTTAGAGATTTATCCGAGAGCAAAATACTGTAATGAACATGAAATCCCAACATACATGTAATAATCCAAAACCATAACAATGTCTACAACTGAATACCAATACAGAAACACAACACGAAATCTGAAAGTAAATTAGGGCTGCAATAAACCAAGCAAAAACTGAAAGTATGGAGATAATATGGGGTGTTCCGGGTGGTGTAAGACTAGATCGGGTAAGGGGGAGGGTGGATCCACGGAAGAGGAGTGATTGGCTGCGGATTTGAGGCGTTTTAGGGCTGGTTCGAGGTCTGGGGCTGGACCAGGACAGATCTGTCCAGATTTGGACAGATCTGGCCGGTTTTGGAGAGGGGCGGCAAGAGGGCTATGGGAGGGGCGGCTGGTGATGTTGAAGGGGTGGCGGCGTGGGGATTCAGGCGGGGGAAGGTGGCGGTGCAGGATCTGTAGAGGGGCAGCGACAGGTGCTTTGTAGGGGGCGGTGGTTGGGGTTTCCTGTAGGGGCGGCGGCTGGGTTCAGCAAAGCTGGCGGCAAGATTGTAACAGGGGGCTGGCGGCAGAAGCTGTGGAGGGCTGTGGATGAGGGGAGGAGGGAGGATAACAAGGGGAGAACACTTACCCATGGAGTCGTCACCAAGGGGGCTCCACGGAGTCGGCACCGCGGAGGGGATCACCGGAATGAAGGAAGAAGCTCTCCAAATCATTCAGCAATGCCAATTCCTGCAGCCCTAAAGACCTATTTATAATAAAACAATATTAGGGCAACCGAAATCGACGGCTATGATTGGCCGGCGGTTCCGATGCCATAACTACATGAAATGAAACTCAAAATACATAATGTTATATATGAAAATGATTCGCAACACGCGTCCGGACGCATCCACGGAGTCGGATCGTCGATCCGGGCACACCATATATGGTAAGTCGCCAAATCAGCCCGAGTGGGCCCAAAACTCGTCTTTCACTGCTCCGCATCATTCTCCCCGGCTTGAAAGAATTCATCTCCCAATGAATAGGGGTCAGAATTCTCTCGTCGTATGCCAGGTGAAACTCGAAGAGGCCCGCCAGAGGTCGTCCAAGTGTCGACGCTGAAAAGTGGCATCGCCAATCAACTCCTCCGGACTGAAAAATTTCCATCCCCGATGAATGGAGACGGACGTACTGAAGTCGAAGTCCGGTGGCGAATCGATCAAGCTCATCTCTCAACACACTAGTAGAAGGATCCGGTGGGATCTGAGGTGCCAATGGTGAAGCTGTTGGGGACAACATCCCGGGTAAGTAAGGGTCAGAGGTGGGCTGAAAACGGGGCAATGAATGTGGTGGCAAGGGCTCGGGGGTAGACTGAGTGGTGGGTGGTAACAACAGTGGTAAAGGCTCGGGAGGGCCGCCAAGATGTGGGCCTGAATACTCGTGAAGTGCAAAGTATGGCGTCAGGTCCTCGACATTGAACACAGTATGGGTACCCATGCTCGTGGGGATGTCCAACTCATAAGCATTTGTCCCGATGCGTCTCAGGACTGAGTAGGGACCCATTCGCCTAACGCTCAAGCTTTTAGCAAGCCTCGCACGGAGCCTCACAACGCAGATCGGGCAAGGGGAAGGTGGATCCACGGAAGGGGAGGAGTTGGTTGCGGGTATGGGTGGTTTAGGGGCTGGATCGGGGCCCTGGACTGGATCTGGACAGATCTGTCCAGATCTGTCCAGATCTGGACGGCGTTCTGTTCTGCAGTGGACAGGGAGGAGGCGGGCTGGTTTGGAAGGCCGAGGGGCTGCTGTTAGGGGACTGGTGGTGTGCGGCTGTGAGGGTGAGGAAGGGCTGGCGGCAGGGCTGCAGGGAGGAGGGAGGGCTGGCGGCAGGGCTGCAGGGAGGAAGAGGGATGGCTGGCTGTTGGCTGAAAACAGGGAGGGTGGTTGGCGGCTGCAGGAAAACAGGGAGGAGGCTGGCTGTTTTGAAGGAGGGGGCTGGCGGCAAGGATGGCTGGGAACAGGAAGGGTGGAGGAAAGCTATTAGGGTGGCTGGCCGGCTGGTAACAGGAGGATGGCGGCAGCTGGGAGCAGGGACAGGGGCAGGCGGCTGCAGGGACAGCAGGGAGGAAGGCGGGCGGCTGCAGGAAAACAGGGAAAATGGGAGGAAAATAAAAGATACAAGATAACTTACCCAAGGAGTCGTCACCAAGGGGGCTCCACGGAGTCGGCACCGCGGAGGAGATCACCGGAATGAAGGAAGAAGAGTCTCCACACATTCAGCAATGAAAATTCCAGCAGCCCTAAAGATCTATTTATAAGAAAACAATATTAGGGCAACCGAAATCGACGGCTATGATTGGCCAGCAGTTCCGATGTCATAACTACATGAAATAAAACTCAAAATACATAATGTTATATATGAAATCGACTCGCAACACTTTAGAGAAGAGATGGGGTTTTCCGGGCGGGGGTGGACTAGATCGGGTAAGGGGGAAAGTGGATCCACGAGCGGGGAAAGGTTGGCTGCGGGTGCGGGTGAGTTAGGGCTGGATCGGGGGTCCGGATTTGGGGCTGGACAGATCTGTCCGGGACTGGACAGATCCGGCTGGTTTGGTGGATGGAGAAGAGGGGCTGAGAAGGGGCGGCAGGGGAGGCTGATGTATGGAGGGCTGGTGGCGGGAATAGGGAGGCTGGCGACGTGGGGTGGCTGCGAGCAGGGAGGGTGGCGGAGGGTGTCTAAAAGGGGGCGGCGGCTGTAGCCCTGGATTGGAAGAGGGCGGACAGCAGGGCTGCTGTTATGTGGCTGGCGGCGGCACTGTTGGAGGGGGCTGGCGGCAGTGGAGAAAGAGGGGGCTGGCGACAAGGATGGGGAGAGGGATATAGGGAGGAAACAAAACGCTTACCCAAGGAGTCGTCACCAAGGGGCTCCACGGAGTCGGCACCGCGGAGGAGATCACCGGAAACAAGGAAGAGGATTCTCCTAATTTCAGCAATACCAATTCCTGCAGCCCTAAAGACCTATTTATAATAAAACAATATTAGGGCAACCGAAATCGACGGCTATGATTGGTCGGCGGTTCCGATGCCATAACTACATGAAATGAAACTCAAAATACATAATGCTATATATGAAAATGATTCGCAACACGCGTCCGGACGCATCCACGGAGTCGGATCGTCGATCCGGGCACGCCATATATGGTAAGTCGCCATATCAGCCCGAGTGGGCCCAAAACTCGTCTTTCACTGCTCAGCATCATTCTCCCCGGCTTGAAAGAATTCATCTCCCGATGAATAGGGGTCAGAATTCTCTCACCGCATGTCAGGTAAAACTCGAAGAGGTCCGCCAGAGGTCGTCCAAGTGTCGACGCAGAAAAGTGGTCTCGCCAATCAACACCTCCGGACTGAAAGGCTTCCATCCCCGATGAGTGGAGACGGACGTACTGAAGTCGAAGCCCGGGGGCGAATCGATCAAGCTCATCTCTCAACATGCTAGTAGAAGGATCCGGTGGGATTTGAGGTGCCAATGGTGAAGCCGTAGGGGACAACATCCCGGGTAAGTAAAGGTCAGAGGTGGGCTGAGAGTGGGGTAATGAATGTGGTGTCAATGGTTCGGGTGTAGACTGAGTGGTGGGTGGTAAAAACTATGGTAAAGGCTCAGGAGGGCCGCCAAGATGTGGGCCTAAATACTCGTGAAGTGCAAAGTATGGCGTCAGGTCCTCGACATTGAACACAGAATGGGTACCCATGCTCGCGGGGATGTCCAACTCATAAGCATTTGCCCCGATGCGTCTCAGGACTGAGTAGGGACCCATTCGCCTAACGCTCAAGCTTTTAGCAAGCCTCGCACGGAGCCTCACAACGCAGATTCTCACCATCACCTGCTCGCCTTCATGAAGTACCTGCACTTGCCAATGAACATCCGCATGTGATTTACAATATTTATTACCAATATGGATTATTCGTCGGACCGACTTATGACACACATGCAAACGAGAAACAGACGACACAACAGACTCATGCAAATGATGACGAAACGACTCGACAGACTTATGCAAATGATGTAAATGAAACATGACCGACACAACATGCTCTCTATGAGAGAATCTAATAATGACCGGGGTGTCTAAAATGTGGTGGCCGATCAGGTGGTTCCCTCGGTGGAGTGTAGAAAAATTCATCTCGTGTGCGCCGAGTGCTCAGGTGACCGTGCGAAACATCTACACTCAAGGGAGAGCTCATGAAGAGCAACATGACTCTCAGGGAGCGTAACGCATCAGGGGGCTCACCAGGAGGTGTGTAAGAAAAGTCATCGCGAATGCGACGACCGCCTAAGTGAAAATCATGTGCACCGACTAGAAAATGTGGCGCTATAGTGTGGTGAGTGTCCCCGACAACAAAGAACTCATCGGGTGGGTCCGTGGGTGGTGTGTCCCAAAACTCATCACGAGTGTGATGTGTCATAAAGTAGGTCCTCAAAATATGAGTAGGCTCTAGTGTGCTCAAGGTAGGCCCTACATACGTCTTACTCCACTCACGACCCAACCTCTGGGGCAAGGCCAGAGATGATAGGGAAAGAGACGTCAATAACTCGAAACTCATAAACAAGCGCCTCACCTGAATCTCATCTTCACTAGGATGTGGTGGGACATCAGGAGGTTCAACTGGGGGCTCGTCATGGAACTCGTCACTAGGTTTAAGGTCCTCCAGATGAGTACCAACATAAGGGGTAGTGTCCCCGTGAATGGATGACATGGCCACTACGAGATCAACACTAGGATCTGGGCTCTCGATCGTGATGTGACTGAGGGTAATGACAATGGGAGAGCGACATAGATCTACGCTCAAGAATGGGTCTGTGGGTGCGGTGTCAAGATGTGAGTCCAGGGTAGGGGTACTAATCAACCCATGACATGCCAGAGATGGTGGTGTGGGTGATGGGCACAACACTATAGGCTCAAAAGGTCGCTCAGGCTCACTCTCAGTCGAGGTCACAAGAGACGGGTCAGAATCAAGAGATAGGTCACTCACTGGGCTAAGCACCTCACTGGGGTGAGAGCAATCCGTATCAGGTATCACTTCTGCCATGTCTGACGGAACAATGGTAGGCAGAGTGGTGTCCTCGGTGTGGGAGGAGCTCGTACTGCTGAGGTCAAAGTGAGGATCCAACCGACCAGCTCTTGCGGATCTCAGAGACTGTTCGTAACGAAGGGCAAGCTGATACGTCTGCTCGAGGGACTTCGAGCTATGATAAACCACCTCAGTAAAAATGTCTGATCGAAGGCCAGACCGAAATCTGCAAGAGGTCATGGCTGGGTCCTCTCAGATATCGCTCCTCACAACTAACTCATCAAAGCGATCCCTGTACTCAGCGACGGACATGGATCCTTGCTGAAGGGAAAATAGTTGGTCGAGCAAGCGACTCCGATACGACGAAGGCAGATACCTCTGACACAATGTACGCTTCATGTCCACCCAACTAGTGACGCGATGTAGACGGTCTCGCTCGCGTGTCCTCTCAATGCTAGCCCAATATGCTCTCGCCTGATCTAAAAGTTTAAGTTTCGCAAACTTGACGCGACGCTCACCGAATACCTCAAAATGGTCAAAATAATACTCCATATCCACGAGCCAATAACTGAAGGACTCGGGACTCGATGAGCCGTCAAAAGGAGGGGCAACAGTACGAAACTGACTCTCAAGATCTCTCTCAAAGCGACGATCCTCATAATAGTCCTCTCTAAGGTAACCGAGTCGAGCTGAAGGATCAACACGAGCCACTCGCGTGCAAGGGTATGAACGACGACAATCATTATACTGATCGTCTCTAGTGTAGTGGTCTCGTGTCGGTGGGTCAACACGATCTCTAAAAGTGGTGTGTTGCAATCGAGAATAATCGTCGTAGTAACGTGAAGATCTCCCTGACGGGGCTCTGTGAGAGAGGGTGCTAGTGGTCTCGAAACCTCCAAAGTGAGGGGAGGAATCATCGTGATAATCGTGACACCTAGACATAATGAAAAACCTATAGACTCTACGACTGCGTATCAAAAAGAGCGTGTAACCTGTCTCTGATACCAATTGACGCAGGACGAGTCTATAGGCGGCGATATAATCGACGACCTAACCCTACATGCTATGCAAAGCCGACGGTTAAATCATAATTAGATAATAAATAATTACATTCCACGCAGATAATTCACTACAAGATACAATAATTAATTAGGGCGAAACAAGCTTAGGCGTTCCTCTGCGTGGAGGGCCAAAGCAAGAGCGCGCGGCGAATAATTCTTTCCTGCAGTTAGAGATTAATCTAGGCACAAATAATTATAATAACATGAACATCCAAGCAAGCATATAATATTCCAAACGTTAACAATATTTTACAACCAAAATCCAATACAAAACACAACACGAAATCTGAAATAAACTAGGGCTGCAACAATTGTAAATAAATCTGAACTTTAGAGAAGAGATGGGGTTTTCCGGGCGGGGGTGAACTAGATCGGGTAAGGGGGAAAGTGGATCCACGAGCGGGGAAAGTTGGCTGCGGGTGCGGGTGAGTTAGGGCTGGATCAGGGGTCCGGATTTGGCGCTGGACAGATCTGTCCGGGACTGGACAGATCCGGCTGGTTTGGTGGATGGAGAAGAGGGGCTGAGAAGGGGCGGCAGGGGAGGCTGCTGTATGGAGGGCTGGTGGCGGGAATAGGGAGGCTGGCGGCGTGGGGTGGCTGCGAGCAGGGAGGGTGGCGGAGGGTGTCTAAAAGGGGGCGGCGGCTGTAGCCCTGGATTGGAAGAGGGCGGACAGCAGGGCTGCTGTTATGTGGCTGGCGGCGGCACTGTTGGAGGGGGCTGGCGGCAGTGGAGAAAGAGGGGGTTGGCGGCAAGGATGGGGAGAGGGATATATGGAGGAAACAAAACGCTTACCCAAGGAGTCGTCACCAAGGGGCTCCACGGAGTCGGCACCGCGGAGATCACCGGAAACAAGGAAGAGGATTCTCTTAATTTCAGCAATACCAATTCCTGCAGCCCTAAAGACCTATTTATAATAAAACAATATTAGGGCAACCGAAATCGACGGCTATGATTGGCCGGCGGTTCCGATGCCATAACTACATGAAATGAAACTCAAAATACATAATGCTATATATGAAAATGATTCGCAACACGCGTCCGGACGCATCCACGGAGTCGGATCGTCGATCCGGGCACGCCATATATGGTAAGTCGTCAAATCAGCCCGAGTGGGCCCAAAACTCTTCTTTCACTGCTCCGCATCAGAAATTAATGAGAGGGAGTAACAGAGGTTGGATTGGGAATTTAGTGGGCTGGGGAGGTTTAATTAAGAGAGGGTGGGGGGGAGCTGTTAGGCGTTTTGAGAGAGGAGGGGGTTTTGTTTTGAGAGAGGGCAAGGGAAATGAAATGGTTCCAGGTGAAGGCTGGTTGGGAATTAAGGGGATGGCTGGCAGCTATTGTGGGGGAAGTGGGGAGGAGTTAAGCCTAAATTTAGGAAATGCTTTCTTTAATTTAGGAGAGTGGAAGTAGTGGGGTTCATGGGTGGTTATGAAGGCGGTTATGGTAGTTATGAGTGGTGGTGGAGAGTGGCTGGTGGTGGCCGGAGTAGTGGTGGTGGTCGCCGGAGAAGTTTTTCGGCGATCTCCAGAAAACTTCAAATGATGGAAATAAGTAAGGGTGGTATGGGTGAACCACCGGAGGTGTCTGGAGACGAACTCCGGTGATCGCCGGAGTTGTTTTAATGGGAGTATTTGGGCTGTTTTTGGAGGGAGTTGGAGGGGATGGTGGTTCCACGGCAAAAGGAGAGATGGGAAGGTGGTTTCCGGCCTCTTGGATAGGGAATGAGACCCCTTGGCCGGCTGATAGTGATGTTGGCAGCAAAATGGAGGGGAGCAGTGGGTGGGAGGGGAATATTATGGCTGCTGGAGGGGATGTTGGGGTGAATTTTGAAGGGGGTGAAGTGTCCGGTTAGTACACTTGATGAGGGAGATGTATGGGTGGATTTTTGGCAGTTGCTGGGAGGAAGTCTTGTTGGCTGCTTCCAATGGTGAAGGGGAGGAGGTGAGAAGGCTGATGGCCGGATGCTTCAAGGTGGAGTGGAGGAGGATTGTTGGGGTTGCTGCTATGGAGGAGGAGGGGAAATGAAGTGGCCGGCCAAGGAGGTATGGCAAGGGGGGAGGGCCGTCCAATGGGAGATGGGAGGGAGGAGGTAGACCCGAGCTTCGCACCCGGGGTTCGGCTTCGGCACCGAGTTGACCAAGGAATGGGCTTCAATTAATCATTCACAGCATCACGCCTCGCGGTCATGGGTTGCCTGCTTTACGCCTTTAGCATGTGCTAGGCTAGTTAGCATTCTTAAATGTTAATAGTAAAACTTAATACAAAAAATTATAAGCGGTTTGCGGTTTTCCTTATTCCAATTTCCAATTTCTGAATGGCATACACTTATAGTCACATTGCGGTATACTCAGTTTTTAGGAGCACAAAACTACACTGAACCGAGAGGGTGCCGCTTTTCATACCCCTAAAACTGAACCACATTGGATTGGTCTGAAATGTGGTGTGGTGCGGTTTCTCTGTTTGGTGTGATTTTTGGTTTTCCAGCACAGCCCTAGCGCCAACTGGAGAGTAATGGATGTAGAATGTGATTCTTGGAGGCCCAACTTGCGATAAAAAGATAAAGACATTAAATTAATAAAAGTGTCTAAGTTGCATAATGCATATTCCGTAGAAAGGAAACCATTGCACAGGGAATAAGAAAACTTCATGGATCTTTGTGTCTCTCCGAAAGGTTGTTGGATAGCAATGCTGAGCATTGTTCATTTAGGCTAACATTGTCGCTCTCCACAAGCTTCTTCTTCTTGGTCAGGATTTCTTTTATGTACTTTGCATAACTAGGGATTTCGGTCAATGTTTTCACTAGTGAGATATTGACTCTTAAATTCTTGATCACATCCAAAAAATTCCATGAATTTATTATCCACCGCGTCCTCCTTCAGTCTTTGTTGGATGGTACTTTTGGCACGAATGACACTTGTTTAAGATGCTTTTCTTTCTTTCCTTCTACTTCATTTTCCTTCTCAATCATAATCTTCTTCTCAACGTCGGACTTCTGAGGGGTTTCACTCAATAACTTCTCACCTCGGCTCTTCATCTCTCTTCCACTTAAATAGATAGCATTAACCCCCTTGGGATTCATTTCAATTGCAGTTGGAAGGGTGTCTTTGACTCAGCCTGAGGTGATTTCCACAAGTTGTCGTACTTGAGTTTCCAAGTTCTTTAGAATTGCTTCATTGTTCTAAAATCTGGCTTCAGTGTTGGTGATGGACTTTGAAAGTAGGTTCTCCAAACTTGGTCTCTTACTCTTGTGGTAAGGGTCCTTGTTGTAGTGGTGGAAATTGTGGAGAATATTAGGGTTGCATTTGATTGTTGTTGGACATTCCCTTGTGTCCAAGAGAAATTTGGATGATTGTGCCACCAGGGATTGTAGGTATTTGCGTATGGATTTATTTGATTGTGCATTGAATTTCCTTGATTAAGCATTGGATTTCCTACAAAACTCACAGATTCTGGATTAGATAAAATAAAAATGAATTCTCAACCTTGCAATCTATGGATATATGTTGAGATCCTCCACAAAGATCACATGAAATGGCCTTAACTTGCACGGTGGTTGTACCCATAGTGTATCTTTTTGTTCAAGTTCTCTTACTTGTTGTTTAATGATTGAATTACATTCGGCTCAAGAATGGTAATGGGCTTTCTTGCAACATTTCTATCAGATTGTTGCTGGTAACTGTTTGCGGCAATCTCCTCTAAAAGATCATAGTCGCCTTTCCAGACTTTTTCATTAAAGATCCACTTGCAGTTGAATCTACCAAAGCACGATTATTTCCAAAAAGACCATTATAAAATGTTTGAACATTGAGTCAAACAAGGAGCTGATGATAAGGACATTTACATAGGTTGAATCTCTTTCAAGCTTTCTATCAGTGTTGTAGATATCGGTCGACATATATCGGCCGACATAAGGGTTTTGCTCCCAAAACGACATGTTTTTTGCTTAAATTTTGTGCATAACACTTTCAATAAAACAGGTGATATATCGATCCGTTTCCAATATATCGGGTGTAAAAACGGGTAATTTGTCTCTCGTTTATTCTTTTATTAATTAAAAAACGGCATTTCGGCCTGCCTACTTAATGACTCTCTGAACCCTTCTCCATTCTTCTCGTGCCCTAGCATTTCCCTCTGCAGCTCGACTCTCTGGAGCTCTTCTCTGGTTCTCTTCCCAGATTGTTACGGCTTCTCTGGTTCTTCTCGCTGGTTTCTAAGGCTTCTTCTGGATCTTCTCCATGTCACTCCCGTTTCAGTAAAAGCACTGTAAGTCTGGTTCTTCTCTCTGGTTTCTACGGCTTCTTCTGGTTTCTACGGCTTCTTCTGGTTTCTACGGCTGCACTCAAGCTGTTCTTCTCTAGTTCATTTTTTCTCTCGAAATTCTCTAGTTTCTACGGCGCCCGATTGTGCGTAACCAAAATTGTTGACGGGCTATAAATACCAATTTTGATGAAGTTTTCAGGATCCCGCCAGGATTAGCTCTCTCATTCAGTTTGTTTCGCATCTTCAAAGAAGGGGTCATCCCCTAGGCTTCCTCATCATCCAAGGGCTTTAAAGAAGAGGATTTGTCATAGCTTGGATCCGCAAAGCAAGGAGGATTGAGAGCGAGACGTGGCCATTGCAAACCAATTGAGAAGATGTTACCGACTTGCAGGATGGAGAACCGCCATGGCGGGTGTACGCGCGGAGACCTTGCGGTGCGGGCGACAAAGGAACAGCAGGCGGTACGGTATCGCCCGGCGTTACCGACGACGATACCGTAACAGGCGGTAACGCGGCCAGCGTTACCGACGGCGATAGCATGGCAGGCGTTAGTGACGGCGCTGGGCAAGCTTAGTGTTATAGTATTTCGGTAGAGGGTATTTTGGTACTTTTTGTTGTTAGACCTCATAGTATAAGAGGTTATTATTGAAACCTATCTAAGTAAAGAAAGGGGGTTGCTCCATCTCCTTCTCTCACCTCTTCTCCTCCTTCCCCTCTACCACCGGCTCCTTCTCCCCTATCCGGTTTCTCTCCTTGCGCTGTGGTAACATTTGGTCCGACCTGCCGCTCCGCCCTCCAACGTGCCGCCGGAGATTCAACACCATGACAGTTATCACTCGCCACAACCCCACCTCTGTTGCGCTACCGCTAGGTTTTCTATGAAGATAAAGAAGAACAAAAAGAAAGACGGCTAGGGTTTGCAAGAAGAAGAAAGAAATACCTTGAAGGATAATTTGCATGCCTCCAAAAGAGGTGGAGTGGGGTATTTAAGATGCCCCACTCCACAAGGGGGCCGGCCGGCCCCCATAGGGCTGAACCAAGTCCGGTTCAGCCCCTCTCTTTTAATTGATTAGTTGCGGGCTGAACCGGATGGTTCAGCCCGGTCTTTTCCCGGTGCATCCTTCGGCCGTCTGGCGTACTTGTAACCGCGGAATCGGAGATCCTCCGGGGGCATAACATTCCCCTCCCCATCAAGAAGCAGCTTGTCCCCAAGCTGGAAGTCTGGAAAATGCTCGCGGAACTCCAAGAAGTCAACCCAAGAATTATGGGCCTCCGATAGGTCCTTCCATTTGATCAGCACCTCGGGACGGTATTCCGTGCCCCGCTTCTTCCATCTAGATAACAGGATGTCCTCCGGACTAGGCCTCAACTCACCGGTCGTCGTTGCCGCAGGTAGGAAAGGTGTAACAGTAGCGGTTGCCCCCAATTTCTTCTTCAGCAGAGAGACATGAAATGTAGGATGTATGCGAGACCCCTCCGGCAGAGCAAGGGTGTAGGCGACCGGTCCCACCCTGTGAGTAATGGAAAAGGGGCCATAATACCGTGGAGCTAGCTTCTGGTTGGCCCGCCTGGCCACGGAGAGTTGTCTGTACGGCTGAAGACGAAGAAAAACCTCATCCCCAACTTGGAATTCCCGCTCAGTTCGATGCTTGTCTGCTTGCACCTTCATGCGGGTCTGAGCGGAGAGAAGATTATCCCGCAGGACGGCTAACGTCTGATCTCTATCGCGCAAAGCTCGGTCCACCGCCGGAAGAGCTGTACTGCCTGGCTCATAAGAACGTAAGGATGGTGGCGGCCTCCCATAAACAATCTCAAAAGGAGTAACTCGGCTAGCTGTGTGGAACGAAGTATTATAGCAATACTCCGCCCAATGGAGCCAACGAGTCCAGGAGCGTGGCTCATCCGTGACAAAACAACGGAGGTACGTCTCTACCCCTCTGTTCAAGACCTCCGTCTGCCCATCGGTCTGCGGGTGATTCGCCGTACTCATACGGAGCCGAGTGCCCTGTAATCGGAAAAGCTCCTGCCAAAAGTTGCTGATGAAAACGGGGTCGCGGTCGGAGATAATCGAACGAGGAACACCATGTAAGCGAACCACCTCCCGGGCGAAAAGCTCAGCAACCGTCTCGGCGGAGTACGGATGGCTGAGAGCTAAGAAATGCCCATACTTGGAGAGCTTGTCCACAACCACCAAAATCACCGATTTGCACTGCGATCGTGGCAAGCCCTCAATGAAATCCATAGAAACTGTCTCCCACACATGCTGCGGAATCTCCAACGGGGTAAGCAGCCCGGCAGGCGCTGTGGTCTCGTACTTCTGACGCTGGCAGGTCTCACACTGCTGCACGAACCTCTGAGCATCCTTGCGAAGCCCCCTCCAATAGACAATGGCCCGAAGGCGCTGTAAGGTGCGAAGGACGCCGGCATGGCCGCCGGTTGGGGAAGAATGGAACTCCTGTAGCATAACTTCCTTCCAGGAGGAGGTAGCCGGAATCACCACCCGTCCCTGATAGTATAAGTGTCCTCCCATCAGCTGGTAGCCGGGTGGCGCGGGTTGGCCCTGCCGTAAAGCCTCCAAAATCGGACCGAACTCCGGGTCGGCTGCTATGTCGGCCTGTACGTCATCCAAAGACTCAATCAGCGGCCCCGAGATTTGAAGGATCGTGCTCTCTGGGAGACGGGATAAAGCATCTGCAACCACATTTTCCTTCCCCTGCTTGTACACAATCTCATAATCATAGCCCAGCAGCCTAGTCAGCCACTTCTGCTGTAGCGGGGAAGCCAACCGTTGCTCCAAGAAGTGCTTTCAGGCTTTGATGATCCGTGCGAACCTTGAAGTGATGGCCCAGCAAATAAGGTCGCCACAGAGTCACCGCATGAAGGATCGCCAGCATTTCCTTCTCGTAGGTGGAAAGCCCCAAAGTCCGGGGAGCTAAGGCCTTGCTACAGTAAGCTAGCGGCCTCCCCTCCTGCATCAATACTGCACCAATCCCAACCCCCGAAGCGTCTGTCTCCAAAACAAACTCCTTGCTGAAGTCGGGCAAAGCTAACACCGGTGTCGTCGTCATGGCCGCCTTGAGAGCGGAAAAAGCCTGCTCCGCCTCCCCATGCCAGGTAAAGGATTCCTTATGCAGGAGCTGGGTCAGGGGTCGGGCCAATTTCCCATAATCCCTTACAAACCGCCGATAATATCCCGTGAGGCCCAGGAAGCCTCTAAGTGCCCGCACCGTAGTAGGCCGAGGCCAGGTAACCATGCTCTCTATCTTCCGGGGGTCAGCGCGCACACCCTGCACCGACACTAGGTGGCCCAAGTACTCCACCTCCGGCTGCCCAAACGAACACTTCGACTGTTTGGCATAGAACTGATGTCGTCGAAGAATGGATAGAACCTCTGCCACGTGCTCCAAATGCTCCGCCCAACTGCGGCTGTAGATCAGAATATCATCAAAAAATACGAGAACCGACTGTCGAAGGAGAGGCCGGAAGGTCTCGTTCATAACCGCCTGAAAGGTAGAGGGGGCGTTGGAGAGGCCGAATGGCATCACCAAGAACTCGTAGTGCCCGTCATGTGTGCGGAACGCCGTCTTGTGGATATCCTCGGACTTCATCCGAATCTGGTGGTACCCCGATCGTAAGTCCAGCTTGGTGAAAAGACACGCTCCATGAAGTTCATCCAGAAGCTCCTCTATCATTGGAATAGGAAACTTATCCTTGATTGTTGACTCGTTCAGGTTGCGATAGTCCACGCAGAACCGCCCTTCTTCTTCACCAAAATAATAGGAGAGGAGAAGGCACTGGTACTTGCCCGTATAATGCCCGCCGCTAGCATCTCTTTGACACTTCGTTCGATCTCTGCCTTCTGGATATACGGGTACCGATAAGGCCTGACATTCGGGGGTGCCGCCCCCTCCTTCAACTGAATCCCATGTTCCCTGGACCTGGCTGGTGGTAGGCCACGAGGCTCCTGGAACACATCCTCGTACTGGGCTAGGAGCGCCCGGATCTCCTGCGGGACGGGCGGGGGGTCGGTCTCTGATGTCTCCACCCCTACCAGCATAGCCATGGGTGAACCTTGAACCTCCAGTCGCTGCAAACTCCTCAGAGATATCTCCTTCAGGGGTGAAGAACGAATTCCCCGTAGGCAATACTCCTTCCCCAACTGTGAAAACTCCATGGTAAGGTGCACCCAATCCGTAGTCACCCGCTGCAGCTGCCGAAGCCACTGAACCCCTAGCACCATGTCGGAGCCCCTGATCGGCAGTAAATATAAGTCTGTGAGGCCCACGTAGCTCTGTATCCTGATCTCCGCCCCTTTCATGACCCCCTCGCATCTCAGTTTGCTGCCATCCGCGACCAGGACCTGGAAAGCCGCTTCGGTATCGATCGCATGTCCCACCTTCGACGCCACCGACGGGTTGATGAAATTGTGGGTACTCCCACTATCTATCAGTATAGTGACCCTTTCCTTGCCGACCAATCCCGAGAACCTGAGGGTCACTGGAACGGCTCCCCCCTCCAGGGCCTGTATGGAGACCCCAAACTCCGTCAGATCGAGTGCCTCAAGGTCGACACCCTCTAGCGGTTCCTCCCCTTCTTCCTCTTCTTCCCTCAGCATGAAGACCTGAATCTTCTGGCAGTTGTGACCCCGCGTGTACTTCTCATCACAATTGAAGCACAGGCCTTTCTCCTTTCGTGCCTGCATCTCTGGCCAGGTCAATTTCGTAACTGTGGGCCGAATGGTGGGAGGTGGCTCCCTCCGTCCCGCTGTAGGAGCCGCGGGTGGCTTGACCGCTGTCCGGGTCCTCTGCCTGTTGTAACGCTCCTCCTGTATCCGAGCGATGCTTATGGCGTGACTCAAGCTGCGTGGCAAATACGCGTGGACCTCGTCGCGCAAGTGGTCCTTCAGTCCCGATATGAAACAGCTGAGCATCGTCTGCTCTCCCCAAGTGACCCGGTTGGCCAGCCTCTCGAACTCTGTCCGATACTCTGCCACGGTCCCCTTCTGTCGCAGCTTCTGTAACGTGGCTTCCACGTCCTCATACTCCAAAGGACCAAACCGAGAAGAGAAAGCTTCAATGAACTGTGCCCAAGGGGCATATGTCCTGCCCCTCAAGAACCATTTCGTCCACTGGTACGCGTCGTCCTCCAGGTGGAACGCCGCCAGTTGCACCCATTGTGCCTCAGGGATCTCTTGATAATTGAAGAACAATTCCGCCTTCTGGATCCACTCCAACGCGTCTCCTCCCTTGAATTTGGGAAAATTCATTCTGGCTAACTTCGGCTGCATGTGGGGACGCTGATGCGCTCCACCAAATCCACCCCCATCCTGCCCCTGAAACTCCGGACCTCCCTGTTGCACCCCCTGATTCCACATCGGGGGTCTCACCTGTCCACCTTGGTTCCCCATTTGCGGTCTCACCGGTCCCGCCTGGCCGTTTCCGTACCCCAGATTGGGATGTGCTGCTTGTTGTGGATGAACAACCCTCGCTGCCCCTCCGAGAGGGATCGCATTCGCTCCAGTGGGCCGAAACAGCCCGAAACCCTGATGTTGGGGTCTCCACGGCTGTCCTAGATGTGGACCGGCCCCCCACTGGGCTCCCCCTCCATGCCCGGCAACTCCTCCATTCCGCTGCATCCCGGCTGCTCCTTGCGCATGAGGGGTAGTACCCCAAGTCACCGCCGCTCCTCCTGCTGGTCGCAGCAGCCCGGCGCCGCCCTGGACAGGGACTTCCGGGCTCCATCCGCCTGTAGCAGTGCCGCCGGCCAGCCCAGGGAATATCCCGCCTCCTCCCGAGGTCGGGTGAGGGTTTCCGACCCCTCCTGGGCCGGAAAAGGGTCCGCCGACCCCTGCTGGGAGGCCCCAGCCTTCCGCCGCCCGGCTAGGGCCGGCTGTGGAGCCGTGCGGCCCTAGCTGGGTGTCCGGCCCCTAGCCACTGCTTCCCCACGCCTCCGGTTGACTGTACTGTGGTCGGACCCCTTGGGTTAGGGTTCCGGCGGTCGTTTCGTCTCCCGGTTCGTCTCCTCCGGCGATCTCTCCTCCGAAACCTCCTCCCGGAGGGATATTTGAAGCGTCAATGTCGGATCCATCACCGGATGTCCCCTTTCCTTTCAGATTTTGCAAAAGGAGGGATTTTAACTCCTCCATCTTCGAATCGAAGCGTTCTTCCATCGTTTTTTGGGAGTTCCTCAAGTTTTCTTCGAACGTTGCCACCGAATCCGTCAAAGCGACGTAGTTTTCCTCAATCGCCGCCAAACGTGCCATCTCCGCCTCCGTGCGTGTCACCATAGTCGCAGGAAGGATGCTCTGATACCAAATGTTGCGCTGCCGCTAGGTTTTCTATGAAGATAAAGAAGAACAAAAAGAAAGACGGCTAGGGTTTGCAAGAAGAAGAAAGAAATACCTTGAAGGATAATTTGCATGCCTCCAAAAGAGGTGGAGTGGGGTATTTAAGATGCCCCACTCCACAAGGGGGCCGGCCGGCCCCCATAGGGCTGAACCAAGTCCGGTTCAGCCCCTCTCTTTTAATTGATTAGTTGCGGGCTGAACCGGATGGTTCAGCCCGGTCTTTTCCCGGTGCATCCTTCGGCCGTCTGGCGTACTTGTAACCGCGGAATCGGAGATCCTCCGGGGGCATAACAACCTCATCCATCGACGCGGCGGATGACCTCCGCGCCCGTGCTGACACCCAAGACGCTGAACTCTCGGAAATACGGGCGACCACGTCCGCCATCCTCGCTCGCCTAGACCTTCTCGCGGCCGCATCACCGGGCGCCGCCGCTTCGACGTCGACCCGGGAGGGCAGCTTGTTTTCGGGCAACCCCCTTCACCGCAACAGTTGTAGGTCGCGGTCGAACCGCGCCCAACGGGTAACCTTCCGCCAGCCGGCCGACCTCCCCTCGCGCTAGAGTTGCCGTCTTTCACCGGAGTGGACCCAATGGGGTGGATCGCCCGCGCAGAGCAATTTTTCGACCTCCACCTCACCCATGACGACGACAAGGTGGGCACCGCTGTCGTCGGCCTCTCCGGCTCCGCCTTGCATTGGGCGTGTTGGCTTCGCCAGGTGCAACCCCACATATCATGGCCCGAGCTTAAGCACGAAATGATCCAACGCTACGATGCGCGCCACTCCGGCTCCGTCATTGAGCGCCTCTGCAGCATCCGCCAGTCCTCTGACCTCGACAATTATATTGATGAGTTTGTGGCGTTGGTCTCCCACGTACCGGGGCTCCCACCGGACCACTATTTGGGTTTTTTCCTGCAAGGATTGCTGCCCTCCATCCGTTCTCGCCTCCGAACTCATCACCCCCACACCATCTCGGCTGCCATCGACCTCGCTCGAGCCATCGAAGCAGATCTGGGCATCCGCCATCCTCCACCAGTCCACCATGCGCCACCTCGCCCGGACCCGCCTCGTGACGTGGCTCCTCGAGCATTTCAACCGGGTGGACCTCGCCCGGGCCGTTCCGCCCCACACCACTTCTCCGATGGGGAATACAACGAGCTCCGCCGAAAGGGCTTGTGCTTCCGTTGCCGCCAACCTTACTCTCCCAATCATGTTTGCTCGGTCAAAGAATTTCATGCTCTTTTTGGGGACGACACTCCGACGGAGGCGCTGGCCGAGTGCGACGAACTGGCCAACCCGAGACCACCGAACCACCCCATAACCCCAACGAACCCCTCCACTGCATGGAGCTTCCTTACTTCTCGGTTGGCGGCATCACGGGCCCTCGCACGATGAAACTCCAAGGCCGCATACGGGACCGGGACATCGTCCTCATGATCGACAGCGGGGCTAGCCACAACTTCATCTCGGAACATCTGGCGCAAGACCTCGCTCTCGCCCATCTGCCATCCCCGGAGTTCACAGTTTGCATGGGAGACGGTCGGCGACGACCGACACATGGCCATTGCCAAGCGGTAACGTTGACCATTGGCTCATGCACCGTCACGGCCGACTTCTACATCTTCGGGTTGGATGGCATTGACGTCATCTTGGGGGTTGCATGGCTCCAAACGATGGGCGACGTTCGGGTGAACTGGGCAAAGATGACCATGCACTTCCAGCAAGGACTGACCTCGTGCTGCCTCACGGGTGACTCGACCCACCTTCGGACTCCGGTCTCGTTCTGGGCACTTCAGCGCACATCGGTCGTATATTTTTCCGCATGGCTTTGGCCTCTTCAGGGCGAACAGGAGGACACGAGACCCATACCGGACAACCTCCATGACATCTTGGACGAGTTTGCCGAGATCTTCGTGGCCCCGGCCGGCCTACCCCCGGTCCGCCCCACTGACCACGCCATTGTCCTCCACCCGGGGACAGCTGCAGTGTCGGTTCGACCGTACCGCTATGGACATGTGCAGAAAGACGAGATAGAACGTCTTGTGCGGGAGATGCTTTTGGGGAGGGGGGCATCATTCGGCCCAGTGCGAGCCCCTTCTCCAGCCCGGTCCTCCTAGTGCGCAAGAAGGACGCAGTTGGAGCTTCTGCGTTGACTATCGGGAGCTCAACAAGGCGACCGTCTACGCCAAATATTCGATCCATGTCATTCAGGAGCTTCTGGACGAGCTCCATGGCGCCACCTTCTTTACCAAGCTGGATCTCCAGGCCGACTATCATCAGATTCGAGTGCGGCCGGCGGATATTCCCAAGACTGCGTTTCATACTCACGACGGCCACTTCGAGTTCTTGGTAATGTCGTTCGGGTTGACCAACGCCCCGACCACTTTCCAGGCTACCATGAATAACATCTTTCGGCCGGTACTCCGTAAACATGTCCTTGTTTTTTTTGACGATATATTGGTGTATAGTTCCAATTGGCAGGAACACCTCCAGCACGTCTGGGCCACCTTCCGCACCCTTCGCAGCCACAACCTCATACTGAATCGGAAGAAGTGCTCTTTCGGAGCCACTTCGGTTAGCTACCTGGGCCACACTATCTCGGCCCACAAGGTGGACATGGATGCCGACAAGATCGCAGCGGTTCTCCACTGGCCGACCCCCACATCCGTACGTGAGGTGCGCGGTTTTCTGGGTTTGACCCGCTACTACCGGCGATTCATTCAAGGCTATGGGACATTGGCCCGCCCCCTCACCCAGTTACTCAAGAGTTCAGAAGAGGGCCCCTTTCTTTGGTCGGCCGCGGCCATGGCTGCGTTTACGACCCTTCAATCGGCTCTCGTGCACGGGCCGGTGCTGGCCATGCCAGACTTCCAACAGCCTTTTGTGGTCGACTGCGACGCGTCGGGCACCGGTGTCGGCGCGGTTCTCATGCAGTCCGAAAAACCGATTGCCTTTTATAGTCGTGCCTTCTCGTCCACCGTTCGCAGCCGATCGGCGTACGAGAATGAGCTCATGGCCCTTGTCTTGGCGGTACAGCATTGGTGACCGTATCTCCTCGGTTGGTCGTTTGTGGTTCGCACGGATCACCACAACCTCCGCTACCTTTTGCAACAAAAAATAGCAACACCGGCACAACAAGTTTGGGTCGCCAAGCTCTTGGGCAACGACTTTTCGATCGCTTTCCGCTCCGGCAAAACCAACCAGGCGACCGAAGCTCTCTCCCACCAGCCGCACGCCCCAGAGTTGACAGCCATTACTCGGCCAGTATGGGAGGAGGGCTCCGACATTCAGGAGGGCGTCGAAAAAGATCCATACTTATCATCGATTCGCACGGACCTCATCGCCAATCCGGCGGCGCACCCCCCCCCCCCCCCTACACACTCATTGGCGGCAGGCTGTTCTACCGCGGTCGTCTGGCGCTTTCCGCCTCCTCCGCATGCATTCCGCGTTTGTTGGCCGAGTTCCACGCGTCGCCAACCGGTGGTCATGCCGGCGCATTTCGGACCTACCGCCGCTTGTCAGCCTCCTTGTTTTGGCCACAGATGTTTCGTCAGATCAAGGCCTACGTCGACGCATGCATTCCTTGTCAGAAGGCCAAATACGAGTCGATGTTTCCCGGCGGTCTCCTGCAGCCCCTCCCGATACCGGAACGTATATGGGAGGACATTGCCATGGACTTCATCACCCGGCTACCGCGATCCGACGGGTTCGACTGTATACAGATAGTCGTGGACCGCCTCTCAAAGTATGGCCATTTCATCCCTCTTCGCCATCCATACACGGCAAAATCAGTAGCGGATAGTTTCATCGTCGGGATCGTGCGCCTTCATGGTTTCCCGCGCTCTATCGTTAGTGACAGGGACACTCTCTTCTTGAGCAGTTTTTGGACCTCCTTATTCCGTTTGCAAGGAACTAGACTCCGCATGAGCACCGCCTACCACCCGCAGACGGACGGACAGTCCGAGGTTCTCAATCGGTGCCTAGAGACCTACCTCCGGTGTTTTATTGGCGAGAGGTTGGGGACTTGGGCCAAGTGGCTCCCTTGGGCGGAATACTTCTACAACACGGCCTATCACTATGCGGCCAACACCTCCCCGTTCGAAGTGGTTTACGGCCGCCCACCTCCATCAATTGTGCGACACCTTCCGGGCGAGTGCCTCGCGGCCCACCTTCAGGATCGCGCACCATTCTTGGCAGTTTAAAGCATCACCTCCGGCGAGCCCAAGCCAAATTGACCTCTTTTGCCAATCGCAAACGCAGGGACCTACAATTCAACATTGGGGAGAAGGTGTTCATCAAGCTACATCCCTACCGACAACTGTCCGTGGATCGCCGCGCGTGCCCAAAATTGGCACCGCGTTTCTTCGGCCCGTTCGAAGTAATCGGCCGGATTGGAGCAGTGGCTTACCGCTTTCGGTTACCGGAAGGCAGTCGGATTCATCCCGTTTTCCATGTGCCGCGGCTTCGCCGTGTCATCGGCGACCACCTATTCGTGGATCACATCCCAAACAACGTGGATTATTCGTGTGCGGCACCATTGTACTCGGCCGCTATTATCGACCGTCGGTCACCTCACTCAGGCGCGGGATTTCCCGAGGAAGTCCGGGTGGCATGGCGCCATCGGCCACAGTCCGAGAGCACGTGGCTGATTCGAGACGATTTTCGCCGTCAATTTCCAGATTACTGCCTTGAGGACAAGGCCAATTTCTCAGACGGCGGCATTGTTACCGACTTGCAGGATGGAGAACCGCCATGGTGGGTGTACGCGCGGAGACCTCGCGGTGCGGGCGACAAAAGAACAGCAAGATGTACGGTATCGCCCGGTGTTACGACGACAATACCGTAGCAGGCGGTAACGCGGTCGGCATTACCGACGGCGATAGCATGGCAGGCGTTCGTGACGGCGCTAGGCAGGCTTAGTGTTATAGTATTTCGGTAGAGGGTATTTTGGTACTTTTTGTTGTTGGACCTCATAGTATAAGAGGTTATTATTGAAACCTAATTTGTATCTTTGGATCATCTAAGTAAAGAAAGGGGGATGCTCCCTCTCCTTCTCTCACCTCTTCTCCTCCTTCCCCTCTACCACCGGCTCCTTCTCCCCTATCCGGTTTCTCTCCTTGCGCTGTGGTAACAGAAGACGTGTAACGTTGAGAGGTGGTGAAACCCTCTTGGACCTCGGACGACAAACAAGGACTGTGTGGGAGGCTAGCTACCTCCCCCATATCCGAGGACAAGTCTCGAGCAAGGGTTGTATCTCTATTCTTGTCTTCCGCCTCACTAGGTTTCCATATGTTTACCTTTTCTTCTATTGTATTGATGATGGATGTTGTTTGAGGTTGTGAACACTTGTAATCATGTCTCTCACTTTGTTCTTGCAAAACGATTGATTCATGATTTCACTCTTGTTCATGACGTTGGTGCATGTGTTGGAGATTGCTTGTTGTGATGATGAAATGCTTGTGTTTGATGATGATGTGCTCTTGTGTTGATGGGAATGTGGGTCTCAAAGCTCTCTTAGTCTAGGTTTTTCTTTCATGCAAGTAGTGTAGTAAACCAACTTTAAACAACGTACCGCACCAACCTTAATAACCAAATCAATTGATTCGATTAATCCACTACTCTGTGTTCCTCGAGAGATCGATACTCGGTGGTTACTCACTATTTTATTATTATTTCGATAGGTACACTGCCGACACCCTCTCCTCCGTGGGAGTGGTGGTCGTAGAAGCGGTCAACTTCTACTTGTTTATGTGATTTAATAGCGTGCACGGCCCTTATATCAACATGCATGCTTTCATCATTTAAAGTAATGGTGTATACTTACATGTACGTTCAGTTTAATTTTATGTGGGGAAATATGGTTATTTGCAAGTTATTGTATAATTCTTCGTAACTTCTATACTAACTTTAATGGCCATTACTTCGTCACTAAAAACAGAACATTTACATGCATGGTTACCACTAATATTAAAACTATGCATGAATATACTTTCAACATGATGAATGAAACGTAGCTACTGTAGATTTAGAATCTGCATTCATATAATAAAGTGAAAACGTGCGATAAGGAAGATGATGAAGAAAATCGAATGTGATAAGGAGAGTACATTACCTTAGAAACTCTTTTAGAGTTGAATATAGAAACCATAAGAGTGAGGAAGCAGTAAAGTGATTTGATAGGGGATGCTTCTCCATGGGAGACTGAGACTCCAACTTCTTCCGCCTGGAATTTTGATTTTCTTATGGTACGTGCAAGGTTAAAAATAGGTAAGATAAGGATTTTAGGGTTTATTCATAGAGAGCTGCAATTTGAGCCCTTGGATCATCTCGAAATTCTCTTGGATTATTACGTTTAAACACACAAGATGGCATGGATTCAACAGCTATTCAATGCATATTATAAAGTAAAAAAAGAAGCAATAAAGAGAGATTCAGAGCTATGCTTCAACATATTTACCATTTAATATAGAAATTTGTATGGGGCGAATCTAAATACTAAATAGTATATATTGTAGGAGTAAGTGCATATCAATTTAGAAATCACAAGTTTTCAGAATGCCAACCACAGTAATTGTAGATCCTTTACATATAATTCATTTACAATAAAACTACAACTGCAGGACATAATATTCAATTTACAAACTTCCACGTATAACTCCTTTACAAAAAAACTACAACTACAAGATATAACATTCAATTTATAAGCATTCCCTTTGTTATATGGAGCAGACCAACTAATTATAGCAGCCCTACTTCCTTACAAATATTTAAATAAAATGCAGGATCAGCCAAGCTGACTTAGTAACTGTTACGCCGCCGCTACGCTTTACGGGGCGCCATTACGTACGGATGAGCAAAGGCGCGCTAAACAACGGGGCTGAACCTTCCGGTTCAGCCCCCACGCAGTGAACCGGACGGCCGAGGGCTGAACCAGGCGGGTTCAGCCCTCTTTGGAGGGGCCGGCCGGCCCCCTCCTTGCCCGGGTATTTATATACCTGGGCAGCCCCCCTTTTGGGGTTATGCAAGAAGTATTTGGTTAGTCTCTTTTCCCTCTCTCAAACCCTAATCTTCCTTCTCTTTCTCTCTAGATCTTCTTCTTTAGTCTCTCTAGTAGCTTTGCCCTAACATTTGGTATCAGAGGTGTTCGTCTCTCCGACATGGTGAACACGCGCTCTCAAGAGGAGTCCTCACGGATCGAAACCCTAGAGGAGAACGTTGTTGGCCTAACCGACTCGATGGCAGCCATGGAAGGGCGGATGGAGGCTCGGATGGAGGAATTGAAAGCCTTGCTGAAAGGGAAGGCATCCACGAGCGAGGATTCGGCCGGATCGGGCGCCGATCTGGCCGCTGCGGGCGCGCGAGTCGCGGACGGTATCGGAGGCGTCCGTCTTACGGAAGACGAGTGGGCACGGGGCGGCGGGATTCCGCCTGGCACGGGCTGGCAGGGGGGTTCGTCGGCTTATGGGGTAGCAGCGGGGGGCTCGGCAGCAGTCTACGGGGGTCCGGCAGGGCCGATTCCGCCAGGAGCTGTAGCGGCGGGGTTCGCCGACCCTGGAGCGGCCCGGGGACAGGGTCGACAGGGCTGGGCGGAGCCGGCAGGGGTTCGTCGAGGCTGGGAAGAGCCGGCTGGGCTCCGGCGACCTCCAGATCCCGCGGGATACCAAAGGGGGGGCTTCTTCCTCCTCCCCGTGGGTTTGGGCCGCCGGGCATGGCCGGATTTGGCCAAGCGTGGGCCGGACAGCAACAACCTCCTCCTTGGGGAAACGGTCCGCATCAAGGCTACGGCGGATTCGAGCAGGGTGAGCCGGCAAGACGGGAAGGAGGTCATGGGGGACAACGCTTGACTCCCGGAGTAACTCGCATGTACTTTCCGGAGTTCGAGGGCGGCGACGCATTGGAATGGATTCAAAAGGCTGAACTTTTTTTCCAGTATCAAGACGTGCCTGAAGGTCAGTGGGTGCAGTTAGCGTCCTTCCACTTAAAGGAGGACGCTTTCCAGTGGACGCAGTGGTTCCTACGGGGACGGGAGTACGTGCCTTGGGGAGAATTTGTGGATGGATTTACGGCCAGATTTGGTCCACTTGAGTACGAGAACTTTGAAGCCCTCCTTCAGAAGCTTCGTCAGAAAGGCTCGGTGCTGGAGTATCGCACTGAGTTTGAAAAGTTGGCAAATCGGGTTCAGTGGCCGGAGCGGACACTCTACAGCTGTTTCATATCTGGCCTCAAGGAGCACATTCGTGACGAGGTACAGGCACTCATGCCTCGGTCATTGAACCACGCCATTACTTTGGCGCGCATTCAGGAGGAGCGGTTCAACAGGCAGCGAGCACGCATCACGAGTAGACCGCCTTCGGCCCCTACCACAACAGCACGACGGGAGCAGCCCACGGGTAGCAAACCGATGGTGACTCGGTTATCGTGGAGTGAGTTGGCCGCTCGGAAGGAGAAGGGGTTGTGCTTTAATTGCGACGAGAAGTTTGTACCTGGCCATAAATGCCAGAAGATAACAGGTCTTCATGTTGCATCAGGATGTGGACGACGAGCCGGCTCCAGATGAGGAGTTAGAGGTGGACTTGGACGAGACGGAGTTCGGGGTTTTTCTTCATGCTCTTGAGGGTTGCGCTCCCCCGCTTACTATGCGGCTGGCGGGCCGGATCGCCCAAGAGAAGGTTACTATTCTGGTGGACAGTGGGAGCACCCACAACTTCATACATCCCGACGTGGCGCGGCGAGTTGGGCACGTGGTTGACAAGGGGGCTGTCTTTCATGTTATGGTGGCGGATGGCAGCAAGCTTCGATGCGAAGGGGTCAAGGGGTGTTGAAGGGCGTGGAGCTGCGGCTACACGGCTATGTGGGACGGACTGACGTTTACATGTTGCCTATTCGGGGCTCAGACATGGTGTTGGGAGTTCAGTGGTTGCGCCAGTTGCAGCGGGTGACTTTCGACTGGGAGCACATGACGATGGAGTTTGTGCATGCGACAGGCAGTTTTGCTTGCAGGGTCTCATGTCATCTCCTATTAAGGAGGTTTCTCTTCGCAGCATGCAGCGGTTGAGCGGGGGTGGCCAGATGATGGTCGTCCTTCGGGAGGTCCCGACCGGCGAGCCGACGCCTTCAGAGGTACCGGTTCAGTTACAGTTACTTCTGACAGATTATGCTGATGTTTTTCAGGAACCACGCACTCTGCCTCCGCCGAGGTTCCGTGATCACCGTATCCCGCTCAAGGCGGGTGCTGAGCCCACGAATGTTCGTCCGTACCGCTACCCACACGTTCAGAAGGCGGAGATCGAGCGCAGTGTCAGCGAGATGCTGGAGGCCGGCATCATTCGGCCAAGTACGAGCTCCTTCTCGGCTCCCATTATTCTGGTCAAGAAGAAGGACGGGTCCTGACGTTTCTGTGTGGACTACCGTGCCTTGAACGGCGTTACGGTCAAGGATAACTTCCCGATTTCCCATATCGAAGAGTTGCTGGATGAGTTGCATGGGGCCCAGCGTTTCACCAAGCTGGATCTTCGCTCCGGCTATTACCAGATCTTGATGGCACAGGAGGACATCCATAAGACGGCTTTCCGGACTCATGACGGCCACTACGAGTTCTTGGTTATGGTCAATGGGCTGACCGGAGGGCCCTCTACATTCCAGGCCAACATGAACGAGATGTTTAGAGATTTCCTGCGGGTATTTGTGTTGATCTTCTTCGATGATATACTCATCTACAACGCGAACTGGGAGGACCACGTGGGCCACGTGGAGCAGGTCCTTGCCAGACTACGTCAGCACAACCTTTATGCCAACCGTTCCAAGTGCTCCTTCGGTCAGGAGGAGGTGGAGTATTTGGGCCACTTGGTTTCCGGTCAGGGCGTCAAGGCCGACCCACGGAAGATTCAGAGTATGCAGTCTTGGCCGCGACCGGTTACAGTCCGCGCCTTGCGGGGTTTTCTGGGGCTCACAGGGTATTACCGGCGGTTTGTCCAGGACTATGGCAAGATAGCTCGGCCACTGACACAGCTACTGCAGAAGGGCTCCTTTTCTTGGAGTGAGGAGGCGGAGGAGGCATTTCAAGCCCTCAAACGGGCCATGACCACCACGCCAGTCTTGGCTTTACCGGATTTCACGCAGGAGTTCGTTCTGGAGACGGATGCCTCAGGTGTCGGCATCGGGGCGGTTTTGATGCAGGCAGGGCGGCCGATAGCCTTTTACAGCAAGGCCTTGGCCCCTCGTACTTTGGGCCTCTCGGCCTACGAGAAGGAGATGTTGGCAATTATTCACGCCGTGGCTGTTTGGCGGCCATATCTCTTGGGTCGACACTTTAAGATCCGGACAGATCATCAGAGCTTGAAGCATTTCCTGGACCAACGGGTCTCATCACCGCTACAGCAGAAGTGGGTGACTAAGCTTCTCGGTTACGACTACGAGATTGTGTATCGCCGTGGCAAAGAGAATGTTGTCGCCGATGCCCTCTCTCGTCTTCCGGAGGCTGCTATCGCTCATATTTCGGGGCCGTTGGTCGATTCTGTGGAGGATATTCAGGAAGAGGTCCGGCGATCAGACACGCTGCGTCCGTTGGTGGAGGCTTTACAGCGGGGAGAGACCGTCGCAGCTGGCTATCACTTGTGTAATGGCCGGCTTTACTATCGGGGTCGGGTGGTCGTGCCCGCCGATTCAGCTTGGAAGACTGTGTTGATGCATGAGTTCCATTCTTCGCCTACAGGAGGGCATGCGGGGGTGCTCCGGACACTTCAGAGGGCACGAGCCAACGTGTTTTGGACAGGCATGCGACGGGACATTCAGCAGTTCGTTCGCCACTGTGAGATCTGCCAGCGGCAGAAATATGAGACCTCTTCTCCGGCAGGGCTGCTTGTACCGTTGGAGATTCCGCAGCAGATTTGGGACACAGTGTCCATGGACTTCATTGATGGGCTGCCAAAGTCTAAAGGGAAGTCTGTAATTCTTGTGGTGGTGGACAAGCTGTCCAAATATGGTCATTTTCTGGCGCTCAGTCATCCGTACACCGGGGAGTCTGTGGCCGCACTCTTTGCTCGAGAGATCGTTCGCCTGCATGGCCTCCCCCGCGCCATTATCTCTGATCGGGACCCTACCTTCGTCAGTGGGTTCTGGAAGGAGCTGTTCCGGCTGCAGGGCACTCGCTTACACTTCAGCACGGCTAACCACCCGCAGTCGGATGGTCAGACGGAGGTGCTTAATCGTGGGGTCGAGACTTATCTACGTTGCTTTGTGATGGATGAGCCGCGGAGCTGGTCGGACTGGTTACATTGGGCCGAGTACTGTTACAACACGGCCTACCACTCCGCCAGCAGGATGACACCATTTGAGGTGGTTTATGGCCGGCCTCCTCCTACTTTGGGCAGCTATGAGCCCGGGAGCACCGCTCTTCCGGCGGTGGATCGCGCTCTGCTGGATCGGGATCGCATGTTGGTCTCACTTCGGGAGAATCTCCGTCTAGCCCAGGATCGCATGAAGGCCCAGGCGGACAAGCACCGCACTGAGCGGGAGTTCGCTGTTGGTGACGAGGTGTTCCTCAAGCTCCAGCCGTGCCGGCAGTTGTCCGTTGCTCGTCGTGGCAACCAGAAACTGTCCCCACGCTACTACGGTCCCTTTCAGATTGTCAGCAGGGTGGGACCGGTGGCTTATACACTGGCATTACCGGAGGGTTCGCGCATCCATCCTACATTCCATGTCTCTTTGCTCAAGCGGAAGGTAGGGCCGCACGTCTAGCCGAACACTTTGTTACCTAAGGTCACTTCGGCAGGTGAGCTGCGGCCACTTCCTGAAGATATTTTGATGCTCAAGTGGAAGAAACGGGGCACGGAATACCGGCCCGAGCTCTTGGTCAAATGGAAGAACCTGACTCCGGCACACAATTCTTGGGTGGACTTCTTCGACTTTATGGAGCTCTACCCCGACTACCACCTTGAGGACAAGTTGGTTCTTGATGGGGAGGGGAATGTTACGCCCCCGCTACGCTTTATGGGGCGTCATTACGTACGGAGGAGCAAAGGCGCGCTAAACAACGGGGCTGAACCTTCCGGTTCAGCCCCCACGCAGTGAACCGGCCGGCCGAGGGCTGAACCAGGCGGGTTCAGCCCTCTTTGGAGGGGCCGGCCGGCCCCCTCCTTGCCCGGGTATTTATATACCCGGGCAGCCCCCTTTTGGGGTTATGCAAGAAGTATTTGGTTAGTCTCTTTTCCCTCTCTCAAACCCTAATCTTCCTTCTCTTTCTCTCTAGATCTTCTTCTGTAGTCTCTCTAGTAGCTTTGCCCTAACAGTAACATGCAAATCCATTTAGGCACCTTGGGTTCTACCTATAATTTCATGCATATCCTTGCAATAAGAAGCATTTAAATATGTTGTTTATACAAGATTAAGTATAGACTGTATAGTTTAAAAAATGTATTGTGAATGTTATTGGACAATAATATACTATATTATGACTACTTAAACAATATAGTTTCAAAGTTGTTCAATCAATTCAAAATCATTCTGGCTATTCAATTTCAATAGCTTCTAGCCCATGTAGTTTCAAGGTCTATCATGTTATTCAAAGTCAATAACATTTATGCTATTCAATATCATTCAGTCTTTAGCATGTATCGTGAAATTTCACTTTCATATATGATGTTATACATTCAATTAAAGGTTTCTTATTCTTCTCCTTTAGAATAAAACAAGATCTCTATATAATAGATCAAGCATATAGTACGCACTTTTCTCATCACTAAAAGTTCTTTTAACACAAATATCACACACAATTGCCCTTTTTTTTTCTTTTCACTATACTTCCTTAGGAATCAAAACCAAGCCAGAACCTTAATTCTTTATTAAAAAGTCTCTCTACATATGAGTTTGGAGGTTTATAAATTCATTAATTCAACACATGTATAATAAATACATTTGGTAAAATTATATTTGACTAAGACTATGGCTATGAGACCATCGTCAACATGACTTGAATTTCCTACTAACCCAAGAACACAGTGCCTAATTAATTTTAACACCAGCCTTAGAAACCCAAACCCCCATGATTTTTATCTTTATATAATATCCATAACAATAATATATAAGGCTTATTCATTTCAAAGCAAATGGGTATCACCTTTCTTCCAACAAAACTTGGGTACTGACACGTGAATTTAACTCCCAATCTCCATGGACTACTTAGAAGATATACACACTATAGCAAAACATTATAATATTGTCCTGTAAACCATTTCCTCCCATCAAATATACAATAACCTCACAAATACTAATCATTTGGCTTGAAAACATTTAATCCCTTATACATCAAAAATTGATAGAATCATGACATGGAATTCCCTGTGTAAAAGATAAAGGATGTTTCCTTTATAATTCCACAAAAGTAAGAAAAAATTTAATTTAAAATCAATATAGTACCTTTGAAAGATATTTATTCCTTTCTCTTCTTCATCTCCTTACTTTAAATCCCTAGATTGTTGACTTCTCCTCCCTAGAAATGCTCTTTTTTTCAATCCTCCTCAAAACCAACGACCACATCTGGAATAAACATGATTAATTGAAGATAAGGCTTTGTAAATAATAGAGATGTCTTATTCCAGAAAAAAATTATATACATCATGCACTTGTCTTTGATTAAAAAGAAACACATTATGATTTTGTAAAGTGAAAGCTATGAATCGTCAACCAACGCTCACTAAGAAGCAGTCATTATAGTTGAAGACAGAATAGTGGTAATGCAGTCGTCGAGCAAGCTCTGTTTATTTGAGTTGTGGGAATGCAAGTGGGGGAATGGGAGCAGCAGTGGGAGTACGAACTCCCATCCCGCGGTGGGAATGTGGGCTAAAAATAGAGTTATTAGCCTTTCCTACAAATGTTACAATCAAAATAGAGGTTTACCAAACACATGGCTACCTCCGGTGTCATTTTTCCTCACCGGAGATGGATCAAAAACGTCCAAACAAACAGAGCTTTAATCATCAAGCAATTGATTAATCGTCAAACAGTAATCGTCAACCACATGTCAGATTGCATGTAACATCCTAATTTTTGGGCCTCACTGTTACGGGTCCTTTTTTATGGCATTATTTATTATTATTATTTATTTTTTAATATGCATTTATTCTGTCTTAGAGTCGCCCCTTATATGGTGTCGTTATTTATGTCATGTCTTTATGTGGTGTCCTTTTTAGTCGCATGTCCAAGTTCGTCTTCTATTTCCATTAAAGGTCCGTTGTAAGTCCTATTTAAAGGACAATAAGGATCTTGTATGAGTAAGCAATGAAATAGTTCTATTTCCCTAAACTCTAAAAGAGATCTTGGAAGCTCTCCTCTCGAGCACACCCCTCTTAGGCAGTCGCGGTCAAGGCTCCACAGTATATCCTCCACCATCATCTCCACCTCCGGCCACTCCTCCGACAACCTACGAGTAGGCCCATAACAACTTGGTATCCTCGGTCCTCTTCCGTCGACGCTAGTCAACTTGATCCTTCACGCATCTCCTCCAGTGGCACAATATTTTACTTGCAGCGATTTCAACAATTGTGCGCGAAGCCGCTGTCCGTGCACCCAAGCTCCAACTCCAGTCGTCGGGTCTCACGACCAATCGTTCACCCCAGCGCTATTTCGAGCCTGATTTTACTCGCACGCGCACGCATCCTCAGTCAATTGCGTCTCCAATCGACCGCATCTCCAACGCTATTTCCCTCCACCGGAACCGTATCTCCAGTAGCCGCAAGCTTACAATCGTCTTCCTCTGGTTCGACAAGAATCAAGCAGCCCACGTCTAGTTCGACGGGCCGCTTCTTCTTCATCTCCGACGGGATCTACTGGAACCCACCACGACTTGTTTTTTTTCGCTTCTGCTCCTTCAACGTCCCAGATTAGAGACGTCCTTGCCGCATCCAACATCACCGCCAGCAGACGACATTTTGCACGGAGCCCGTCATCTCCATCTCTCAACACCTACGACACCGAAGCCCACTCGTTTCCACGGGCTACTCACGGAACGGCAGACAATGCCGCTCCATCAATCACGCGGCCGTCAGGTCCCGCCTTTGGCACCCACACGTCGTTTAGGCCGACTGACAGAAGGAGTATTTAATTCGCACATCCGCAATAATCTGCTACCATATTTAGCAGTGAGGATTTAATTAATTCCGCTATATCGCCTACCTTGGAATTAATTTAGTCCTATTTTGGGTCGTGAGTCATACGGGCCTAGGAATTACTATCCATCACTGAAGCTATTATTCTGTCGCGTTATACCCGGTTGGAATTCCCCGCCTACGATGGGAAAACTGATCCCTTGGGCTGGCTCACCAGGTGCGAACAATTCTTTGGCCATCAACAAACTCCGGCAGCTGAACGGCTTCCTCTGGCCTCCTTCCACCTTCTCGACTCGGCCTTGCTCTGGGCCACTCATCTCCTCACTGATCAGTCGGACCTGGCGTGGGACGACTTCAAGCGATTTTGCAACCTAAGTTTCGTCCCTCCCGTCCTCACTCCTCAGCAACCCCCTCGGTACCCTCACGACACTACGCCATACGGGCTCCGTAGACGACTATTTGGACCAGTTTCAACTTCTTCTGGCGCACGTCACACTTTCCCCAGAGATGCAGGTCAGCATCTCCACCGTCGGACTTCGCGATCGTCTGTGACTTGATGTTGAATTTGAGGCTCCTCAAGACTTAGTGACTGTTATGAGTCTGGCCAGGCTATGTGACTGTCGCCTCCAACTGGCACATGAGGTCTATTTTCCCACCGACACGGGCATTCAGCAAGGCCGTCCCGAGGGTCATCCAGGCCCACCAGGCCGCAAACTATCTCGGGCCGAGATGATGGAACGGCGCACGCAGGGCTTGTGTTACAACTACGACGACCAGTGCACTCACGGCCACAGGTGCAAACGACTTTTCTATCTACACGTCGAGGACTCTGATGATAATGATGTCAGATAACGCGGACACCATTGATCTCACTTGAGCTTGAGGACAAACTCTTTTTTGCAAGGCGGGAGAGATGTACGGGTCCTTTTTAATGGCACTATTTATTATTATTATTATTATTATTATTATTATTATTTATTTCTTAATATGCATTTATTCTGTCTTAGAGTCGCGCCCTTATATGGTGTCATTATTTATGTCGTGTCTTTATGTTATGGTGTCATTATTTATGTCGTGTCTTTATGTTGTGTCCTTTTTAGTCGCATGTCTAAGTTTGTCTTTTATTTCCATTAAAGGTCTGTTGTAAGTCTTATTTAAAGGACACTAGGGGTCTTGTATGAGTAAGCAATGAAATAGTTCTATTTCCCTAAACTCTAAAAGAGATCTTGGAAGCTCTCTCTCGAGCACGCCCCGCTTAGGCAGCCGTGGTCAAGGCTCCGCAGTATATCCTCCACCGTCATCTCCACCTCTGGCCACTCCTCCGGCAACCTCCGAGTAGGCCCATAACACTCACTAAGTTGAGCTAGCTCGGGATCCTGACTGCCTTACTTTATTAACCTCAAACTAGATTAGCCTTATAACATGAGTTCAGCCGGTCCCCACGAAAAAAACTTCTAGAAGTATTAAAAGATGGTACAAGAAAAACACAACGATAAAAAAACAGCAACTACTGGAGAATCGCAAAGGCGCACTACTAGAAAAAGGACATTTTGCCATGGCAGATTGTTGTGGCAAATTGTCAAAATATGTTGGAAATACTTTTTGCCACGGTTTTGCGCCAGGTTGTAGCTGTTGTTAATACTAGCATATCAAAAGGTATTTCCTGTGGCATTGGTTTTCAGGAGGGTGCATCTAGAACATCCACCCAAGAAACAGAGTATGTGGATGTAAGCATTTCCAAGAAAGAATCTACAATTCACCCTGTATGAATCAATAACAAATTTCCAATATGCTTTTTTAATGGAGAGTTTCAAATATAAGCTAAGCCAAACAAATTTGTACATAATTTACAACAAAGAAGTATCAGATCTTGTCAGACAATTTGCTTTTGATGGATACTTCCAAATATACGATAAGCCAAACAAATGTGTACAAAATTTACAATAAAGAAATTTTGCTTCATCCTTTTCAGCTAATTCCCTCCCCACCCAATTTTTTTGCTAAATAGACCGATTCAAAGAAGCTGAAATTATTTATCTCCCATATACTCCCATTCAGTGAAAGTAGGAGGCTACGAACAAACAAAAAATATTATATTTATATAGGGCCGTTTACCAGGATCTCCCCTGTGAGTATGCAAAACAAATATTTGTATGCATGCATGTTATGAAACATAAACTTAGAAGTGAGTTTTATGCAATTTTAAAGATAGAAGGGTGCAGCAAGTAAGCTGACTCAGAAGAGAGGTTTGGGTATTTATAACATGTGTGTGTATGCATAAACAATATCAAAAGAAGTTCTTTAAAAGATTTAATGATCCTCGTATAAGACCATCAAAAGCATCTAGGTTGTCTGCACTTTACATGAGAGAGAGGGGGAAGGGTGAGGAGAAAAGAAAAGTTTTTCCTAGACCTCTTAAATCTTCTAAAATAACTAGGGCCTAGGGGAGAGAGGGGGGACGGGTGAGTGGAGGTGCAAAGTGTTTTTTTAACTTCCATTTCAAATTAGTCGTATAGGAGGGCACGTGGGCCGCTATTTCTGACCGTGCGCACCTAAAGCATCCATAGACGGGTGGAGTCCGTTCACAATCAAGAGCAGCCGTTCACAAATATGGCATCATGCATGACTGCTAGATACTTTAAAAGTACTTTGGCTTCTTGATGATCCTCATATAAGACCAACAAACATATACCAACACTACATCCAAACTCATCTATCCTTATCTATACTTATATCATAAATAACCCAATTTCATTGCAAGCATCTCGACGCCAGCCATCTGCAAAACTCCAATGTAAATTCCTCACCTCCACGCTACAGTGCCAATAACGGTGGGAGGACAAAAATTTAAATTCCCGGCCATCAAAGCTCAAAAATGCCAAACAACTTTTACATGAGACATTTTGGCGTTTTAGTGAGTTTCACGTCCGCCAAAAGTGAATCCTTCATCATCTCCCGCTTCTGCAACACAACTTCCTAAATCCCTCGACCCTCTCACTACAGCCACATGAAGCTCTCATGCATCTGCTCTGCCCAACATCAATCCCTATGGCGACCCAAGTAACCGTGACTGTTGTTATGGGCTTCTGTCGTAACAGCGGTAGCGTCGCCAAAGGATGGCCGAAGGTGGGATGACGTTGGTGAGGATACATTGGAGCTGGAACCGCGGCTGCTTAAGGCAGGGTGTGCTCTGGAGGAGAAAGCTACCACAATCTCATTAAGTGGACAAGGAATAGATAACTTCTTGCTTACCATTACAAGACCCAAGGGGGCCTTTAAATAAGAGATACAAGGGCATAAATGTAAATCTCCGACACTTGGACTAAGATAAAATACGATAAAACATAATAAAGGACACATAATAAAACCTTTACACATGCACATAAAGTTGGGCACGAAGTCCATAACATCTCTCCCGCCGTGGAAAAAGAGTTTAACCTCAGCTCAAGGGAGATCAATGACGATGTCAACTTCACCTGATTCCCTCGTCATCAAAGTCCTCCACGTGCAGATAAAAAGCCTTTTGCACCTTGTCCGCGAGTATACTACTAATCGTAGTTATAGCATAACCCTTGTGTGCGCAGGTCAGACATTTCCACACGAGACAGTTGGCGGATCTACGGGATTTGGGAGCCCTCGCCACGTCCCTCCTGAGTCCCTGTACTAGTGGTGATGTATGCCTCCAGAGCCAGTGGAACTCAACGGTCGCACAATCCGGCTTAACTCATAGCAGTCAAAAAGTCCCGAGGAGCATCAAATTCGCGACGTTAAAGCGTAGTCGATCGCGAAGCCCGTCTGTAAAGATGGTGACCTGCATCTCAGGGGGTATCATGACCTGAGCTAGAAGAATCTGAAACTGTTCTAGATATCCATCAATCGACCTTGTCTGACATAATGTCGTGAGGGCAAGGGAGTTGTTGTGAATCGGGAGGCCAAAGCATAGGTTGCAGGCCCGCTTAAATTCGTGCCAGATCATTCCAAAATTGTCAACCTGCAAACAAGTGAACCATAACTGAGCAATAGCAAGCACGTGGAAGGAGGCCAGAATTATGCATTCTATCACCAGTGTCTGCTTATGGCTAAAAAATTGTTTACATCTGGTGAGTCAACCTAAAGGATCGTCTTTCTCATCATAAGGTGGGAATGCCAACTTGGTGTAACGGGGCACGATGTTGCCTTCAGGTGGTACCATAATCGGGGGATCAGGTCAGAGAAATAGTGGTGGAGTCGCCTGCCTATTGCAAGCTTGATCAGTAGGTGGGGTTGTAACGACCGGAACGGCGGTTGTCAGATCATTAAGCTTGTTGGGTGAGTGTGGTCATGTCTTCCGGCTGACGTGCTTCGGTGTCCCGAAGGCGTGCTTCTATGGATGTCATGAATATTTGCATTAGATCGCTAATAGTATCCATTAGATCGGGCGAGACCCCCATATAGTGTGTATGACTGTCGAAGATAAAATGGAGGTAGCATGAGATAAAGAGCGGGTGACTGGACGGATCGATTCCTCTGAGGCGGCTGGTTGTGTGTTGGAACGAGAGCCGCGACGTTTCCATATGATGATTCCAAAAAAGGAACACCCTTTTCTCCTTCTATTTTTTGGAGGCTTCCTCTTTTTTTAGTAAAACCATACCCTGCATTTTTGCAAGACAATTAAGCATCCTATTTAATAATATTGAAGGCAGTATGTGGCTAGTCAAGGCACAGAGCTCGATAAGTGCTCCTGCGGCTGCGGGCTTGAAAAGCAGTGAGGGATCGAGAGGTAAAGGTGTGTGGCACGAGGAGAGGAAGTGTGCTGCTCTGCGTGCATCCAACAGAAAAGAAGGTGTGCCGCTGGAGGAGACTGAAGGAAGAAGATCCCTCGGCGACAGAAATTTGAGCCCTGGAAGGTTGACGACGCTGAGCTCGGCAGAGGCTGGGACGTCGACGTTGATGTCTGGAGGGAGACGAAGCTGCCGCGATGATCACGTTGTCTGGTTGCGCTGGAAGACGCCGTACAGAAACCAAGCATGAGACAATGGTTGGAAGGACGTCGTTTCCCTCTGATAGAGAAGAAAACAATGTGCGATCGGCGGATGCGCTATAAGACGTCGATGGCAACGGATCACCAGTGCAGGAACCAGACGGTATTGCAACGGAAAAAAGTGTCGTTGGAAGGCTTGATGTTGGCGGGGAGGAAAAGACTGAGGTTGTCGGCGAGGAAAAGGGATGTGGTTGCCGATGCGGGTTGCGGAAGAGAGGAGGACAGAGGGCTCTAATACCAAAGTTGTTATGGGCTTCTCCCGTAACAGTGGTAGCTTCGTCGGAGGATGGCCAGAGGCGGGGATGACGATGGTGAAGGATATAGTGGATTCATAACCACGACTGAATAGGCAAGGTGTGCTCGGGAGGAGAGATCTACCCAAGGTTGTCAGGATCGAGATCCTAGGTGGGATCATTTTGTGGGTGAATCGGATCGGGCGTGGGATCGGATCGAGGATCGTAAGATCCTACAACATTCATAAATTCAGACTTAAAATTTGAAATTGAATTTTGTACGATATAATAATTACAATGCAATGACTTTTTCAATTTTGTTCTCATTCCATAAAGAGATTGCAAAGCAAGATAACAATTACTAACTTACTAACAAGAAACAAAATATCTTTTCACTCTTCAGAGAGATTGTGTCAAATTGTTAATAACTAAGCAATAAGCGTGTTATCATTGCAAAGCAAGATAGCAATAAGTATGTCTTCAGAAAAATATCTTGATAATGATAACATTTACTATTTTTTGTCAATAATTGTAAATAATCAATTAGAAAAATATCTTGATAATGATAACATTTACTATTTTTTGTCAATAATTGTAAATAATCAATTAGAAAACTTCTTGATGGCTGGATAAGCAGAAACAACAGTAGAAAGACCATTTTTTTCAAAAACTAGAAGGCTGAATATGCAGAAATTGCATATCTAACATAAAAAGATGTAAACCTGGAGGCTGGAGAATTACCTTAGGTCCTTAAGAAGTAGGAACGTCGACCTGGAGGTTGGATAAGCAGAAAGAACAGAAACACGAAGCGTAAGAAGACGCAGAGAGTCTCGGCAGACGGCAGAGAGTCTCGGCAGACGGCAGGGGCATCGCTAGGTTGCGGTCGGAAAGAGCAGGAACTCGGCAGTCGACAGGACGTCTCTATGCGGCGGTCGGAAAGAACAGGAACTCGGCCAAGACGTCGCTAGGTGGAGGTCGGAGGTCGCAGAGACGAGAGAAACAAGGTCACGCTTTCGCAGACGCAGAGGCGCGGGTCGAGGACGGTGGTCAGGATTCAGAAGCGTAAGCGTAATAAAATAAGCCGATCAACTCGATTTTTTTAAAATAGGCTTGGATCGTTATGATCGGGTCGGGATCGCGATCCTAACAATCCTACAATCTGGGTCGCAATCCCACATGAAGAATGGCTGATTTTGTTCCTGGGTAAGATCCGGATCAAAATTTAAAACCGGGATCGTAGGATCGTACGATCCTACAATCCGGATCGCGATCCAGATAACGTTGGATCTACCACAATCTCATTAAGGGGACAAGGAATAGATAACTTCTTGTTTACCATTACAAGAACCAAGGGGTCCTTTAAATAAGAGATACAATGGGCATAAAGGTAAATCCCCGACATTTGAACTAAGATAAAATACGATAAAACCTAATGAAGGACACATAAAAAAACCTCTACACACACATAAAGATACAACATAATAATTGGGCACGAAGCCCATAACAACTGCCTCTCTCTTTCTCTTTCCTCGACTATATCCATTTCACACTCTCTAATATTACACGGACCGATTGTCTGTTCTCCCCTCCCCCTATCTCCATCCTCTCTCTTTATCCACTTAAATCTCGCCCTATTGACCACGACCTCGGCCCTAAAAGTTGCTCCCTCCCACTCTCTCGCGCTCTCTCAGTCGCGCGTGCAAGAGAGTGAGAGAGAGATTGATTTAGATGGCAGAGCTATCAGGCAATCAAGTTCACTCGGCTCTACATCGGGGTAACACCATCAGGCTGTCGGACCCAAAAAAATATTCATGGGTTCATTTTTCTTCAGTTCTAAGTTCTTTTGTTCCTGTTTCAGCTTTTCATAGGTGGTTAGTTCTTCTGTTGGAGAGTTGTCGGTGCCCAAGTCTAACTCTGGCGACCCACCATAAACTCTCATTGCAGTCACCCAGAGCTCCCGCGTCTGCACTCTCCCTCAACCGTGCTATCTCCAGTAAAAGGAAGCTTCTCTGATGACCCACCATAAGCATGGCATCTTCTTCCTCCTGCTCTCTGTTTCAACTTCTAGTTCTTTTCATTTCAATACTATTGTTTTTAATTATTATCACTCCATCTCTATTTTCTTCATTTGTTCAGTTTTTTGTTTTGTTTTTATTTCAGATTTCTGTGATAAAGTGCATAAAACATTGTAGAGAGAGTGAACTATTGCAGTATGCAATAGCATAAGCATACTAAAGTTTTTTTTAATTCCTCAGACACAAATCCTATGCTAATAGAAAGTGTAACACAAATAAAATAAGGGAAAATCAAGGATTTAGCATTATTGATTAAACTAAATGTATGTCAAGACAAATTCATATCCAGAACTTATGATTATCCGAAATGGGCAAAGTTATGCAAAATGCATAGTCCTACCAATCAACAACAAATCATTACAGATGAAAAAAGTAACCCATTAACAAATTTCCTCCTACAAAAGAGGTCTCCTAATTGGTTACCAATACCATCATCCAAAACATTACCCCAACTATTTGGGGTCCGATACAACTACCAAAAGGGGGGATTTGGGGCTTGATAAACCAATAAGAAAACTATTTTCAACTTAAGGTATAATTTTGAAGTGCGAGACAAACTCTAGCATGTCTACGCCATTGCATATTCAAAGGTATATATATGTACACAACAATGAAAAGCAAATGGACACAAAAATTGGAGAAAGAAAAGAAAAAATAGAACGCATCTGCAAAAGTATGGTATGAACAAGGCACTATTCAGAAGAATAGATAATTGAGTGAAGAACTCAAGCTTGCTTCAACAAGGTATCTATGCATATCTTTCAAATATTTGAAACTCAATAACGATGACGTATCATGGAATCACATGTCAGAGATAATATGTATATATATATAGACAATATATTTTATTGACATTTAAGTACATTGATTTAGTTCTAAGTTGAGAGCAAAAGAATCGATATAAAATGAAAACCATAAGAAGGATAATAACTTGCAATGAACTCTCACATCTGTTTGAAGGAGAAGTGAAAAATAGAACCATACATGAAGGAATAGAAAGATAGAAGGTGCAGAACGCACCTTTGACCACCAGTGATGGCTCAAGCATCTATCTCAGCTCCCATTCTTGCACTTTGCAAACATATATATAAAAGAATCCATGCAAAGATTTCTGATCAATATGTGTACATATATAAAGATCCGAATTTTCTATCAGGTCACTTACCAACTTTAATAAATGAACAAATTTAAAAACAACTTATTTTAAATGTACAAAAAATTACTAACTTTACCACATAATTAGATATGGCAATAACTCACCATTCATCTCACATGAAAAATCATACCTTTTACACCAAACTTTTTATTAAGAACAAAGGCAACTTGAGTAAGATATTTCACCTTTTATCCTGTCATTCCAGCTGCTGACAAAAAAATGAAAGATGAGCATTAACAGAATACTAGTACATGCATGCTAAAAATAAAAGAATCTTGGGCATTGCAATTGACTTAATAAATTACTGGAATTATATTAAAATATAGTAAAATTGCATATGACAATCTAATAAGAACAATCCACTAACAAAATGAATGCATGCATACATGTATTAATTTAATGTAATATTCATAAGAACAATCCACTGACAAAATATAGTATAAATAAGAACAAGAAAAGACAAGTACACAAATCAATCTTACCTTTCCAAAAATAATATATCCTGATACTTATTCGTAGAGTTCCAGCGCAAGTTCACTACAAACACCTACAATTGTATATCTATGATAAGGACTTTCTATAGGGTCCCTGTTCAAAAACTATGGTATAATATAATGCTTCACCTTCACTACTTAATCTTACAAGAACACACTTGATCAAAACATATGGTATAATATAATGCTTCACCTTCACTTCATCTTATAAGAACACACATACATATCAAATCAATTATTAATATGTTAAATTTCCTGGGAACTATAGTTATATTAAAGGAAGAAAAATAATCAAAGTGAGAATAATTGAAGGAAATACCAGTAAAAAGTTTCGACAATCTAGAAATGATGACAAATTTAAGTTGTAGAGACAAGAAAGTCACGACGAGGAGAACCCTAGCTTCGGCGGCGAGGAAGGCCACATCAAGGAGAATCCTATCTTCGTCGAACAAAGGGAATACCGGCAGAGGGAAGGCTTCGCCAGTAAGGAATGCACTAAGGCGAAGGACCAGAGCTTCAATTGCGAGGAACATGACGACGAGGAATGCGATGGTCTGAACATCAAGAGTACCCTAAATAACTAAGCTGGTGTGCCTCTGAGGAGTTTCAATCTGCATGGATTTGATATTGTCGGTTCCTATCTTAAAGTTGTCTTGTGTGCTTAAAATAAATCCTGGATAGTACTAATTAAGTTAGTATAGCTCTTCTCTTCTCATCTACTTGATCCATGATTGGTTATACGATATAGCAGATAATGGAGCGAGTATGGATTCTCTTATTCGGTTAAGTCACGTTGTTACTACAAAAAAATGCTAAGTATAAATGTATTGAATACAATAAAAATTTTAACAAAAAATGAGGATGCATTTGATGGTGCCGTGAAGTTTTTCCTTATTAATATCGAAGATATCAACACACTTTAAAAAGAGTGAACATTCCAAGATACTAAACCCAATCCATCACTTATCAAAAAAATATCAAAGATATAAAATAGACATTGTCGCACTTTAAAAGAAATAGTGTGGATTGATCTTCATTCATGTTAAAGAAGATGTATACAAAATAATTGTTTGTGCATCTCCATCAACACCGGCATGTTTGCACAATGTCCAAAAACATTCATGGAAGCATCAACAGGTTTTCTTAATAAAACCTAGAAAATAAAGGAAGAACACAAAAAAGCTCTTCAAAAAAAATGAGGCAATCTCCGGACACTAATAATAGGAGATTAAAACCCTAGCTAGCATTACGACTTGAGAAAGATTGCCGAGAAGGAGAGGCTTGAGCAGCCGGTGACCACGAATTAAAAATAATAATCCGAGCAGGAAACCCTACCATTCAAAGTTGAGAATGAAGCATGCGAGGGCTAGCTGGTAGGGATTGGAGAAGCCCCTCAATCGTTTCATCGGGAAGGGGACGGAATAACAAGACCTAGCTAGCAAGTATCCGAGAGGCAGCTCAATCGCACTTGATCTCTCCAAAAATGCATCTATACCATGGCGAGATAGTGGCCAGCGGCGGTGGCCGGCGGTTTGCCGGAGAATGTATGTATAACATTTAATATATAGCATTTTATATATTAACGTGGAGGTTGACCGAAGTCAATGACCAAACTGGCGTGATATGCAGGCATTAAATGTGGGACATGTGGTTTTCCCTCACTTAATAAGCGTGAAATTATAGCAGGAAAAAGTATGGAAGTGCAGCGGGACAGCTTGTAGAAGTGGCAAGTTTTGTGCAAGCTTTAGAGAATCGGACTGGAGATCGAATCGGTGAGATCAAAGGTTCAAGGTCCGACCGATTGGACCGGGGTTGGACTGGGGTCGAACCGTGATGTTGTATTATAGATCAAACATTATATATTTATATGTCATATTGGCAAAACTCAAAACATATTACATATCAACACAATATTAGATAATAATATTATGTGACATTGTCACATAAAATGATTGTCTCAAAATAGTTATGATCTACTAACATTTAATTATTTATCACAAATTCAAATCATAGCTTAATAAGTCAAATCCGTCACCAAAGTCATTGCCAACACCGTAAAAATCCGTAATATACTCATCTCCAAAATTCTCCAAGTCTGTGTGCTCAACCAATGGTTCAGTAATACCAATTTGTTCTTCATCTGCATGTTCAATATATATAATTTAATTATGAAACAACTTATATTTAAATCATACAATTATACATAAATATTGGCATGTACCTATACATTTACTTTGAGTTGGTAGTGTAGTATTAAGGTTTTGTTCTGCAACTATTGGGATAGCGTCTTCATTATAAATTTCATTTTCTAGATCTTCATATGTGAGCTCCGGCACTGGTTCCTCCTCTACCACCCAAAAGTCTATCAAATCAATACATGTGTAATCTAAGGGATCGTAACTCCTTTTCGTACAAGTAAACCTAAAATAGCATAACCAACATAAAATGATAGAAGTGTAAAATGTTACTAAAAAGATACAAAATATAAGACTATTAAAATCTAAAACTTAAAAGAGATGAAATGAAAGTCATACCGATTTCTCATATTAAGATTATAGCGAACATATACAAGATCAATCTTTGGTGCTCCAAACGGTTTCTTCTTTTGGTGTGAATTTTTTCAAAAACACTCCAATTTCTTTCACAACCCGAAGAAGATGATGTTTAACTAAGAATACGAATTGCTAATTTTTGCAATTGAGGAGCACTAGATCCAAACATTCTTCACCATTCATCTAGATAAACAAACAATACAAAGATCATTATTAGTTTATGATAATTGAAATTCAAAAATTAAAACATTAAAAATTTACAAAATAAAACTGTGTACTCACTGGATTGCATTTCTGTCGCTAATTTGATTGCAATGGGCTTTCCAAAACTTTCTAGCTGATCACGAAAAAGTCTAACCTCCGTCATTGCTTCTTTTGGTTTGTTACATACTTCCTTGTTTCCAATTAACTCGATCAACCCTTGCATCATTTCAGGTTTTTGACAATAGTTATCTCTATCATATTGAAATGTTAGATTCAAAAAATATGCAGCACTGTGTATCCCTTGACGAAACTGGCTATCCTATCTACTCTTGATAATACTTGTGTATGGCTTATACAATCTTTTATTATTTTTGAATAAATTTTTGATTGCTTTCCTTACTCTGTATAATCCATCATAAACATATCCAAGTGATGGCTTCTCATCAGCATCAACAATACGTAATAATATTATCATAGGACCCGATATTTTTGTCATTATCAAGCAAGAAGTCCAAAAGTTTTTATCCAAAATAATTGAAGTTGCTTTTTTTCCTTTCACTGTTTTAGCTGGCTTGGAATCAAAGTAATATTTACTTGTTATCAAAGCTTGTAAATCATGCTTATGATCATGCACACTCTTTAATGTAATAAAAGTAGTTGCAAAACGAGTCGCTCCAGGACCACAATCTTCTTCCATCCTTCTCTTTTTCTTAGCCAAGATAATACGAAGACATGATTATACACAAGTATAGTTACTTTTGAAGCTTTGTTGGCAAGATCTTTGACATGACTTATAGAACAAATTTCCTTTAAAATAAGATTCAAGCAATGAGCGGCACAAGGAGACCAATAAATATTAGCATACTTCTCATGTAGCAAAGCGCCCGCTTTTTTATAATTAGCTGCATTATCAGTCACTATTTGAACAATATTGGTGACCCCAACCCATTCAACTACTTCTGAAAATAGCACACACAATGTGTGCATCTTTCTTGATATCAGAAGCATCAACAGATTTCAAAAATGACAAACCACGAGGGGAATAAACTAAGAAGTTTATTAATGTTCTACTCCTTACATCAGTGCAACCATCCGCCATTATTGTGCACCCGGTCTCCTTCCAACTATTCTTGTGAGCTTCTACTAATAATTTGCATTCCTCCCTACAATCTCTTAATAGATTTACTCTCATCATATAATATGTAGGCAATTTATATCCAGGGCCAATTGCAGCGATTGCATCTACAGCCTTCTGTTCATAAATTGAGTTTAAGGCATTCATTGGTATGCAACTATCATAAAACCATCTAGCCACAGTCATATCAACACGATGTACAACTTGCTTTGATGCCAAAACACTTTCAATAGATGGTTGTGATCCTGACGATGTTCTGGGAGCAAAATATTTATTAATTTCATCTATCTTCCTTTTTCCTTTATCTAGTGCAATACAATTTTGAGATATAGAAGTAGTAGATCCTTCTCCTCAATTATATGATCATCATATATACTTACATTTTCCCTTGACTCTTGAATCTCTTGTTTTTTTTTCTGAAATTTCTTTGAGATTCTCTTACATTTGATGTCGAACATCATGTGGAACCTTTTTACAAGCCCCAATATTTCCTTTAACCCCAGCTAAATGTTGTTTCATTCTATTTATTCCACCCCCACTATAAACAGTTCCACAATGTAAACACTTGTAATTTTTTTTCCACTAACATCTTTTACTAAACTGAAGTGTTCCCATCCCGGATTATTTTTTTCACGAACTTGTGTACTAATATTTGTTGATTCTACCCCTTCCATATTGACGTATCTATTAAAAATGTATCAAGATTTAAGATACAATATTAATGAATAGTAAAAAATATTATACACGTGAAAAAATTATACCTCTCTTGATGAAAATATTATACTCTCTGATGATGGTGAATGGATAACAACCCGAGTAGATTGCTTGGCTTCAGGAATCAGTCACCTGGGTGCTGAAACAAAAACTGGTTGTATGAATAGCCTTACTGTGGACTGGGAGTAGAAATAGAAAGAGCAAGAAAAACTGAAAAAATGACACAAGAACGTTAAAAATTGCTGGAATACAAAACATCAACAATCTATCAACAACATCCAATTATACTGCTACAAGAACGTTAAAAATTCTGTTACGTATTACATTCTTCTACAATGCACAAATTATTATAAAATTTTTGTTTGACAGGACAATAATCCAATGTTAGTACTGTTGATGTAATACTCTCATCCTAATCGATATTTGCTATGCAGGAAAAGAAGAACAAGGAAGCGAATGAGAAGAAAACAGAGCATTTTTTTCATTGATTTAACAGCAGGATGAATTACATTCTTATAGGCTATTGCTGGAATACAAAACATGATATTGATAAGAGGGAAAACATAAATACTAGCAGAAATGGAAGAGGTTGAATCCCATTGAAAATAAGATTAAATAACTTCAGCCTTTATTCCTATTGCAGGCTCACAAAGATCTGCTCTGCGAGGAAGAAGAAGATTAGAATAACCTATCGGGTTGCGACTTGCGAGGAACTGGAGCGGTGGGGGCGTGGAGCTGCTCTGCGATGAAGAACGAACTGGAGCGGTGGGGCCTTGGAGCTGCTCGGCGATTAAGAAGAACTGGAGCTGCTCTGCAAGGAAGAACTAAACTAGGCGGAGCGGTGGGGGCGTGGAGAGGAAGATGAAAAGTTGAAAATTGAAATCGTAAGAAGTAAAAAGTAAAAACCCTAGGTTATTCTCTCTTGCAGGCTGGCACCGTAGAGATGAAATCGGAGGGTCAAAAATTCGCCCGCCCGATTATGGGGAACCGACCACGGTTATCGGTTTCCCGATCAAACCGGCCGGTTCTCCAGTTCCGGGGCGGTTCACTGAATTGGCGGGCAAAATACCTTGACCGGACCGGCTGGGGGGCCGGTCGGCGGTCCGACCGGTCCGATCGGCCGGTCCGGTCCGGTTTTCTCAAGCTTGGTTTTGTGCGAATAAATAAGGGCATTGTTAAAGGCAAACCAAAAATGGATATCGGCACACTATTACTAACAACAAACCATACTTTTTCGAATTTACTTGGTGTAAACAAATCTGTTAATGACAAACTGATATTATTAACAGCAAATCAAATTTAAATTAGAAAATTTGTCATTATTTTCAACCATTGAGAGGGTTTTGAGGATAGTTGCTAATCAAAGTGACCCAAAGAGAAAAAGAAAGTAAATGGTGCGTTCGTGCGTCTATAAAGACACGAAAGATTGTTCATCTAATTTAGCTTTTTGAATAACCAAGATCTAAGGAATAAAAATTCTGATTTCAGCATTCATGTTTTAACCACAGAAGTTAACTGACAATCTCAATTTATATCATTAAATTTTCTGCACAATTTTTATTTTTATTTTCTGACACTGTAGTCTCAAGAGACGTTTGTTATGTTATATTACCCTTTGGAAATTTCTGAAAGATAAGAAGATGATTATATACGTCTTATTGCACTTCTTTGTCGATTAACATTTATTGTGCATATATATATACTGAATAAACAAATCATTATATAATGCGAGAAGGTTTCGACTCAGCGCGAGAGGGAATCGGGGTGAGTTTTCGGCGCTGGCATGCGGCTTATGGGTTGCCCGTAGAAAATTTATGAACTAATTTTAGATGAGAATTTTAAGTTATGTTGGTGTGCGGATAACAATTTTTTGGTTTGCCTTTAAAAAAATCGGAACTAATTTAAAATGAAGATTTTGAGTTATTTTGGTGTGTCGATATCCATTTTTGGTTTGCCTTTAACAATGCCCATAAATAAAAGAGCCGCAGCAAACTTGCAAGCAGAAGCAGGTAGCGCCAAATAAGTTTGCGAATAGCAAACTTGTGATAAAAAAGGGTGGAGGACAGCAGCTCCAGCGATCTCCTCGAAGGAGCGATCAGAGGCGGAAACGCTGTGCAGCATGCGGAAGCTTTGAGGAGCGGCGAACTCAAAGGTGCGGACAGATTGGCAGCAAGCAGTGAAGTTTTTTGTCTGTGCGAACAACTTGAAGAGGTTCGAACACCTCAAGGAGCTGAAGTAGCTCTGCAGAGCTCGTAAGTAGGAGCATAGAGCTGGTCGCGCAGACAGATTTGGAAGAGCCACGTAGATGGTTGAATCGAAGGAGCTGCAGCTCCAGAATGAAGAGGTACGGACGGTCCGACGAGCAGTCCGACTTAAGCTTTAAGTGTTTGCAAAGTATCACCGAGCTTTGATGTAAGTTGAAACTCGTTAAGAGCGAAGTGAAAGACGAAGCAGTATACTGCAGGTTTGTGCGAGAAGATTTGTGAATAAGTTTGAGTAGAAGCGTGAAGTGGTAGCTTGGCGAGAAGCGGGAAGTGGTAGCTTGGCGAGAAGCGGGAAGTGGGAGCTTGGCGAGAAGCTTGAAGTCACAGAAGCTAGGGAGTGGAGCAAGAGTTCGGGCAAGATCTCCATAGCAGACCTTAGTAGAGGAAGTGCATTCTCGATAAGCGGACTAAGTGAACATAGTGTGAAGGAGTATGCGAGCTTGTGAAGTATGTTGGAAGTGCAACAACACTAGTAGAAGTGAGTGAAGTGTTTAAGTAGGGAAGCACTAGAAGTAAAGCTGAGAACTAGTCGTAGCTAGGAGAAAGGAAGTGAAGAAAAGTGTCAAAAGAGAAGTCTAGTGAAACAACTCGCTGCAGTTTGTTGTGTGTGCTGAAGTGCTTGTGTTGTTGTTGTGTTAAGCTAGTTGTAACTAGCATATGTATGTGTGCGTTATGAGTAGCATGTGAATGTGAAATCCTTGTCGCAACTAGAAAAGTTGCAAAGTATGATTTTTTTTATAAAAGTTTGTTCTTGCACTTTTGAGTTGCGTTTGTTGCACTCGTGCTTGTTACTTGGGCCCATTACACGTTTCCAACAAAAGTATCAGAGGTTGGGCCCTCCAAAATTTGTTCTTGCACTTTTGAGTTGCGTTTGCCGCACTCGTGCTTGTTACTTGGGCCCATTACATGTTTCCAACAGTGGTATCAGAGTTAGGTTAGTCGATCCGGAGGTGCTACCAGAGTCAAGAATGGGCAGAAAGAAAGCCATTAAGACGGAAAGGCGAGCGGCAAAGGTGTATGATAACAGTCTTATTGAGGAAGCATCAAGCATGCTCGGTATCATTAGTTTGAGTCACACCCCATGCAAAGTGCTATTATACGAAGACAAGGAAGATCAACGTCTCGAAGACATGGCAGATGAGCAGAAGGATACCATCACTGAAGTTGCGCTACCGCAACTTCCAAAACTAATGGAGAACAAGTATGAACGTTGGAGTGTTGAAATGAAAGAAGCGCTTGACGCACGAGAGCTATGGGATGTATGTTGGTGTTTCCAAGGTGATCTGGAAGGGATCAAATATTTAGTCTCACTGCCAACACGATATGAGCCTTTGGGGTCACACACAAGAGTGTTTGGAGAAATTGGAAGAAGGATAGTGTTGGCCTTACTCATATTGGATATGAGTGAAGGACCAATCCTACGACTTATTGGAGTTGCGTCGAGTCGACTTAATACTCCACAGGTATTGTGAATATTGTATGGAATATGTTGGCATTTCGAGAATGTCTCGACGAAACTTATCTCAAGTCGTCGAAAGGGTTCATCGAATGGTCTCGACGAATTAGATCTACTTGACGAAATAGTTCTTCGAATGGTCTCGACGAAATATATCAATTCGTCGAAATGTCTCGACGAATTGGATATCTTCGTAGAGTCAAATTGTCGAATGGTCTCAACGAATCAGATCTTCTCGACGAATCTATTCACTGAATTATCTCGGCGAATTCGTCGAATGGTCTCAACGAATTAACTATACTCGACGAATTCTGTTTACTCCAATTCTGGTCGTGGGTGTGCAGATAGCTATTCTCTCTCGTCTGGGGTATAAATATATTACGATTTTATGCCCTAGTGTGCATCTTTCCTTTTGCGATTCTCAGGGAGATGGAAGAGTTCCACGAAGAACCGACGGAAGAGTTCCGACCGGTTTCGATCCCGCCGCCACCGTCGCAGTCTTTCCCCTTGTCGGATCTAGCAGTCCATGGGAAACGTAGAGGGCTCTTCTTCTCCGACCTAGTTCTTGTGCGACAAGAAGCTAGGGTTCTTTTTCACTAGTGTGGACTTCCATAGAGGCACCGATCGATTTCTGTGCTTGGAACTCAGTTGTTGTCTTCGGGATTTCGTTGCGGAGCACCTCGATTGAGTATTGACTTAATCCCATTCAGGTATATCACATTAAGTTGCTTCTCCTATTTCTTGAATCATGAAATCGCAAGTTCCTTTAACTCTTTTGGGTTGTTCTTGTTTGTATATTTTGTTGCGCGCATTTGATGTGCCTTTCCTAGAAAATCCAACAGTGGTATCAGAGGGAGGTTGTGATCCCATGCTTGTAAATGTAGAAATTTAGAAGTGTTTTAAGTGCCTAGATACCACCGCTAGGGGCGCTGCCCCTTGGACGCCGTTAGGGGCTCTGCCCCTAAGACCCCGCCAGGGGCGCGACCCCTTGGAACTCCGCCAGGAACGCATGTGATTGCGTTGCGATTTCATTATTCAGAAATTGTTTCTCCTTTGCAGTAACCGTCCCTCAAAGTGATTTGTGAAATCAAATGTCTTAGATTTTGAATCTGACATTGAAAGACGAGTTTGTCTACTGCATAAGTGGAGTTGTTATTCATAGGTCCAATGCATGTAAATCTGGAGATTTAGAAGGGTTCTAAATGTTCAGATTTAGACCTTTTATCAAAGTGTTGATGATTTTATTTTGTGCACATCTGGGATGTATTTGGATTGTGAATGTTGTATTTTTTAGTTTTTGTGAATGAGCACAATGATTAAATGTTAATCACGATGAAATGTTCATCGATTGTATCTTAAAATCCCTTAATCCAATATTACGTATTTGGATGCCTTCCGATGAATGACACTCTTCCTGCCTCGATCGATGAAGTGTGGGCTTGCCAAAGCAAGATGCATTAATCTATCTTGGTAAAGGTGCGAGCAGATAATTGTGATATCTCACTGTCGACATCGGGTCTATCTTAACTAGGTGACCTCAAAGGTTGAGTGTCTAGAGGCATAGGGTTGGCATGCTCCATATGATGGATGCAAATAAAGAGTTATTCACCAACCATACAAGAGTTGCATAGTGATGCAATTGACAAGTGTTGTCTACCTAAATAATCGAATTATGAGAGGAACGCCAAAGCAGACTCGTTGTGTTGGTGAAATACAGATCTTGTCGACTAAGAGAGTAGCTCGCATAAACTCTCTGGATTGATATTAAGGGTTATCGATTTGATTAAAATAGTGGGAGCCCTTTAATAAAAGTCATTATTAAAATAAAAATGTATTTTAAAATATAGTACTGAAAATTTTACTTTGCGAAATTCCTTGTAGAATATCCATGGCATGTGGTTCTCACTCCACCTTGTCCCTGAGAGCGATCCTTGAGAAGGACAAGCTAAATGGGATAAATTTCCTAGACTAGTTCAGGAACCTGAGAATTGTTCTTAGGCAAGAGCGTAAGCTCTATGTCCTGGAAGAAGATCCCCCCAGGAGCCTGCCGCTACTGCACCACGTGCAGATAAAGATGCTTATAAGAAGTATGAAGATGACTCCTTGGATGTTGAATGCCTTATGCTCGCGACCATGAACTTTGAGCTTCAAAAGCAACACGAGAACATGAGTTGTTACGATATGGTCGAACACCTGAAGAAAATATTTCAAGGGCAAGCTCGCAAAGAGAGTTTTGACATATCCATGGCGTTATTTCAGTGTAAGATGGGAGCTCGAGACCCAGTAGGGACTCACATACTCAAGATGATTGGGTATATAGAGAACCTTGAAAGACCGGGGTTTCCTTTTAGCCAAGAGTTGGCCACTGATCAGATCCTGCAATCGTTGCAGGACAGTTACGAGCAGTTTGTCTTGAATTATAATATGAATGAAATTGACAAGACACTGCCCGAGCTCCTAGGCATGTTAAGAACTGCGGAGATCAATATGAAGAAGGTCAAGCCTGCTAGCCCCTTATTGATGGTGCATAAAGGCAAGGGCAAGACCAAGGAATTCAAGAAGACTAAGGTGGGACCTAAGTCATATCTTGATCCCAAGTCTTTAGCACTGAAGAACAAAGGCTTGACGAAGGAAGTGAAGTGACACCATTGTGGTAAGGCAGGGCATTGGAGGAGGAACTATCCCCTCTATCTTGAAGATCTGCAAAAGAAGAAAAGAAGTGTGACTTCCACTTCAAGTATTTTTGTTACTCCCATCAGGATTAAGCTTCTTTTTCAGAACCCATTTGTTTCCAATGGTCTTAGCCCCTTTGGGTAAGTCAACCAATGTCCACGTGTTATTCTGCATGAGAGAGTTTAACTCTTCATCGATGGCTTCTTTCCATAATAGAGAGTCTCTAGATCGCATCGCTTCCTTATAGGTGGATGGATTAACTTCAACTTGGTAAGTCACGAAGTCTGTACCGAAGCTTTTAAGCACTTTCTCTCTATTAGCCTTCTGGTATCTAAACCACTCGTGTCTACAGACTCAGTGTCAGAGTTACGTTGGCTTGGCTCAACTAGAGGCTCAAGCCTAGTGACTGTCAGACCTGGAAGCGTCAGGTTCTTATCCTTAAGGAACTTGTCCTCAAAGAAGACAGCGTCTCTAGATTCTATTACCGAGTTTGTTGAAAGATCTAGAAATCTGTCTGCAGCACTATCCTATGCACATCCTAAATAGACGCACGTATTTGTTCTAGGTCCAATCTTAGCTTTTCTAAGGTCAGGTATCCTAACATAAGCGATACAGCCCCAGGTCTTAAGATTATCAAATCTAGGAGGTCTCTTAAACCAAAGCTCATAGGGTGTCTTAGTCAACTTGGCATGGGAAACTTTATTAAGAATGTGATTAGACGTGAGGGCAGCTTCACCCCAATAGGTCGCAGGGATGCCGGCAGTCAACAACATGGAATTCAATAGTTCTGTTAAAGTCCTATTTTTTCGCTCAGCAATACCGTTGGATTGGGGGGAATAAGGAGCAGTCGTTTCAGGGATGATGGGATTGCTGGCAAGGAAATGTTGTTGGATCTTGTGGCGCCCTTAGAGGGGGGTGAATAAGGGCTAAAATTTACTTTGAAATTTTTCTAATATATTATGATAATTTTAACGGATAAACAAGTAGATTTTTAGACAACCCAAATAAACACTTAGAAAATCATAAGAAATTGGAAATCAAATTTATTTCCACAAGTGATGAATACAAAGGATTGTCGATCTTAATAAAGCTTAAAATCAAGGCTATAATAAAAATAAACTTTTAACAATTTGTGTTTACCAATCCTTCTCCCAAGGATCGGAAGGCTATCACTTGTCTCTCTCTAGACCAAGCCCAAGCCTATCCTCTAGATCTTCCCAAGATCTAGACGTAGCACACAAGGCCACGATTTCCCACCAAGCCACGCAAGGACTTGGACGCTCCGCACAAGGAAGCAATTTTCCCCTAAGCCACGCAAGGACTTAGACGCTCCGCACAAGGAAGCGATTTTCCCCTAAGCCAATACAAAGTAAAATGTATGTAAATGAAAATACAAGATAAAATGATGAACTCCCTAGAAATTCAGATCTCTGAAAGGAAGGTTGAAGCCTCGAGATGATCGTTGATGTAGAAGCGCGTCCGATCTCGTCTTCAATTTCAAACCTTCTCAGCACAAATGGGAGTTCATGAGGTTCTGGAGCTCTCTGGATGGAATGCACTCAGGAAGGAACTTAGAATCTTCAAAGCTTGAAATCCACGAAGTTCTGAACCCTTTTAATAAAAAAGAGCTGTCGGATTTCCGATAGCTACTGTCGCCAAAAACCGATATCTCCAGAAGCTGCCACGTGTCCCACTAAAACGAAGTTTCTGCGTGAAGTTGAGGTCGTGGTTGAGACGTGGGCTGTCGGATATCCGATAGCACTGTCGGATATCCGTTAGCTAAGGTAACTGCTGCACGTCCTAGCGTTATTGGAAGATCGTGGGCTGTCGGAAATCCGTTAGCGATATCGGAAATCCGATAGCTAGGTATCGGATTTCCGATACTGCTGTCGGAAATCCGATAGCTCCTCTTCATTTTTGCCATCCGAAACTTCTCCAGAGTGTAGATGGAGTCGTTCTCATCTCCGAAATGGGGTGGCACGTTCCGTAACTCTTCCTGGATTGAAAGTTATTGCCGTTTGAAGTTTAACATACAAAACTCGTCATTTTGTCATTTTGATCCATGAACGAGGACGTGTTTCTTTATTTAACATGTATCACCTGTACACTATAAACACACAAAAGAGTAGATCAAATACATCATGATATTTGTTATTCTCAAACCAAGAGATGCGGAAAGCAAGCTCCAACAAATGTCTGAACTCCCAGCAGACATATTCTCCTCCTCTATCACTCCTTAGCCGTTTGATTTTCATGTCAAGTTGATTCTCAACCCTAGATTTGAATATACAGAATTTTTCAAAAGCTTCATCTTTGGTTTTAAGTAGATAAATGTGACTGAATCTAGAGTAGTCGTCGATAAAGATTATCAGATACTTCCGACCTCCACGTGTGACAAAACTTTTGTAGTCACAGATGTCGGAGTGTATTAACTCTAGCAAGTGTGTGCTCCTAGAAACCTGACTAAAAGGTGTTCTAGTTATCTAGTTTGAGCACAGATTTCACATTTGTCAAATCTGGTTTTTGTGTCTAAGGGGATGTTGTGAGTTCTAGCTAGCAGTAGTAGTTTTCTATAATTGACGTGTCCTAGTCTTGCATGTAAAGTCTTAGGATCGATCAAATTAGAACTAACCTGATTTACTACTTCGTTTGCTAGACTCAACCTATACATTCCGTTGAGGACATACGCACAACCAAAATAGTGTGAGTGAACCATCAGCGTTACTCGACCACCACTAATATTAAATGACATACCCGCATCGCATAACAAACTAATTGAAATTAAATTAGCATCTAATGATGGTATAAATTTAACATTTTTCAAAGTAAGAGTTTTACCCGAGGAGAGCGTCAAGGTAGCATTGCCGACCTTCAGCACGTCAGCAACTCCTCCATCAACAACAGTAACAGTCTCTCGGACTGCAGTGACATCCTACAGAAGCGCAGAATTGTTGCAGACGTGACATGTAGCACCTGAGTCTATCCACCACTCGATATTGGCCTGCCCGTTATCGATCATGGCAACAAAGTTGGTAGGCGTAGTCTGATGAACCATATTGACTCTGTTATCAGGCTTTGGTGTGCTAGTTTCACCTCTCTTTGGTTGCTTACACTCGAAAGCACAGTGACCCCACTTGTTACAATTGTAGCACTTGCCTTTGAATTTCTTCGCCTTCTTGCTCGTGTCCACAACTGCGGGTGCACTGGGTAACGATCTAGTCTTGTCAGGCTTAAACTTCCGCTTAGGATGCGTGACCATGTTGGCAGCAGAGGACTGCTTGCTAATGGTCTCCCTAGCGTGTCTAGTCATGTTCTCATCCTCAATGCAGATGAAGCGCTTGAGGTCTTTAAGACTGACCTGCGTTTTCTACCGATACATCTCCGTTTTAAAGGAGTACCACGCCGACGGGAGCTTGAAGATAATAGCTCCTGCAACAAAACCATCTGGTAGTGGAATGTTCTCACTGTTCAGCTTGTCCACCAGATTCTCAAAATTGGCGACCTGTGGAAGGATTTCCCTGTCCTCAGTGAAGGTGAAAGCCATAAACTTATCCACGAGGTGCGTCTTGGACATATTTTCCTCTTCCTTGAACTGCTCCTCCAGAGCATCCCAGATTTCTTTGGCAGTCTTCAGTTTGCTGTACGTCTCAGCAAGCCTGTTGGAGAGGAAGTTCAACAGGTAGTCGCGGCAGAATTCTTCATCTTCAATCCACTGTGTCTCGCCATCTGTCCCAAGAACCCAATCACGTACAGACTGAATGGTATAGAAGACGTTCAGGTACTTCATACCAAACTGAGTGTTCCTCTTCCAAGCACAGAACTCAGAGTTGGAGAATTTCTCCAACTTGATCATCGGAACGGGAGTAGTCCCTTTCGACATTATGTCTCTCTCCAAACAGTAGATTTCCACAAGCAAACAAGATCACAAGCAGAAAACTAGAGAGAGATCACCTGAAACTCGTAGAAGCGGGAAAACTTTGGATCCAATCCAGAGAAAATTAGATGCTCTCCAAGTAGCACAAAGAAGAGAGTAAAGCTCCTCCAAAAACCACAGCGACAAGAAATCCTCCAAAGGCACAATCTTCCTCAGATCTAAATCCAAGAAAGAAAGATCCACTACAACAGTGCAAAAAGAGACGAGAAGGTCTCCAATAGCAATGAATCTGACAAGAGAGAAAAAACGACGCACTGGCAGAGGTCTTCTTCCTCACGACCTCTCAGGAATCTAGAAAACTGAGCAAAGCCAGCCTGAACAACAGATCCCAGGAAGGCCACTCCTTCAGTGGATCACCAGGAGTTCTGAATTTCCTCTACGGCAAGAAAGACGAAGGTCGGCGCAGAGATGGGCTCCTCCCTTGCGATCGAACGACACTAGGACTCTATTCCTCCTTCCTACGTCCCTTTCGTGCGACCCTTAACGAGAGCGGCAATAACTACGGGCGGCGTGACCTCCTTGCGCTCTATCACCGGGTGGTAAGACGTAGCAACGCAATAAATCCCGAGCAGGATTTACTTCTTCTTCGCGACAAAAACTAGCGCAGAGAACACGCGGTGAATCTGCTTCACAAGCAACGAAAATTTCTGTCCTCTTTGCGATCGACGGCATAAACTCCGATCTTGCAACCGGGACAAACTTCCTCCGATCCATACAAAGATCAGAAACCAGGGCCGGCGACTGCCCTAGATCATGTCGATCGGCGTCGGGATCGCTCCTTGGGAGGCGTCCTCTTCTCCGCTGCAGGCGACGTTCCTCCTTGGAACGACTGGGAACCGCACGGGAGAGGTTGACTGGAGAAGTTATGGGATTTGTTTCTCCACACTGATCAACCGGCGGCCTTCCACTTTGTCAAAACGACGGGCGGTTGCAGTCGACAGCGATGAAGAATCGCGAGTGAGTGTGCAGCGGGCGATAGTTACGGGGAAACAAGATGAACTTCGAGAATGTTGAAAATGGCGCTCGAAGCATCCGCGTGAGTGTCGAGTTTGGAACCCTCTACTCGTTGTCCCTAGCAGGGTATTTATAGGCAAACGCTAATTCCCCGGCGGGCGCGTGGATCCCTAACGGGTCCTAACCTACCGCTAAGCATCTGTTAACCCGTTATATTCAATATACCTCAACACGTCGAACAAAGGGAATACCGACAGAGGGAAGGCTTCGCCAGTAAGGAAATGCACTAAGGCGAAGGACCCGAGCTTCAATTGCGAGGAACATGATGACGAGGAATGCGATGGTCTGAACATCACGAGTACCCTAAATAACTAAGCTGGTGTGCCTCTGGGGAGTTTCGGTCTGCATGGATTTGATATTGTCGGTTCCTATCTTAAAGTTGTCTTGTGTGCTTAAAATAAATCCTGGATAGTACTAATTAAGTTGCATTTGATGGTGCCGTGAAGTTTTTCCTTATTAATATCGAAGATATCAACACACTTTAAAAAGAGTGAACATTCCAAGATACTAACCAATCCATCACTTATAAAAAAATATCAAAGATATAAAATTGACATTGTCGCACTTTAAGAGAAATAGTGTGGATTGATCTTCATTCATGTTAAATAAGATGTATACAAAATAATTGTTTATGCTATTGATGAGTTTCCAGTCGCATCTCCATCAACACCGGCATGTTTGCACAATGTACAAAAACATTCATGGAAGCATCAACAGGTTTTCTTAATAAAACCTAGAAAATAAAGGAAGAACACAAAAAGCTCTTCAAAAAATGAAGCAATCTCCGGACACTAATAATAGGAGATTAAAACCCTAGCTAGCATTACGACTTGAGAAAGATTGCCGAGAAGGAGAGGCTTGAGCAGCCGGTGACCACGAATTAAAAATAGTACTCCGAGCAGGAAACCCTACCATTCAAAGTTGAGAATGAAGCATGCGAGGACTAGCTGGTAGGGATTGGAGAATCCCCTCAATCATTTCATCGGGAAGAGGACAGAATAACAAGACCTAGCTAGCAAGTATCTGTTGCAATCCTACCGGCCTAGATCCTATATAACCAGACGAAGGCCAAAAGGAGGCCAGGAGGGAGAGAGAAGAAGTTTGGGGAGGGAGACTAAAGGATAAATTGCATTCATCAAATCCTTAATCTTTCTTTACATCTATTACAAGTATTTATAACACTGTTCATCCAATTTGACCGTTACAATTTAATAAAAGATTTAATAACAAAAGCTTCAGGCTTGCTGACGCGTGGCTGGATCTATACCGCAGAATCTGTCTTGGGAAGAGATTGTAACGTTGTTTCCGTTGGATGGTTTCTTCTGATATCCGCCGTTGATTAAGCCGATGATGATTTCCCGCCGTTGGATGATATTGACTGCTGATTGCCTTGTGATTGTTGGATCTGGATGATGAAATCTGAGGCGTGAATTTTAACCCTAATATTCGCTCCTCCTTTAAAAACGTTGTCCTCAGCGTTTTGTGTACTGCGCCTTTTTTTTTCTTCTGCAGAGGGGAGAAGAGCTCTGGAGACTTCTTCCTTCTGTGCCTTTTCTTCGAGGCTGGTTTTGAAACATTTGGAGATGGCAGTCTATGATGGTTGGAAGGTTATAATGATGGATACTGGCGATCTTCTGAGGGTGTAACTCGATGTTTCAACACTAGATTTGAGTTCGTGCGGTAATAATTCCTTTATCTACATCTTCTTCTTCTTCTCGGTGGTGGTGTTCATCTTCTGTGTCTTTTTCTGCTGTGTAGTATTTTTCTGGGACTTATGTTTTGTTTTCCGGAATTTCTTTGTGATTTTGGTTTGCGATGATGAGCTCCTTAGTATTTTTTGGCGATTTCCTCTTTGTTTCTTCTTACCCCATGTATGTTTAAGTATTTCCTGGTCAAGGATCAACTTGTGTTGTTGTAGTTCTGCTTGTATTTCTGGTACATTTGAGAGTTCTGAGACGTCTTCCCAAGTGCTGTCTGTAGGGGGAAGCCCTTGCCATTGGATTAGTACTTGGGTAATTTCTCGTCCTTCCCGTAGGATTCGGTGAGAGCTGATGACGACCATAGGTTGGTGTAGAGGTTGGTTATTCCAGTTGAGTGGTGGTAACTCGATTATTTTCTGATCTGGGTTTCCCACATAGGATTTAAGTAAGGAGACGTGGAATACCGGGTGTATTTTTGACTCAGCTGATAGAAGTAAACGATATGTCGTTTCTCCAATTTTTTCTAGTATCTGAAAAGGGCCATAATATTTTAGGCTCAATTTCCTGCCGGATGGTCTGACCATCGTCAACTGTCGGTATGGATGGAGATTCAATAGATCCCAGTCTCCCTTTTCATGGTGAGATCTGTGAGTTGCTTGTCGGCTTGATTCTTCATTCTGTTTTGGGCTTTTGCTAGATTTTCCTTGAGTGTCTGGAGTAGCTCTTCTCGATTCTGCAATGTTCTTTCTACTGCTTCATCTGCTGTCCCACCTGCACAGTAATTCAGCAAACCAGGAGGGGATCGACCATACATGACCACAAATGGGGTCATGTTGGTCGAGTTGTTAAATGTGGTATTATAATGATATTCTGCTAGTCCTAGGCATTCAGACCATTTGTTAGGGTGTTCATGAGTGAATATTCTTAAGTATTGTTCAACACATTGGTTAACTCTCTCGGTTAACCCGTCTGTTTGTGGGTGATACGAGGAACTGTATTTTAAGTGTGTTCCTTGTATTCTGAATAGCTCTGTCCAGAAATCACTTAAGAATAGGCTATCTCTGTCTGATATAATGGATTCTGGAATTCCATGTAGCTTTCCTACATAATTCCAGAATTCATTTGCCACTATTGGTCCAGAGATATGGTGTTTTAATGGGATTAAATGTATGGCCTTTGATAACCTATCCACTACTACTAATATTATAGTAAACCCATGGGATTTAGGTAGATAGGTGATGAAATCCATGGTGATATCAACCCAGATTTTCTTTGGGGTTGGTAGTGGTTGTAATAGGCCAAAAGGGGTGTGGTTTACTGCTTTTGCCTTCTGGCAAATGTCACACTCTCTTATGTAATCTGTGACTTCTTTTTTCATGTCTTTCCAATAGAATTGTGTGTTGATTTTATGTAAGGTCCCTTTTATTCCAGAATGTCCACCCATAGGACTAGAATGAGCCTTAGTAATGATTTTTTGTTTAATTGTGGATTGGCTGGGGATGTATATTTTTTGTTTGTATGTTATATATGCCCCTTGTTGTTTCCATGCTGGGTATGCCTGTGGTTCTGTTCTAATTCTTTGGGTCAATTCATCATTGTTGTATTCCTGTTCCAATCCTTCCAATAGGGAGGATGTTGGAAGTGATCTTGTTTAATACAACTGATGATGAATGTTCTGGAATTATTGGGGCTCTAGATAATGCATCTGCAGCCTGATTAGTCTTGCCAGATTTATACTTAATAATGAAGTTATATCCTAATAGTTTAGATATGAAAGTCTGTTGTTCTGGTGTTTGAATGGTTTGTGAAAGTAAGTAGTGCAGGCTCTGATGATCCGTTAAGATCGTGAATTGATGGCCAAGTAGATATTGTCGCCACTTGGCCACTACTGTGGTGACAACATACATTTCTCTGATATATGTGGACTTACGTTGCATCATTGGTGATAATTTCTTGCTAAAATATGATATCGTTTGTTTTTGTTGCATTAATACCGCTCCTATTCCTATTCCGGATGCGTCAGTTTCTATTATAAAAGGCTCATTAAAATTAGGTAGTGTTAATATCGAATATGTAATTAATTTAGCTTTTAGGTTCTCGAAGGCCTCTTCAGTTTTCTTGGTCCATTGGAAGGCGTTTTCTTAACTAAATCAGTTAATGGGTGGGCGATTTTAGCATAATCTTTTATGAATTTCCTGTAGTACCCAGTTAACCCCAGGAATGCTCTCACATCCTTCTAGTTAACTGGTAGGGGAAACTTTTCAATAGACTCAATATTGTTTTTATTTGGACTCACTTCTCCTTCCTTAATCTTATGACCCAAAAACTCAACCTCCTTAGTAAAAAAAATCACATTTTGACAACTTAATCATTAGTTTGTTTTCTGAAAGAATACCTAAGGTGATTTCTAAATGCTCAAGGTGATCTTTTCCCGTTGGACTAAAAATCAGAATATCGTCAAAGAAAATCACTATAAACTTCCTGAGTTGTGCTTGAAAAATAGAATTCATGAGGGCTTGGAATGTTGATGGGGCATTGTTTAGCCCAAATGGAAGCACTATGAATTCATAGTGTCGTCCCTGATGTGTTCTAAAAGCGGTCTTATGCACATCTTCCTCAGCCATCCTAATCTGATGGTACCCAGATCTTAAATCTATTTTGGAGAAATATCGGGCAAAAAATAATTCATCTAAAAGTTCATCGATAGTTGGTATCGAAAATTTATCCTTTATTGTTACTTTATTCAAGGCCCTATAATCAACGCAAAATCTCCAGGATTCGTCTTTTTTTTAACGAGTAACACGGGGGAGCTAAAAGCGGATGTGCTGGGTTTGATCTGCCCATTCCTCAGCATCTCTTCCACCAACTTTTCTATTTCATTCTTCTAGTGGTAACAATATCTAAAGGGTCTTAGGTTTGGCGTTGTAGACTCCGGGATTAAGTTGATCTTGTGGTCAATTATTCGTTTGGGAGGTAATTTTGTTGGTTCCTCGAATAGATATGAAAACTTAGTTAATATTTCCTGGAATTTGGGTAGCAGTCTTTCGAAATTACTAAGGAGAGTTGGCTCTTTAATTGTGGTCCCTGGGGTTTCCTTGGTGATCAAAAGACACATGGTGGAGGGTTTTATGGCAATCATTCTCATCAGCTGCGATGAAGAAACTTTACCAACTTGTTTGGTAGTATTTTGCCCAATTAATTTCACTTGTTCATTTGTTCCTTCATACGATATTGTTAAGTTCACATAGTCCGTGGTAACTGTTCCTAAGGTTCTAAGCCAACGTTGTCCCTGTATAAGATCTGTCCCTTCTATATCTAGGACGTATAAGTGAACTAAGTAAGAGTTGGTTTGTACTAGCAGTGAGACATCATTGCATTTACCCTTACACTAATCGGTTGATCCGTTACCCATAAAGACAGGGAATTTCGTGACTCTATGAACTGGTAGTTTTAGAAAGGCTGCCATCCTTGTGGAAATGAAATTATGGGTACTTCCCCCGTCGATAAACAATTGTACTGGTTGGTGATTTATGTATCCAGTGAATCTAACTCCGTGGTTTGGAATAGATTACGTGAGTGCTTGTAAATATACGAGTGTTGTGGGGTCTTCTTCCTCTATTCTGATTTCCTCATTATCCTCCCCCTCTTCCTCTTCTTCTATTTCCCTTATGTAGAGGAGGGCCCCCTTACCCTTGCACTTATGGCCAGCGTGATAACGCTCCTCACAGTTATAACACAACCCCTTTTCTCTCTTGGCTTGTAGTTCTGCGGAAGTCAAGCATTTTATTGGTGGCAGTTTATTGGTGTTGTTATTCCTGTTGGGCTTGTATGAGGGACCTGAATGTCTAGTATATTGATTCTTGAACCTATTATCGTCAAATTCCTGATCCTCCTACATTCTAGCGATTAAATATGCATCATGGATTTCTACGGGTTCGTGCATTAAGACGGATCTTTTAATGTGTGATTTGAGTCCCGAGATGAACATGTCCGTAATTAACGATGGATTTAGCCCTGACACTCTAGTTATTAGATCTTCAAAATCTTTTTTATAGGCTAATATGGTTGTTTTCTGTTGTAATTTGGTTAGTATCCCTGCGGGTTTTATGTATTTTGAAGGTCCAAATCTTTTTTTGATTGCATCTACGAATAGTGTAAAGGATAGGGCTGGATGATCATTAAGGGTGGCTTGGTACCATTTAGAAGCTGGCTTGTCTAATTGAAAAGATGCAATGGTGAGATAATCTTGGGGTCGAGTTTCGTTAAAATCGAAATATCTTTTGAGCTCATACAACCAATCGGTTGGATCGCCCTCCGAAAATCTATGACATGGTACTTCTATATTGCTGAGTTTGTTAGAAACTACCTGGGTTTCGTTTGTAGTGGGTGCGGGTCCAAGAATTCCACTGGATGATTGGCCATTTGCTTCTGGGGGTCGATGATGATCCTGTAGCGACTCGCCCATCATTGTTGGCCCATGAGAATAGTCCCGAGCCCTTGCGTTCAATGATTTTTGCAATTGCTCATATTGTTGCCGCATCTCTATACGTAACGTGGAGATCTGATCGTGGAGTTGATCGGTGGAGAGATCTCAAATTTCTATGATCTGGCGTGAAAGAAGATTTTCTTTCACTTGTAGTTCGGTGTTGAATGATTTCTGGATCTGCTGGACTCTTTGCTCCATTTCTGCTGTTACCGCCTGTTTTAGTTCTTCCATATGCAGAGCGCGTTGACTCTGCTTTGCTTGGAGCGCATTCTTGACCTCTGCCAGTGATCTCAATCCCTCGCTCAACCTCAATCGGTAGGATTGTATCTCTCAACGAGAGCACCAAAATGTTGCAATCCTACCAGCCTAGATCCTATATAACCAGACGAAGGCCAAGAGGATGCCAGGAGGGAGAGAGAAGAAGTTTGGGGAGGGAGACGAAAGGATAAATTGCATTAATCAAATCCTTAATTTTTCTTTACATCTATTACAAGTATTTATAACACTGTTCATCCAATTTGACCGTTACAATTTAATAAAAGATTTAATAACAAAAGCTTCAGGCTTGCTGACGCGTGGCTGGATCTATACCGCATAATCTGTCTTGAGAAGAGATTGTAACGTTGTTTCCGTTGGATGGTTTCTTCTGATATCCGCCGTTGATTAAGCCGATGATGATTTCCCGCCGTTGGATGATATTGACTGCTGATTGCCTTGTGATCGTTGGATCTGGATGATGAAATCTGAGGCGTGTATTTTAACCCTAACAGTATCAGAGAGGCATCTCAATCCTCTTCAGGATCTCTCCAAAAATGCATCTATTACATGGCGAGATAGTGGCCAGCGGTGGTGGCCGGTGGTTTGCCGGAGAATGTATGCATAACATTTTATATATTAATGCGAAGGTTGACCGAAGTCAATGACATATATAACATCAAAGGTGGTGCATGCATTAAATGTGGGACACGTGGCTTTTCCTCGCTTAGGGAAGTGCATCGGGATAGCTTGTAGAAGCGGCAAGTTTTGTGCGAATAAATAAAAGAGCCACAACAAATTTGCGGGCAGAAGCAGGTAGCGCCAAATAAGTTTGCGGACAGCAAATTTGCGATCAAAAGGGGTGGAGGACAGTAGCTCCAGTGATCCCCTAGAAGGAGCGATCAGAGGCGAAAACGGTGTGCTGCAGGCGGAAGCTTTGAGGAGCGGCGAACTCAGAGGTGCGGACAGATTGGCAGCATGCGGTGAAGTTTTGGGTCTGTGCGAACTCCTTGAAGTGATGTGAACACCTCAAGGAGCTGAAGTAGCTCGACAGAGCTCGTAAGTAGGATCATAGAGTTGGTCACGCGAACAGATTTGGAAGAGCCACGTAGAAGACTGAATCGAAGGAGCTGCAGCTCCAGAACGAAGAGGTGCGAATAGTCCGGAGAGCAGTCCGGCTTAAGTTTTAAGGCTTAGTTTGGCACGACTTATTTGCTCCGGTGAGTTGAGTCAAAAACACCGTTATCATAGATTGTATGTTTAGCAAGACAAAGGTTATGACCGCTACCAAGAAAATAAACTAGTTTTGAGCATAAACTGCATGAAATTTTTTTAGGCGAGGTCGGGCGTTCACGAACGACGATTCATGACCACCGCGTTCACGACCGCCACCACCACGCCAAACGAAGCCTAAGTGTTTGTGAAGTATCACCGAGCTTTGATGTAAGTTGAAACTCGTTAAGAGCGAAGTGAAAGACGAAGCAGTATACAGCAGGTTTGCGCGAGAAGAATTGTGAATAGGATTGAGCAAAAGCGTGAAGTGGTAGCTTGGCGAGAAGCTTGTGAAGTATGTTGTAAGTGCAGCAACTGTAACATACCTGTTCCTTCTAGACCCCCCTTGGGTTAGGGTTAGGACTTGGGTGGTGAGTGTAGGTCAAGGTTGACCCTAGGTTACCTTGAACCTAAAGAATTGCTAAGTGCACACCAAAAGTGCACAAGTCACCCTAGCTCACTTCCCTTTAAATTGGACTCACCACCTCAAGATTGAGCCTACCGCTAGATTCCTAACCCTAAGATAAACCCAAGTGACCCAAAAGCCCATCATGGGGTTCCCAAATTGGGCCTAATTGACCAAAATACCCTTTAGGTCAAAATATGCCAATCCTTCATCAATTGGTTCAATAGACTACCAAACTATGAAATTGACCTCACAACTAACCTTAGGACATCAGTGGGGTCCTAATGGTTACAACTGCCCCATGGGCGGGTCAACATAGTTGACCAATTTAACCAAAATTCAATTTAGGTCAAATTAGCCTAAATTGGTCAAAATCACACATATTGATTCAATTGGCCAAATTGGGACACCACCATGACCTAACCCACATAGGGTGGTGTCACTAGATTCAAAACCAACACATTGGACCAAGCCACCCCTCAGTTGACTAAGTCAAACCCCCCAGTCAACCATAGTCAACATAGGTCAAAAAATGGCCTAAAACATGAAAATCAAGTGGGCTAACTCAATTAAGTTGAGTCAAGACCCAAGCCCAGCCCATCCAGCAGCCCACATGCACAAAGACCTCCCATGCCCTCTGATTTTGAATGGTGGAGACATGCATGGGGGTAGGAGGGTAAAATCCCCAATTTTTAGGAGAGAGAAAGTGAGGAAAAGAGGGAATGCAAGCCAAGTGGCTCTTCTCCTCTCTTCCCAAGCTTCCAACTGATCTCCCCAGAACTTTAGCAGCTGATTTACTGGGATGGGGGACACATGGAGCCAAGGAGGAGCTTCCAATGCTGGAAGCCGAAATCCCCCCTATGATAACTCCTCATACAGCCCTCCTCACCCCATTTACTCGTTTTCATTAGCTTCAGAAGCTTGAAGAGAGCTGAAATCGACTGTTAGATCATTACATTTGGTGGAGAAATGAGATCGGGAGCAAGCTCGCCGGAGGAGATCACCGCCATGGCCGCCCGCCGCAATTGCCGCAACCTCCATTAACGGTCGATTTCTCCTCCTCTCCCCTTGTGCTAGCTTCCTAGATCCTTAGGTCGAAGAATTGAGCCCAATTGGGCCGATCACCATGCTCAAAACTTGGAAAAAAATGGAGCTTTTCATGGAGCTCGAGTTCGCCGGAAAACACCGCCTCCGGCGGCCATGTCGTCGCCAAACGTTGGCCACCACCTCAACGGAGGTGGTGGTGGTGGCCTGACAGGGAGGCGGTCGGATGGCCGGGAAATTGAAGATCAAGGGCTACAGGTCGGGGCAATCACGGCCCTTGGCTCCATGGAGAAGATGACCCGATGCCATCCATTTCGATCATGGATCGGCTATTGGCAGATCTCCATGTAGCAGGTCCTGAATCAGCAGCAACTTACATGCCATATTTGAGGGCCTTAGAGGCCCCAAAATCAAAATGTTTGTGAAATAGCTTTTGTAGCCCTTGGTGTTTGCTTTCATTGGAGCCTTTGATCAGGCTATTTGGAGCAATGTAGACACCAGGGCACTCGTTTTACTAGGCCTGGTCCTAGTGAAGGGCAGATTTTAGAATTGCTATAACTTTTAACTGGCTTTAGAAAATGACCTGAAACTTTTACCATGCATGAATGGCATGATGACACACCTAGGGTTTTAATTTGAGAATTTTTGGATGCTTATTTACTGAGTTATTCAATTTATTAGAAAAAGTAAATATTTGGTATTTATGGAGTTGTATAACTCCAAACACCCCCAAATTTGGGTGGTGAGCTCTTCATATGCTTATAGCCCTCTGGTAAAAAGATGGGCTCATTTGGCCTTGTGCATGTGGAGTTATGATCCATGCAAGACCTAGGCTAAAGGGCCTTAATGTGTGCCTTAGCAAATCTTGGGGTGGAGAGGGCCCCAAGCCTTGGGGGTTGACCCAATGACTTTGAAATGTTGAACATGGGTCCATGGCAGTAATATGCCTTCCCAAAAGTTATTTGGGGATTTTTGGGTACAAAAATCCCAAGATGTGGAATTTACTAAATTACCCCTAATTTAGATTATAAAATGAAAGGGGGGTCATATGATTTCAGAATGAATTGAAACTTAGGGTTTAGTCTCTGATTTTATTATTATGGCAGCATGAATTTTCTGAGAATTTTTGGGAAATATTTCATGTTATAAATAGTTAAAATTACAAATATACCCTTTATGAATCTTGTGCAAATACTGAATTTTTATTGGTCTGATAAATTTGAGATAAATCACAGTAGGTCATCATGTTAATATAAGCCTATGGTAAATTTATCAGAATTTTTGGATGAATATTAAAGGGGTTAGAATTTATAATGGCATTTTGGTAATTTCATTCAACTATAATTATAAATAATTCCCTGTGATAGAAAATTATGAAAATTTGGTAGACTCTGATTTTTATCATTATCATCATGATATAAGTTTGGTAGGGCCAGTGGATGTTTAAAAATGGTAGCTCAGGTTCAAAATGACCTAACCCTAATTATTAAATGAATTTATTTATGGAGTAAATTAATTCATAAAAATTGTAAACTTCTGGATTTTTGATGAATATCACAGTACATAGTTATGATAAAAATTTGGAGTCCATAGGATGATTATTTATGGGGTCACCCTTTAGGGGTCACACTTGGTGTGTAAAGTTGCATTTTCATCCTTTTTATGTTAAATATAAATCATGGCTATAATTTCTCTGGAAAATTATGAGACTCTGGATAAGATGTTTTTAGGTCACTAAAGTGCTATAGTAATTTTCTCAGAATTTTTGAAAGTCAAAATCTAGTACTTGATGTGTAATGTCATCTTGTTCCCTTTTTTATGATAAATAGAAATTATAATTATAAATCTGCTGGGAAATTATGAAATACTGGAATTGGTGTTTTTATGACATTATAGTGCCACTGTAATTTTCTCAGAATTTTTGGGAGTCATAATATAGTGCTTAGTGTGTAAAGTTATGTTTTCAACCCTCTCATGTTAAATAGAAATTATGATTATAAATTTGCTGGAAAAATATGAAATTCTGGGATTGATATTTTTATTCCATTATAGTGCCACTGTAATTTTCTCAGAATTTTTGGAAGTCTTGAATTAGTACTTGATGGGTAAAACCCTAATTGTACACCTTTGATATTAAATGGAAATTGTGACCATAAACCTTCTGAAATATTATGAGATTTTGGAATCCATGTTTTAATGTCATAAGTCACCTCTGGAAATTTACTTAACAAGATTGGAACTACTGGTACGATACTTCCTTTACATTCTAGAAGATGACATTTGATTAATGAATTTTAAATCGAGATCAAACCAATGTGAAATGAATCAAAATTCTGGTCAACCCTTAATTTATCCATTATAGACCTCTGGTAAGAATTATAATTCCTATAGACATGATACGGTTAAGATTGCATCATAGGAATCAAACCTAGTCCAATCTCATTTTGGTCCGCGAATAGTAAAAACCTCATGTGATGATTTGACCAACAAGATCACATAGAAAATCAGTAAGATTTGGATTATAACAGTAACATATCATTTATATCAGCCCCTAGAAGTTATGGAATCTTTGGAGTACATCGTAAGATGGTTTAGGGAATAATTTAGATTCATGTCGCACTATACCTAAAAGGGGCAGTATCAACTTAGGAGATCATGAAGATTATTCAGCATGATAAAGTGTCCATGATGTATCACTAGGGTGTGATTAGAGACATTTGAGAATCATTTAAGGTCTACACCACTTAGAGTATTGGAAATCATAAGTGTTGAGCATCGTTCAAGAGAACGTTAGCTTAAGGGTAGAATTGGAGATAATTTATAAAGCGTCAATAATAAAGAGTAATAAGTAGAGTGGGTCTTAGAATGGGGTACCCACCAATAAAAGTAATTGTCTTGGAATCGGGGATTTGGGTTTCAGCCCATTGCATTCCCTAGTACCACTGTGAGCCCTTCACCGGGTAAACCTCGGGAAGTCCAGGACTCACCATAAAATTCTAAGTATACAATAATTAGACAAGATTTATCTAACTAAATGAATAAGAGATACGGAAAACTTCATCCCGTGTTAAGGGATAGGAAGTTGTATATCAGGACGAGATGGTCCTGCGAGCTGGAGACTCGGGTGATAGTTATATTCAGGACGGGTTGGTCCTGCGAGCTGGAGGCTCGGGTTGTGACAAATTGCATGAGCATAGAAACCATTTAGTGGCAGGTCTTCGGTATGGGCCGGTCGTCACACCGACGGTAGTACGTTGACTTAGGCGGGTGTGAGGTTGAGTGGCTAGTAGGTTGTTTATACTGCGGTCTGGAGGACGATCCCCAAAAGGACGCACACCTGGCCTTTAAGACTGGTAGGTTCAAGCAAAGAGTACGCAAGACTCTAGAGTGCACCTAGGACGTGTACAGAGGCGTATGGGAGGTCTAGGCCTGGTAGTGTGTATACCCGCCTAGGGGTGGAGATGCCCGCTCCACCGCTGCTGTAGCCACAACGACGGTACTAGAGAGTTTAGCTAACTCGGAAAAGTGGGAACTAAAGGTCTGTGATCACAGAGTCGTGTGGGTGAGTCACCTTGCATAAAATCATTTCATAAACATTGCATCGCATATCATGGCATAGCATAACGTTCATATGTAGACCCTCATCATATAAATTTGTATGGGCACTTTTATATGATGAGTTATGGAAATCTTAACTTATAAGTTTGTATGAGCATTCATATAAGTTAAGGTACTCTTCTGTGATGGTAATGTAGCTGCTTTTACTTACTTACTCTTGCACTGCTTTACTGCTTCTTTACACATTGTTCTTAAGTACTGCTCATATGGATAGGTATATAGAATTGCTAGAATTATATACTTACCACTGTCACCTGCTTGATATACTACTGCTACTATTGGTCCTCCGCTTCTTCCTCCCGCGCGGTGCCTAGGAGTCGCGGGGGGAGGTGGGGATGATAGTCGACTTAGTCTTTATGACTAACGGTTTGCATTGGGGCCGACACCAGGAGCTCGAGGAGCCGGAGCAGCAGCAGCATATTCCGATGATATGAAGATAGCCGTTGAGGAGCAGTTGCAGTATACTAGTTCTACTACCCAGTCACAGGTGTTGAAGACGTGTGTTAGTGTGTAACACCCTGCCAGTACGAAAGGTATAACAGCAGGTCCGGCCGGGACCCCACGCCATACAAACCACACTAGCTAGGAGTTAAAAGGTGATAACCAGAAAAGTAACAACTAAACGAGAGTACATAACGTAAGCGGAAGCATTAATTAAACCATTCAAAAAGAACTGTCCACTATCATAGGAGTGTAACTTGAATAAGAGTTACGGCCTTAAGGCCTTACATTCACCCAAAGCACAAAACTCCAAAAGCATACATCGGCACGCAGGCCGGCCATACATGAAAAACATGAAAAGGGCTGGCCTTCGAGGGCCAACACTGCAAAGGGCCATCGCCCGCTATTTCCCGCTAGGCTCACCTGCACCTGCATGAGAACATTCCACCAAGCGGTGGCAAACAAAGTAACGGTCAGCACAGCTGACCAAACTATAACGACCCCACCCCTTTCCCGGGGTGGCGGAGATTCTACCCTGCAAGCAAGCCATACCAGCACAAGTACTAAAATAAAGAAAGTGCAACTACACAAGGTGAGGTTTCAAGCACATTCAATCTTCTAGGTTGAGCATCAAAAAGGAGGGAACCTAGGTATGCACATGATGTTGGTTGGGTTCACCCGAAGGTTCCCCGCAACCGCCTAAACAACCGCATGAGGCTAACAACATCAATTCCACAAACACTCCACCGTAAGGGCCATCGCCTTATGTGGGAAAAGGAGCTTTTGGTCGGTCTAGGTAAACCACCTTCCACGACCTCTCCCATGATCACACGGCTACATGAGGTAGGGACCTCTTACCGATCTGCATGGAAACGGGTTCGGTTTAGCTTTGCCCGTGCTCTAATCGTCGCGATCTATCGCACGACGCGGGTACGGCTTCGCCTCGGCCCGTAAGGGTTTAGCACCTTCAAGTGCTACACAAATATAAGCTACGCACCTAATCCCTTCTCAAGGATCTAGGCTTCACAAATACTCAAAAAAGGGAGGTATAATACGCTCCGCATCAATTTCGCGGTGAAGGTTTGCCTTCATCCAATCTCAAAGCATGGGGCTTTCGTTAGGATCTTCACAAGACGCCTACACTTAAATCCCGCACTACTATAGATGATTTCACGGAGTCATGCTCCGGCACGCATACTAGGCTTAACCTAAATGCAACGTCGCAATCCAAGCATCACCGATTCGGGCTCACGGCCACGAATAGGCTTCACACAAAATGCCTAAATCCGCACGACTACCGGATTTTCTACATGCAATATGCCGGGGACGGACACAATCGACCCGGAGTTCCGGAGAACTTGAGGGAATCCTACACTTCACCCATTTGGTGAAAGGGATCCCTCATGCAAGCATAGAGAAATGAAGGAGAGGACAAAAGACAAGTCCAAACAACGGGAGAAGAAATCGTTACCCTAGGAGCGTTCTTTTTCGCCATAGATCCGAGATTCTACACAAAGTAACGGTCAGCACAGCCATTGACGGAGCTCCGGAGCTCCGTCAATGGCGGGATCTACCTTCTTCTTCCTTGGCTCCTCCTTCTTTCTCTAGGGTTTGGAGAGAGAATGGCTTAGAGAATATGAGGTTTAACCCCCTCTCATCAGCCCTAATGGTCTCCCGCAACTAAACCTAGCCGTTGGATCAATTTCCAAAAGATTTGGACGGTCCGATCTTCTTCTCCGCTCAAAATCGCAGAACAGAATAAACAGGGCGCACGATCACAGGCGCACGGTCAGTGGTCGTGCGCGAAGAGGGAAATGGTCGTGCGCACTGTCCGAGACAGAACTCCGATTCTTTGCGGGTTACGCACGATCATTGGCGCACGATCACTGGTCGTGCGCGAAGAGGACAATGGTCGTGCGCATTGACCTGATCTGGAATTTTGAGCCTAGCCCGAGCGCAACACTACCATTCCGCCTACCTCGCTGAACCACGATCTTTGGGGTGTTACAACTTCACCCCTCTTAAAAGAATTTCGTCCCAAAATTTCGAAAACAGTAATAGCAGGAATTTACAGTTTTTAAAGAAAAATTTACCTGAGAGAAATAGCTCGGGGTACTCCGCAAGCATCGCTTGCTCTCTCTCCCAAGTTAGCTCCTCTCGGCCGCAATTATCCCACCGGACCTTTACCATCCGAATGGACTTGTTCCGCAACTGCTTTACCTCGGTATCCTCGATGCGTAAGGGTTTGACTTTCGTCGACAACCCACTATCCACCGACACTTTGCCAACCGCAACGATATGAGTAGGCTCTTGCACTGCCTTCCTCAGAACTGAAATGTGAAACACGTCGTGCAGACCGCTCAGCTCTGCAGATAGTGCAAGCCGATAAGCCGCATCACCAACACGTTCCACAATCTCAAACGGTCCTAAGTACCTTGGACTGAGCTTTTTCAAGCGTCGGATCCTTGATACCCCTTTGAACGGTTTGATCTTCAAGTAAACCCGGTCACCGACGGCGAACTCTAGGTTCCTATGCTTGGCGTTGTAATATTTTGCTTGCCTATCCTGGGCAATCAATAGCCTTTCTCGAATAGTTCGGATCGTCGAAGTTGCTTCCTCAACATCCTTTCGCTTTAATAGCTTAGTATCGCCCGTTTCTGCCCAAGACAACGGCGTACGACACTTCTTACCATAGAGGGCCTCGAAAGGAGCCATCTTTATACTGGCTTGGTAGCTATTATTGTAGGCGAATTCGATCATATAGAGATGATCTTCTCACTTCTTTCCAAAATCTAGAGCGCACATTCGGAGCATATCCTCCATAGTCCTGTTGGTCCTCTCGGTCTGTCCATCCGTTTGCGGGTGGAAGACCGTGCTAAATTTCAATTTAGTGCCCAACAGTTCATGGATAAGCCTCCAATCTTTCGATGTGAAACGTCCGTCACGATCGCTGACGATGCTACGAGGGACACCGTGCAGCCGCACAATACTATCGGCATAGAGCTTCGCTAGCTTTTCTATAGAATCATCCTTTCGGTTCGGAATAAAATGCGATACTTTTGTCAGTCTGTCCACGATCACCCAGATGGCATCGTTTCCATGCTGCGATCTCGGCAATCCGTGCACGAAATCCATCGAAATATCGTCAAACTTCCATTCTGGAATCGGCAAGGGCTTCAAAAATCCACCGGGACCTTGACATTCCACCTTCACCAACGCGCAGGTGTTGCACTTGGCCACGTAGAGGGCAATGTCCTTCTTCATACCCGGCCACTAGAAAAGTTTCTTCATGTCCATGTACATTTTCGTGCTCCCCGGGTGGATAGAGTACTTGGTATGATGAGCCTCGTACATCAATTCCTCCCGTAGAGTACCAACGTTTGGGACGCACAATCTGCCATTCTTCCACATAAGGCCATCTTCGAAAGAGAAATCAGCGTTTAACCCGTCAACGGTTTCCGCTTTGTAGCGTTTCATGCTCTCATCCAGCTCCAATGCCTGTCGAACTCGGTCGGCAAGGTGGTATTGAACCTCCGTCCAGTTCAAGCATGCTGAAGTAGACGCTCTTCGATCAACGCAAAAGATCTCCATTGCTTCCAGCTCACGGATTAGACACTCATCGTGCATCAAAATCCAATTTGCTCGAGCGGGAGCCCGACGACTCAACGCGTCCGCAACTACATTTCCCTTTCCAGGAGTATATTTGATGTCGAAGGTGTAGTCCCCAAGGAACTCCAACCACCTCCCCTGTCGCATATTCAACTCCCGTTGATCTAGCAAGTACTTGAGGCTCTTGTGGTCGGTAAAGATGTCGATCTTCACGCCATACAAATAATGCCTCCAAAGCTTAAGAGCAAATACCACGGCCGCTAGCTCCAAATCATGGACCGGGTAATTCCTCTCATGAACCTTCAACTGCCGGGAGCCGTAGGCAATTACCTTACCGAACTGCACTAGGACACAACCCAAACCACTCCCTGAGGCGTCGCTGTAAATTTCGCAGCCTTCCGTACCACATGGCGAGCATAGAATGGGCGCCGTGGTCAGACGGCTCTTCAGTTCTTCAAAAGCTCGTGCGCACTCGGGCGACCAAACGAACTTATGATCTTTCCTAGTCAATTTAGTGAGAGGAAGTGCAATCCTCGAGAAGTTTTCCACAAAGCGCCTATAATAGCCGGCAAGTCCTAAGAAACTTCGGACTTCCGCTACATTTTTCAACAAAGGCCAGGCTCGGATCGCTTCTATCTTCGACGGATCAACCGCAATTCCATCTCCACTAACGACGTGACCAAGGAATGCTACTGACGGTAGCCAAAACTCGCACTTGGAGAACTTGGCATATAGCTGACTCTTCCTCAAGGTGCCCAGAACTGCGTGCAGATGCCCTACATGCTCCTCTTCCGATTGAGAGTATACCAAAATGTCGTCGATGAAGACGATCACAAATTGATCCAAATACTCACGGAATGTCCTATTCATTAAGTCCATGAATACCGACGGTGCATTAGACAGACCGAACGGCATCACCGTGAACTCATAGTGCCCAAAGCGGGTACTGAACGCTGTCTTTGGAATGTCACATTCCCTAATCCGCAGTTGGTAATAGCCGGACCTTAGGTCCAGTTTGGAGTATACCGTCGACCCAACCAGCTGGTCGAATAGATCGTCGATTCTTGGAATCGGATATCGGTTCTTCTCGGTCAACTTGTTTAGCTCTCGATAATCGATACATAGACGCAAGCTCCCGTCCTTCTTTTTCACAAAGAGGACCGGTGCACTCCAAGGCGAAGAACTTGGACGTACGTAGCCTTGCTCTAGCAGCTCTTGCAATTGAACCTTCAGCTCTGCCAATTCCTTTGGCGCTATCCGGTACGGTGAGCGGGCCACAGGTTTGGCACCTGGCACCAACTCGATACAGAAATCGATCTCTCGCTGAGGCGGAGCCCCAGGGAGTTCGTTAGGAAACACGTCGGCGTACTCCGCTACAACTGGGACATCACATAACCTGGGCTTTGGCTCCGAAGCCTCCAACAAGGTGAAGAACAACTCGGCGCCTTTTCTCACCGCCTTAACCACTTGGAGAGCAGACATCAGCGTCTTGCTCGCTCCTCGCATACCGGCAAACGTGGTTTCTCCATCGACGTTCCTTCCCAGAGTGATCTCCTTAGAATTGCAATCTATGCATGCACGCTGCTCCGAGAGCCAGTCCATGCCGAAGATCACATCGAATTCAGCTAACGGTAATAACGATGCTTCCAAATCGAAATCTTGATTTCCGATCCGCACCTTCACACGGCTCTTCCTATCCGCAGACATGTGAGATCCATTGGGTAGCACTACTTCTAATCTATCCTCTACGAAGGTAGATGGCACTCCGATTCGTACCACGAAGTCCTCAGACAGAAAAGAGTGCGATGCACCCGTATCAAATAGAGCTCTCGCCGGATAGTTGAGAATTAGGACAAAGCCTAATTGCACACAAAAAAAACATACAGTTGCACAACAGTATAATCACAAATAGCTATGTAAAAGCTAATTTTTTTAATTCATACCTGTGACAACATCAGCTTGTCGTATGGCTTCTTGCTGGCCAAGCGAGTAGACTCTCGGCTGAGTCGGAGTAATGTGCTGGGAAGCCGAAGACTCCGCAGCTTTACCCTTTTCCGCAGCTCGAGCATAGTCCAAAGCTCGATTCTCTGTCTTCGGGGGACCACTTCGACACACTGCGGCCTTGTGTCCCACCTTCCCGCAGGTGAAACACGTGATAGGGCTCCGCACCGTCGTTGCTCCCGAAACATTTGAGCGGGTTTGCTCCGCCGGTTTGAACTTCCTTTTGTTCTTTCTGAATTCTGACTTAGACTGAGAGACCGGCACATGAAACTCAGGTTTCTTTGCCACGGCTTTTCCTTGTACCCTCTTCATGTCCAGCTCTAGGGATCTGGCAGTTTGGACCATCACCTGGAAACCTAACGTCATTGGGCCTGCCAGGAGCAGCCTCAACTCGTCCCGAAGACCTTCATAGAACTTGTTCGTCTTTGTATCTTCGTCTTCCATCATAGGCCCCGCATAACGACCCAGTTTAGTGAACTCGTGCAAGTACTCATCCACTGAGCTGTCGCCTTGAGTCAACTTCAGAAACTGGTTCTGCAACGCAATGCGTTGGGCAGAAGGAATATACCTTTGAAGAAAAGACTTTGAGAACTCCGCTATCGTGATCTCGGTAATCTCCCTGCCTCCGAACTTGTGCACTTCCTGCTCAGCCCACCAACGCTCCGCCTCTCCGTTAAGGAGGAAGGTGGCTAAAGTGACCATCATAACTTCTTCTGTTGCTGTCGCCCTTAGAATCTTCCTAACCGTTGACAGCCAGTCCTCCGCCTCCGTTGGGGATCCGGTCCCCGAGAAAGTTGGAGGATGGAAGCTTAGAAAGTGTTGCAGCTGTTGATCACGCGCTCGCGCAACAACTACACGCTCTACCGGACGCTCCACCCTTTGCACCGCCGCAGGTTCCACTGCAGCCACTGGCACAGGGGCCTCAACCCTCGGTTCCACCGCAGGTTCCACTGCAGGTTCGATCACCGGGGCCGCATCTGTATTAGGCGTAGCAGGCTGTGCAAGCCTTTGCGGTTGAGCATTGATCATCGCGAAGACAGCTTCTGCGATTAACCTGATCATCTCAGCAGGAGGAGTGGTCGCTGGCACTTCAGCCGACCCACTACTTTCAGCGGTGTTACGGGGTTGAGACGGCCCCGCACCACTTCTAGTCGCCTATAATCGTGTAAGACACAATTTAGTGACTGAAAATATAGCAAACAACAATCATGGAACGGTCAGGTTCCGCAAACAAGTATGTTTTCCCATTCCTAAGTGGACATTCTTATTAGTTTTTGTCGTTTTAGGTGAATGCACATCCCGTGCACACCACCCCTTAAAAGGAATTCGTCCCGAATTCGCTAAACTACGGATCGACGCCTTAATTCCGATACCAAATTGTAACACCCTGCCAGTACGAAAGGTATAACAGCAGGTCCGGCCGGGACCCCACGCCATACAAACCACACTAGCTAGGAGTTAAAAGGTGATAACCAGAAAAGTAACAACTAAACGAGAGTACATAACGTAAGCGGAAGCATTAATTAAACCATTCAAAAAGAACTGTCCACTATCATAGGAGTGTAACTTGAATAAGAGTTACGGCCTTAAGGCCTTACATTCACCCAAAGCACAAAACTCCAAAAGCATACATCGGCACGCAGGCCGGCCATACATGAAAAACAGGAAAAGGGCTGGCCTTCGAGGGCCAACACTGCAAAGGGCCATCGCCCGCTATTTCCCGCTAGGCTCACCTACACCTGCATGAGAACATTCCACCAAGCGGTGGCAAACAAAGTAACGGTCAGCACAGCCATTGACGGAGCTCCAGAGCTCCGTTTCGCGAGTCGTTTCCAGATTTGGAGAGTGCAGCCCGGTGCGGAAGCGTGGTGGGCCCATAACCCACAGGTCGGAGGATCGAAACCTCCCTCTGATACCAAATTGTAACACCCTGCCAGTACGAAAGGTATAACAGCAGGTCCGGCCGGGACCCCACGCCATATAAACCACACTAGCTAGGAGTTAAAAGGTGATAACCAGAAAAGTAACAACTAAACGAGAGTACATAACGTAAGCGGAAGCATTAATTAAACCATTCAAAAAGAACCGTCCACTATCATAGGAGTGTAACTTGAATAAGAGTTACGGCCTTAAGGCCTTACATTCACCCAAAGCACAAAACTCCAAAAGCATACATCGGCACGCAGGCCGGCCATACATGAAAAACAGGAAAAGGGCTGGCCTTCGAGGGCCAACACTGCAAAGGGCCATCGCCCGCTATTTCCCGCTAGGCTCACCTGCACCTGCATGAGAACATTCCACCAAGCGGTGACAAACAAAGTAACGGTCAGCACAGCTGACCAAATTATAACGACCCCACCCCTTTCCCGGGGTGGCGGAGATTCTACCCTGCAAGCAAGCCATACCAGCACAAGTACTAAAATAAAGAAAGTGCAACTACACAAGGTGAGGTTTCAAGCACATTCAATCTTCTAGGTTGAGCATCAAAAAGGAGGGAACCTAGGTATGCACATGATGTTGGTTGGGTTCACCCGAAGGTTCCCCGCAACCGCCTAAACAACCGCATGAGGCTAACAACATCAATTCCACAAACACTCCACCGTAAGGACCATCGCCTTATGTGGGAAAAAGAGCTTTTGGTCGGTCTAGGTAAACCACCTTCCACGACCTCTCCCATGATCACACGGCTACATGAGGTAGGGACCTCTTACCGATCTGCATGGAAACGGGTTCGGTTTAGCTTTGCCCGTGCTCTAATCGTCGCGATCTATCGCATGACGCGGTTACGGCTTCGCCTCGGCCCGTAAGGGTTTAGCACCTTCAAGTGCTACACAAATATAAGCTACGCACCTAATCCCTTCTCAAGGATCTAGGCTTCACAAATACTCAAAAAGGGGAGGTATAATACGCTCCGCATCAATTTCGCGGTGAAGGTTTGCCTTCATCCAATCTCAAAGCATGGGGCTTTCGTTAGGATCTTCACAAGACGCCTACACTTAAATCCCGCACTACTATAGATGATTTCACGGAGTCATTCTCCGGCACGCATTCTAGGCTTAACCTAAATGCAACGTCGCAATCCAAGCATCACCGATTCGGGCTCACGGCCACGAATAGGCTTCACACAAAATGCCTAAATCCGCACGAATACCGGATTTTCTACATGCAATATGCCGGGGACGGACACAATCGACCCGGAGTTCCGGAGAACTTGAGGGAATCCTACACTTCACCCATTTGGTGAAAGGGATCCCTCATGCAAGCATAGAGAAATGAAGGAGAGGACAAAAGACAAGTCCAAACAACGGGAGAAGAAATCGTTACCCTAGGAGCGTTCTTTTTCGCCATAGATCCGAGATTCTATACGGAGAGAAACGACCGCACCGGGCTGCACTCTCCAAATCTGGAAACGGCTCGCGAAACGGAGCTCCGGAGCTCCGTCAATGGCGGGATCTACCTTCTTCTTCCTTGGCTCCTCCTTCTTTCTCTAGGGTTTGGAGAGAGAATGGCTTAGAGAATATGAGGTTTAACCCCCTCTCATCAGCCCTAATGGTCTCCCGCAACTAAACCTAGCCGTTGGATCAATTTCCAAAAGATTTGGACGGTCCGATCTTCTTCTCCGCTCAAAATCGCGGAACAGAATAAACAGGGCGCACGATCACAGGCGCACGGTCAGTGGTCGTGCGCGAAGAGGGAAATGGTCGTGCGCACTGTCCGAGACAGAACTCCGATTCTTTGTGGGTTACGCACGATCATTGGCGCACGATCACTGGTCGTGCGCGAAGAGGACAATGGTCGTGCGCATTGACCTGATCTGGAATTTTGAGCCTAACCCGAGCGCAACACTACCATTCCGCCTACCTCGCTGAACCACGATCTTTGGGGTGTTACATAGTGCTTCTTCCGCACAGAGATTTTGTGAGAGAAAGTGTTGTACTTTACTTCATTTTGGACATGTACCGGGCATAAGCCATTACTCTCTTTTATTGTACTCATTGTCGGACTACTTGTATACATATGATTGTCTGTGATTGTGGACTCGATTTTGATGTACTTTACTTCTTTTCTCTATTGGCCTAAAAGGTAAATTGATCGTACTAGCCGGCAGGATCGACGTCTTGCGGTGGCGGTTGACCCGTTAGAGCGGGTGTCACTGTAAGGCGGCGGTCTTGGGCATAAGATCCGGGTTACTCCCCAGGTAAGGGGGGAGGGATCTTACAGCAACACTGGTAGAAGTGAGTGAAGTGTTTAAGTACGGAAGCACTAGAAGTAAAGCTGAGAACTAGTCGTAGTTAGGAGAAAGGAAGTGAAGAAAAGTGTTTGAAGAGAAGTCTAGTGAAACAACTCGCCGCAGTTTATTGTGTGCACTGAAGTGCTTGTGTTGTTGTTGTGTTAAGCTACTTGTAACTAGCATATACGTATGTGTGCGTTGTGAGTAGCATGTGAATGTGCAATTCTAGTCGCAACTAAGAAAGTTGTAAAGTTTGAAAAATGTTATAAGAAGTTTGTTCTTGTTTGAGTTGCGTTTGCCGCACTCGTGTTTGTTACTTGGGCCCATTACATGTTTCCAACAGAAATGGACCTCCATTTCAAGTCCCAAATGGAGAGGATCCTGGTCCATCGTTTCGTTGGGATAGAAAACAGAAAAAGATTTTGTGCGTGGGAGGCCAGAATATTACGAGACGATTAAAAAAGGCAATTGTTATTCGCATAGCATAAATTTCTATCCGCAAACCAACTTTTCGATACTTTATTTGAGTTTACAAACGTCTATTCGCAGACCAACTTTAAACTTAAGTTGTCGATGTCTTTGTTCTTCTGAGCAGAGCACAACAATGAAGAAACTTCTCCGGCGACCTCTGAGCCCGGGACAACGACCCCATTTTGAGTCGAACCAGACAACGACATGATGATTGACCTCTTTAGAGTTGGATCCTTATATTTTTTTTTAGTTTTCTGTACTGGTCTGTAAGTAACAAAATTATCTATGAATAACAAAACTGGACAGCTTTAGAGCTGTGAATAACAAAAGCCTAAAAAATGAAATTTTCCACCTATTTTTTCATCCATATATTTTGTTATTTTTAAAGTTGTAACATTATGAATGTGAGGGGGGGGGGGGGGGGGGGGGGGGGGGGGGGGGGGGGGGAGGATTGTCTTTAGAGGTTGTGTATTGATGCGTTCACGGCAAGGATACCGCGGTCGTACAAGTAATAATAAAACGGAGAGTGAATCTCCAAGTATCGATCTCACGCGGAACACGGAGGGGTGGAGTTATCTATTGAGAATGACTTGAAATAAAAGTCTCGGCGGGAAGCGTTGATTTGATTGGGGGTTTTCCTAACAACTACAACAAGAAAAGAAAATAATACTACGGGTGCGGGTCGCCAGCACCGCATCGCACTCTCTGAATGTGGGTCATCTTCACCACTTCGCTCTCTATGTGGGTCGACTTCTCCGCTTCGATCTCACTTTGCAAATGCAAAACCACACTTTCACAAGTTCAAAACATCATTCACAAGAGCATCCAAACACCAATATCATAAACACATCAAGAAGAACACAAACATGAACATCAACCATCAAATCCAAATCATCCACAATAGTAAGTGAACCTATGAACATTTACACCCAATGATCATGGTGTGTAAAGTGCTTTAGAATACACTTCAATACAAAAATAACAAATACTCTAAAAGGAAAATTGAGAAATACAAGTTACCACTCCATGATATGGAGAGAATGAGAGACTCCTCCTCAGAATCGTAGGAGAGCACGGTTTGGTCCACCAGCTCTTACAACTCCTCCTTGGCTACCTTCCACGATACAGGAGAGAGCTTCTATCTCCTCCTAGTCAAGTCTCCTGTATGGTCTGTTCGCCTCCATGTCAAGTGCTCTGGGCTTGAAGCTCCAATGGAACCTTGGAAGTTAACTTCTTCCACCATTAGGGTGCTTGGGGAGGTAGGAGATGACCTAGGGCGAAGCCTAGAAGTTCTAGAGCGAATTAGGGGTGAAAATGGCGCTCCCAGGGTGAAAATTCAGAAGAAATCGCGAAAAATCGTATTTATAGGCCGTCTGGAAAAAATAAGCGCGCACACATGTGCGTAGTAAATAACAGTAGAGAAGTTGGGTGCCTAGGTCGCACACACACAATTGCACGTGCGTGCACGCGCGTGCGAAATGGACGCAGACTCAAATTCGGATCGCCCCATTTTTAGAAAACTTAACATGCACGACTGCTCACACACGTGCAAAATAAATGCACGCTCAAATTCAAATACAAAAAAAGTTGCGTACAAGGGAACAGGAGACGCATGCATGAGTCTCGTGAGGCGCATGCGCATGCATGAGTAATTTTGGACATAAGTTTCATGGACATGCACAAAAATCCACACATGTTGAAAAACACGTCCACATATGCATATAATATAAAAATGAGCATTTTGCATACAAATCTAGCAAAAAATAGGATGATTACACATTGAATTTCAGGGTGAAAACCATGTATGAAATGCACGTATCAAATACCCCCAAACTTGAACGATTGTTCGTCCCGAGCAAACCACTGTACTCACGGGTATTAGACAAAACTAAGTACTCAAATCGAAACTGAAAATAGGGAGTGGATAGGGAAGTTTCATACATGAGGTGAAATAAGAAAAATACTAGAAAGACATCCTATTCATACTAAATAGTTACAATTTTTTTCAAATATAATATCAAAAAATAATATCCACTCTTAAGAAAGAACTACACGGATCGTCCTAGATTCAGCGTGCGAAGAAAGTAGCCTCCAAAGAAATCCATCAATGACGATGGTCATAGGCTTGCCCGGTCACACTCTCTCCACTACAATGACTAAATATGACTTCACGAATCGTTAGGTCATAGAATTGAGACGAAACATTTAAGCTTGGGGTCTAAGGTGAGGTAAGTACACTGTATAAATGCGAGGGATCATTATCACACTTAAACATAAAGAAGAGCTTGCATCAAAAATACTAGCAATGACAAGAAATGTGAAAAGTGACACCCCCATACTTGAACTTTTTTACATGGGGTCACTTTCAACTAGCCAAGCAAAGCAAACTCCAATTCAGATTTTTCTTTTCTATTTTAATGATTTTTCGTTTTCTTTCTCTTTTTCATATGATTTTTTAAGCTTTTTCATCAACACCCAAATGATAAATTTTAAGCGCACACCCCTTCACAAATTTCAACTTTCAAAACACAAGTAGAATTTTTTTTTTAAAAATTAAGCTCAATTCTAAGTGTGAGATTTGGTTGGACTTTTAGGCTTTGGTGATTTTGTAGGTGGGGGTGAATCAAAAGGAAGGGTGCAAGGCCCATGTGTGTGTGCAATGGAAGAAATGAATAGAATATGATGCAAAGGCTCAATCGATCCAACTGAAGACTGAAGTCATATTCATGAAATTAAACAAGCCTATGCAAAACGCTTCAAGAGTCGTTAGGGGCAAGTTCTAGACATCGAGAATGAATACCCTTTCATCAAAATCGAATAATACCCTACTAGCGGCTCGCCACACACATCTCTACACTAATCATCAAACGATACCGGGTTCTATCTAAGAGTGGATATAGACTTTAGATATTAAGTAGAAAAAGTGTAACTAGAAAGTGTAGTATACCATGTTCTTGACTTTAATTTCTGAGCTCCAAATTAAACTTAGCACAGTTTTATACCTATTATACCTGCACACCATAGATATAATAAAATCAAACACACCTGAGATTTGTTATTAGCAAACCAAGGAGGTCGGAACGCATGCTCCAACAATCTCCCCATTTTGATAATAACAAATCCACTTTTGAAGGAAATCATGGTATCCTATTAAGTGATATAAGATAAGCAAGACTAAATAAGTGGGTGTGCAATAATGCCAAATGGATGAAGCTCCCCCTACATGTATTCTCCCCCTAAATATGATAATCAATTTATGAGTTTAGTAATAATAGTGAGTTTAGGAATGATGTCTTACAAAGAATAATTCTCCCCCTTTGATATTATCAAAAGAAATAGGAGGGTAGAAAGGGTCATTCAGGAGAGAAACGTTAAGAATAGTGGTGAAGCAAAGAAACTTAAACACCATTATAGGCATTCAAAAATATCATTATAGAGAGACAATAGTACAAGGATTCGGTGGCGGCCTGGCCGGTACTATTGCCACTGCATATTGCGCATAGAAAATTCGTGCAATATTATTGTATTAAAAGAATGCATAATATTTTTTAAGTTTTCTAGGAAGCATCTGTTTCCAAAGAAATAGGTAACCAAACTTGAAATAGTAACATCTAATTATAGAATAGTTAAATGGTCATTAAAATCATTAACAAATTGAATATTTAAAAGTTAATTTATTGCAAAAAATAGATATATAGTGTACAACATAATACAATTTAAAATGTTTTTCTGTTCCATAGCGAACTTCAAATGATGGTTGGCCAATTTGGTCAACGAATATAAATTGCTTTGTAAAAACTATATATGATAAACTGAAGCATCCTCTTTGCTGCCATTTGTAAACTTTCACAATTTCTAAAATTCTATAAATCAATATTCAATTCTTTGTTAACAAAAATACAGATGGCCGGAAGCAACAACGAACACTCCGTTTCAAACTCATACTTACAAATAGCGCCGATTAACAAAAACCAAACTCATACTTACGAAGAAGACCGATCGAAAAAAACATGGCGCTCCCGGCTTTTTTCGTCAACGTGATTCTTATTGTCAGCTGCATGATCATCATCGCCTTCCTCTTTGCTGCCTGCCGGCAGCTACACGTGATGTCTCGGTGGGTTCAGGGTGTGGTTTACTACGGTAACCATGGAGGACATCATGGGCTGCTCGGAGGCAGCCGAAGGCGTGATGTTGAGCTTGGGTTGGCTGCTGGTGCTGGAGTTGCTCCTGCTCTTGATACAGCTTCTTATGACCACGGGAACGGCGCCTTTTAAGAAATTTTCTTAGAATTGTAAGGATTTCTTTGTATGAAATATGAACTAGTTATGTTTGTAAGTATGTAATTTGAATTTTTTTTTAATTTGAAATCATAATTCATGTTATTCTTCTCTTGAAGTTAAAGAATGAACGCCCTCATTCATGGTTTTGTATGTCTTATGTTATTTTGGATAGAATTTGAATTGATTCGTATGCAGTCAGGGGAAACGATTGATTCACTTATTGCTAGAACTGTCTAACTAATCAATCAAATCTGTAATTTTGGAGGCACTATTGAAGATATCACCATAGTGCCCAAACTGTTACGAAGCTTAACTACACTGTTTAATCATGCAGTCATGGGAATCGAAGAATCAAAAGATCTCAAACGGTTAACCTTGACTGAGTTATCAGGATCGTTAAAGGCACATTAAGATAGATTACAAAGAGATACTCTGCCTTTAGAACAGACGTTCCAGTCCAAAGCAAACCTGAAATAGCAAACTTTCAGAACCTTTAAAAACCTTTGCAAGCAGGTGTATTTTCCGACAGTAAGCAGCAGACTACTGGAGGAGGTGTTAAAGGCAAAGAGAAAGGAAAAGATCAATCAAAGCAATTCAATGCCAAAACTCAAAACAATCAGAAATACTGCATTATTTGTGATAAGACCTACACATGATTCAAAAGACTGTTATTCCAGTTGTAAAAGATGCAGAGTGCCCAATCATTCCGCAAAGGATTGTTGGCATAATTCTAGTGAGCAAGCACAATATATGGAGATAGGAAAAACACCCATTGAAGAAAATGAGAAAGAAGAAATGTTCTATTCCTGTATGCAAGCATCTACACTTGAAGCAACTCTTTGGTATGTAGATAGTGGCTGCACAAGTCACATGTCTAATAATAAAGCACAATAGATGTGTGTAGTTTGCGCATTTGATCGAACACCTTGCGAGCATTTGGTAAAAAAAACATTATACTGAGCGAATAATGAAAGAAGGTGTTTTGGGAGTGGTTGTTTCAGTTTCGTGGGGAAACAATGCAGACCGAAGTAAGTAAATAGGAATATATTATTGTTAGTAGGAGAAATGTTAAGGAGGACGGGGAATGGTAAGCAAACATTGAAAATTTGAGGAACGACTTGGAGAGTGCAGAGCAAGGAGGAGGAGAGCATACCCGAGGATGGATTCACATGGGTGAATATGTGTGGAGGAGCTTGTAGAAGAAGACTTTGAGGGTTAGGCGACTCAGAGATCTTCTCTCTAAGTTTCTTGGCGAAGGGGTGCGCGAAAAGGGCTTCTCGGTTCGTCGAATCACCGTGTGGTTTTCCAAGCGCTGAAGGGCGAAGGAAGAAGAAGCTATTGCCATTTTGCCGGAGCTCTGCGATCTCTCCCATGGCAGAGTTCCGAACGTTTTTCTCCCTCCGATTCAACCCGACTCTCCCATGCCAGAACTCCGCCATTTTTCTCCAATGTCCTAGAAAGAAATTGCGAAAACTGGCAGAGCTCGCCGCTGCTTAGCGGTGAAGAAGAAGAGCGCCGTGTAAAGAAGCGGTGGAAGGCCATTTCCAGAAAAGATCGAAATCTGGGAAGGATGAAGGAATCAGGGATATGGGATCCGGATCCCCTGGAGTTCTTAGGGGAACTTCAGGGGGTGGAGTTCGCGATTCGAGCCCGATTCGTGTTGAATCGTAAAAAGTGGTTAACACGAAAGTTGTAGATCTTCCCGAGACGAATAACTTTCATGTTGAACATTTTTTGATATGAAGTCGTTTAGGCCCCCGATTTGGACCCCGAAAAAACTGACCCCGAAAAATATTAAATTAATATTTTTCGGGGTCCAAATCGGGGGCCTAAACGACTTCATATCAAAAAATGTTCAACATGAAAGTTATTCGTCTCGGGAAGATTTACAACTTTCATGTTAATCACTTTTTACGATTCAACACGAATCAGACTCGAATCGCAAACTCCACCCCCTGGAGTTCCCCTAAGAACTCCAGGGGATCCGGATCCAGGAATCAGATCCGTATCCCCTGGATTTCCCATAGGAACTCCAGGGTGGAGTTCGGGAAATCACAGACGCACGATTAAATTTATTGGCCATGATTTTATTCCTATTATTTTGGTTTCATTTTTTCCCGGTCCCACCAACTTCCTATTCTCCCGCCATGAAGACATTATCTCCTGCAGAAGCTCTCCCGCCAACTTCCTATTCTCCCGCCATTACATCATGTTCTCCCGCAGAAGCTCTCTCGCCAAGATCCACTTCTCCCGCCAACATTCTGTTCTCCCGCAGAAGCTCTCCCGCCAAGATCCAGCTCTCCTGCCAACATTCAGTTGCCCCGTAGAAGATCTTCCGCCAACATCCAGTTCTCCCGCAGAAGTCGCAGAAGCTCTCCGGATCTATTGCAGCCGGCTTCGTTGGAGTTTTCCTTTTGATGAAGCATGGGTTTTTTGGAGCCTAAAATTGGTATGAAATTTTGTACTTTAGATGAGGCATGAGTTTTTTGGAAGAATTATAGTAGGAAGATGAGATTCGATGTTCGTAAACACTATGCAAATAAAAGCAAAAAAGATAATATGATTACTTCTAGAAGATTCTTATGTAGTAAAGAAGGGCATCGTGAAACTGATAAACGCGATGATTCATTCAAAGATCATAGAGCGGAAACAAGAACTGCTTGTCCTGTTATATTAAGCGCTATGTTGAATAGAAGCAATAATAAATATTATGTTCATGACTTTATGGCAGAGCACAATCATATACTTCACTTTTCTGAATGCGCTCACATAATGAAATCACAAAGGATGATATCAGATGTGCAAGGACATGAAGTGCATTTAGCGGATGACTCTGGAGTGAAATAAAAAAATTCTTATGAATTTTTTGGGAGACTAGCTGGAGGAATAGAAAACATTGGGTTCACTCAACTAGACCAAAAAAATTATCTAAGAACAAGACGTCAAAGAGAGATGATATATGGAGAAGTGGGTTTCTTGTTAAAGTATTTTCAGAACAAGACATTAGAGGATCCATCGTTCTTTTATGCAGTGCAATTGGATCATTCTGAACAGGTAACTAATATCTTTTGGGATGACGTTAGGATGCGTATTGATTATGATATTTTTGGAGATGTTATAACTTTTGACACAACATTTTCTACCAATAAAGAGTATCGACCATTTGGTGTTTTTGTTGGTTTTAATCATCATAGAGGACTTATAGTTTTTGGGGCAGCACTACTATATGATGAGACCGCGGAGTCATTTGCATGGTTGTTTGAGACTTTTCTTGAAGCGCATAAGAATAAAAAGCCCAAAACTATATTTACAGATCAAGATGCAGCAATGGCAAAAGCATTATCTGAGGTCATCCCAGAGACTAGACATGAGCTTTGTACTTGGCATCTTATGAAAAATGGTATTAAACATCTGAGTAATTTAATGAAAGATGATTCTTGTTTCTTAAGTGATTTTAAGAAAGCTATGTTTGAGTATGAAGATGATGGAAAATTTGAAGAGGCTTGGGAAACGTTGATATCGGCCTATTCTCTTACAAAAAACAACTAGGTAAAAGCAATTTATAAAATAAAGGAAAAGTGGGCTAAATGTTACATGAAGACAATTATTACTTTAGGTATGCGAAGCACTCAACTCAGTGAAAGTCTAAATGAAGAATTGAAAGGCTACTTGAAGTCTAGCCTAGACTTAAATAATTTTTTTAAGCACTTTGAAAGGGTAGTCAGTGACAAAAGATATAAAGAATTGCAGTCAGAATATGAAATAAGAGAGAAAATGCCAAACCTCAAGGTGAAGACCGTTCCTATTTTGGTTCAAGCTGGAAATATTTATACTAGAATCATTTTTGAAAAGTTTCAAGTAGAATGGGAAAAAAGCTTATCAAATTTTATAAAGGAAAAGAATGAAGCATATGATTTTTGCGAGTATTTAATATCATCGTTTAATGAAGGTGGTGAATACAAAGTCATATACCACCCATTTATTCAAACAACATCATGTCAATGTATGATGTATGAAGCTTTTTAGATTCTTTATTCACATATTTTGAAGATTCTAGACATAATAGATATAAAATTAGTTCCAGACAAATATATATTGAAGAGATGGACTAGAACAACAAGAGAAGAAATTTTGGAGAAGCGTAATAGAAATGTTCAGGTGAAGCTCTATTTTTTAATGCTATTTTGAATGTTCTTGTTTCTTAAGTGATTTTGATTTTTTTTCTTTTTATTCAGGGCAATTTAATGTTGGATATGACTAATCGCTATAGGGAACTATGCCCTAATTTAATCAAAATTGCGGCAAAGGCATCCGAATCCGAAGGCGGGTATCAATTTGTGTTAGAAGAAATTGCAAAAATGAATACTCATTTGGAAATCTTATATAAAAATCAATTTGAAGATAGTATTCAAACAGTTGTATCATCTAATACTCCACTAATTGATGGCATTCCTCCAAACCATGTTATGGAATATCGTCTTGCAAATGCAAAGGGATTAAAAAAGAAAGATGCTCGCAAGGGAGGCAAGCGATTAAAGAGTTGGGTTGAAAAACAACCTAAGAAAAGGAAAAAAGAACGAACTCCTTGAATATAAAAGAGGTAGCAAGCAATTGAAAAGTTTTTTCTATTTTTTTGGCATTTAATTTTAACATGTTTCAATATTTTTTTTTGAAGGATTCCAATGCAAGCAAGCAAATGTTAAGACTACCTACACAACTATCAACATCCACAAATTTTAGTGAAGTATTGGAAGATAAGGAAGGATTCAGTTTTTTAAAGCTATTGGAGAGCAGTGATGACAAATAATGAAAGTGGTAACATTGTTTTTTTGGTGTCGTAGAAGTTTGTATATCCTAGTTAAGTTTAATATTATCCGGCTACTGCCTACTAGCAGTTTCGGGAAATCACAGATGACACTTTAGCAAAGACGGAAAATCCTTCCCTTTATTCACCCTTTCTCTCTCCCTCTCTCCCTCTCTCTTTATCTCTCCCATCACTCTCTCTTCTCCCCTCTCTGTTGGATCGTGAGGCGCCCTTAGAGGGGGGGGGGGGGGGTGAATAAGGGTTTTAAAACTTTATTATTTAATATAAAAACTTTTGTTGTTTTTCTTTAAATCAACTTGAATCAAAACTAAAGAGGAGTGAATCAATTAAAACAAACAAGAAAGAACATGATTTTCATTATAATTTATGATTACAAAAATGTGATTTCTATAATGCTAGAAATCGTAGACGAAATATGAAACATCCTTTTTGTTTTCTATACCGACTCTTCTCACCAAGAACCGGTTGGCTTTAGCCGATCTTTCCCAGATCCGGCCTCAAGCCGCTCTAGCCTTTCTATCCCCAGAAAAGGCCTCGAGCACCCCCTAGATCTACTTCCTAGACCTAGTCGCCAACACGAGGAGAATTACCCCCTAAGTCCTACCCAGACCTAGTCGCCAACTCGGGGCGAATTTACTTCCACGAAGATAATAAAAAGGTTACAAATAAATATTTAGACACAAATATCAAACTCCCTATGAAAAAGTCTGGAGATGGCGAAGGCCGCTGAATGTTCTTGAAGTCGAAGCACACGTTCTTTGTGTTGAGTAAGCGTTGATCCAGTCCTCCTTGAATTCTTCGCTCGAATGTGTGTGGGAGACGAAAGTTTGGAAAATACGGCCCTGATTGAGTTTCTGGAGTGCTGGAGTAGGGCTCTAATAAATCAGTAGTTGGAGAAGACAAAATCAACCAATTTATAGAACTAAAGCTAACGTCGGCGTTAAGGCTAGCGCCTGACGTTGACCCAGTATAGCATGTTTTGATGGCTCGGATCTTCAAAACAGGAATGAGATTCTGCACTTTAGGAAGTATTCATTTTATGCATCCCTAACGCTGGCGTTGAGGCAGTTGGACATGTGTGTCACATCCCTTTATTTGAAAATAACAAATCCCAAATTGTATTTGATCTTGCTTGTAGTGTGTTTATAGTGTGCATGAACTATATGTGCAATACTCTACAGGTAGAAAGCAGCTTGGAACCATCAACCTGAACCAGAGCGCTACCGCCTGGCGCTAGGAGCTAATGCAGGCGCTAGCGCTACCGCAGGTGCTAGCACTACCGCCTGGCGCTATCTACAAATCGTGAACAATGCCACGCCGCGACGGTTTCTTAACGGTCTCTATGTTGGATCTTACGACGCCCTTAGGGGGGGGGGGGGGGGGGGCGAGGGGTGAATAAGGGTTTTATGGAATTTAAATCTTAATTAAATTTATCAGAGTTTGTGAGCGAAGTTTTGAAATATTTTATAAGAAAATATATTTTGATATCTCAGAAAAGATTATATTGATGATTCCTTTTCAAAGAAGATGAAATTCACTTTTTGGTTCTACTGCTAATGCCGGGCGTTAAGAGTTAACCCTGGGCGTTAGCTCTCCAGAAAAGAATCTTCACAGAAATGTCCAGAGTGAATTTACTTATGAAATCTTAAATGAAATACAATTCCAGAAAATCAGAGATAATGAAAAACGAGTATTGTATTTCAAAGATAATTACATAATTGTTAATTTTAATACTTTGATGAAAATATAAATTAAAACATTCTTGAAGAGGAAATAAAATCAATTGAATAGAACATTAAAAGACATGATTTTATTTCATAATAAATTGAATACACAAATATTTAATTTCTATAACGCCAGAAATCAAGGCGAAAATATTAAAAACACTTTTTTGCTTTTCACCGGTCCTTCTCCCAAGGACCGGTTGGCTATAGCCTATCTTACCCCAGATAAGGCCTCTAGCCACCCCCTAGATCTAACCTCGACCTAGTCGCCACGCACAAGGCGGCGAATTACCACCTAAGCCGCACAAGGACCTAGTCGCCAACACAAGGCGAATTACCCACAGAATCCTTCCCGGAATCCGACGTTCTCCCCGAACGATTTCTCCACACCAATTACAAAAGGAAAAATACAAGATAAAGTAATGAGAAACTCCCCAAGAAATTCTGAAGGTGAAGACGAAGGCGATGTAGACGTTGGCGTTCTTGAAGCGAGATCTTCTCCTTCAAAATCTTCTTTAGATCTTCATGTTAGCCCAAGGGAGATCTCTCAACTGTTGTACACGAGCCTCTCTTGAAATTATTAGTATTCTGGAATCATCATATGTAGAATGAGATCGAGGAGCTGTCTTTAAATAGACACGAGAGTTAACGCGCGACGTTAAATGTTAACGCCGACATTAAGCATCGTGTACGGCAGTTGCTGAAAACGTGCAAACCGTCGGGATTGTGGCAAATCGTCGATCGGCATAAAATTTTGTCAAACGCAATATCGTCGAACGCAATATCGTCGAACAGAAATCCCATTTCGTCGAACGCAATATCGTCGTGCGCAGTTTCGTCGAACAGAAATCCCATTTCGTCGAACACAATATCGTCATGCGCAGCTCAGTTCGTCCAACTCCAATTCGTCGAGCGGCCATCTCATTTCGTCGAACGGCATTTTCGTTGAGCGCCATATCGTCGACCGCCATCTTATTTCGTCGAATGGAAAGTCATTTCGTCGAGCGCCATATCGTCGACCGCCATCTTATTTCGTCGAACGGAAAGTCATTTCGTCGAACGCTTCCTTCTCGACGGCTTCCTTCTCGATGGCTTCCTTCTCAGCGGTTGTTAACGCGGGGCATTAACAACTAACGCGAGCGTTAGCTCTCTTTCCAGAGACTCATCTCCATTCAGTATACTACTCATAGGGATGTGTAGCTATAGTTCATGTACAACCTGCATACTATAAACACACAAAATACAAGATCAAATACAACACGGTATTTGTTATTCTCAAACCAAGAGATGCGGAACATAGGCTCCAACAATCTCCCCCTTTTGATAATAACAAATACCTGTATGAGAAATTAGTGAGATTAAGACCATTTGTGTTTATAGATAAGTGAGGTAATAATGTATGCATGAATAACAGATTAAAACATGATAGATTTGAAAGTGCTAATGCATACTCTTTCTATATGAAGTCCTCCCCCTACATAAGTGTTCTCATATATTTACTCCCCCTAAATATACATTTGACTAGATTTCTCAATTTCTTCTCCCCCTTTGTTATTAGCAAAAGTGGGTAGGGATGAGTGTATATCTACTAAGATTGATTAAGAACCACTTATTGAAGGATTGTCATGATCGAGCATATGATAGTGTATGCACCTCCTATATGATTACTCCCCCTACAAAGATACTTTCTTTGAGTTTTAAATCATTATAATGTACTCCCCCTAAATATTAGATTTATGTAATTTATTCTCCCCTTTTGGTAGTATCAAAAGAGGGTTTAGGTGAGAGTGTGCAATAAGGAGTAATATGCTTTATGTCGAGAAAAAAATAGGATGCAATCAAAAACTTGTTAAATACTACTTGTTGAGAAAAAAATATAAGCATGATGGAACATACAGTAGTAAGCAACATAACTGACATGATAATGTAAGCATTCTATTTTAAGATACCACTTGCTGAAAAGAAAACCACTGAGTTAAAAATAATAGACATGAATGAGCATTAATGGTAAAATTAGCAGAAGAATATAATAAGCACTCTTAAACATAAATATCTTTTTAGAAGGTAAAATCATACAAAGGATAATGAGTTTTAAATTTGAAAAGTTGATGTTTGAGTTATAGATTCAAGAGATGCTATTTCATTAAGATAAAATTGCAAGCATGATTTGATAATATCTAGAAAAGATACAAAGACTACAATGTAATCAAATTTGCATTTCAAGTAAACATAAACATTTTAGCGATCATGCTTTATTATCTAGTGCATTTACTTAAGTTTATAGAGAATAGTGTATATGAGCATTATGATCCAATTCTCATGAGTAGAAGTTTTATGAAAGATAATGATGTGTACAAATAGTGTTTTGATAAAGTATACAAGTGAATCAATCAAAAACACATGACATAATGACATAACACAACATTAAAATACACAAATACTATTACTTCCACAATATTTCAATGCACATGAATAAATAGTACAACTACCAAGGTGCTCTGCACACACAATGCTTATTAAGATTTATCAGGGTGCAAAGTAGTGCTTGGGGGATCACTTTTATACTTTTTAGCATTATATTTTTTTGATCCGGTGTACTAAGAGAAGTGGTATAAAAATTGTTTGCTACAAGACACTTTACAATTCTTAGGTAGAGTTTTCCTTGTCATCTATTTTTATTTAATTTTGATTTTTATGACCAAGGACTCCGAATTCACTTGTTTTGCAAACATATCATTTGAATTTGAAACCACATTTCTCTAAAGAATAAGTGCATGAAAGACATAGAATTGTAATAACCAATTCAATGTTGTGCAGGTAATCTATTTATGCATTCTAATTATTTATGTTATTACACTACACAATCATGCATGAATAAGATTGTAAACACATGTAAGTTATAAAAAATAAGTGAGTGAATGAATCATTATCAAACATAATACATTACTCATACTTAGAGGCATGCTAAGCATTTCTACACATATTTATCTACAATCAATTTCATTGCATATAACAAGATAATTTTCAAGGCATGACAAATACATAACAATATTTTTAAGAAACTTGAAAGTTAAATTGAATAGTATATTTATTCTTTAATTGATATAATTAATCATCCTTGACAATGACAATGAAGAACAATCAGTTTTTATAAAATTTTGAATTTTTATATATGCACAAAACAATAAACACACATAAAGAAAACAAATATTTTTGCTCTTTGAAAATGTTTTATAATTTTGTATTTGTTTTTTTTATATATATTATGTGGAAAACATAGAAGTCTTTAATAGACCTTTCTGTAAATGATATTCTATGCTAGAGAGATACAACCAAAATAATGTATGAGAGAAAATTGTTTTTTGAAAAAAAAATAAAAATAAAAATTTTATTTTAAAGGAAAAAGATAGAAAACTTTTTACAAACAGAGAAATAAAACACACACAAAACATTAAAATAATACCAGAAATTATTAAAAAAAAAATTGGAACAAAGGAGCTAACGCCAGGTGTTAACTTCTTAACGCCAAAACAGAACTGCATTTCTTGATTTTTTGAAAAATGTTTTTCAAAATTCATTTGTATTATAAAGATGCCTTCCTTCAGTTGAAATTTCAGAGTATATTGATTAGATTTGAAGGCTCTTTTAGCATGTTTTTGGTGATTTTTCAAGTACTTGTGTTTGGTAATATCATTAATGCTCAAAATAATAAAATATGCAAACATAAGATGCATTGTTAGAACAAAAAATAATGCATGATTTAAGTATAAAGAGTAAGATAATATTCATGCAATGTATATAATATAAGTATGTCTAAGATCAAGATACCCTAATCAACATGTCTACACTCTAGCCCCGTACTAAGTGACAGATGGACATGAGGAGCTGCACGCATGCCATATGTTGGGGTGTAAATCCCATATGCATACAAAAGACAACGCTCAACCTAGCACTCTTTCCCCCCAGTGCCTCGCAAGGCCCCACTGGAACCCTCCCCGGTAAAGGACAAGACATGACTTAGAGGTTAGGTTTCTAATGCACACAATCCTACGCCCTCGCTATAGTGAGACACAAAATGTGGGTGAATGATCAAGGACATACTAAGCGTTTTAGTCTAAAATATATGAACTATAATATAATTGCATGATTAGTTTTGGATTTACAATTATATCGAAGATTGTTGATTTTAAATCTATTTAGAAATTTTTTATTCATGCAAACAACTACAATGAAAATTATGATTTTCAGATTTTTGTAAAATGTTTTACTTTAGCATAGCAAGACATAACTAGCATGGACATTGATTTCTACCCATGGTAAGTGATGATGCTAGTATGATGAATTAGGACAACAAAGTGCAAGGCTATGTAAAGTTGGACAAATATATAATTGAGTTGCATGTATTCAAACATAGAATATTGAATTTTCATAGACCTAGAATGAAGTGACAATTCTATTTGATTTCATCTTGTTGATATCAAGTTAATTCTTAGGTCTAAGTATAGTGAGATACATGCAACCAATAGAGATGCACATCACACACACACAACAAGTTATGAAACTATAATACCAATAGCCATCATATATTTCATAATTCCTAAGGTTGATAGAAATGGTGGAGTGTGTGAACATACTCATCATTTTTGTAGTTTTTTTTTAATTTTGATTTTTCTAGATCATGATTTTCCATTATAGGGGCTATCATATGCAAAATGAAAATAGACAAATATATAATAAGTTGTGCATTTAATATTTTAGCCTAAGACCCCTAAAAGTCCATTTAAATCCAATTTTGAAAGTAATTTCATTAGTCTTGATAATATCATTTAACAAATTTAGCATTCAATTTATAATGATAATATAAGACATTTATAGGCAATGGATTTAAAAAGGATAAAGCATATAAAAACGAAAGATATATCACTTAAAAAAATTATGACTTTATGTTCAATTTAATTCAATTTGATTTGTTAAACATTAGGCTTAAGATGAAAGTCATAACTCATGATATATAAAGTGATCAAGGTGTGTTGGCTCAAAAAATAAAAAATAAACAAAAGAAAAAGCAATTAAGCATATCATGAAGTAGAGTAATGATATTTTATTTTTAATTTATTTCTACTTCATGCAATACAATGATTCCTAGTGAATGATAGATTTAGGTATCCAAAGGGGACCAAGTGTGATGGTTCTTTTGGGTACCCAAATACATTGTGTTGGCTTTTGGGGAGATAATGATGAATGGGCCTTTACAAGTGGAGTTAGTGTTTCGTTTTTAATTTTGGGCCTCCATTCATACTTTGGTTGTTTATCTTTTAAATTCATATTATGATTATTTGACATCTTTTTGTGGTGATAGTTGTTTGAAAAATAATTCATTTGAAATTTATGTTTATTCAAATTATTTTTCAAAATACATTGATGTTGATAATCATAATGAATTTTATTATATAGATTTTTTGAGAGTTTATAAGAGTGATGGTCTTTCTTAAGAATTGAATGTTGAAAGAGTGGGTTACAATATGTTTTATATGATTGGTTCTTATTTTGATGATTCTCATTTCCACTCTTTCTAATAGACATACTCTTATAATATGAAGTTAAGCTTTTAGACTTTTGATAATTTGATAAACTAGAAATACAAGATTTTTTATTATATGAAAAATTTTGAATAAACATTTTTAATGATTCTAGTTTATCCTTTAAATTATCATTTTCTTTTATCAATTTTTCATTATGCTCTTTTGACGTTAAAAGACCTTTTTCCAAAACCTTGAGTTCTTCTTTAAAAGTATTATAATCAAAACAAGGTTTAGCATTTTTAATTAAAGAGCATGAAAGAGAATTTGAAACATCAATATAAGATTCTACTTTAGCGTTTGCTTTTAAAGTTTTATTTTCTAAACGTAGTTTGGAATTAGCATTTCTCAGCTTTAAAATTTTATGTTTAGCAAATTTAAGCACACGAAATGTAGAAATAGAATTTGATACAAAAAGAGAAGATTACATTTTCTTACCTTGCTATAGTTTCCGTCTTCTCTTTTGCTTGATGTTTTGCCATCAATTGAGTTCAATATTGTTTCTCTCTTAGATAATTTTCCTCCAAGCATGAGTCCTTGCCGATTTCTTCTCTTGGATCCATAAGGAATTCCTCTTGTTCATCATCTGTGGAAGGAAGAAAATAAGTATTCTCAAGAAATTTCCAAACTTCAAAAGCAGTAGGAAGTGTATAAATAAGTTTGAAAATATTTTGATCTAGAGCACAATATAGACTATTCATAGATTTGACATTTAAAAACATTTCATTTTTATTTAGAATAATTGGGGGCATTTTAATTGTAATATTCCAAACTTCAATATCCAAAGGTATAAGAAATTTTTCCATAAGAGTTTTCCACACATTATAATTTTCACCAATAAATAATGGTGGTGATAAAGATTTTTCATTTTCATAAAAATTTTCCCTTCTAGTGGATGCGAGATCATGAAGCGCCATTATTCCCGGTTGTGAAGCCGTTTTGGAATAACCTCCCTCTGATACCACGTGTTGGATCTTACGGTGCCCTTAGAGGGGGGGGGGGGGTGAATTAGGGTTTTCTGGAATTTAAATCTTAATTAAATTTATCAGAGTTTGTGACCGAAGTTTTGGAATATTTTATAAGAAAATATATTTTGATATCTCAGAAAAGATTATATTGATGATTCCTTTTCAAAGAAGATGAAATTCACTTTTTGGTTCTGCTGCTAACGCCGGGCGTTAGGAGTTAACGCTGGGCGTTAGCTCTCTAGAAAAGAATCTTCACAGAAATGTCCAGAGTGAATTTACTTATGAAATCTTAAATGAAATACAATTCCAGAAAATCAGAGATAACGAAAAACGAGTATTGTATTTCAAAGATAGTTACACAAATGTTAATTTTAATACTTTGATGAAAATATAAATTAAAACATTCTTGAAGAGGAAATAAAATCAATTGAATAGAATATTAAAAGGCATGATTTTATTTCATAATAAATTGAATACACAAGTGTTTAATTTCTATAACGCCAGAAATCAAGGCGAGAATATTAAAAACACTTTTTTTCTTTTCACCGGTCCTTCTCCCAAGGACCGGTTGGCTATAGCCTATCTTACCCCAGATAAGGCCTCTAGCCACCCCTAGATCTAACCTCGACCTAGTTGCCACGCACAAGGCGGTGAATTACCCCCTAAGCCGCACAAGGACCTTGTCGCCAACACAAGGCGAATTACCCACGGAATCCTTCCCGGAATCCGACATTCTCCCCGACGTTCTCCGAAATTCTGAAGGTGAAGACAAAGGTGATGTAGACGTTGGCGTTCTTGATGCGATCGTCCTTCATATGGAATATGCGTTGTAGACCTTCTCCTTCAAAATCTTTTTTAGATCTTCATGTTAGCCCAAGGGAGATCTCTCAATTGTTGTACACGAGCCTCTCTTGAAATTATTAGAATTCTGGAATCATCATATATAGAATGAGAGGAGCTGTCTTTAAATAGACATGGGAGTTAACGTGCGGCGTTAAGAGTTAACGCCAGCGTTAAGCATCGTGTACGGCAGTTGCTGAAATCGTGCAAACCGTCGGGATCGTGGCAGATCGTCGATCGACATAAAATTGCATCGAACGCAATATCGGCAAACGCAGTTTCGTCGAACAGAAATCCCATTTCGTCGAACGCAATATCGTCGTGCGCAGTTTCGTCGAACAGAAATCCCATTTCGTCGAACGCAATATCGTCGTGCGCAGCTCAGTTCGTCGAACTCCAATTCGTCGAGCGGCCATCTCATTTCGTCGAACGACATTTTCGTTGAGCGCCATATCGTCGACCGCCATCTTATTTCATCGAACGGAAAGTCATTTCGTCGAGTGCCATATCGTCGACCGCCATCTTATTTCGTCGAACGGAAAGTCATTTCGTCGAACACTTCCTTCTCGACGGCTTCCTTCTCAGCGGTTGTTAACGCGGGGCATTAACAACTAATGCGAGCGTTAGTGTCTTTCCAGGGAGTCATCTCCATTCAATATACTACTCATAGGGATGTGTAGCTATAGTTCATGTACAACCCGCATACTATAAACACACAAAATACAAGATCAAATACAACACGGTATTTGTTATTCTCAAACCAAGAGATGCGGAACATAGGCTCCAACACTCTACACGTACACTACCAGATGCACTAGTAGCTACCGCATGTGCTAGCTCAGGATTCTATAAAATGAAGTCTTCTCTCTCGTTTTGGCTAATCATCCCTGAGAGAGTTCTTGTGCCAAATTCCAGAGCTGTTACTCTGCCGAATTCTCATCTCCCACTCAAAGCCAAAGAAGATTTCTGGAGAAGGAAGCCATCAAGCTGCATCCGAAGAATGATCGCATCAACCTTGCTTATGCTACAACTATCCATCATCATCATCTCTAGAAAAACTAATAGAGGGAGTTTTTATATTTGTATTATTTCATTCCATTGTTTTTGTAGTGAAATTGCCTTGTGTTGGCGACTAGGTCCTTGCGTGGCTTATGGGGAATTCGCCGCGTGTGTTGGAGACTAGGTCTAGGTGATTAGATCTAGGGGTGCTCGAGGCCATATCCGGAAGAGGATTGGCTAGAGCGGCTTGAGGCCATATCCGGGAAGGATAGGCTAAAGCCAATAGGTTCGTGGGAATACGAGTCGGTATAGAAAAGGAAAATTTATTTACTTTGTACGCCTCTGATTTCTAGCGATATTGAAATCAAATTTATGTAAACACTTTTTTATATAATACAATCATGTCTCTATTTGTGTTTACTTGATTTCTTTCATTTGGCGTAAATTATAAAATTGCAAATTACAATTGTTTCTTCCTTTAAGCAAAATTGTTATTTCATTCTCATTTACTTTAAAATAATTTAGCATATTGTCTAAAAAGATAATAAGAATTTTTATCCCCTTATTCACCCCCCTCTAAAGGCGCCTATCATTCCAACAAGTGGTATCAGAGGCAGGTTATTCCAAACGGTTTAAAAACTAGGAATAATGGCGTCTTATGATCTCGCTTTTTCCGAGGGTCAGGGAATTAGTAGACCCCCACTATTTACTGGGTCAGATTATAATTATTGGAAAAATAGGATGAGAAGTTTTCTTATGACCCTAGATATTGAGGTTTGGAATATGGTAGAAGAGGAATACTCTCCTCCTACAATTGTAGTTGGAGAGGTAACTTTAGAAAAACCCAAGGATTAATGGGATGAAAGAGATAAACTTAAATGCAAAAATAACGCCAAGGCCATGAACGCTTTATTTTGCGTGTTAGATAGAAATGAATTTAATAGAATTTCTGCATGTACTACTGCCTGTGAAATTTAGAATCATTTGGAAATTACTCATGGAGGTACATCGCAGGTTAAAGATTCAAAGCTTTTCCAACTGGAGTCGGAATATGAAAAGTTCTGAATGGATGAAAGCGAAGATGTTGATGCCATGTACACACGCTTCACCAAGATCGTCAATGCCTCCAAAGCTCTTGGAAAGACCTTCTCCAACGACGACTTGGTCCGAAAGATTCTTCGGTCTCTTCCTCCAAAATTCAATCCGAAGGTGACGGCTATCTCAGAGTTGCACAATCTAAGAACGCTCCAAGTTGAGAGCCTCATTGGGAATCTCAAAACCCATGAGGTAAAACTCAAGATCCAATACGATGAATACAACAAGGAGCCAAAGAAGAAGGCGTTGACACTAAAGTCAAAGAAGGAGTGTCAAGAGGATGAGGATGAAGATGAAGAAAGCCTTTTGGTAAAGAACATCCGAAAGTTCATGCAAAATCCGGAAAGGAGAAACACCTTCCGGAAATATTTCCAAAAGGATGTAAGATGGAAAGGGTCATCTTCAAAGAAGGAAAAGGAGAGCGACGATGAAGAAGAAAGACCTCCACCAGAATGCTTTCATTGTAGGAAGACCAGGCATATTCAAAGCCAATGCCCAAAGTTTTTGAAGGAGAAGAAGGAAAAGAGGCACAAAGGGAAGGAGAAGAGGAATATGCTAAAAGCTAAAACATGGGATGACTCCTCCTCCTCCGAAGGATCAAGCGGATCTTCATCAAGCGAAGATGAGGAAGCAAACGTGTGCCTCATGGGACATGAAAACAACGACGACTACACCAGTGTTCTTAGCGACACTGAGGTAACTCCTCCCACTTATGATGAATTATTTAATCAATTTATTGAAACTTGTAAAGCTTTTGATAAAAATATGAAAGATAGTATTTTATTGAATCGTGAAAATGAATCTCTTATTAAAGAAAATCAAAAGCTTTCCAAAAAATTAATTGTTTTAGAAAAGAGAAATGTTTCTTGCCAAGAGTGTGATCATTCCACTAAAATGACAAAAGATATCAAAGAATCACTATCTAATGCCCTCTCTTATGCCAAGACTCTTACAAAAGAGAAGGGGAAATTAGAAAGATAACTAGAAGCCTCTCTTGTGAAAATTAAAAATAATAAAAAAGGTTTTGAAAATAGGTGTGTCCAGCTTGTGAAAGAAAATTCATCACTTAAATCACAAGTTCATGATCTCACCATGGCTATTAAAATTTTTGGAATGGGCCAAAAATCACTGGATACGATTTTAGTGAACCAATGATATGGTTCTGGAAAATTTGGGCTCAGATATCGAGGTGAGGGCTACCGCCCGACGCTAGCCACTAACGCCGGCGCTAGCACCTCATACAAAAATTTAGTAAATTGTATTTCAAAACTTGTTTCAACTGCAAAGCTGATTCCTTCCAGCAAGAAAAAATTTCAGAAAAGGGTCTCAACCCCCTTTATTTCATGTGTAAACTGTTTTAGGTTAGCTCACACATCTAGTTCTTGCAGGAAAGTAAAACAAATAACTTTAAAGCAAATCTGGGTACCTAAGGCTTCCACTTATTCAATGGGTGGTACCGCTTGGGTATCCAGATCTTTACTCTTATCTTCTTTCTAGATGTGCAGGCTGGCTAAGGACAATGAAGATGTGTGGTACTTGGATTCTAGATGCTCCAAGCACATGATGGGCAATAAAGCAAAGTTCCTTAGCCTAGAGAAGAAGAAGGGAGGGATTGTGACGTTTGGCGATAATGGAAAAGGAAGGATCATGGGAATTGGTACAATGGGTAACGAATCCTTTAATATATCTAATGTTCTTTATGTGAAAGGATTAAGACATAATTTAATTTCTATTAGCCAATTATGCGATAAAGGATTATATGTTTTATTTGAATCTTCCACTAATTTATGCAAAATATCTAATCCTACTACAAAAGATATTTTACTAACTGCACCAAGAATGCATAATGTTTATATAGTTTCTTTTCATGATCTTTCTAAATCATCTATAAAATGTTTTATCACTAAAAATGATGAATTAGAACTTTGACATAGAAGGCTAGGGCATGCTAGCACAAAGCTCATTGTAAAACTTGCCAAAAGTGATTTAATAAGAGGATTGCCTAGGTTAAATGGATATTTACCTTCACTTTGTTCACCATGTCAAAAGGGTAAATTTACTAGATCCTCTTTCAAAAGTAAAAATTTCATTTTTTTCTACAAGACCCTTGCAATTAATTCATATGGATCTTTTTGGTCCCATTAGCACCGCAAGTCTTGGTGGTAGATTATATACATATGTTTTAATAGATGATTTTTCAAGATATTGTTGGACATTATTTCTCTCTTCCAAATCTGATGCGTTTTGCGAATTTGCAAAATTATGTACTCGTATTCAAAATGAAAGTGATTTGAAAATTAATTGCATTCGCTCAGATCATGGAGGAGAATTTGAAAATGAAAAATTTACATCCTTTTGTGATATGTTAGGCATTAAACATGAGTTCTCCGCACCACGCACACCACAACAAAATGGTGTTGTAGAAAGAAAGAATAGGACACTTCAAGAACTAGCACGCACTATGCTGTGTGAATATAAATTGCCTAAGTCCTTTTGGGCCGAAGCCATAAATACATCATGTTATGTTATGAATAGAATCATGCTTCACCCATCTCTTAATCTCACACCATATGAACTCTATTTTCAAAAGAAGCCTAATGTATCTTATTTCAAAGTGTTTGGTTGTAAATGTTTTATTTTGAATACAAAAGATAGCTTGTGAAAGTTTGATGAAAAATGTGATGAAGGAACTTTTCTTGGGTACTCTTCAACTAGTAAAGCTTACAAAATTTAATAAAAGAACTAGTAGAGTTGAAGAGTCAATTATTGTGAAATTTGATGAGCTTGTTCCTTGTGTAGAAAAACTTTCCGCAGGCAACGAGGATGATCTCTTACAACCTTTGGAGCATGGTGATGAGGAACCTTCCAAAGAAGAAAAAGAAGAGGCAAAAGAGATGAGTATGTGGGCCTAAAAAGATTAAAAGAATTTAGCATATTGTCTAAGAAGATAAAAAGAATTTTTATTCCCTTATTCACCCCCCCCCTCTATGGGCGCCTATCGTTCCAACAGAGGCTAACGCTGGCGTTAGGTCAGATCATTCCTAAAGTGCCCCTGCAATCATGACGGCTTCCTCCTTACCATAATCATCCAGGTGAGTTGCGCGTTAATGCCTAGCGTTAAGTCCTAACACCTGGCGTTAGACCAAATTCTATACTTCAATTTTGAGTGGTTCTAGACCAGTAATTCCACACACTAGTGTCATCTCTGTGCAAGCCTGCATTTTAAAAAAATAGTGGCAAACAAGATCAAATACAAGTAGGATTTGTTATTCTCAAATAAAAGGGATGCGGAAAAACCGTGTTCCAACAATCTCCCCCTTTTGATAATAACAAATCCAATAGCGATAAATCAGATTCATATATAAGATAGATGTGTTTTTAGAAGGATGTATGACACTAAGCAATCATAGAGATATTAATAAGAGTTATGGTTCATGCTCCCCCTACTTAAGTACTCCCCCTTAGTGTATGCACCCATAGACTAGATTCATGCTCCCCCTTAATCTAGTGAATCCTACTCCTTATGATTTATCATTTTATTCTCCCATTTTTGTTATTAGCAAAAGTGGGTGGAGTGTAAAGAAAGAGAGGGCAAAAGTTAGAACATAACTAAGAGAGGAATTAAGAGTTTTGTTTAAACATAAGATGAATCGTGATCGAGCTAAGGGAGAGAGTAGCACAGCAGAAAAATATAGGATAAGTGTGAAAGAACATCATTCAAAGAGTATACCAAAGGAATGTAATCACTTGCTTTTTAAATTTATTTTAAGAGTGATACAACTTGTTTAAGAGAGATGCAATTTTGTTTGACAAGCACAAATGAGAACAAAATGTAGGCATAAGCATGAGAACACATGGTATAAGATCAAATTTGAAATGCGAAAAAACAAACAACAATAATAATTTAGAGTAATGTTTTTTGTTATAGTTTGGCCATTCCAACAATATTGTTAGACTTTTTCACACATGAGCATTTTTCTTTGAATTTTTTTTCATAATAAATAGGCAAGCATGATTTAACATATTCAAAAAGATAATTGCTACAATGTGACCAATTCATATTTCAAGTAAAGAAAACATTGTAAAAATCATGCATTGCAATCTAGTGCTTTTACTTAAGTTTTTGGAGAATTATGTACTTTTGCATTAGGATCGAATTCTCATGAGTAGAAACTTTATGAAAAACAATGATGTGTGCAAGGTGTTTTGATAAAAGTATACAAGTGTAATAATCAAAACACATGACATATGTAATGGAATAGTAACATCACTAGTAAGATAGTAATCTTATAATTACTTCCACACATCATATCTAGAATAAAAATTCAAAGCACAAAACATAAGTACAACTACCAAGATGCTTCGCCCACACAATGCTCATTAAGACTTATTAGGGAGCGAAGTAGTGCTTGGGGGATCACATAAGCATTTTTATAAGATTTTATTTTTAGTGATCAAGTGTGCAAATAGAAGTGATAAAAAAATATGTTTGCACAAGACACTTTACAATTCTTTCCAAGGTGCTCAACCTCACAATGCTCATTAAGACTTATCAGGAGGGGGAGTAGTGCTTGGTGGAGTTATCTTTGGCATATTATTTCATTAATTTTTTGATTGGGCCAAAGGTCTCTGAATTCACTTGTTGTTGCAAACATTTATATTATTAAGATGACACTTCTATGTGTGCAAGAAATTTTTGATTGAATAAAGGTGTAGGTAATTTAGACATACAACTTAATGTGTTAAAACTATTACACTACACAATCATGCAAGACTAAGATTATGAATAAATGTAGATTACCCAGATTAGTTAGTGTATGAATCATTGATTAACATAAAATATTACTCATACATAGAGGCATGCTAGGCAATCATACACAATTATCTATAGACTATTTCATTGCACATAATCAGATTAAGGTCAAGGCATGACAAAAGCAATGTTTAGAAAATTTGAAATTAAAATTAGACATTGAGAGACTCTTTGGGAATATGCAAAAAGCAATTTTGACCTTTGAAATAAAATAAATAATTTTTTTTATCTTTGTGAAGTCTCATTGGCAAACCATAGTTTTTGTGAATATTTAAAGTAAAATAAATAACAAAAACATATTTTTGATTATTATGAGTTATTAGAATTTTGTTTTATGTATTTTGAAGTAAAATTAAGAAAATTAAGAAAATTAAGAACAGCATATGTTGAAATCAGACACAATAAACTGAGAAAACTCATTAGAAAAATACCAGAAATGTGCTAGAAAAAACAGAATTTCACTTTGCTCAAAAAAGGCTAATGCCTGGCGTTAACTAGTTAACACCCAAACAGTACTCTGTTTTTTGAGATTTTTGAATTTGTTTTTTTTGGAATAGGGAGTATGTACATAGACCTTCTTAGGGTTGAAATTTCGGAGAAAGTGGAGATGTTTAGAAGGCTTTTCTAAGCATATTTTGGTGGTTTTAAAATATTTTTATCCTTATTTTTTTATTTTTGCAACTTTAATTTTTAGGAGACATAACATGTGATGATTTTTCAATTTGTTAAATCTAAGACTCCTAATTCTAGTCTAAGTAGAGCAAAGCGTGAATCAGGTAGATGCTTGGTAAAGATATCCCCAAGTTGTGATTCAGTTCCAATAAAGTTTACATGAACATGTTCCTTTTCTATGTGATCCCTAATGAAATGGTGTCTAATGTCTATGTGTTTGGATCTTGAGTGATGAACGAGGTTGCTGGTTAAATCAATAGCACTCTTGTTGTCACATTTTAGTTCAATATTAGTTAGATGAACTCCGAAGTCTTCTAAGGTTTGAGTCATCCATAAAGCTTGGGCACAACAACTTCCTAGTGCAATATATTCCACCTCGGTGGTGGAGAGGGCAACCAAATTTTGTTTTCTACTTGACCATGCAACTAGAGAAGGATCTAAGAAATGACATGTGCCACTAGTGCTTTTTTTTCTAAAGAACAACCCTCATAATCGGAACCGGAATACCCATGTAATAGAAAGGAATCATTAGTTAGATACCAAAGTGCTAATTTAGGTGTGCCAATTAAATATCTAAAAATTCATTTTACCACTTTTAAATGAGATTCTTTTGGGTTTGCTTGAAATCTAGCGCATAAGCATACGACAAACATAATGTCAGGTCTAGATGCACTAAAGTATAATAAGGATCCAATCATTCCTCTATACAAAGTTTGGTCAATGGAAATTCCGGTTTCATCCTTTCCTAATTTTAGTGACGCGCTCATTGGAGTACTCGCTTGTTTAAGTTTTCAAATCCAAATCGTTTTAGCATATCATGTACATATTTAGATTGACATATGAAGATTCCATCATTTCTTTGGGTTATTTGAAAGCCTAGAAAATAAGTTAATTCGCCAACTAGACTCATCTCAAATTCATTTTGCATCACTAGTGCTACTTCATTACACAACTCTTCATTAGTGGCTCCAAAAATAATATCATCAACATATATTTGTAAAATAATTACATCATTATCAATATGCTTAATGAAGAGCGTGTTGTCAGCACTACCCATTTTATAACTGTGCTTTGATAAAAAAGATGTTAGACATTCATACCAAGCACGGGGCGTTTGTTTTAGACCATAAAGCGCTTTTTCTAATCTATAGACGTGATTTGGAAATTTTTCATCTATAAAACCGGGGGGTTGTTCTACATAGACTTCTTTTTAATTATCCCGTTTAAGAAAGCACTTTTTACATCCATTTGAAACAATTTAAATTTTTTATAACTCGCAAATGCAAGAAAGATTCTAATTGATTCAAGGCGAGCTACGGGTGCAAATGGTTCATCAAAGTCTACCCCCTCGATTTGAGAATAACCTTGTGCAAATAATCTAGCTTTGTACCTAGTGATCATAGAATCTCCATCTAATTTATTTTTAAATATCCATTTTACACCTATGACCGGGTGATTAGATGGTCTTTCAACAAGTTTCCAAACCCTATTGCGTTCAAATTGATTTAATTCTTCATTCATAGAAATAAACCAAAAATCATCATTTAAAGTAGTAGAAACATTTTTGGGTTCAATTTCGGAAACAAAACATAAATTATAAAAAGATTCATTAAAGGCAGAACATGTAGTTACCCCTCTTGACGGTTCTCCAATGACAAGATCCCTTGGATGATCTCTTGTGAATCTAAGCACGCTTGGAGGCACAAACTCTTCTTGCACCGGCTCTACTTCTTTGTCCTTTCCAAGTGGTTCATCGTCATCAAGCTCCAAAGGGGAAGGGGGTTCATCTTCTTTTCTTGTACTATTAGTATCTACACAAGGCACAATTTCATCAAACTTCACATGAATAGACTCTTCAACCTTTTTATACTTTTTATTATATACCTGATATGCCTTGCTAGTTGACGAGTAACTAAGAAAGACTCCTTCATCGCATTTTTCATCAAATTTAGCTAATGCATCTTTAGTATTTAAGATAAAACATTTACATCTAAAACATGAAAGTACGATACATTAGGTTTCTTTTGGTAATATAATTCATATGGAGTTAATTTTAAAATAGGGTGAAGCATGATACGGTTTATAACATAACAAGATGTATTTACCGCTTCAGCCCAAAAAGATCTAGGTAACCCATACTCGGATAACATAGTGCGTGTGAGTTTCTGAAGGGTTCTATTTTTCCTCTCCACCACACCATTTTGTTGGGGGGGGGGGGCGTGGAGCGGAAAATTCGTGCTTAATACCTAGATTATTGTAGAAAGTGGTGAAACTATCATTTTCAAATTCCCCTTGTAGGAGATGGAACGTTCACCTAAAGGGGGGGGGGGGGGGGGGGGGGGGGGGGGGGGGGGGGGTTAGGTGATCTTGGAACTTTTTGGATTATGAGCGTGAGTTATCAGAATTCAAGCAATGCACAAAATTATCACACAAATAAAACACACCAGACGACACAAGATCTATAGAGGTTCCTCACGACGGGGTGTCGTGAGTAGTCCTCTTTCCCTCTCCGCCTACCCAGCAGTGTGCTAGGCTCGGCAAACGCCGCCAAAAACTTCAGGCCCTCAAGCCTTACAACACGGACCCGCAAGTCCCAACAGCCTAGGCCCGCAAGCCCCTACTACCCTCGAGCCCGCAAGCTCGACACTCAGGCCCTCAAGCCCTACAACACGGACCCGCAAGTCCCAATAGCCTAGGCCTGCAAGACCCTACTGCCCCCAAGCCCTCAAGCTCGACAAGACACACCCGCAAGTGCACTGCCCTGGCCCTCAAGTCTTACAGCTCTCCAGCCCTCAAGCTAGACACGTTGGCCCGCAAGCCTTACAAAAAAGTACAGTAATAAAACAATTCTTCTGTCGGATGAAGATTGGCAACTTTAGCCTGTTAAAGATCGGCTCCTTGAGATTGAAGAAGATGATTCTGAATCAGATCTTGAGTGCACGGTTCTTCTTCAAATCTTTTCTTAGCCTGATGAGGATTAGCTTCTTAACAGTCGATGAGGATGACTGCTATTTCTTTTTCTCTTTCTTTCTTGCGGCACTTGTGTTGTTCGATTCACTATGTGCGCAAGTTCTTTCTTGATTATCGATCCTTCTTTTTAGCGCAACCTCATATGTCCTTTTATAAGACTGAGAGAGGTGTCCCAACGGTCTTCTGAAAAGTTCCTTTATGTGTCAGATCTCCAATCCTTTTTAGCACGCGCTAATACCTCGATACAGTAAATGCACGCGCTGATTGGACAATCAGGTGGCGACATTAATTGCTGACAGCGCGTCCGCAAGATTTAAATATGTCTCGACGATATTTCCATTGTTGCGACGACATGGATAATATCTCGACGACATGCCTTTGTCGGCTCCTTGTGCTGGTAAACCTTCAACTCTCCTTGCTTCTGCCTCTAATGCTTGTATACCAACGATACGAGACCTACTGGCGTTCCTGCATATACGACGATATGCTATCTTGGACTATGTCGTTGTGACCTTCCTTCGTTCATCCTGTCGTCGTAATCACAGTATTCTCTTGTCGATATGGCCACTGCTTTGATGTCGACGATACTCCATCTTCTCGACGACATGCCTTTCTTTGACAGTTTCTCTGCGTTTGCTTTTGCTCATCTATATGACGACAAGCATACTTTGTTGACGACATCTTCTGTGCTTCTTGACGATATGTACTTATATTCCTGAGATTATGAACTAGATATATGATCAAATACAAAGTGAAGTATTCTTGACATGATGACTTCTTCAAATCAGGAATCATGTGGGCACAATTCCCAACAATCTCCCCTATTTAAAGAAGTCAGAATCTCAATTGAAGACTACTTTCACTTGACAATAAATATCATAATCTTAAATGAAACTGTGTCAAGATATAACTTATCTTTGAGTACATCAAGCTTGTAGCTCCCCCTTGATAGCTCCCCCTTGATTTGATGTCTCTTCTTTGCTCCCCCTAGCTTTAAGGTCTTCTTGAGCACCTCTTGAGCATCATTTCTCCCCCTTTCTGACTTCTTGCCTTCTGCTGCTCTATCTAAGGAATGGCATATGCTCCCCCTTGCTTAGGCGTAATTTATCAAAATCCTGTGAGATTTTCTAACCACTCATCTAGAAAGGCATTAATAAATAATAGAGTTTAGGATTACTCTAAGTTTAACATCCCCAATTGGAATTTGAAGAAGTTAAACTTAGCTTCATCTAGGGGCTTTGTAAATATATCAGCCACTTGTTTGTCTGTTGGTACAAATTCAAGGGTGATATCTTCATTCTCCACATGCTCCCTGATGAAGTGATACCTGATCTCAATATGCTTTGTCCTGCTGTGAGATACAGGGTTCTTAGCAATTGAGATAGCACTTGAAGAGTCACAAAATAGAGGTGTTTTGGTCATCTTTAGGTTGTAGTCTTCAAGTTGATGTCGAATCCATAACAGTTGGGCACAGCAGCTCCCAGCAGAGATATACTCTGATTCTGCTGTTGAGATTGCCACACTTGTCTGCTTCTTACTGCTCCAGGAAATCAGTCTTCCACCAAGGAATTGGCATGTTCCTGAGGTACTCTTTCAATCTTCCTTGCATCCTGCATAATCTGCATCTGAATAACCAGTCAGTTCACATTTATTGTTCCTAGGGTACCATAGGCCAAGATTTGATGTACCCTTTAGGTATCTTAAAATTCTCTTCACAGAGACATAGTGAGATTCCTTAGGATTCACCTGATATCGAGTACAGACACATGTTGCAAACATTATGTCAGGCCTACTAGCAGTTAGATAAAGCAAGGATCCAATCATGCATCTGTACTTGGTTTCATCAAAAGGTATGCCCTTATCATCCTTGTCCAGAGACACATTGGTTCCCATTGGAATTTTCATTGAAGAAGCACTCTCCAATGCAAATTTCTTGACTAACTCCCTAGTGAATTTCGTCTGAGAGATGAAAATCCCATCTTCAGATTGTTTCACTTGGAGACCTAGGAAGTATTTGAGCTCACCCATACTGCTCATTTCAAACTTTCCCTGCATCAAATTGGCAAACTTTTTGCAGAGATTGTTATCTGTAGATCCAAAGATAATGTCGTCAACATAGATCTGTACTAGCAAGATCTTGCCCTTTACTTCCCTTAGGAACAATGTCTTATCACTCTTTCCCCTTGAGAACTTGTTCTCGATTAAAAAGCTTGACATAGTCTCATACCAGGCCCTAGGTGCCTGCTTTAAGCCATAAAGTGCTTTGCGAAGAAAGTAAACATAATCAGGATAAGTAGAGTCGACAAAACCTGAAGGATGCTCTACATATACTTCCTCTTTAAGGTCACCATTTAGGAAGGCTGACTTCATGTCCATTTGGTAGACCTTGAAACCTTTGTATGTTGCATAGGCTAGGAACAATCTTATTGCTTCCAGTCTGGCTACTGTAGCAAATGTCTGATCAAAATCTATCCCCTCCTCTTGTCTGTAGCCTTTTGCTACTAGTCTTGCTTTATTCTTGGTGATGATTCCATTTTCATCCATTTTGTTCTTGTAGACCCATTTGGTTCCTATGATGTTGTGTCCTTGGGGTCTTGGAACCAATTTCCACACCATGCATCTTTTAAATTGGTTCAGTTCCTCCTGCATTGCAGCTATCCAAAATGGATCCTGATTTGCTTCCTCAAATTTCTTGGGTTCAATTTGAGAGAGAAAACTCAGGTACAATGCTTGATTTGCAGCTTTACTCCTTGTCAGCACACCTTGGTTGACATTTCCTATTATCTGCTCTTGGGGATAATCTCTTACTTGTCTCAGTGCAGTTGGTAATGGTCTGGGTATTTTTGTATGAGCTACTTCTTCATCTTGCACTTCTTCTGTAAGACCCCTTCCCCCAGACTTCCCCAAAACTTGGAAGGACGGAGGGAACATGAAGAGAAATGGGCCCCGAAAATAGGGCAACACTAGTAGTCGAGGCCCTTTTAGCCTTACTATGGGTCTTACTGCCCAGAACCGCTGTCTCGTGGTGGACATCCACCACTTAACGCCGATTCTGCCGGCAAAATCTAGAGGAAGCATCCATAGTTAACATTACATGAGAGATACATATCCATCCATAAACCAAAAGACATAGAAAGGTAACATCATAGTCTGGTACAATTCATAAGGGAGTACTCGGGAACAAACCCGGTCAAATAAAGCTGAAACTAAAACTCCTCGAAGACTAAAGTGACTATAACACAGTCCTCATCACCAAGTACTAAGAATCTAGGACAAAATCTCACAGTAGTACGACCGCCAACAGAAGGGGCTCCGGGGTCTGTAGCTCCTTCCGAATCAGGTCCTCCTGTCCTCTGGTGCTGGGTCTCCTGGTGCTGCCTCCCCTGTGTTAGGTCACAACCGACCGTCAGTCTAAAAGACTCAGCCACAACCTCCCCGCCTCCCCCCGCGACTCCTAGGAACTGGGTGGAGAGGAGGAAGAGGAGGGACACAAGGCAGTATAATTTCAAGCAGATGACAAATGGCAGGTAGATTAATTATAGCACATATTTATATAAATGAACACGGTAGACTAAATAAGAACAAGTGAGTATATAGTAAGGCAATAACCATTGTACAAGTTCACTAACATCATAAGCAGTATCACAATATAAGAGAAGCAATAGAAAGTGTAACATATTGCAGTTTAAGGAGCATCCACTAAAAGTAAACAAACCATGGTACATGGGGCAACAGTGAGGTTTTCATAATTTTAAGGAAGGAAAACCTTAACTTATCAATTCAATAGATAAGTTAAGGGGTCGTTTTGCAAGGCCCATCATATAAGGCATCCCATACTACTTTATATGATGGGGGTATAAAGGGGAAAGATGAGTGATGTGATGTGAAAGTGCACAATTAACCTCACTAGAATTCTCTAGAGGGGGGGGGGGGTGAATAGAGATTAAAAATATTTTGTGCAAAGTTAATATATATATATATGTGTATGATCACAGATTAGAGCTTCCCACACACCAACAAGAATCAAACAAATAAAGAGAATAAAAGCAAGTAAAGAAATCACAGCACAACACAAGAAAATATAGTGGTTCCCCAAACTTTGGGTAGTCCACTCTTCTACCCCCTTGGTAGGAATTCACTATCTTGCACTGAGTCTTTTGATAAGGAGACTCTTAGAACCACCCTGAGTCTTTTGACAAGGAGACTCTTAGACCAACTGAGTCTTTTGACAAGGAGACTCTTAGAACCAGTACACTGAATTTTTTGGAGAGAGATTCTAAAAACTCTTTTACAATGTTTAAGTAAGAAAGAAAGAAAGAAGAAGAAGAAATGAATAAAAACAAGAAAGAATCTTCTTCCTAGCAAGAAGATTGGAAGCACAAGAAGTGAATTAAATCTTTCTTCTATACAGAGAAGAAGATTTGTAGCCTTTCTCTCTTTGTGAGAGCAATCAGAATTTGCAGCAGTGTGACTTCAGAAGCAGAAGAAGAAGAAGTGCTTGAATATTGCTGCAGAGCTATTTCTCAATTTCTCTCTTTTCTCTTGGGAGCTTTTCCTCTATTTCAAATGTATGTGGTAGATCACTTCCTTCATTTTCTGCCGACCTCCTCTTTATTTATAGCTCTGTTAATTCAAAATAATACTATAGGAGGATAATCAATTAGCAGTCAGAGAAAATAGAAAGATGAAAATGTTTCCATAATATTTATTTCTGTAGAAGGAAAGAACTAATTCTGATTTCAAATAATGTCCAAATGAGTTTTTTTCAAATTAGCCAAGAATCAGATATAAGGAAAGAATGATTCAGAACGGCTATAAAATATTGACATTTATTCCATATAAATCAGATCTACTGAAAGAAGGAAAGAGATCTGGCGCATATTTAAATCTGTCACATAAATCGACGTGCGTCGATTACCATTCGACGTAAGCGTCGAATTCATCCTGGCTGGACGTCGAGAGGAGAATAAGGAAGGTGCGTCGACTAAGGTGCGTCGACTTCCCCATATGCGTCGACTAGAAATCAGAGTAACGTCGACAACACATACGTCGAAATCTTCCTAAAGTTACTTCGACTCATCCTGAAGAAAACGTCGACTACATTTCGACGTTGCGTCGAATAGTATTCGACGCATATTTACTTAACCTTGTTTTTCTTTCTTAGAATTCATATTAACTTATTTCTAGGGGTTAAGAGAAATCATTTCCCCAACAATCTTCCCCTATTTGTCTTAACCCTATTTAGAGAGAAAATTGTGTTAGCATAAAATCAACTCAGCACAGTAATTGGATAGAAGCAATTAGAAGAAATCATGTATAAATAAGTAGTTGTCTTTCACAGGATTAAACTAAAAACTTTTTGTTATACATAAAGTTAACAAAAGCAGAATAGAGCTTCCTAGATAAGTTTTCAATAGCATCAAACATATAGCCTCTGGCTTTGTCAGGATGCTTCTGGACATTGGCAATGATTGCGTGCAGTTTGTTCAGTGTCCTGCTACCATCAGGAAGAGTATCATCTATGGAATAGCCCTTGCTGATTATTATTGCAGCTTTTTCATCAATCATCTCAATTGTGATGTCTTGAGTTTTCTTTTGATTGAACTTGAACTCAGGTGGTCCCTTGTTATCAACTTTGGGCCTAAACTTTGTTTTCTTTTCTGATTCCTGTTTCATAGGAACTTCAGATATCTTTTCTTTCCCTTTCCGGGAAGAACCATGCCATGAGTCTAACCTTGTAGGTCTTGTAGGTTTTATATAGGGAATATATGTATCTTCTTTACATCCTATACCCTTCTTGTCCTTTTGACCATTATCTAAAATAATTCCTGCCTGAGGATTTTTCTTTTGATAAGCTTCAGCAACAAATAGCTTCTTTGGGATTTTAATGGCTGACTCGGCAAGAATCTCTTCCTTGGTCATCCCTTTCTTGATCTTTTCAATCCAGGCTTTCCTTTTATCTTCCACTTCTTTCCTAGCTGCTTCATATTCATACAATTCTCTTTCTCTTATCTCTTCATGCCTCTTTTCCATGTCAGGATCATGGTATTCCTTCACAGGGCTGTTAGGACAGATAATAGGCATCTTTTCAAATCTTTTTATTTGCTCACATGTTTTTCTATACTTCTTTTCTTTTGCATACTCCTTCCTTTCTTCTTTAGAGAAATTTTGTCAGTGGGGAATGACTTCCCTTTTTCTCTTTATCTGTCCTCCTGGACTTTGCCTAGGTATGATCTGTTTAGGGAGTCTTGCTGCTTGTGGAGGTAGAGGTAGCATAGGAGGTAGAGAAGAAGATTGAAGTGGAGGTAGATGTAGAGGTGAAGGTGAAGGTAGAGAAGGAAGTTGAGGTGGAGGTAGAGGTAGAGGTGGAGAGGGAAATTTGACTCTTCCAGGCTCTTCTGAAGGGATGTCCTCAAGTATAGGTGTCTTCAGTTTGATGTAACTGGCAGAGAAGCCAGGAGAGTGATGCTGAAACTCTTCTTCGCATAGGGGTGCATCAATCCACATCTGTCCCTTCCAGTCATCAGAGGTGGCTGCTTCTTCCTCCCCCTGAACTCCTGAGTTCTTTACTAAAGGAAGCTCCCCCTGAGTATATGGGGCATCAATTCTAAATGCTGAATTCACAGCATGATCTCCTTCAGTGTGATAAGAGGAGGTCTCTCCAAAGTATTTGTTGAATGTGTAGTCAGAGTGATTGGAGAGGATTGGAGCCTATTATAAGAGAAGAGGTTGGTGTAATCTTGTAGAGATAATGTGTAGAATTGAAAAAAGAATTTAATCCTGAGCTTTGAAGAGAGATAGATAACCTGACAAGGGGGGTTCCTGGAGCAACTCTCCCCCTGGTTTATATCCTGCAAAAAGGATTTAAACCTTTCTGGCGACAGAGGCCGTTCTTGAATGAGAGAATTTAGCTCAGGAAGAGAAGAAGAGAGGGTTGCCAGTTTGGCTGCACAGGTGTTGATCATGGCAGCGCATTCGTTGGCGAAATGATTCAGGCGATTCTGGAAATCACTTACTAGGCGTTCGAGAGCATCATTCATCGTTTTGATGTGGGCCGAGTGATCAGGAGTTGGTGCCATTGTTGTAGAGAGAGAGAGAGAGAGAGAGAGAGAGAGAGAGGGAGAGATAGGTAGAAGACGAAGTTTTGGCGGGTTTTAGGAGAGTATATGTTATGAAAAAAGAAGTATTATTTAAAGGAGGTGAAACGTCGAGAAAGGAAACAGAAATCAAGGTATATTAGGTAATCCAATCATCAAAAGAGGAAGTGAGGATTTGATTCTAATTGTAGCCAGAAGTCGATGTTACGTCGAGTTGATGTCGACATATGCGTCGATATAATGTCGACGCTCCGTGGAGATTTGTCCACGTAGCGATCTGTCGACGTGTTCATAGCCCTGCGTCGATATCAATTCGACGGAGCGTCGATTGGTTATCGATGTATGTATCTTTGCCAGGAAGAAATCAACGCCAGCGTCGAGTTCTTCTCAAGGGTGCGTCGATAAGTATTCGACGCATCTTCAAATACTTTCTTAGATTGTTTGATTGCATTAGAGTTCCCTAACAATGGTGTTTACAAGCTTCCATCAAGCATTCCTAAGGTGTTTATGAAATAGTTATGCTTAGTTTCATCTAAAGGTTTTGTGAAGATGTCTGCTCTTTGATTGTCTGTGGGAATATATTCTAAGGTTATTTTACCCTTCTCAACATTGTCTCTAAGGAAGTGATGTCTGATCTCTATATGTTTGGTCCTACTATGAAGGACTGGTTTGGATGCTATGGATATAGCACTAGAGCTATCACAATAGATCTTAGAGTTACGTATTTCCAATTTGTAGTCAAGTAGCTGATTTTGCATCCACAGGATTTGTGAACAACAGCTCCCAGCAGCTATGTATTCAGCTTCAGCTGTTGAGGTTGAGACTGAGGTTTGTTTCTTACTAAACCATGAGATCAATCTGTCACCTAGGAATTGGCAGGTACCATATGTGCTTTTTCTATCAACCCTACATCCAGCATAATCTGCATCTGAGAAACCTATCAATTCAAAGTTGGTTTCTGCTGAGTACCATAGTCCTAGTTCAGGGGTTCCCTTTAGGTATCTAAGAATTCTTTTTACAGAGGTGAGATGGGATTCCTTTGGATCAACCTGAAATCTAGCACATATGCAAGTGGCAAACATGATATCAGGTCTGCTAGCTGTTAGATATAGAAGGGATCCTATGATGGCCCTATAAGTCTTTTGATCTACTGATTTTCCTTTATCATCTTTTTCTATAATGGCATTGGTTGCCATGAGTGTTTTCATGGTAGATGCTGATTCCATACCAAACTTTTTGATTAGCTCTTTAGTATATTTTGATTGTGAGATAAAGATTCCTTCACTACTTTGTTTTACTTGTAGTCCTAGGAAGTAGGAGAGTTCACCCATACTACTCATCTCAAATTTAGATTGCATAAGATTAGCAAATCTTGTACATAGTTTAGGATGGGTTGAGCTAAAGATAATGTCATCTACATATATTTGAACAAGGAGGAGTTGGTTTTTATGGGTTCTAGTAAATAGTGTCTTGTCTACTTTTCCTTTTTCAAAGGAATTTTCTAAAAGAAAATTTGATAGAGTTTCATACCAAGCTCTAGGTGCTTGCTTAAGACCATATAATGCTTTGTTAAGTCTATAAACAAAGTTAGGAGAAGAAGGATTAACAAAACCTGGTGGTTGCTCCACATATACCTCTTCTTGCAGATCTCCATTTAGAAAAGCACTCTTGACATCCATTTGGTAGACTTTCATCTTCATGAAGGCTGCATAGGCAAGAAAGAGCCTGATTGCCTCTAATCTGGCTACTGGAGCAAAGGTCTGGTTGTAGTCTATCCCTTCTTCTTGTCTATATCCTTGTGCTACAAGTCTTGCCTTGTTTCTCACAATTACTCCAGTGGAATCTAGTTTGTTCCTGTATACCCATTTTGTACCAATTACAGGGTAGTTTCTTGGTCTTTCAACTAGGTTCCATACTTTGTTTCTCTCAAATTGGCCTAGTTCTTCTTGCATGGCCATAATCCAGTGAGGATCACAATTTGCTTCCTCAAACCTTTTTGGTTCAACTTGTGATAGGAAGCATTGGAGCATCATTCCATTTGAGACCTGATGTCTTGTTCTTACTCCTGTATTGGGATCTCCAATCACTTGAGCTTGTGGATGATCTTTCAAATTGATTCCTGCTCTGCTTGAATTTGTCAGTTGTTCTTCTTCTTCATTCTCAATGGGATCATTGTTCAATTGTTCTTCCTGAACCATGTCCTCTTGTGGAAGTGGGTCTTGAATGCTCTTTTCTGAGGTTTCTTGTTCAGACTCCTCACTTGGTTCCTCTAACTGGTTTTCCTTTCCATTATCTGTGTTCTCTAGAGCTAGTTGCTCAAGCTTGGTTTCTATGCTGTTGTTTTCCTGTGGAAAAGAACTGGTGGGAGTCTCCTCCCCCTTAAGCAGCATGTTAGTTTCATCAAATACAATGTGCATAGACTCTTCAATTTTAAGAGTTCTCTTGTTATAGCACCTATAGGCTTTACTAGATGCTGAATATCCCAGAAATATTCCATCATCAGATTTCTTGTCAAACTTGGCAAGATGATCTTTTCCATTATTAAGGATAAAACAAGCACATCCGAAGATCTTAAAATATTTAACTATGGGTGGTTTTCCTTTCAGGAGCTCATATGGAGTTTTTGATTTAGTTTTGTGTATTAGGCTTCTATTTAGAACATAGTTGGCAGTGTTGACTGCTTCAGCCCAGAAAGTTTTTGGCAAACCTGATTCTACAAGTAATGTCCTTCCTGATTCTATTAATGTTCTATTCTTTCTTTCAGCAACTCCATTTTGCTGAGGAGTTCTAGGGGCTGAAAAACTTTGTTTGATACCTATCTCTTCACAGAAACTACTCATAAACTGATTTTCAAATTCAGTCCCATGATCACTTCTGATTATGGAAACCTGACTATTGAGTTCAGATTGAATTTGTTTTATGAATCTTGAGAGAGTCATGTGGGTTTCAGACTTAGCCCTTAGAAAGAATACCCAGCTGAATCTAGAGTAGTCATCTACAATGACTAGGGTATAGGATTTTCCACCTAAGCTCTGAGTGGATATGGGACCAAAGAGATCCATGTGTAGTAAGTAAAGGACCCTGGGAGAGTCATCCTTACCAATTGGTTTGAAGGATGATTTGGTTTGTTTTCCTAGTTGGCAAGGTCTGCATGGAGAATCCTTAGAGTACTACCCTTTGGTAGGCCTCTAACTAGGTTATTCTTTGCTAGTTTACTAATTGTTTTGTAGTTTAGATGACCTAGTCTCCTATGCCATAATTCACTTTTATCAATAATATTGTTGAATAAACAGACTTCTGTGGGTGAGGAACTAAAGTCCACCACATATACTTTTCCTTTTCTAATTCCATTGAGTACTGTGGCACCAGTTTTGATATCAATGATATGGCAGAATAGTGTGGTGAATTTTACCTCATACTTACCATTTTCACATATCTGACTTATACTTATCAGATTGTGCATTAGTCCTTTGACTACTGCCACATTCTTGAAGGTGACTTTCCCTTCTTTGAAATCTCCAAAGCCCTTGGTTTGGCCACAGCTAGAGTCTCCAAAAGTTACTGATGGTCCAAGTCTATCCTCAAAGTTGATTAATAGTTTTTGCATCTTGTCATGTGCATGGAGCATCCACTGTCCAAGTACCACACCATCCTGGAGATGTGATACATCTGCACATAAAATTTTAAATATTAGTTTAGACCCTGCTGAGCTGGGGTCCCTTTCTCTTATTAGTAAAAGGTTTAATAAAAGAATAAGTGGGGTTTTCAGGATATCCTTCCTTCTTATGGGGTACTGGCTTATCATACCAATCTTCTTGAATGATATCACAGAAATAATGTTCATAATAGAAGGACATGGATTGAGAGACCTGTTTGGAAACTGAAGATTTTCTGTCTGATTCATTGCGTCGATAGGGATTCGACGTAGACTTACGGTTGCGTCGATATAAATTCGATGTAGGTTTCTGGTTGCGTCGATATGAAGTCGACGCTTTCTTCATTCTGAGTCTATTCTCAGTCGAAGTATGAGAGAGGTTGCGTTGAGTAGAAGTCGACGCATTTTGGTGTAAGCGTCGATTAGAACTCGACGCACGTCGAATAGTATTCGACGCATGTTCAAATTCTTTGTGAGGATGCTTTCCTAAGATTCCTTTATCTGTAATGAGATTAGGTTTATTAAAAATAGTGGTTATTTCTGGACTTACTTGTGATCTTACTCCTGTTAGATGATTCTCCCTAGTGAAGTGAATGGGATGTTTCCAGACAGGTTTGCTGGATGATTGAGATTTAGATGCTTCGTTAGTATTCAGTTTTAGTTGTCTAAATCTATCAGTGAGATTCTCAGAGATATTCTTGAGCTTCTGACCTCTTCCATTTAGAGAGTCCTCAAAGGCTTTAGCCTTTGCTAGCTCTTTTCTTAGTGTTAGATTTTCTGAATAGATTTTGTTTAATTTCTCTTCTGAGAGTTCTAGATTGAGCTTATAATTTTTATGGTTTGTATTTACCTGTTTTAGATTTCCTAATTCAATTCTTAATTCTTTTACTTCCTTTTCAGATTTGATTATATCTAAACAGAGTTCTTTGAAATTTTGTTTGAAATCAGTAGAGGAGAAATCTATATCATTAAGTATATTTACCATAGATGTATCATCAAGCTTCTCAGTGGCCATCAGACATGTTTCCTCTTGCTTGACCTCTTCCTGATCATTATCTGATGAGGTACTTCCTTCAGATTCTGAATCACTCCAGGATTGAGCAATGAATCCTCTTTCTTTCTTTTTCTTCTTTAGATCTGTTCTTTTCAGATCTTTTTTGTTGTTGTTCTCCTTAGGACATTCAGGAGCAATGTGTCCTGGTTTCCTGCAAGTGTAACAGATAATCTCTTTAGTAGGTGTTTTATTATACCTGGTTTTTGAGTCTCTTCCTCTGGATCCTTCTGTTTTGATCCACCTCTTGAACTTCCTAGCCAGCAAGCTGATTAGCTCCTCATCATTAGTAGATGATTCACCTTCAACAGCTTTCAATGCAATACTCTTTTCTTTTGAGAGTGGAGATGCCTTTTCTTTCTCAGCTCTGGTTTTCAACAGTTGTTCATAGGATTTTAATTTACCCAATAGAACATCTGTTGATATTTCTTTTTGACTTCTGGAGTCTTTGATTGGCCAGATTCTTGAATCCCAAGAGCTGGGAAAGCAAGTCAGCAATTTATCATTTATCTCAGTGAGAGATATGTCCTTCTCAAGTGTTTTCAATTCATTGACTATGAGGCTGAATCTTGAATACATGTCAGCAACACTTTCACTTTCTTTCTTTTGGAAGTTTTCATATTGGGAGATCAGTAGTGCCTTTCTACCCTTTTTCTCATCAGCACTTCCCTCTACCATTTTGGTGAGAGCTTCCCATACTTCCTTAGCTGACTCACAATCAGCAATCTTTTGGAAGATTTCATCTGAGAGGGTTGAAACTAGGATATTCATGGCCTTGGCATCATGTCCTTGGGCTTTCTTCTCATCCTCTGTCCATTCAGCTCTTGGAGCAAGTGTTTCAGTCACTTTTCCACTTGAGTCCTTCCTGAATGGCTTGGGGGGACCTGTCAAGATAATATTAAACAATTCATCATCAATAGAGTTTAAATAAATTCTGATTCTTGTTTTCCAAAGTGTAAACTTTTCCAGGTTGCAAATTGGTGGTCTGGTGGAAGCATAATCTTTGATTTGTGCCATGAAAATAGTTTTGTAGAAAAATATATATATATATATATATATATATATATAAGAGGTAGGATCTTTTTGATCAAGGAGTTAACCTTTTTAGATCAACCTGGCTCTGATACCAATTGAAAGTGCACAATTAACCTCACTAGAATTCTCTAGAGGGGGGGGGGTGAATAGAGATTAAAAATATTTTGTGCAAAGTTAATATATATATATATATGTGTATGATCACAGATTAGAGCTTCCCACACACCAACAAGAATCAAACAAATAAAGAGAATAAAAGTAAGTAAAGAAATCACAGCACAACACAAGAAAATATAGTGGTTCCCCAAACTTTGGGTAGTCCACTCTTCTACCCCCTTGGTAGGAATTCACTATCTTGCACTGAGTCTTTTGATAAGGAGACTCTTAGAACCACCCTGAGTCTTTTGACAAGGAGACTCTTAGAACCAACTGAGTCTCTTAACAAGGAGACTCTTAGAACCAGTACACTGAATTTTTTGGAGAGAGATTCTAAAAACTCTTTTACAATGTTTAAGTAAGAAAGAAAGAAAGAAGAAGAAGAAATGAATAAAAACAAGAAAGAATCTTCTTCCTAGCAAGAAGATTGGAAGCACAAGAAGTGAATTAAATCTTTCTTCTATAGAGAGAAGAAGATTTGTAGCATTTCTCTCTTTGTGAGAGCAATCAAAATTTGCAGCAGTGTGACTTCAGAAGCAGAAGAAGAAGAAGAAGTGCTTGAATATTGCTGCAGAGCTATTTCTCAATTTCTCTCTTTTCTCTTGGGAGCTTTTCCTCTATTTCAAATGTATGTGGTAGATCACTTCCTTCATTTTCTGCCGACCTCCTCTTTATTTATAGCTCTGTTAATTCAAAATAATACTATAGGAGGATAATCAATTAGCAGCAGAGAAAATAGAAAGATGAAAATGTTTCCATAATATTTATTTCTGTAGAAGGAAAGAACTAATTCTGATTTCAAATAATGTCCAAATGAGTTTTTTTCAAATTAGCCAAGAATCAGATATAAGGAAAGAATGATTCAGAACGGCTATAAAATATTGACATTTATTTCATATAAATCAGATCTACTGAAAGAAGGAAAGAGATCTGGCGCATATTTAAATCTGTCACATAAATCGACGTGTGTCGATTACCATTCGACGTAAGCGTCGAATTCATCCTGGCTGGACGTCGAGAGGAGAATAAGGAAGGTGTGTCGACTAAGGTGCGTCGACTTCCCCATATGCGTCGACTAGAAATCAGAGTAACGTCGACAACACATACGTCGAAATCTTCCTAAAGTTACTTCGACTCATCCTGAAGAAAACGTCGACTACATTTCGACGTTGCGTCAAATAGTATTCGACGCATATTTACTTAACCTTGTTTTTCTTTCTTAGAATTCATATTAACTTATTTCTAGGGGTTAAGAGAAATCATTTCCCCAACATGATGTATGCTATGTTATGCAATGATGCACATTATTATGAAATGATGATTTACTCACACACACGACTATGTACGTACAGACCTTGTTAGTTCCCCATTGTTCAAGGTGTAGCTATCACCCAGGGTCTCACTACCGTGGCCATAGTGACAGTGGGTCGGGCTCCCCCACTTCTAGGCGGGTACACACACTACCAGGCCTAGACCTCTCCACACTCCCTCCGAGACCCACGCGTGGGCGGACTAGTCGTGCTTTTTGCTGCGCGTCAGACTTAGATAGGCCAAGTGTGAGTTTTAGGGATGGTGGCTTCTCCACATCATCCACTAAGCTAGATCCCTAACCCTCATCACTTGCCTGAGTCAACGTATGTCCGCCGGTGTGCCATCCCTGACCATACCGAAGACCCGCCATAGATTCCATTTATTCATAAAAGTTTTACCCCGAGCTTACAGCTCGCTAATAATCGTATAAAACACGAGCTCAACCAGCCTCTCACTAGGCCTCAAGACAAATTCATTTCCAAGGTAGGCATGTGGAATTGTCTAATAATGTATTCACTTGACTCTAAATTACAAGTTCTCTCCCCGTTGACCCTACTCTTGTAAATTTGAAAGGTGAACCTAGATTATCCTACCAATCCTCACCTTATCATGTGGGGTTGATTACGTTGTAGCATGATCCGATCGACACGGTGCCCTTACCTTAGCTTATAGACTTAGGGATTTAGAATTTTTACCTTGGGCTTCCCGAGGCATAGACCTAAGTGCCTTGGGGTAGGTTAAGTGATGTGGGTTCACATATCTGAGACCTCCTCAGGACTCGAAGTCGTTTTAACTCGTCTCGATTATACTACCTTAAATGATCACTTTAGATTCTCCTCGTATTGCTTAGTTCTTGTCCCAACATGGGCAAGGTGTTCTATTGACCCGATGCGCCCTCGAGTGGTTATCTTCTAATGATTTGAGTCTATTATTTGACGAGTACTCAGAGGATTCATATTAACTTAAACTCCAAGTCCCAAGAGGTTATGTTTCTGGAGGAGATTGATTTGTTTAATTGGAATCTTAGTAATTATATGCCTTAGAGAAGGCATCAGTCGACTCCGAGTACATGAGCTTTATTAATGAGCCTTATAAGAACAAGATTTGTACCTCTCAAGTTTTGTGATATGCAACGATTTGGATCATTTAATGAGTATTCAATTTATTCCGGTTACCGAAGGGCATTTTACTATTCACCGAAGGCCTGCCCAACTCTATTCTTGAAGAGGGGACTTCCTTTCATTTTGCTGGTCCAAAGGTTATGAAACATCTCCCTACCCAGAATCCTTACTTAATTAAGTTGCTCACCAAAGTTGAGGTGGTTCCGAGGTGTGTATCTTCCTAGTTTTACTCCTCTTTCAATTCAATCCCCTAGGGGTAATCTAAGGTAAATTAAGTCTAAAGCTTATGATTTTTGAACATGGGTTGGGTCTAAGGGTGTCCCTAGTCCTGTAAAAGTTTGGGGACAGTCGGGTGTCTCAATAGGTATGGGGGTCCATCTTAGTGAATTGGCTCATACTAAACTAGGCCTTGGTAAAAATGAATTTCTGGGAGTTGTACAGCTCTTTTTAGTCCTATTTCAATTCTGAACAGTAGAGGGTTGCCTGCTCTCTAATAAAGGTTTGGGGTACCCCTTCTTATAGGAATCCTAACGGAGGTGAATTTTTTGTCAAACCTGTGGTGGTTTTGGTGACCACCTAGGGGTTACCATTTCACAAGTGTTTCCTTCTCATTCTCACCCAGATTAATTTAGTAGCTTCTGTGGGGTCTGCTGGTCGTCCTACCATTTTATTACCATGATTTATTTGATATCATGTATTAAGAAAATTTGTTCATGCCTTCAATTGATAACATCCGCTCACTAGAAATCTCTATGGATATTGGGGTGGACTAATGTATGATCTTGAGCCTTGGGACATTTTAAACTCCTATGATTTGTTCAAGACTCTGGTCATCCTATGTAAGCTCACTAGAGTAAGGTGAATCATCGTTGTTTCTAACTAACTCTATATTTACTATTGAGTGAGGCTAGTTAAACTTTATTCCCTCTAGATACCCTATGCTAAGTCACTTCCAGGGTTAGTGAACTCCTATCAATCTAAGTTTTAAAATCATGTAGTTCTTAAGTTCACTCTATATGTTATACTTGAAGTATGATTAGGAAATCAACTAAATTACATGGACCATTTTACCTAAGACATCAAAATACTCAGATACGTTATCTTATACATGCTTTACTAAAATGGGTCTATAGGGAGCTATACTGCACCAAAAATTCTGTATGACATATCATTAGAAAGGTAAGAGCAAGAGCTACAACTTTTGTGTTGACCACATGTTCTGAATTTGAGTGTAAGTCATTCAATTTACTGCCTAAAGTTTCAGCATGGGGTGTGACAATTAATTACTAAAAATACATGCTTTACTAAAATGGGTCTACAGGGAGCTATACAACACAAAAAATTCTGTATAACATATCATTAGAAAGGTAAGAGCAATAGCTACAACTTTTGTGTTGACCACATGTTCTGAATTTGAGTGTAAGTCATTCAATTTACTGCCTAAAGTTTCAGCATGGGGTGTGACAATTAATTACTAAAAATACATGCTTTGCTAAAATGGGTCTACAGGGAGCTATACTACACCAAAAATTCTGTATAACATATCATTAGAAAGGTAAGAACAAGAGATACAACTTTTCTGTTGACCACATGTTCTGAATTTGAGTGTAAGTCATTCAATTTACTGCCTAAAGTTTCAGCATGGGGTGTGACAACTAATTACTATTCATTTATTCAATCTAGTGATCACAAATTCCAAACTTCATATCTTCATTTCTACTTAGCCAAACCTCATAGATGACTTAATCATGACTTGGGGAGAGAACCCTTGAGATTTCATTAAAAATTAATAATTAATATTCCCTAAACTCACAAAATTCATAGAATGAAATATCTAGCAAAACTATAGAAAAGTGTCCTCTAATAATTCTAAATTTCTCACCAAGCATAGGTCATACATGGATACATGCATGGCCTGAAAATCATTCATGTTGTATGCACCAATATTTCTAAATTTCAAAAATACCAAAATCTTAAACCAAGTACATGTGTTACTATATATGAACATGAATGCCACTATTCACTTTTCACTTAGAGTAATCAACATGCATGCCTAGATTACTCACCCAAATCAAGTCCAAATATCATAAAATTTTGTACAGAGGTGGGCCAACACATGATAAACATGTCACCAAAAATTTGGGCCAAAACTATAAGTTTATGCCCCACAAGTTATCACATTAATGAAATTTAAATTATTCCAAAAACTATAGAAAATTTTTCTCCTAAAAACACCAAATTTGGACAGTGATTTTATATAGCCATCGCACACCTTGGGTACAAATTTCACATGCATGCAATGAATATTAAGAGAAAAATACACATTATACACATGCATGGACAAATTGTACATCCTGCACAAAAACAGATGCACAGGACTGTACAGTCATCCAAATCAGTTGATTTTAAGCTCAGATGAAAGTAGACATCAAGATCTACAAATCTTGTCTCTGGTAAAATTTGCTAATTCAGCCCCTAAGGGATTCAATTTCCTGCTTGAACTTCTTGAATAAAATGTGATAGATTTACTATTCATTTATTAAATGTAGGTGGTCTGCGTTTAAGGATCTGATCAGATCCAACGGCCAGGGCGTCGTCTTCAACCTCCCGCCAAGGGCTGAGAAAGAAAGTGCCTGGGCTACCTTTGAGCCCGATTTCCCGGCCACCTACTTGACTCCACGGCCGACCACCACCACCACCACCTTCACGGAGGTGGGGGCTATCGGGGCGGCGGTCTTGATCGGCCGGTAGCGGCCGGAATAAGGAAAGAGGGGAGGGTGATTTTGACGGAAAAACCCGTGAAAACCAGTGGTGGATCTCGCTCGTCTCACCTCCTATTTGATCTAGATAGCTAGCACGAGGGGAGAGGGAGAGGTACGGGCCTGAGTTTGTGGTCGGAGGCGCGGATTTGCCCTTGTTCCCATGCGTGAGTTGTCGCCGCCGGAAGCCATGGCCGGATGGGGGTTCTGAGCTCGAAAGCTTTGCCAGAGTTGGGGGATTGTCCTCGTGGAGCTCACTGAACGTGAAGGTGGCCTCAAATGAGGCTGAGGGGGAGTTTAAAGTGGGGAATTCAAAAGGGTGGTTCGGCCATTAATGCCACCTCTCAAACACCCAATGCATGGCTTCCAGCTCGAGCCAAACCAGCTGGGCATCAAGCTTGAGGTCGGGTGAGGAGAGAGAGGTGGAAGGGAGGTGCCATTTGGCACTCTAAACCCACATTCGAGGTGGGTGAAATCACTCCTTTGTAAAACACTATTCACCCGATTTTTCACCCCCTTCATGACCATGCATGGTTGCCACCTCAGCTCAAAAATGGTGGGGGTTTACTCTCCAAGGTTATCTGAATAGCTTGGGTTAAGGTGGAGTGTGCCATTTGGCATGGTGCTCAAAACTTCCTCTCTTTCTCTCTCTTCCTATTTTGGCTTTTTTTCCCAAAAATGGCCCATTAATTAACAACCTATTTAATTCATTTTTAAAGGTAAATCAGCCATGTCATGGACTGATTGTGGCTTGAGGTTGGGCTAGGGCCCAAGGAGAAATCAGTTTAACCCATGATGACTTAATGGGTTACTTGAGATTTGGCTTAGCTCAAGCCCACCTAGGTTAATGTGAGTGATTCAAATGAATCCAATGGACTCTATGGGTCATAGATTGGTAGAGCTTTGTGGAGGGGGACACAAGGAGGTCTTAAGCTCACTTATTGAGCTTGGGGGGGGGGGGGGGGGGCATAATGGGGCCCTTAGGGTTTAGCCCTAATTTTTTAGGTTGAAAGAGCTCATTGAGCTATTGGGATCTTAAAATGAAACCCTAGAGGTCAAATCCTCTTAATAAGTTAGTTGCTCTCAACCTTAAGGTTCTGTACATTGGTTAGGGAGTTCACCCTAGTGTCACCCCAATCTCCTGTTGGTCTAGGGAGCTTGTTTAGAAGGGGAGAGTGTCAAAACTTGTACTAAGGGGCCTAGTAGTTTTGGGGATGTTACATCTTCAGCCGTTTCTGTATCTTCTGCAGGTTCTTCCTCTATTTCCACTATCACAGACTGATTCTTGTTGTTGAGTGAGGTGTTAGCATTGTCTGCAATGGAGAGCTTCTCTAATCTTTCCATCGTACCTGCATTCACTAAAGAACTAGACCAGCCCTTATGTATAAGGCTAGTCTCATCAAATACAATATGAACAGATTCTTCCACTGTTTGGGTATTGAGGTTGTATACTCTGTATGCCCTGCTGTAGGAGCTGTATCCAACGAAAATACCTTCACAGCTTTTCTCAGCAAACTTAGTTAGTTTGGATTTCCCATTATTAAGGACATAACATTTGCTACCAAAGATCCTAAAGTAGGATAGAGTTGGTTTTCTGCCCTTCATGAGCTCATATGGAGTTTTCTTATGGTTTTTGATGATTGAGGCCCTGTTTATTACATGCCAATCAGTGTTGACAGCCTCTGCCCAGAAGTATTCTGGTAATGAGGAGTCACTTAGCATTGTCCTGCTAGCCTCTATCAAGGTTCTGTTCTTCCTTTCAGCAACTCCATTCTGTTGAGGAGTTATGGGGGAGGAGAATTCTTAGGAGATACCTAGGTCTTGGCAAAATTCTGTCATGGCCCCAGACTGAAATTCTGTCCCATGGTCACTTCTGAATTTGACCACAGTACAGTTCATCTCATTCTGGATCTGCCTGACAAAATTTTTCAATATGTTTAGTGTATCTGATTTCTTTTTGAGGAAGAATACCCAAGTGAACCTTGAGTAGTCATCAGCAACTACAAGGGTGTAGGCCTTCCCTCCTAAGCTATGAACTGACATGGGACCAAACAGATCCATGTGCAATAAAAATAAGCACCTTGACGACTCTTTGTTAGAAATGCTTTTAAAGCTAGCCCTAGTCTGCTTTCCAAGTTGGCAGGCTTGACAAGGACCATTTCTGATGCACTTAAAGTCAGGTCCATCTCTGACCAGGTTTTGTCAGAAAAGCTTGCCTATTGTCTTATAGTTGATGTGTGCAAGTCTCTTGTGCCATTGTACACATTGAGCCTCTTTGCCATCATCTACAAGACATATGGGCATGGAAGAATTTATGTTGAGGAAATTTAAACAATAAATGTTCCCACTCCGAGTGCCAGTTAAGGTAGTCTCAGAATCTGAGGACTTCTTAATTAGACACTTATCCTTGTGGAAGGTAATAACAAAACTTAGATCACAAAGCTGACTTATGCTTATGAGGTTGTGTCTCAACCCCTCCACAAAGGCTACCTTTGTGATGGTGACTAACCCATTAGAGATGTTTCCGTAGCCCCTGGTCACTCCCTTTTTTGAACCTCCAAAGATGACAGTCGGTCCATTCTCCACAGGGATGAATTCTTTCAAAAACTTTCTGACTCCAGTCATGTGCCTGGAGCAGCCACTGTCCAAATACCAAATTGGAGATTGGTTGGTATTTGGACCTACCTGCAATACAAATCACTTCCCCTTAGGTACCCAATAGGGATTGGGTCCTTGGTTTCTGTTAGGATGATAGAACGGAATCGCAAACCTCGGAGGGCTCTGCACTTTCCTTGCATTGAGTCCTGTTGGGTTGAACCAACAGTCCAGTGCAAAGTGGCCTACTTTCCCACATCACCATCATTCATATCTGTTATATCTTCTCTTATGCTTCATCATCTGTGTAGCATGACAGTGCTGATTAGCAGGAGAGAAGGCCTCTTGCCTAACAGATCTAGGGTGAACCTCATGTATATGAGCCGGGGGAGGAATTGGCTTCACCACTCTTTGGTTCACCTTCATGGGAGCAGGCTTTGTAGGAACAGCCTCTCCCATTCTTTTAACTGCTGTTGCTGCAGGTCTGTGGGCTGAAGGACTTGCTATCAGCACCTTCTTATAAGAAGGTTTGGCTTCAGGATCTTTGCCCATGACTGGCTCCTGATGGAAACCGATACCAGCTCTGAACTGTCCAGAGAAGGTGTGAATTATTGGCAGGATAGTTTTGGGCATTGAGAAGCTGGAAGCAAGTTTCTTCTCAGCCAACAACATTTCTTCAAGGTCCCTAATGACCTTGTTTTTTTGCCCTAACTCAGCATTCTTAAGCCTTATGGCTTCCTTAAGTTTGTCCACTTCTTTGCTCATAGAAGTTAGCTTCTCGGCTGTCTCTTGGAGCTGGGATTGGACAGACTTTAAGGAATCTAACTCCTTGGTTTGCACCTTGAGGAGTTTCTTACTGCCTTTGAAGGCTTTCCATAAGGCTTTATACTGCCTTATTAGTTCAGATTCAACTTCATACTGGGATCTTGAGGCTGTGCTGTTGGCAGCAGACACCTCCTCATCATCATGCAAAGAATCTGCTACTGATTCAGAATCAGAGGCAGATAGAGAAGTTCTGTGTTTTACCTTTCCAGGAGAGTTGTCATCCTGGTTGCCTTCATTGATGGCCATCAGTCCAATAAGTGCCTCATCCTCAGTCCTAGAGGAACTTGAGTCAGAGTCGCTCAACGTTTTGATCTTCTTTGCCACGAACCCCTTTTCAGAGGTTCTCTTGCTCCTAGAGCTTCTTCTCTCTTCATGATTCCTTGACTCCTTTTTCTTGGAGAGGCAGTCGACAGCCATGTGACCTGTTTTGCTGCAAGAATAGCAGATAGTATTATGTAAGTCATGTCTACTGGAGTTGGATCTATACCTTCCCTCCCTGGGAGCCCTAGATCTGTCTTGATAGTCAGATCTTCTGGAACTTGAGGAGTTTCTGATGTTGTCCCTCCTTCTTCTGTGTAGCAGCTTTCTGAATTGTTTTGAGAGGAGGGCCACCTCTCTATCAGTGTCATCAGATTCAGAGGAGCTGGCCCCTGACTCCTCACTGCTCTCAGATCTATTCTGAGAAGCAGAGGCCTTGCCCCTGGATCTTCTGTTGCTCTCAGCCTTTAGAGCCACCGATCTTTCTCTTGAGCTCACTTTTGAGCTTTCTTCTTCTTCAGCCTTCCTTGTGTTGAGTTGAAGTTCATGTGACAACAGCTTCCCATATAGGTTCTTGGGCTCCATGTTGCCCAGTTGACCCATCTCTCTGATGGCACATATCTTGATATCCCATTCCTTTGTGAGGGATCTGAGAAACTTGTCATTTAGGTCGGAGTTCATGAACTCTCTTTCGTAGTTTCTCAGGCCATTCATGATCTTGAAAAATCTCGCATAACAGTTGGAGATTGTTTCATTCTTGCCCTGTTTGAAGGCTTCATATTCCTGGTTGAGAAGAGATTTCCTGTCATCTCTTACTTCTTCAGTACCCTCCATATATACGATCAAGGAGTCCCACATCTCCTTGGCCATTTTGCAGTGAATTAGATTTTGGAGGGTTGAGTCATCTATGGCACTAACAATGATGTTTTGTGCCCTCTTGTCTAGACCTGCCAAGGCCAGCTCATCCTTGTTCATGTCTTCATATTTCTTTACCACCTGCCTGTTTGGATCAATAGCGGAGGCAGTGGTATGGATGAAGGGGCCCTGCTTGATCGTCAGGTAGATTCTTGGGTCAGCTGCTTCCATAAAGAGCCTTACTCTTTCCTTCCAGATGGGGAAATTCTCCTTTGTGCAAATAGGAAGCTTCATAGCTCTCATTTCACGATTCTGATCTCCACCGGCCATGGTGAGTCGTTCCTGATCTAGATCAGACTGTTAAGTCCCCCTTTGATCAACCTCCCTCTGATACCACTTGTAGGAGATGGAACGTTCACCTAAGGGGGGGGGGGGGGGGGGTTAGGTGATCTTGGTACTTTTTGGATTAAGAGCGTGAGTTATCAGAATTCAAGCAATGCACAAAATTATCACACAAATAAAACACACCAGACGACACAAGATCTATAGAGGTTCCTCACGACGGGGTGTCGTGAGTAGTCCTCTTTCCCTCTGCGCCTACCCAGCAGTGTGCTAGGCTCGGCAAACGCCGCCAAAAACTTCAGGCCCTCAAGCCTTACAACACGGACCCGCAAGTCCCAACAGCCTAGACCCGCAAGCCCCTACTGCCCCCGAGCCCGCAAGCTTTACACTCAGGCCCTCAAGCCCTACAACACACACCCGCAAGTCCCAACAGCCTAGGCCCGCAAGCCCCTACTGCCCCCGAGCCCTCAAGCTCGACAAGACGCACCCGCAAGTGCACTGCCCTGGACCTCAAGCCTCACAGCTCTCCAGCCCTCAAGCTAGACACGTTGGCCCGCAAGCCTTACAAGAAAGTACAGTAATAAAAACGATTCTTCTGTCGGATGAAGATTGACAACTTTAGCCTGTTGAAGATCGGCTCCTTGAGATTGAAGAAGATGATTCTGAATCAGATCTTGAGTGCACGGTTCTTCTTCAAATCTTTTCTTAGCCTGATGTGGATTGACTTCTTAACAGCCGATGAGGATGACCGCTCTTTCTTTTTCTCTTTCTTTCTTGCGGCGCTTGTGTTGTTCGATTCGCTATGTGCGCAAGTTCTTTCTTGATTGTCGATCCTTCTTTTTAGGGCAACCTCATATGTCCTTTTATAAGACTGAGAGAGGTGTCACAACGGTCTTCTTAAAAGTTCCTTTATGTGTCAGATCTCCAATCCTTTTTAGCACGCGCTAATACCTCGATACATTAAGTGCACGCGCTGATTGGACAGTCAGGCGGCGACATTAATTGCTGACAGCGCGTCCGCAAGATTTAAATCTATCTCGACGATATTTCCATTGTTGCGACGACATGGATAATATCTCGACGACATGTCTTTGTCGGCTCCTTGTGCTTTGGTAAACCTTCAAGTCTCCTTGCTTCTGCCTCTGATGCTTGTATACCAACGATACGAGACATACTGGCGTTCCTGCATATACGACTATATGCTATCTTTGACTATGTCGTTGTGACCTTCCTTCGTTCATCCTGTCGTCGTAATCGCAGTATTCTCTTATCGATATGGCCACTGCTTTGATGTTGACGATACTCCTTCTTCTCGACGACATGCCTTTCTTTGACAGTTTCTCTGCGTTTGCTTTTGCTCATCAATATGACGACAAGCGTACTTTGTTGACGCCATCTTCTGTGCTTCTCGACGATATGTACTTATATTCCTGAGATTATGAACTAGATATATGATCAAATACAAAGTGAAGTATTCTTGATATGATGAATTCTTCAAATCAGGAATCATGTGGGCACGATTCCCAACACCCCTCCATGATCCAACCGTATGCATTTAATTTTTAAGTCTAATTCATTTTGAATGCGATTGCAAAGTTTTGAAAATTAAGAAAATGCATCGGATTTGGAGGTAAGAAATAAGGTCCACGTGAATCTGGAAAAATCGTCAATCAATACAAAAGTGTACTTTTACCACCAAGACTAAAAGTGCTAATTAGTCCAAAAAGGTCCATGTGAATTAGTTGTAATGGTCTTGTGGTGGATATTTCATTTTTACTTTTAAACGATGTTTTTGAAAATTTTCCTTTTTAGCATGGCGAGCATAAAGAAGATAGATTTCCATTTAGTATTGGCAAACCTCTAATAATTTTATTTTTTGACAAATTTAAAATCAACTTGGTGCTAGAGTGACCAAGAAGCCTATGCCACAATTCTAGTTCTTCATTTTTTGAAATAAGACATTTAAGTGATGCACGTGATAGATCGTGAAAAGAAATTAAATAAACATTGTTAATTCTTGGTGCAGTGAGTACAATATTATTAGACTTAGGATCAATAATTTTGCACAAATTAGTAGACGACTCAAATAACACATCAAGACTTTTATCGCATAATTGACTAATAGAAATTAAGTCGTGTTTTAAGCCTTCTACAAATAAGACATTTGTAAGAGAGAAAGAGTAGTTACCCACTGTACTGGTGCCTAATATTCTTCATTTTCCATTGTCATCAAACGTCACGGTTCCTCCTTTCTTCTTAGTGAGGCTAAGGAACTTTGCTTTATCGCCCGTCATGTGCTTGGAGCAACCTGAGTCCAAGTACCACATGTCTTCTTTATCCTTAGCCTGCCAACATACCTAAGAGGAAAATGCTAGTGAATATCTGGATACCCATGAGGTTCCTCCCATAATATAGGTAGAGAACTTAGGTACCCAGATTTTCTTTAAAGTGCGCTTTCCCTTCTTCCTGCAAGAGTCAGTGGTGTGCCCAAAAAATAAACAATTGGCACAAGCAACAAAAGGGTTTGAGACCTTTTTCAGAGAATGTTGTTGACCCTTGCTGGTATACACAGAAGTGGAGGGAGTGAAGGAATTATTTTTATGAAAAGATTTTTGATTTCTGAAAATAGAGCTAACACCAGCGTTAGTAGACAATGTTGGGCGTTAGCTTTCGGAAACATATCCCAGGCCAAACTTAGCAGACCCATGACACTGGTTGCCCAAAATCATGTCCAGTGATTTTTGGCCAACCCCAAATTTGTTTATTGCCACATTAAGATCATTTATTCGGGCTTTTAAGGCAAAGTTTTCAATTACTAAATTTCCACATCTCTTTGCAAAATTTTTCTTTTCATTTTCAATTTGGGAACGAGATATTTTCAACCTTCTTTCTAAGTCTCTCTTTTCTTTCATGAGCGATTCGATATTGGAGAGAGCCTTAGAAAGATCATTTTCAAGTTCTTTTGTCTTTGCCAAATGATTGTCATTCTTTTGGCAAGACACCATTTCGTTATCCAATGTATTTTAGTTCTTTATTTTATTTTTGATTTTGTTTTAAAAGGATTTTATTCTCAGTTTTAAGAAGATCAAGATCTTTTAAATTTCTACCAAATGATTTGCACGTTTTTACGTATTCAGCATAAAGATCATCATAAGTAGAAGGGATTACCTCAGTGTCGCTTTGGACACTGCACTCGTCATCAGTTGATTCTTGGTTCCTCCCCATGAGGCACAAGTTTGCCTCATCATCCTCGCTTGAACTTGATTCGCTTGAGCATCCGGATGAAGAGTCATCCCATGTTGCCGCCTTCAAGACCTTCTTCTCCTTTCCTTTATGCCGCTTTTCTTTTTGCTCCTTCAAATATTTTGGGCATTGGCTTCTTATATGCCCGGTCTTCCTACTGTGGAAGTACTCGGGAGGAGGTCGCTCTTCATCATCGTCGCTTGACTTTTACTTTTTCTCCTTTTTGAAGGATGACCCTTTTCGAAAGTACTTGCGGAAGGTGTTCCTCCTTTCTGGATTCTTCATGATCTTTGTGAAGTTTTTCATGAAGAGACTCTCCTCATCATCTTCCTCATCGTCATCCTCTTTTCTTGACTTTAGTGCCAAGGCTTTCTTCTTTGGCTCCTTAATGTATTCTTCATCTTGAATGTTGAGTTCGACCTCATGGGTTTTAAGATTCCCAATGAGGCTCTCGATCTGTAGCCGCCTTTGATCATGCGATTCAGAAATTGCAGTCACCTTTGGATTGAACTTCGGAGGAAGAGACCGAAGGATCTTTCTCACCAAGTCACCGTTTGAGAATGTTTTTCTAAGAATTTTTGAGGCGTTGACAATCTTGGTGAAGCGAGTATACAAGTACTCAGGGTGGGTCTATCCAGTACAACTTGTTCACCAACAAGTACTCAGGTGATGACTTGATATCACAATATCATGACCTGTGAGAATCGGTCATCAGTCAACACACATGCTAGTCTTAATGTATCATCATCGCCCTTCAACTTCTAAGATGATACTCCGACCAGGGACCATTTAAGAATGAAGCTTCTTATTAATTATACATTGACCCTCACATTCAAGTCACGTACTTGAATTCCTATGGAAGCATACATTCTAAGGGCATCTATTATGCTAATTAATCTATCATATAGAAACCGTTGACATAATTATAAGAACTTGCCATAAATGTAACATAAAATATAAAGTACTTTATTCATCACATGAATAAACATCAACCGACAAATATATATAAATTAATCCACAAGACTCCCACTAGAGATGATCATTCAGGTATCTAATACCCATTGATCTAGTATGATCATCATGCTTTCTCTGTGCAAGAGGCTTCGTAAGTGGATCCGAAATATTATCTTCAGTCGGTATACTGCATATGCTCACATCTCCTCGATCGACAATCTCTCGTATAAGATGGAACTGTTGAAGTATGTGCTTGGAGCGCTGATGAGATCTAGGTTCCTTAGCTTGTGCAATAGCACCGTTGTTGTTACAGTAGAGAACTACGGGATCAACAATGCTAGGAACTACACCAAGCTCGCTGATGAATTTCTTAATCCACACAGCCTCCTTCGCCGCATTTGCAGCAGCGATATACTCGGCCTCAGTCGTAGAATCAGCAACTGTCTCTTGCTTGGAACTCTTCCTGCTTACAGCTCCTCCATTCAGGCAAAATACAAATCCTGATTGGGACTTTGAATCGTCCCTATCAGTCTGGAAGCTAGCATCCGTGTAACCTTTTACAATGAGCTCTTCCTCTCCACCAAACACCAACAATCCTTTGTACTTCTCAAGTACTTTAGGATATTCTTGACAGCTATCCAGTGACCATCACCAGGATCAGGCTGATACCTGCTCGTTATGCTCAAAGCATATGAGACATCGGGCCGAGTACACAACATTGCATACATGATTGATCCAATTGCCGAAGCATATGGAATCAACTTCATGCAGTCCTTATCTTCCAAAGATTTAGGACACTGGTCTTTAGAGAGACTCACACCATGTGACATGGGTAAGAATCCCTTCTTGGACTTAAGCATGTTGAACCGTTTCAACACCTTCTCAATGTATGTACTCTGGATCAAACCCAGCAACTTCTTCGATCTATCTCTATAGATCTTAATACCAAGTATATACGTCACGTCACCCAAGTCCTTCATAGAAAAGCAGTCCCCTAGCCTATTCTTAATATCTTACAGGGTCGGAATGTCATTCCCGATCAACAGTATGTCATCTACATACAATATCAGAAAGAGAACTATGCTCCCACTAATCCTCTTATAAACACAAGGCTCATCTTCTTTCTTGATGAAACCAAACTCTTTGATTTTCTCATCAAAATGCAGATTCCAACTTCGAGAAGATTATTTCAATCCATATATGGATCGATTCAACTTGCATATTTTAGTGGCTTCACATGAAGATACAAAACCCTCGGGTTGTATCATATACACTTCCTCAAGGAGGTTTCCATTGAGGAAAGCGGTTTTGACATCCATTGGCCAGATCTCATAGTCATAATACGCAGCAATAGCAAGTAGAATTCTTATGGACTTGACCATAGCAACAGGGGAAAAGGTCTCATCATAGTCAACACCATGAATTTGCCTGAAACCTTTAGCCACCAGCCGGCCTTTGAATGTCTGTACATTCTCATCCACGTCGGTCTTTTTCTTGAATACCCACTTGCACCCTATGGGTCTTACCCCTTCAGGTGGTTCCACCAAGGTCCAAACTTGGTTTGCATACATGGAGTCCATTTCATCTTTCATGGCCTCAAGCCACTTCTCGGAGTCTGGTCCACTCATAGCCTCTTGGTAGGTTGCAGGCTCATCATCATGATCCATAAGCAACACATTACCTATTTGAGACACGAAAAATCCATATCTCTTAGGCTCAAATCTTGGTCTACCAGATCTACGTAGGACTTGTGTTTCTTGAGCAGGCTCTCTGCCTACAACTACTTGTAGTCCTTGCTCAGATTCCAATCTTGGTTCATTTTCAATTTGTGGTTCTTGAACTTCTTCAAGTTCTACCTTTGCAGTCTTTCTGGATAAGAACTCTTTCTCCAAAAAGACGCCTGTCCTTGCAACAAACATTTTGCCGTCAGACGGCAGGTAGAAGTAGTACCCTTTGGTCTCCCTAGGATACCCCACTAGATAATATTTATCTGATTTGGGTTCTAGCTTGTCAGGCATTTGACGTCGCACGTATGCCTCACAACCCCAAATCTTAATGAAAGACATATTAGGGCGCTTCCGAGGCCATATCTCATATGGTGTCTTTTGAACCATTTTCGTTGGAGCGCGATTTAAAGTGAAAGAAGCATCTCTAGAGCGAACCCCCAAAAGGAAACGAGCAAATCTGCATGACTCATCATTGACCGTACCATGTCCAACAAAGTACGATTCCTCCTCTCAGACACACCATTATGTTGTCGTGTTCCAGGCAGAGTGAGCTGTGATACAACCACACTCTTTCAGATGATCACGAAACTCAAGACTCAGATATTTGCCACCTCGATCAGATCAGAGTGCTTTTATCATTTTCCCAGATGGTTCTCTACTTCATTCTTAAACTCTTTGAACTTTTCAAAGGTTTCATATTTGTTCTTCATAAGAAACACGTATCTGTATCTACTGAAATCATCAGTGAATGTAACGAAGTAGAAGAACCCACCTCTAGCCATAGAACTCATGGGTCCGCATACATAACTATGTATTATACCCAAGAGATCATCAGCCCTCTCACTATAACTAGTGAAAGGGGCCTTTGTCATCTTGCCTAATAAACATGACTCGCATCTCTCAAATGATTCATAATCGAATGAGTCCAACATTCCATCTTTATGGAGCTTGGATATGCGTTTCTCATTTATATGGCCTAAAAAACAATGCCAAAGGTACGAAAGATTCGAGTCATTAGTTTTTGGTCTTGTAGTATTTTCTATGTTATAGATTGGCTGATCTAAGTTCAAAACGTATAAGCCATTAAATAGTTGGGCTACACCATAACAAACATCATTCATAAATATAGAACAACTATTGTTCTTAATAATGAAAGTAAATCTTCTCATGTCTAAACATGATACAAATATAATGTTTCGAGTTATGGCTGTGACAAAATAACAATTATCTAATTCTATTACAAGCCCTATGGGCAAAGAAAGATGATATATTCCTACGGCAATGACAACAACTCTTGCTCCATTTCCAACGCGCAGGTCTACCTCTCCTTTACCCAGCAGTCTTCTCCATCCCAATTCTTGCACATTTGTACAAATGTGAGAACCGCATCCGGTATCTAATACCTAAGATGAAGGAGCAGAAAGGTTTATTTCTATAACAAATATACCTGAAGTGGAAGTCACACTTCCTTTCTTCTTTTGCAGATCTTCAATATAGAGGGGAGAGTTCCTCCTCCAATGCCCTATATTACAACAATGGTGGCACTTCCCTTCCTTCGCCAAGCCTTTGTTCTTCAGTGCTGAAGACTTGTGATCAAGATATGACTTAGGCCCCACCTTAGTCTTTTTGAATCCCTTGGTCTCGCCCTTGCCTTTATGCACCATCAATATGGGGCTAGCAAGCTTGACCTTGTTCATATTGATTTCAGCAGTTCTTAACATGCCTAGGAGCTCGGGCAGTGTCTTGTCAATCTCATTCATATTGTAATTCAAGACAAACTACTCGCAACTGTCTAGCAACGATTGCAGGATCAGATCAGTGGCAAACTCTTGGCTCAGAGGAAATCCCAGTCTTTCAAGGTTCTCTATATACCCAATCATCTTGAGTGCGTGAGTCCCTACTAGGTCTCGAGCACCAATCTTACACTGAAATAACAACTCATGTTCTCGTGTTGCTTTTGAAGCTTGGAGTTCATGGTCGCGAGCATAAGGCATTTAACATCCAATGAGTCATCTCCATACTTCTTGTAAGCATCTTTATTTCTGCACGCGGTGCAGTAGCGGCTGGCTCTTGGGGGGGGATCTTCTTCCAAGACATAGAGCTTACGCTCTTGCCTAAGAACAATTCTCAGGTTCCTGAACCAGTCTAGGAAATTTGTCCCATTTAGCTTGTCCTTCTCAAGGATCACCCTTAGGGACAAGTTGGAGTGAGAACCACTTGCTATGGATATTCTACTAGGAATTTTGCAAAGTAAAATTTTAGTACTATATTTTAAAATATATTTTATTTTAATAAGGACTTTTATTAAGGGGCTCCCACTATTTTAATCATATCGATAACCCTTTATATCGATTCGAAGAGTTTACGCGAGCTTTTCTCTTAGTGGACAAGATCCGTATTTCACCAACACAATGAGTCCGCTTTGGCGTTCCTCTCATAATGCGGTTATTTAGATAGACAACACTTGCCAATTGCATCACTATGCAACTCTTGTATGGTTGGTGAATAACTCTTTATTCGCATCCATCATATGGAGCATACCAACCCTATGCCTCTAGGCACTCAACTTTTGAGATCACCTAGTTAAGATAGACCCGATGTCGACAATGAGATATCACAATTATCTGCTCGCTCCCTTACCAAGATAGATTAATGCACCTTGCTTTGGCAAGCCCACATTTCATCGATCGAGGCAGGAAGAGTGTCATATATCGGAAGGCATCCAAATGCTTAATATTGGATTAAGGGATTTTAAGATACAATCAATGAACATTTCATCGTGATTAACATTTAATCATTATGCATATTCACAAAATAGAAATACAACATTCACAAATCAAATACATCCACATTGTGCACAAAATAAAATTATCAACAGTTTGATAAGAAGGGCTAAATCTGAACATTTAGAACCCTTCTAAATCTCCAGATTTACATGTATTGGACCTGTGAACAACAACTCCACTTATGCAGTAGACAAGCTCGTCTCTCAATGTCAGATTCAAAACCTAAGACATTTGATTTCACAAATCATTTTGAGGGACGATTACTGCAAAGGAGAAACAATTTCTGAAACAATGAAATCGCAATGCAATCACATGCGTTCCTGGCGGGGTTCCAAGGGGCCGCTCCCCTGACGGGGGTCTCGCTGACCGATCAGCGAGCGGGGTCAAGGGGCAGAGCCCTTGCGGGGTGCGAGGCTGAGCCCCGACCATTTTTTGAAAACACACCACCAGAAACCTTGAAAAATACATCAACAATTGATGCTCCAGGAAGAAATCTATGCATTTAGAACACTTCTAAATTTCTAGATTTACATGCACGAGATTACAACCTCCCTCTGATACTACTGTTGGGTTTTCTACACATCAAGATGGACAGCATATCATATATGCGCAACGGAATAAACGAACAAGAACAACCCTAAACAGTTCAAGGAACTTGCGATTCCATGAATCAAGAAATAGGAAAGGTAACAAATGCGATATACCTTTAGGGGATTGGGTCAATACTCAACCAAGATGCTCCAACAAGAAATCTCGAAGACAAATAGTTGAGTACCTAGCGCAGAAATCGATCGGCGCATCTACGGAAGTCCACACGAGTGAAGGAGAACCCTAACTTCTTGTCGCACAAGAACTAGGTCGGAGAAGAAATGCCCTCTACGTCTCCCACGGACTGCTAGGTCCGACGACAGGGAGAGGCGTCAGCGGCGGTGGCGGAATCGAAACCCTTCGGAACTCTTCCGTCGGCCTGTTCGCGGAACTCTTCCGCCTCTCTTCTGATCGCAAAAGGGAAGGATCAATATTAGGGTATAAAATCGGGATCTATTTATACCCTAGGGAAAGAGAAAAGCTATCCGCGCACCCACGATCAGAAATGGAGTAAACAGAATTCGTCGAGTAAACATAGTTCGTCAAGACAATTCGACAAATTCGTCGAGACCATTCGACGAATTCACTGAATAGATTTTGTCGAAGAAGATCTGATTCGTCGATACAATTCGACGAATTGGCTTTCGAAAATATCCACTTCGTCGAGACATTTCGACGAATTGGCATATTTCGTCGAGTCATTTCGAAGAACTATTTCGTCGAGTAGATCTAATTTCGTCGAGACCATTCGACGACACGAGATAAGTTTCGTCGAGACATTCTCGAAAACTTACCGTCATACTCCATGCAATATTCACAATACCTGTGGAGCATTCAGTCGACTCGACTCAACTCCAATAAGTCGTAAGATTGATCCTTCACTCATATCCTATATGAGTAAGGCCAACACAATTCTTCCTCCAACTTCTCCAAACACTCTTGTGTGTGACCCCATAAGCTCATATCACGTTGGCAGTGAGACTAGATGTTTGATCACTTCCAGATCACCTTTGAAACACCAACAATTCCTTCCAAGCAATTTTAATCCAAATATCTGAGATAGTTTGATGTTGTCCTCCGGTCCACAGCAACAAAATAAATTTTCACCCAAAAGAAATCCTAGACAGGTTTCTTCACGGATCAAGGACTGAATCCAAATAAAAGTTTTCCTTGCTGTTCTCAAAAAAGGCAAGAAAAATCTCCTTGGAAGAAAAAAATGAAGACAGGAGCTCCTTGATCAAGCGGCGTGGAGAAATCCCAGCACTAGAGATAGCAATGGCCGGATATGACAACAACGACCACAGGAGCGTCTATGAGAAACTGCAGAAGTTCACTCCACAGGGCGAGACTGGATCAAGAACGACGCAGATCCGGTGAGAAGCGACGCAGATCCGGCGAGAAGCGACGTAGATCCGGCGAGCGGCGACATAGCTTCTCCTTCTTGCAGATCTAAACGCCGACAACATCGACGAAGGCTTTTCCTCCCTGACGAGCAAACAGAGAACGACAATGAAGATCTCCTCCACTGACGGCGAAGGCTTTTCCTCCCTGGCGAGCAAACAGAGAACGACAATGAAGATCTCCACTGGCGGCGAAGGCTTTACCTCCTTGCTAGCAAGCAGAGAAGATTTCTCCCTCTCTCCGGTTGAACGTGAAGGACGAGAGAGCAGCGAGATGCCTCCTTGCCGAACGAACATCGGCTGCCTTTCCTCGATCAGCGAAACGAGAAAGCAGCGGTTACGTGATTTTGCACAGGGAGCCACACAGAGCGATGGCGAAAAAAACGAGAGAGAAGAAGAGTGAGCGGAAACCCTATTCGGGTATCTTGAGAATGTTGGAATTAAGGTTGCTCAAGATAGTCCATAGCCCTCATCAAGTTTGGAATGAGGGTTATATAGTATCTCCAGCGTAGAGACGGTCGACACGCAACCCGTTAAGCGCACTGTGTCGATTCCGAGACGCGGGCATATAATTATTAAAATACTTAAACAACTTCTCCAGCGACGACACCATGTTTCCCGTCCTCCGGTGCTACTTCTACGGGGTGACGAAGAAGACCCGCTTGCAGGTGAATTTTTTTTTTCTTCGATTTTACTCAACCCCATTTCGAATTCTTCATTTTTTGTTTGATTTTGTGATGTAGGTGTGAATGGAATTATGTGCGTATGTGTGTGAAATTGTGTTTGTATGTGTGAAATTGGGTTTGTATGGGTGCTTGTGTGTAGGTGTGAATGAATTTCTGTTTGTATGTGTGATTGTGTCTATGGTGGGATAAAGGGTTGAGTGTTGTGTTGTGATGTGTGATTGTGTGTGTATATGTGCTTGTGTGAAATTGTGTTTGTATGTGAAATTGTCTAGTTATCGGTGTGTGAAATTATTTGTTTGTGTGAAGTTGTATGTATATGTGTGTAAAATTGTGCTTATGTGTATGTGTGAAATTATTTGTTTATATTTTCATCACATATTTAAATTTTAAATTCAATTCCTAGCACTTAATTCTAACATGCAACCTAACATCAGAATTACTGATTTTAATTTCTGTAACAGAATTCATGCATTCAGCCGAACAATAGAATTAGAATTGACTTTAGTTCTAATTCCTGCAGAATTGAAATTGAGCCAATTCCAATTCCCACCTCTGAAAAACTTTCCAAACGAACGGACATTTTTTGAGTTGTCATTTCATAATAGGCATTCTGGAAAAAAATTTGTGCACAAAATTTTCTCTTCTATTTTGCACATCAGACTTCTCCGTTTTTTTCCTAGTTGCATTTTTCAGTGTGATTTTGCTGATCGCGACATTCTACTTATGATGTCTTCGTTCCTAGATTTACCGCTTACAACTCTGTCCATCGGGAATATTGCGATATCGAGCAATCACGCTTTGGTTTTGCTTGTCATATAGTTTTCACTATTCTAAGCATTTGAAACCAACCTTCTAAAATTGTTCGAAGACGACTTGTGTTATTCGAAGTTTCAGAAATGTTGGGGGATGCTGTACTTTGTGATTGATTTGGCCGCGGTTAATCTTAATAGGAGGAAGACAAAATTAATCTTTGGACAAGTCGATATTTTCAGGTGATTCTTCCCATTAGACAGTTTAATATTTATTTTTTCATTTTATCGTAGTACATACTTATAAACTTTTAATTAATTAGTGGTTAAGGTGTTATATAGAATAAATATTATACAAACATCTCCTGGTGGCGGCCAGGCCGGTACTATTGCCGCTGCATATTGCGCATAGAAAATTCGTGCACCACCGCTAGTGTTTTACAAAAATAGTTCATTATTATTGAATGGTTAACCAAACTTGAAATAGTAACATCTAATTATAGAATAGTTAAATGTTCATTAAAATCATTAACAAATTGATTATTTAAAAGGTAATTTATTGCAAAAAATAGATATATAGTGTACAACATAATACTATTTAAAATGTTTTTTTTCTGTTCCATAGCGAACTTCAAATGAAGGTTGGCCCGATTTGGTCAACGAATATAAAGGCAATTGTTATTAGCACACCAATTTCTATGAGTTATTACGTGCCTTTTGAAAATACGTCTTGTACATGCATTTTTAAGAAAAGTGTTCAACACAAAATTGTAGATCTCGTCTAGATCTACAACTTTCACGTTGAACATTTTTCCTAAAAATGCACGCACAAGGCGTATTGCCGCCCTGATCGTAAATATAGCGAATGTTTGACGAATTTTTTAAAATACGCTTTGTACATGCATTTTTAGGAAAAGTGTTCAACACAAAAGTTGTAGATCTCGACGATATCTACAATTTTTGTGTTGAACACTTTTCCTAAAAATGCATGTACAGGACTTATTTTCAAAAGGCACGTAATAACTCATAGAAATTGGTGTGCGAATAGGCAAAACTGGTGTGCTAATAACAATTGCCAATATTAAATTGCTTTGTAAAAACTATATTTGATAAACAGAAGCATGTGTTGACTTAGTTTTAGCCACAGCCACTTTGCTGCCATTTGTAAACTTGCACAATTTCTAAAATTCTATAAATCAATATTCAATTCTTTGTTAACAAAAATACAGATGGCCGGAAGCAACCACGAACACACCGTTTCAAACACATACTTAAAAATAGCGCCGATTAACAAAAACCAAACTCATACTTACGAAGAAGACCGATCGAAAAAACCATGGCGCTTCCGGCTTTTTTCGTCACCGTGATTCTTATCGTCAGCTGCATGATCATCATCGCCTTCCTCTTTGCTGCCTGCCGGCAGCTACACGTGATGTCTCGGTCGGTTCAGGGTGTGGTTTACTACGGTAACCATGGAGGGCATCACGGGCTGCTCGGAGGCAGCCGAAGGCGTGATGTTGAGCTTGGGTTAGCTGCTGGTGTTGGAGTTGCTCCTGCTCTTGATACAGCTTCTTATGACAACGGGAACGGCGTGGGAGAACGAAATTGTGGCGGGATGGTGGGAATCACTGATGTGTAGGCGCCTTTTAAGAAATTTTCTTAGATTTTGTAAAGATTTCTTTGTATGAAATATGAACTAGTTATGTTTGTAAGTATGTAATTTGATTTTTTTTGTTTAATTTGAAGTCATAATTCATGCTATTCTTCTCTTGAAGTTAAAGAATGAACGCCCTCATTCATTGTTTTGTATGTCTATGTTATTTATTATGATTTTTAAGTCTTGAAACTCAATTAGGGTAAATAATTATTCGCGATACTTGTCTTCAACTCGATAGTGAAGATAGTAGTAATGTTGGGAGAGTGGCGATGAACAGAAATATAAAAAATGCATTTAACATTTTGATGGGTGTAGTAAGAAAAAGCTATTTTATTTCCCAAAAGTTCACTTGAGGCCAAAAATGCAATCATATTCAGGCAAATGTTGTCAAATTTTAGCGGTCATGGATGACCAAACCAGTAAATGAAAGTTCAAAATGCTGATAAACCTCGCAGTGGTGTTTATTACAACAATTTCATATCACCACAGATTAAATGTCGTAGTTATCCAAAACAAATCTTTAATTATGTTCGCAAATAACATAAAAAAGAGACGTAGGGGCATAGGAATTGGCGAAAACTTTTGAAAGGATTCTGTCGGCTTTGCTCTATTGGCTCTTTTAGTTATGTTAAGATCTCATTATTTAAGCTTCCTTTCTCCGATTTTGGATCCATTGTGCTCTCCTAAGCATATGACCAGCTAGCTCAATTTGCTGAAGTGAAAATTGTTGAGAAAACTCCTGATTTGATATAACGGATAACTCTTAAAGCGTTGTAGATTAAGTCTTATTCATGTATAGAAAGACTTTGTTAGATGTCTTGGCCTGTACGGCATAAGAACTTAGCCAAATTCATGAAAAAAATGCAGAAACAATGATTTCACACAAGCTTACGTCGAATTGTGTTCGACATACAACTCAGAATCAAGTAGTGCTATATAGAAGGCTTACATCAATTTACATTAGGAGCAAGGCTTAATCAGAGCAAAAAAAAAAAACAGACCACGCTTATCATATTAATCTTATGTACGTACGACAACAAGCTCGGTGTTTGTCGACTGGATTTTCGCCGATCAGAGACCAAATCGCCGGTGAGTCATTTCCTCCATCAATGCTCATAAAAGGAAGATTTCTCTTACCAACTAGAAATCACTGATGACTGTGAAAGTCCTCTGGTATTAGTGGAAAGTCCTCTGATACCAATTGAAAGTGAGGTTAGATCTTAGATTTACTCTGGGGGGGGGGGGGGGGGGGGGGGGGGGGGGGGGGGGGGGGGGGGGGTGAATAGAGTATTAAAAAGTTTTTCACTTAATTTTATAGCAGAATTAAAATAGTGATATATATATATTTGTACAGAGTGAGTTATAAAAACAAACACAAAGAGAGCACACATCACAATACAGAAAAATAAACAAGAACACAGAGGACACAAGGATTTTATAGTAGTTCCCCAATAAACCTGGGTACGTCTACTCTTCTACCACCCTTGGTAGGAATCCACTAGGTTTTTGATCAGGTGCCCTATCACCAATGGATTTTTGATCAGGTGTCCAAACACCAATGAGCTTTTGATCAGGTGCTCTAACCAAACTACAGGTTTTTGTTCAAGTGTCCTGCCACCAAAGAGTTAACTTTTGAAGGGAGTTATAACCCTATACAAGAGGGGATAAAGAAGGTTTAGATGTTCTTCTCTGTCAATAATCTGAGAGAAGACTCTAGTGGAATGTGTTGTTGTAAAGCTCCCCCTGTCTGATTGAAATTTGTTGACAATTGAGGATGGAGCTTTCTCTTGAATGTAGATCTTCATGTATCTTCCTGATAGCTGATGAATCTGAGAGACCAAGATTTCTCAGATTATTTGTTGCTCTTGAAGATCTGATCTAGAAACTTGCAGCAGAAATCTGAGAGATGATTTGTATTGTTGTTCTCAGAGATTGAGATTGCTGCTTGAGGAAGATGATGATCTGAAAGCTTTTTCTTTTCTTCTTTCTGTATTTCTTTTTCTTTTTCCCGACCCTTTCTTCTTCCTCTCTTGCTGTTCTGTAATAATATCCTGTAAATCTTCTTCCTTATTTCTTTTGAAATCTCTGACTGATTTGAAATTCAAATCTCTTAATTTAAGGAATAAAATATTCAGAAGATATATCTTTGGTACAACAAATCTGATATCATTTATATCTTTTTCCTTTTCCATAAAATTGTCCTATTCAGCTATATGTCGACGGCTATTTTCTCGAAATATGAGAGTAATAAAAAGAAATATAATATCCTTGACTTATCTGGAAGGAATAGATCCGTTGTTGATAATAGATCTGAGTTTAGAGAATGAAATAAAAATAATCTGTCTGAAATACTGAACTGAATAGAAATTTCATCGATCTGAATAAATTTCGTCGAACACAATCTGGAGTTCGTCGATCTCAAGCTGGAGGTCGTCGAACTGAAAGATAATATCTGATAAGCTAGCTGGAATATTGAATTCGTTGAGCTGAGAAGAACTTTCGTCGATCTGAAACATAAACTGCTTATTCTTCGAACGCAGAGCTGAGTTCGTCGAACACTGAGACGAGGTTCGTCAAACGCTGAGACTTGGTCAACCGCTGAGACTGAAGTTCATCAACCGCTGAGATAAGCTTTCGTTGACCGCTGAGAGAATTTCATCGAACGCAGAGAGGAGTTCGTCGAACGCAGAATAATTTTGTCGACCGCTGAGACGCTGAGACTGAAGCAAGCTGTTCGTCGAATACAGAATGCAAGACGTTCGTCGAACGCAGGAAGCATTTCGTCGAACGCAGTATTGAGTTCGTCGAACGCAGAAAACTTATCTTTTCTTTAGTTCTAACAGCCTAAACTCTTGACCCTTAAGACTATACATTGGGGTCAACTTGATCCTAGTCAACAAATAGTGATCCTAGCCCAAATCAGTAATAGGGTTGTTCCAACAATCTCCCCCTATTTGGGTTAGGAAACTATTTGACAAAAATTGAATAAAACAAACAACAAAACAACAGAGCATATATATCTGATAGATTTTAAATATTTCAGCAGATATATAATATGATACTCTGAGTTTTAAGTTTTACATTGAAAAACAAAACTAATAAAAACAAATAAATCAGAACCTTTTGTCTTTCTAAATTCTTGCTTTCTGACTTTCTTAATTCTGATATTTCCTTCAGCTTTCTGAATTTGATTATCTGAGCGGTATCTGCTATATCAAACAATAGTTCTGAATATGCATTTTTCAGCTTTCTGAATTTGTTGATCTGAATTGAATCTGCTCTATTTCTTAATCTGCAGTTGAATCTGAAACAAACTAAAACCGCACACTGCTGTGAGCTTTATCAAGAACTGAAAACATGCTTCTTCATCAACTGAATGATTTTTCTTTTCATACAGCACTTTGAGCTTCTTCATAAAACATCTCCCCCTAAGACTGGAGCTTCTTCAGCTTTCTCCCCCTGCCTAGTTCATAGAACATCTCCCCCTGAGTAAAAACGGCATCATATGAAGCTTCTTCATAGAACTCCTCCCCCTGCCTAGTTTCAGAAGGACCTGAAGCTAGGCCCCTAGAAGAAGGGACATATAAGGAGGTAGGGAAGGATGCAATCTTTTTGAAGAAATATTGCTAATGTTCCTGCAAAATAAAATAAAGATCAAGTGCAAAGGAACTGGAAGAGAAGCAATTCTGTAGGCATACAGTTAAAATGTAAAAGATTTGATTAAAAGGAAAGATTCAGAAAAATAAGCTTCATCAAAACTGGGTTCGACGAAAAATAAATTTTCGTCGAGCTCAGTTCGACGAACTAGATGACTTCGTCGATCTTCGTTCGACGAACTACTAGATTTCGTCGATCTCAGTTCGATGAAGTGAAGAGATAAGTAGAAAATTTAATTTTTAGCAGATTGAATCTCCATCTATCATTCCTAGCTGATTTATAAAGAAGATATGTTTCTTTTCATCCAATGGCATGGTGAAAATATCAGCTCTTTGTAAGTCAGCAGGAATAAATTATAGGCAAATTTTATTTTTATCCACATTATCTCTGATAAAGTGGTGCCTAATTTTTATGTGTTTAGTCCTACTATGGAGTATTGGATTTCGTGCTATAGATATTGCACTAGTATTGTCACAAAATATAATTGAATTATTTAGATTGATACCATAGTCTAGGAGTTGATTTTGTATCCACAATATCTGTGAGCAGCAACTGCCTGCAGCTATGTATTCAACGTCAGCTGTTGATGTAGACACAGATGTTTGTTTCTTACAAAACCAAGACACAAGCCTATCACCAAGAAACTGACAAGTTCCTGATGTACTTTTCCTGTCTACTCTGCATCCAGCATAATCAGAATCTGAGAATCCAGTTAATTCAAATTCTGATTCTGTTGGATACCAAAGTCCTAGATTTGGACAACCCTTTATATATCTCAAAATTCTTTATAGTAAGATTAGGTGAGATTCTTTGGGGTTAACTTGGAACCTAGCACAAATACAGGTAGCAAACATTATATCAAGCCTACTTACTGTTAAATAAAGTAGTGAGCCAACAATTGCTCTATATACTTTGAGAGGACCCAGCGCCACCAACTCGACCAAAAGACCGGTCTGTTTGGTGAAGGCGCAACTGATCTTTATATCAACGGAAAGGCGCTACGGGTCAAGTGAAGGAACGCTGGACCCAACAATCCCCCCCAGCATCCAGCACGACCTGCAAGCTCAGAGGTGCTCCACATGGCTCAGAGGTGGCACACCACATGGCTCAGAGGTGGCTTGACACATGGCTGCGGCCGCCTGACCCCGGGTAGAGAAATTTCAGGAATTATCAGCGCCCCCCCCCCCCCCCAAACCGGCAACCTCCTCTGATACCAATTGAGAGGACCCATCGCCACCAACTCGACCAAAAGACCGGTCTGTTTGGTGAAGGCGCAACTGATCTTTATATCAACTGAAAGGCGCTACGGGTCAAGTGAAGGAACGTTGGACCCAACATACTTTCTGATCAACAGGTTTCCCTGATTCATCAGTGTCAACAACAACATTGGATGGCATGGGTGTTTTCATGGTGGAAGCATCAGACATACCAAATCTTTTCACTAATTCCTTAGCATACTTGGATTGTGATATGAATATGCCATTTGGAGTTTGCTTCACTTGAAGACCAAGGAAGTAAGATAACTCACCCATACTACTCATTTCAAATTTAGATTGCATCAGGTTAGAAAACCTTTTGCATAGATTTGAATCAGTAGAGCCAAATATGATATCATCTACATATATTTGAACTAGTAATGTTTGATTTTTATGTATCCTGAAAAATAAAGTTTTATCAACTATGCCTCTACAGAAATTGTTCTCCAAAAGAAAATTAGCTAAGGTCTCATACCATGCTCTGGGAGCTTGCTTGAGACCATAGAGAGCTTTATTAAGCTTAAATACATACGAGGAGTGAGTTGGAGAGATGAAACCTGGTGGTTGTTCCACATAGACTTCTTCTTTGATGTCTCCATTCAATAATGCACTCTTCACATCTATCTGGTATACTTTGAATTTCTTGAATGCAGCAAAGGCCAGAAAAATCCTGATAGCTTCAAGTCTTGCAATAGGAGCAAAGGTCTGATCATAGTCAATTCCTTCTTCCTGTGAATATCCTTGGGCTACCAATCTTGCTTTGTTTCTGACTATGTTGCCTTGATCATCTAGCTTGTTCCTGAAGACCCACTTGGTGCCAATAACTGGATGGCCTTTTGGTCTTGGAACCAAATCCCATACCTTGTTCCTTTCAAATTGATTGAGCTCATCTTGCATTGCAAGAATCCAATTTGGATCTTATTCTATATCTTTTATGGTTTGAGGTTCAACTTGTGATAGGAAATAAGTGTGCATCTGATTTTGGTGTAGTTAATGCATTGTTTGAACACCTGCTGAAATATCACCAATGAGTTGAGATATTGGATTATCTCTAACTGTGATGTGATCACCAGTTGGGGTGGGTTCAGCAATAGTATCCACTTGAGGGACTTGTTCAGCTGTCACTTGATTTGAATTGTCAGCAAGATTTGGATTATCCTCTTCTTCACTGTCTTCAATTATTTCATTTGATGGAAGTAGAGAATCTTTATTCTGTAGATCCAATCCATTAAGCTCTTCACATAGAGCTGGTACCTGCAAAGTATGTTTGGTAGAGGTGATATTCCTCTCCTCAATTAACATGTTAGTTTCATCAAAAGATACATGCATGGACTCTTCTATCTTAAGAGTAGATTTGTTGTAAACTCTGTATGCTTTACTAGAAAGTGAATATCCAAGGAATATGCCTTGAGCAGCTTTTGCTTCAAACTTCCTTAGATACTTCTTGTCATTGTTATGCACATAGCATTTACAGCCAAATATCTTAAAATAGTTAACCTTAGGCTTTTATTCTTAAGTAATTCATAGGGAGTTTTGCCCTTAAGTTTATGTGTCAGGCTTCTATTCAACACATAATTTGCTGTGTTCATTGCCTCTGCCCAAAAAGAGAGCGGCAAGTGAACATCAGCAAGCAATGTAGTTGCTGATTCAATAAGGGTTCTATTTTTCCTTTTAGCCACCCCATTTTGTTGAGGAGTTCTAGGAGCAGAGAAACACTGCCTGATCCATTCTTTTTTACAGAATTCTCTCATCAGAAGATATTCAAACTCAGTGCCATGATCACTTCTGATCAATGCAACTAGAGTAGAGTACTCAATCTTGATGGACCTGAGAAAGTCTGTCAGAACACTGAAGGTGTCAGACTTGTTCCTAAAAAAGAATACCCAAGTGAATCTTGAGAAGTCAACTACAATAACTAGAGAGTAATGCTTCCCTCCTAGACTTTGTATTGTAGTAGGTCCAAAAAGGTCCAAGTGCAGTAAGTACAAAATCCTAGGTGAATCACTCTTGGATAAAGATTTAAAACTACTTATAGTTTGCTTACCTAATTGACAAGCCCTGCAGAGTCCTTCCTTCTTGTATGAACCAGAAGGCAGTCCTCTAACAAGATTGTCCTTAGAAAGCTTAGGTATAGTTCTAAGGTTAATATGTCCTAGCCTTTTATGTCATAATTCATTTGTTTTACTTATAGAATTGAATAAACAAATATCAGAATTGGCAGAGTCAAAATTGACTAAATAAATGTTTCCATGTCTAATACCAGATAACACATTAATGTTTTTATTATTGGTAATAAGACATAAGGAATGGTTAAAAGTTACCTGATAACCTTCATCATATAACTAGCTTATGCTGATGAGGTTGTGCTTCAAACCCTTGACATAAGCTACCTCTTTGAAGGTGACTGCTCCAACTTTGATCTATCCATAGCCTTTAGTTTGTCCACAGTTGGAGTCTCCAAAGATCACTTTGGGTCAAAGCTTTGCCTTATAGTTTGTTAGATTGACCTTGTTTCCTGTCATATGCTTTGAGCAACCACTATCCAAATACCAATATTCTTTTATGTTTGGATAGCTGTGTACCTGCAAAAATAGAAAACAGTATAGTTGTTCTTGACCCAGACTACCTTGGGTCCTTTTGTTTGTCCACAAAATTCTGAAGTGAAAGACATCTCAGGCTGATCCTTATAACCTTGTGGATGATATATCCTTGGAGGAATTATCCACTCAGTGAAAGGATTGAAAGTATGTGAAGAATAGAATTCTTTTGATTTTCAGTAAATTTTCCGTTCGACGAATTCTGGTGAATTCGTCGATCGTCGTTCGAATAATGAATATACTGAAATTCTGGCTTCAGAGTTCGTCGATCTCTGTTCGACGAAGTGAATTCATTTCGTCGAGCTCCATTCGACGAATTTTGCTGAATTCTTTTATTCTTAACAGCCTTGCCTGAAATGTTTTTATCTACTTCTACTACCTCTTTGCTCTTGGCATAGATGAACTTTATTGGTGTAGAAAATATGTTCTTCTTAATAAGAGGTGGCTCACTTGATGATGCACCTAAGCCCAGTTTGCCACTTAATCTGGCATTCACTGTGCTTGTGATGTCCATCAGTTTGATGCTTCTCCTATTTAGGGATTCTTCAAATTTCTTAGCTTCAGACAACTTGTTCTCAATGAGAACAATATGTTCTCTGTAGGCAGCCAAATCTTTCTTAAGAATAGCATTTTCTTCACTTAGTTGGTTCATTTCAGCCAACTGATTTCTGAGAGAGATTATCTCTTTCTCAGTTTTGATTAAATCTATGCAAAGAACTTTGAATTCATCTTTGAATTCAATTGAATTAAAATCAAAGTTTGAGATTACCTGATCAGCATCATTGTCAGACTCTGATTCATCTGAGTTATGTCCTGAGGCATTGATAGCCATCATACAAAAGTTTCTTTCTTCTTCATTATCTTCATCATCAGAAGAGCTGGATGAAGATGCAAATTCTGACTCACTGCTTGAGTCATAGACAACCATCAAGCATTGATCCTTTTCATCTGCATCATTTTCATCTTCAGATGAGCTGGATGATGACTCTGACTCTTCAGCAGAACCTTCAACCATGTTGTTGAGGGAATTCCAAATATCCCTGGCTGAGGTGCAGTCCACAACCTTTTGGAATATGCCATCAGATATTGTTTGTGCCAATATATTCATTGCTTTGGCATCTGCATTTCTTTGCTTCTTTTGAGCTTCTGTCCACTCAGGTGATGGAACAACATGTTGGATTTGTGACACCTCACTAATCCGTGTGCTCGGATCGTTGAGATCATGCCACCTCATCGATCCATGGGAGGCCATTGTTTCATATTGAGAGGAGTCCTATTATAGGAATATTAATTAGGGGGGATTCTAAATCTCCTTATTTAGCCGGGTGGCCTTTCCTATTTGGCCGAGCCTAATTATGACACTCCCCTAATTAAATTGATATCTCCTTTAATGGGGTTGATATCTTCTGCCTATATATATGGGGATTGCCCCATCCGGTTGATTACACGCCAAGCAAATTCCGCAGGAGGGAGGAGGCAGTTGAGAGAGGTGAGCGGCAGCAGCGGCGCCAGTAGCTCGGCGGCAAGGAGGCGGCGGCTCTGTCCAGCGGCGACAGGCGGCCTCAGGCCAAGGGAGCTTTTCGGGCTGTTTCAGGTGGAAGCAGCGGGCGACGGCAGCGGTGGCTCCAGGAGTTCTTCAACAGCAGCGAAGGCCCTCAGTGTGATCCAGGCCGGCGACAGCCGCGGAACTTGGTTCCGGTGAGAGCGGCGGCAGCAGGGCGGTGGTCCAGGCGTGCGGAAGTTAGCAGCGGCGAATTCGGTCGGTCCAGGCAGGATCGGCATTCGGTCGTGCTAGCGGCGGCAACTCCGGTCGGTCCAGGCGGGATCGGCATCTGGCCGAGCTAGCAGCGGCATCTCCGGTGACATCCTCGGCGATAGCTTCAGAAGAAGTTCTGTCCTCGGTTTGTTTTGAATTATTTCAATTTGTACTCTTGTAACTCTTTTTGGTTATTAGTGGATTTGTCTGGCGCGCTCTCCCCGTGGAGTAGGAGTCTCATACTCCGAACCACGTAATCTTTTGTGTCGTCTGTGTATGCTAGAATCTCGTTCCGTATTTTATTTTGGGCGATACTGGTTCTTGCTCATTCGTGAAATTCCGTTGCGCTACCGCGGCTTAACTCGATCCGATTTCACAACAATTGGTATCAGAGCCAGGTTCCGCGGGGGTGATCGTCTGGACGTTCCGGTTTTCTGATTTGGGTCAACGGTGGGTGACGACACTGGTCCGCTCCCTATCTTCCCAGATCGGTTCCGCGAATATCATCTTGATCGCCCAGTAGCTCTGCGAGCAAGACAATGTCGGCAAAATTCGAGATTTCTAGGTACGATGGCAAGATTGATTTTGGCCTTTGGCAGAAGCGCATAAAGGTCGTTCTCGTCCAGCAAGGTCTTCACAAGGCTCTCCTCGGCAAGGAGAAGTCCGGGAAGAAGGACCGGCGGAGGTGCATTGCAGGTTTCGTGGCGAGGGCGTGTGCGCAGAGAAAGGACCTTGGCGGAGGTAAAGTTTTCGCATCCGTGGGCGGAGAGTCATCTCAGGAGAGCCCAGACACCGCTAAGGGAGCCATCCGGCTCAAGGGTCCCACCAGGGAACTCATGATCACTCAGGAGAAGGTGGAGTCGCACAGTGAGAGGTTGAGTGCGAGTCGTCTTGCAAAAGACTCGGTCTATCGGGCAAGGGCGAAGCACGTCGGGGTGCGCCACCGGGAGTTGAGGGAGTTCGGTAGAGGTAGAGGCAGGAAGTTGCGGGAGATATCCTGGAGGGATATTAGTACGGACTTGCGAGGAAGTCCAGTGACTGGAGTCAAGTTCAAGAGCGGTCTTGACTTGACTCATTCTGATGCGTGTTGATCGCGGTCATACCCCAGGGAGAGGGGGTTCGTAGTCGCCGGTAGGGTAGATCCAAGGTGGAGGTGGAGTTACGTTCGGGTGAGGTGTCAAGGTGGAGTTTGTTGGATTTGTGACACCTCACTAATCCGTGTGCTCGGATCGTTGAGATCATGCCACCTCATCGATCCATGGGAGGCCATTGTTTCCTATTGAGAGGAGTCCTATTATAGGAATATTAATTAGGGGGGATTCTAAATCTCCTTATTTAGCCGGGTGGCCTTTCCTATTTGGCCGAGCCTAATTATGGCACTCCCCTAATTAAATTGATATCTCCTTTAATGGGGTTGATATCTTCTGCCTATATATATGGGGATTGCCCCATCCGGTTGATTACATGCCAAGCAAATTCCGCAGGAGGGAGGAGGCAGTTGAGAGAGGTGAGCGGCAGCAGCGGCGCCAGTAGCTCGGCGGCAAGGAGGCGGCGGCTCTGTCCAGCGGCGACAGGCGGCCTCAGGCCAAGGGAGCTTTTCGGGCTGTTTCAGGTGGAAGCAGCGGGCGACGGCAGCGGTGGCTCCAGGAGTTCTTCAACAGCAGCGAAGGCCCTCAGTGTGATCCAGGCCAGCGACAGCCGCGGAACTTGGTTCCGGTGAGAGCGGCGGCAGCAGGGCGGTGGTCCAGGCGTGCGGAAGTTAGCGGCGGCGAATTCGGTCGGTCCAGGCAGGATCAGCATTCGGTCGTGCTAGCGGCGGCAACTCCGGTCGGTCCAGGCGGGATCAGCATCTGGCCGAGCTAGCAGCGGCATCTCCGACGACATCCTCGGCGATAGCTTCAGAAGAAGTTCTGTCCTCGGTTTGTTTTGAATTATTTCAATTTGTACTCTTGTAACTCTTTTTGGTTATTAGTGGATTTGTCTGGCGCGCTCTCCCCGTGGAGTAGGAGTCTCATACTCTGAACCACGTAATCTTTTGTGTCGTCTGTGTATGCTAGAATCTCGTTCCGTATTTTATTTTGGGCGATACTGGTTCTTGCTCATTCGTGAAATTCCGTTGCGCTACCGCGGCTTAACTCGATCCGATTTCACAACAACAACATTGTTGTTAGTTGTTGCTTCAGCACTTGTTGTTGCTGTAGGTGTAGGAGGTCCTGCCAAAATAACATTGAATTTTTTTTCATCAAGAGAATTCATGTACAATCTGATCCTTGCTTTCCATAGTGCAAACTTATTTAGATTGCACATATGAGGTCTTGTGCTTGAATATTCTTTGTTCTGTGCCATGAGTTTTTAGAAAAATAAAACTCTAGAAAAACTTAAGATCTAATTGATCTTTTGATTCAGGTGTTAGCCTGTATACAATCAACCCCCCTCTGATACCAATTGAAAGTGAGGTTAGATCTTAGATTTACTCTAGGGGGAGGGTGAATATAGTATTAAAAAGTTTTTCACTTAATTTTATAGCAGAATTAAAATAGTGATATATATATGTGTGCTGAGTGAGTTATAAAAAAACACAAAGAGAGCACACAACACAATACAGAAAAAAAAAAACAAGAACACAGAGGACACAAGAATTTTATAGTAGTTCCCCAATAAACCTGGGGACGTCTACTCTTCTACCACCCTTGGTAGGAATCCACTAGGTTCTTGATCAGGTGCCCTATCACCAATGGATTTTTGATCAGGTGTCCAAACACCAATGAGCTTTTGATCAGGTGCTCTAACCAAACTACAGGTTTTTGTTCAGGTGCCCTGCCACCAAGGAGTTAACTTTTGAATGGAGTTATAACCCTGTACAAGAGGGGATAAAGAAGGTTTAGATGTTCTTCTCTGTCAATAATCTGAGAGAAGACTCTAGTGGAATGTGTTGTTGTAAAGCTCCCCCTGTCTGATTGATATTTGTTGACAGTTGAGGATGAAACTTTCTCTTGAATATAGATCTTCCTGTATCTTCCTGATAGCCGATGAATCTGAGAGGCCAAGATTTCTCAGATTATTTGTTGCTCTTGAAGATCTGATCTAAAAACTTGCAGCAGAAATCTAAGAAATGATTTGTATTGTTGTTCTCAGAGATTGAGATTGCTGCTTGAGGAAGATGTTGTTCTCTGCTTCCCGTCGACGGGAGGTTGAGCTCGGGTCCTCCTTCAGGTCGACGAGAGAGAGAGGGAGAAGATCGAGAGAGCTGCTCGGGTGCCCTGCTCCAGGCGACGGGAAGCAGAGGAGAGGGAGCTCTCCTTGCTCCAGGGCGATGGGGAGGAAGAAGATAGGGCTCAGGGAGGGAGAGAGAGAGGGGGCGACGGGAGAGAAGGAGGATAGGGCTTGAGGAGCTTCCCTGTGCGACGAGAGGGAGAGGGAGGAGCGATCGGGAGATGGGGGAGTTGCGGCTGAGGAAAAATTGGGAGAATGAGAGGGAGAGAGGGGATTTTAGGTTTTTAAACCTAAACCTAGCCCAAACTGCTATTCGCAGACCACTCACCTATCCGCACCCTAACTTCTAATCGCACCCCAAAAACATAAATAAATTAAGGCGTTACAGTTAGTTGAGCTGTAATCGAGCTATTAGCTAAGTTGTGAACGCCTATTAGCTAATCTGTGACCAAGTCGTTAGCTGAGTTGTGACCTCTTCTTAGCTGATTTGTGATAGGCTGTTAGCTGAGTTGTGATCGAGCTGTTATTTGGTAGAAGACAGAAGATCGCTTGAAAATGTTCGATTGGATATCAACATGTGTCCTTTTGGAGACAAGCAATATTTATTTTAGTGGCGACGCGTTTCAGTTGCGCCTGGATATTACGAGAAGTTCGCCTAGATATCGTGTCACGTGTCAAAACTGTGACGGCCCTGTCTCCAAAGTTGGAGATGGGGCTGCCTGCATAGAAAAATTTTGCGTGTCGATGACACCGCATGACTGTAAACTTCATTCTCTCTGTACAATGTGCATGCACCCTCAAATTGCCATATTAAGGCTCTGTTTGACACAACATTTTTGCTCCGGTGATTTTGGACAACCTATTAGTTGATCCATGATCGAGTTGTTAGGTGAGTTGTGACCGTCTGTTAGTTGATTAATTTCCGGTCGTTAGCTGAGATGTGACTGGGCTATTAGCTGGGTTGTAACTGCCTATTAGTTGATCTATGACCATATGTTATCTGACCAATGATCGAGCTGTTATTTGGTCTTTAACTGAGTTGTTAGGTGATCCTTGACCGACCAATATGTGATCTTTGATGGACTGAAAGTTGACCGAGGAATGATTGTATATGAAAGAGACGTTGCTGAATAGGACAAAATATGTCTAGAAATAGGATTTTTGATATTTTGTAGGATCTTGATCAGGAAAGAAATCAATAAAAAAGGAAGTTACTTCTTCTTTATTGGCTCTCTAAAAAAGAAACGATATAAATAATGTTTACGAAAGAAAAAAAAATATCTCTCTCACTCCCTAAAAAACTTATCCGTGACTCTTCTTCTTCTTCCTCTCTTTTCTCTATAAATTGAATCACTATATTTTGGATTCACCAAGCCTCATTTCTCCTTAGACAACTACGCTTGAGCTATAACATTCAAATTTCACCTCACAAACTGTAAAGGGTTATCAGACTCTCCCATCAAAAGAGTCGCTTGGGTTCTTAGATCTCTAGTGGAAAAGATCCTATTGGGTTCTTGGATCTGTAGTGTAAATGATCCTATTAGGTTATTGGGTCTCCAGAGGAAAAGATCTTATGGGTTGGAGTCTCCAGATGGAAAAGACTCGTCGCCTCGATCGAGAGGAAATGCTAGCCCATTTATTGTGGAAGAGAGAATGTACCCAGATTTATTGGGGAACCTCTATAAATCTTGTGTCGTCTTGATGATACTTTTGTGATCTTTTATTTGTCTATCTGCTTCATCTTAATTGCTTTAATACATCTCACTCGTTTGTTAACATCACATACAAACCAAAAGAAATGTATAGTTGATTAAAACTTGTGATTTGGGTGCTTTCTCTATTCACCTCCCCCCCCCCCCCCCCCCCCCCCCCCCCCCCCCTCTAGAGAAGTATTCAGATCTATCTATTTCAATTGGTATTATAGTTAGGTTCACCTCTAAGGGTTAAAACCTTAGTGAATCAAGTTCCTGAGATCTGAATAATTTTTTTCTCTCTCTTAAATCACAAGATGTCTCTACTGAGAGACTTTGCCTCAACTTCAAGACCTCCCATGAGTAGTATTGACATGTTTAATTTCTTCATGGAATTCTAAGGTTAGGATGTATATGAACTCCATTGATAAGAATTTTCTTGAATCTATCTTGTCAGGATCTCTAATCCTGAAAAAAGAAGGTTGGGAAACTGTTCAGAAGAACAAGGGCAAGATTATCAAAAATTAAAGTGAATCCTCTTCTGAAGAAAGCTCCTTTGGAGGTGAAGGAGAACCAAAGGTCCACTGGCTGACATCCTTGGAGGAAGAGTGTTGCACATCTCCAAAAGAAAGGGAAAGTTGTTACAGAGGGATGCAATAGACTTCAAGCAGAAGTTGAAGAATATAGCAACTCTAAGGAAGAATAATGATGTAGTTCTAATTAGAAAGTGAAAACGTCAAACTCTCATGAGGTAATAGATTTTAGATCTTTTGATTTCACTGATCTTAACTTTAGGAGTATTTATGAGTGTCTTTTTCTAAACAATATTAAGTCTGAAAGGAGAATCGGGGCTCTCCTTTTAAAGAATCAAAATCTCTCCAAGTGCAACTCTGAATTGCATAAGAAACTTGCATATAAAGCTTCAACAAAAGTCATTGATTGTTACTCTTGGGAAGCGAAGAAGAAGACTCATGAAGAAGAATTGAGAAAATCTCTTGAGGAAAACAATAAACTTGTTATAGAACTTTCAAAAACTCATGAAGAGTTCTATTGCATGCATTAAAGGTAGGAGTGGCAAACTAAAATCCATGACTGAAAAATCTTCATTTAAGATTTCAAAAATGGGAATTTCGCACTAACCCCTCCATAGATACAACTCAAGGATCTTTTTCCCTGAGAAAAGATTCTCCCATTTTGTACTTGGAGGGACTGAGAATGAGAAGATCAATGCATATTTCTATAGCCTTCATTTTTCTTTTCTCCTATTGAGAAAAGATCCTCCAATTTTGTAATTGGTATAACATGAAGGAAGGGGAGAAGGAGACTCCTCAAATGAAGAACTCTACTAGAGGAAGAAAGAAACCTATAGGACTAAAACACTTTATATTAATATCAAACAAATTTAATTTGTAACTGAAATAAAACCCACATCCTATAGGCATTCAAACAGGGGAAAAGAAATATCTTGAAGACCGGCCTATTTACCTGAGAATGAAAATGGAGAGAAGTTTGGTACAAGAAAATACTTGAAAAGGAGGAGAACTTTTGAATGAAAATGATCAGAATCTGCAAGCCAAAGGAATAAAATCTACAAGAAGATAATGTGTCAGGTGGAACTAAATAGAAGCAGTTTAAAGGAAGTTTTATCATTTTCTTGTGTTTTGTTCCTCGTCAAATATAGGGATATTGTTGAGAAAATCCATTTGGATTTGATGGTACGATACGAAACCTTAATATGACTACTTTTTGGAGGAAGAAGTACAGAAGATGAAGTCAGAAGGATGCCAGAAGAAATAAAAAGTTGGTTGAATCTTTGACTGACCAGTAGTTGAGCGGAGTCTGACCATTAACTGAGCTTTGACCTTTTGTTAGCTGATCTGTGAATGGACGTTAGTTGAGTTGCTTTAATCGAGCTATTAGCTAAGTTGTGACCGCCTATTAGCTAATCTGTGACCAAGTTGTTAGCTGAGCTGTGACTGTTAGATAAAGGACAGTAGAATGCACGATTTTATGTTGGTGGGAATGAAAACGGATGAGTATTACTTGGCAAATATTATTTCATTCATGCATTGAAAATAAAGTCTCATTGGATTTAAATACCCAAGTGAGAACCTTCTGGAGACAACATTAAGGGCTTTAATAAATATTTGAGAATACTAAGAGTTACATTGTTAAGTGCAGGTACATTGGAATATTAAGTGCAGTCGATGCTTTGGAATATTAAGAAATTGGTTTTACTGCTGCCATCAATGCTGATTTATGCTTTTACACCCCCTCTAAATCGGCATTGTCAACAACTCCTATCTTCGTTCTCAGTTCCTGGAAGCGGTCGCGCGGTAAGGGTTTCGTCAGTATGTCGGCGAGCTGATTTCTTGTGGGGGAAAAACTCCAGTTGAATCTCCTTCTTCTCGAGTAATTCTCTGATGAAGTGGTAGCGAATATCTATGTGCTTGCTCAAACTGTGGTGTACGAAATCTCCTTCTTCTCGAGTAATCCTCTTTCGCCTTCTATCTCTGTCTTGAGGCGGTGTAGCCAGATGGCTTCACACGTAGCCGTATTGAGAGCCATGTACTCGGCTTCTGTGGTCGAGAGAGCCACAGATCGCTGTTTGCGTGAGCTCCATGATATTGGGCTTGAACCTGCAAAGAAAATGAAACCTCCAGTGCTCTTTCGGTCATCGATGTTGCCTGCCCAGTCAGAGTCGGTGTAGCCCTTGAGAGTATGGTCTTGATTGGAATGATAGAGAATTCCATAGCCTTTCGTCCCTTGTAGATAGCGAAGGATTCGTTTAACTGCTGCGAAATGAGCAGTGGCAGGGTTGCTAACAAATCTTGCAACAATGTTTACTGCATTTTCAATGTCAAGTCGGGAATTCGTGAGATAAATTAGGCTTCCAACCGGACTTCTATACATTTCCTTGTCTATCTCTTCTTCTTCATCTGTCTTGGCACTGAGTTTTTCTGTGGTTGACATCGGAGTGATGGAAGGATTGCAGGCTTCCATGTTGTATTTTTTTAGCAGATTCTTTACATAGGTTTCTTGACACATGAAGATGTCGCCTGCCATCTGTTTGATCTGAAGTCCCAGAAAAAACTTCAGTGTGCCCAGGTCAGTCATCTCATAATGTCTTCATGTTTTCTTTGAAGTGCTGAATGTGATCAGGATTGGAGCCGGTGATGATCAGATCATCAACATACAGACTTATGATAAGGCGATCTTTATCTGTAATTTTGATATAAAGAGTGGGCTCGATTGGGCTCCTTGTGAATCCTTCCTGCAGGAAATAAGTGTCAATGTTTTGATTCCAGGCTCTCGGTGCTTGCTTGAGCCCGTAGAGAGCCTTGTGTAATTTGTAGACCTTCTCCTCTTCTCCTTTCTTTTCGAATCCCTGAGGCTGCTAGACATACACCTCTTCAGATATTTCTCCATTCCGGAAGGCGGATTTGATGTCCAGTTGATGTACTGGATAATTGTGTTGAGCTGCAAAGCTGAGGAGTAGGTGAATTGTGGACATACGTGCAAGTGGTGCGTATGTCTCATCATAATCTTCTCCTTGTTTCTGGGAGTACCCTTTGGCCACAAGTCGGGCTTTATATTTCTGAGTGTTGCCATATTCATCTTGTTTAAGTTTGTAAACCCACTTCAATCCAATGACTGAATGACCAGATGGCTTGGAAATAAGTGTCCATGTGTTATTTTTTTTGTATTGCATTGATTTCGTCTTGCATTGCTTCTTGCCACTTTCTTTCCTTAGCCGCCTCTTCAAAGCTTGTGGGTGTAGCAGCCAGCAAAGCAATTGAATCGCTATTGTAGATGTCTTGCAGAGATCTATACCTCCTGGGCGATGATGATGGAGATTCTGAGTCATAGCTCTGTGGCTTAGTGATTCCTGGGCTGTCTTGGATGGAGTTTGGAGATGTCTCCAACTCAACCGGCAGTTGTAGGACTTGATTGTAGATCTCACAGTCTGATGCCCCTTGTGCTCCCCAATCCCAGGTTTCGTCTTCATGGAAGAGGACATCCCTAGAGACAATTAGCTTATTGCTTATTGGCTCAAGGAGTCGATAGCCTTTGGTCTGATCACTATAACCAAGAAGTATGCACTTCGGGCTTGATTCATCCAATTTATCATGTTTTTCAATGTTTTTATGTGCATAAGCAATAGAGCCAAATACCTTGAGGTGGGCAATGGATGGCTTACATTTGTATAATGCTTCATATGGCGTCATGTTTGAGAGTGCTTTGGTGGGGACTCGATTGAGAATGTACACAGCCATGATGGTGGCTTCACCCCAGAAGGATTTTGGGAGAGATTTGTGGATCAGCATCGATCGAGCCATCTCCACTACTGTCCGGTTTCTTCTTTCTACGACATCGTTTTGTTGAGGTGAGCCTGGAGCAGTGAGTTCCCTTCGAATTCCTGTTTCTTGGCAGAAGACATTAAAGTTAGTTGATAAAAACTCTCCTCCCATATCACTCCTCAAAGGTTTAATATGCTTCTCCAAGTGTTTTTCAGTTTGTATTTTAAAAAGTTTGAACTGATGAAGGGCTTCAGATTTTTGTTCAAGGAGGGTTAGCCACATATATCGACTGAAATCGTCGACAATGAGCATAAAGTACCGTTTTCCTCCTAATGATGGTGTGCCTGATGGTCCCCAAAGATCAATATGAAGGAGTTCCAAAGGCTGTGATGCCCTTCTTTGTGCGTGCTGAGGGAAGGGCTGACGATGAGATTTGCTCCTTGCACACATGTCACATTGCAGCTCAGCCTTTGTATGGTTTGAAAACCCGTCCACCAAGTTGTTTTGATACATATGTTGAAGTGATGAGTAGTTTATGTGGCCTAACCTGTGATGCCAAAGCTGTGCATCCTTCTCCCCTGTACAAGCTAGAGCATGAGCATGAGTCTTAGTGGGTCTAAGATCAATGGTGAATATGTTGCTTGTGTTGAGTTGAGCCGATCCAACAATGCAATCTGAATGAGGATAATATATGTGGCATTTCTTGTGGTCAAATATCACTCTATATCCTTTTCTGAGTAGTTGCCCAACACTAAGCAGATTCTGTGCTAGTGTTGGCACATACTGAACATCAGAGATTAGTTTTTTTATTCCTTTTTCAGTCACAACTGAGACCGTTCCCTTGCCCTCTATTTTCTTCTTCTTCCCATCTCCTAAGGTCACTTCTGATTTATATGTATTATCTAAAGTGACAAAATAGGCTTGGTTGTTTACCATATGACTAGAACAATCACTATCGATATACCAACATGTGCTGGATTCTTCAGATGTTGGGCTCTTGCACGCATACAGGAATTGGTCCTCTCCTGCTTCAGTGAACTGTGCTTCTTGTTTTGGCTTGAACCAACAATTCTTTTCAGAGTGATTTTGAATCTTGCATTTTTTACACCGGAAAAAACAATCTTTGGTGGCATGATTCTGCTTTTTACAAATTGTGCAGGTTAATCCAGAGGATTGAATTTCCCTGTTTTTGGAAAAATCCTTTTTTAAGAAATCCTTTTCTCCTGATTTTCTTTGTGGTGGGTTCTGCCATTGTTTATGGCTTATTGATTTCTTCTTTTCCTCTGTTTTGCTTTTAAAATTCATTTTGGATTGAAAAGCCTTTTCCAACACGGGATTGTCTCCGAGAAGGAGGTCCTCATGAGATTGAAGAGACCCTAGAAGTTCAGTCACAAACATTAGTTCAATGTCGTGTGACTCCATGATGGCAGAGACCACGTGATTGTAGGTTTTTGTAAGAGATCTAAGGATTTTTTCAACTATTTGACACTCATCCAAGACACCTCCCAGAGCTCTTATTTGATTGGCAATGTTAGTTAATTTTGCAAAGCATTCTTGTGATGTTTCTCCTTCCTTCATTATCATGGCATCGAAATGGCGTCGAAGAGTTTGAATTTTGATTTTGATTACCTTTTTGTTCCCTTTGTACTCGTTCTCAAGCCGTTGCCAAGCTTCCTGAGTAGCCTTGGACCCCATGATTCTTGGGTAGATGTTTGTAGATACACCTTGCTGGATAAGGTGTAGCGCCAATGCATCCTTCATGCTATCTTCTTTACTGGGTGTTGGAGTTGTTCCTTCCTTGTCTTTGCCAGTGCCAGCAGACACAGTCACTCCATTGCACACAAGATCCCAGAGACCTTGGGACCTCAAAAGAGTTTCCATTTTGTCTCGCCAATGTTCATAGAGTTCTCCATTAAAAACGGGAATGGAGGAGTGAGTATAGGTCTGGGTTTTAGTGGTAGATGATGAGGCCATGGAGGAAGATAAGAGGCACGATGATGATCCTCAAACCCAAGCGCTCTGATACCACTGTTAGATAAAGGACAGTAGAATGCACGATTTTATGTTGGTGGGAATGAAAATGGATGAGTATTACTTGGCAAATATTACTTCATTCATGCATTGAAAATAAAGTCGCATTGGATTTAAATACCCAAGTGAGAACCTTCTGGATACAACATTAAGGGCTTTAATAAATATTTGAGAATACTAAGAGTTACATTGTTAAGTGCAAGTACATTGGAATAATAAGTGCAGCCGGTGCTTTAGAATATTAAGCAATTGATTTTACTGCTGCCATTAATGCTGATTTATGCTTTTACAGTGACCACCATGTTAGCTGATTTGTGATAGGCTGTTAGCTGAGTTGTGATCGAGCTGTTATTTGGTAGAAGACAGAAGATCGCTCGAAAATATTGCGATTGGATATCAACATGCGTCCTTTTGGAGACAGACAATATTTATTTTAGTGGCGACACGTTTCATTTGCGCCTGGATATTACGAGAAGTTGGCCTAGATATTGTGTCACGTGTCAAAATTGTGACGGCCCTGTCTCCAAAGTTGGAGATGGGGCTGCCTGCATAGAAAAATTTTGAGTGTCGATGACACCGCATGACTGTAAACTTCATTCTCTCTGCAAAATGTGCATGCTGTTGAATATTTGAAGTGAGGTAGGAGGGGGTGCGAGTGGTGGTGTTGCCCTGGGCGAGTGGAGTGTACAGGCGAGTCCAATAGGGGGCGAGTGGAGCTGAGGGGGGAGTTGTAGTTGGGCTGCCAAGAAGTGAAGGTGGGCCTTCTTGAGTTGGGCTTCCAAGTGGAGAATGAGAGAGGAGGTGCTGCCTTGAGTTAAGGTGGCTGTTGGAGGCAATGTGAGGGAGTGTGTTGCCGAGTGGGGACCTTGTCATTGGCGAGTGGAAGAAGGTGCTGTGCGAGTGGGCTGCCATATGAATTGGCGAGTGGGACTTTGTGGGCTGCCTACTATGCCTTGCGAGTGGAAGTGAAGGGAGGGGGGATGCTAGCTGGCGAGTACACATGTGTGTGTGCTGGCGAGTGGAAATGTGGGGTAGTGGGCTGCCTTGTGTGGGCTTTCTTTGGGCTGCCGAGTGGGAGTAGAGGGGGGCTGCCTTGTGTAGTGGCGAGTGGAGTTGGAGATGAGGTTGGCGAGTGGAGGTTGAAGAGTGTGTGTGCATGCAAGTGTTGTGACATGTGCTTGCAAGAGTGTTCCTCCCCCCCCCCCCCCCCCCCCCCCCTCTAGCCTATTATTTGTTTGCCTAAATACCCCCCCCCCCCCCCCCCCCAATGAAAAAGTGCTAATGCGAAAGTGAAGAGAGAGAGAGAGAGAGGAGAAGAGTTGAGTGAGAGTGGGAGTGTGCCTACACCCCAAGAGGTCTGACCCCAACCCGCACCTCAGCGAGAGGTGGAGAGTGCACTGTGAGGTGGAGAGTGCAGGGTTGAGTGAGTTGAAGTGGAGAGTGCGTTGACAAGCTCAACAGCACCTAGTGGAGAAGCGGACCTTATCCGCGACAAGTTGTTGTTTTTTTTATATATTTCTTTCAGCTGACGTGAATCAAGGTGGATGCACCTTGTAGCCAGCTTGTCGTTGTTGTATTCATATTGCCTAGTTAAAGAGTTACTTCGTTCTGTTCATCATTGGTTTCTTGTACTTGGTAAAAGCACACAAAAATTTAACATGGTACCAAAGCGAGGTTGCTGAAGCGGCGCGTGCTATCGAGGTTCAAGGTAAACATCCAAGATGGACGGCGGAGGAGGATATGCGAGAGGACTAGGCATTGAGCTGCTCATCCAGACCAACTACAAGAAGTGGAAGTCATGCATGGAGAGCTACCTGCTTGGAGAGGACCTATAGGAGGTCGTTGGAGGAGAAGAGCAGGCAGAAGTGTTTCCTATCGATGACAATGGTCTAGCTGTGAGGGCGTGGAGGAAGACCAACGCCAAGGTGGAGTTCACCTTGAAGAGAGAAATCTCTCCTGACTTGTTCGACCACATCATGGGGTGCATGTCAGCATCAGAGATCTGGAGTGCCCTTGATGGGCTATTCAACAAGAAGAACGTAGCGCGGCTACAGTTCCTGGAGAATGAGTTGGCGCGGTCCACTCAGGGAGAGTTGTCGATATCCACCTTCTTCTTGAAGGTGAAGAACTTGTGTGCTGAGATCTCGGCCTTGGATCCTGACGAGACGATCTCAGAGGCGAAGCTGAAGAGGCACATACACCGAGGTCTGCGGAAGGAGTATGTTCCGTTTATCACATATGTGCAAGGATGGGCTAATCAGCCCACCTTACTGGAGCTAGAGAACCTGCTGTCGTCACAGGAGAGCTTGGCGAAGCAGATGGCAGGAGTGTCTATCTCAGGTGGAGATAGCGAGGCGTTGTTCTCAGGCAAGAGGAAGCCTTGGGACAAGAAGAAGAAGAACTCCGGAGATGGACCTTCAACGTCCTCTCAGGGAGTTAGGGAGAACTTCTTCCCCCCATATGACCAGAGGGGGAGACCCCTCTGCTTTGCCTGCAAGAAGTACGGGCACATGGCATAGGAGTGTCGGTCTAATCTCAAGGCCGGTCATGTTGCTGAGAGGGGTGGAGACCATCAGAGAGGTGGAGACCATCGAAGAGGTGGAGGAAGAGGTGGAGGAAGAGGAGGAGGTCACCAGGTGGTGAAGGCGGTGACAACTGCTTCTTGGCTGAGATGACGGCAACGTCAGTCGATGCCTTAGCCTCGGTCAGCTTCGAGAATGACTGGATAGTGGACTCCGGTTGCGGGCACCATCTCACTGGAGATGTGTCTAAGTTTGCCTCCTTGAAGGCGTATGGTGGAACTGATGCTATCATCACGGCGGATGATACAGTGCATCCAGTTGAGAAGGAAGGGATGGTGTCCCTTGGAAGTGAAGAGAAGCCCGTGACACTGAAGAGTGTGTATCATGTGCCGGGCATGAAGAAGAACCTTTTCTCGGTTGCGAATGCAGTGGATGCAGGTTACCACGTGCTATTCGGACCGAAGGAGGTGAAGTTCCTGAAGAACCTGTCTTCAGTTGATGCTGATGTCACGCTCACCGGGAGAAGGGTGAAGGACTTGTACGTTCTCTCTGCAAGTGCCTATGTGGACAATCTGAAGACCAACGACAGCGCATCGATCTGGCATGAGAGGCTAGGTCACGTAGGGATGGACAAGCCGAAGATGATAGCGGCGAAGGGCCTGGTGTCTGGCCTACCCAATCTCTCTTCTTGCGGCGACGGTCATGTGTGTGAAGGTTGTCAGTTTGGAAAGTCACATCGACTTCCATTTGACAAATCGGAGACCAGGTGTAGGGCACCTCTTGAGTGCGTACACGCTGATGTGATGGGACCGTGCGCCACCCTGACGTATGGATGAAACAAGTATGCGCTTGTCTTGGTGGATGACTACACTCGCTACACGTGGGTGTACTTCATGAGGGAGAAGGCGGAAGTGTTTGAGAAGTTCCAGGAGTGGAAGGAACTGGTGGAGGGGAGGCTGAACCTGCGGGTGAAGAAGTTGAGAAGTGATAATGGGGGGGAGTTTACCTCTAACGCTTTTAACTCTTTCTGCAGGAAGTTCGGCATCCGGCGAGAGCTCTCTTGCGCCCACACCCCTCAGCAGAATGGGGTGGCAGAGAGGAAGATCCGCCATCTGGTGGAGACTACCAGGAGTTGGCTACATGCCAAGGGGATCCCCAAAGCCTTATGGGCGGAGGGAATGACATGTGCCACCCATGTGATCAACCGGCTACCTCTGAGTCCCAACAGGATGGTGTCTCCACACCAACTCATGTTTGGGGAGAAGCCAGATGTGAGTCACATGAGGGTGTTTGGCTCTACCTGCTTCGTGCACGTTCCAGAGGCGGAGAGAACCAAGTTGGAGCCGAAGGCGAGGAAGTGTGTCTTCATCGGCTACGACGAGAGGAAGAAGGGATGGAAGTGCATGAACCCGCACACCCACAAGTTTGTCGTCTCGCGCGACGTTGTGTTTGACGAACTGATCTCGTATCAGGGAGTCTCTTCTGTGGTGCTGCCGGAGAGTGGAGAATCAAGCAGGGGAGAAGAGAGAGTCACTGAGGAATCTATGGTGGAGTTGGAGTTATCTCCAAGTGCCCCATCGCCATCTGGCTCAAGGGGAGCATCTGGCTCAGGGGGAGCTTCTGGCTCAGGTGGAGCTTCAAGCTCTAGAAGCAGGGGGAGCGCTGCTTCAAGAGAAGTTGAAGGAGGAGCTGGAGAGGAAGAGTCTACCGGAGCGGTAGAAAGTGGCCAAGCCTTGAGGAGGTCGAAGCGGACCATCATCCCGCCTGCTCGCTATAAGGAGGGGAACTTCGTGAGTTTGGTCTCTTGCTTCTTCGCAGGACCACTCGACGAGAGGGAACCTGCCCGCTTTGAAGATGCTGTAGGCACCAAGGAGTGGGACGTGGCCATGGATGAGGAGATGGAGGCCCTGAAGAAGAACGAGACATGGGACCTTGTTCCCATGGTGGAGGGCATCAAGCCTGTCACCTGCAAGTGGGTGTACAAGGTGAAGAAGAGGGCTGATGGAGAAGTGGAGCGGTACAAGGCTAGGCTTGTCGCTCGAGGTTTCTCACAAATCTATGGAGAGGACTATGAGGAGACCTTTAGTCCTGTAGCGAAGATGACGTCGGTGAGGACGGTCATTGCCCTAGCAGCGTGCAGAGGGTGGAAGCTGTGGCAGCTGGACGTGAAGAACGCATTCCTATACGGAGAGATAGACAAGGACATATTCATGGTGCAACCACCTGGATACGTGTCCAAGTCTCAGCCACGTCATGTCTGCAAGCTGAAGAAGGCGCTCTATGGGTTGAAACAGGCGCCGAGAGCCTGGTATGGGAAGATTGCAGAGTATCTGCAGTTCTGTGGTTACGATGCCTCAGACTCAGACTCTAGCATGTTTGTGAAGAAGAGTGGAGATCTTCACGTGCTGGTGCTGCTGTACGTCGACGACATGATCATGACAGGGAACAATGGTGAAGAGGTCGTGGCGCTGAGACAGCAGCTAGCAATCCGGTTTGAGATGAAGGATCTTGGTGAACTGCACCATTTCCTTGGACTTCAAGTGGAGAAGAGAAGTGGCGGGCTGCTCGTGACCCAGAAGGCGTATGCCGAGAAGATCGTCGAGAGGTTCGGCATGAAGGAGGGCAAGAGCAGCTCCGTTCCACTGGAGATTGAGCTGAAGCTTCGGAAGGAAGAAGGGAGGATTCTTCCATATCCGAAGATCTTCCGGGCACTGGTGGGGAGTCTTATCTATCTGACCATCACAAGGCCGGACATCGCCTTTACTGTCGGCCGAGTGAGTCGGTACATGCAGGAGCCGCGGAAGCCTCATCTGGAGGCAGCCAAGGGGATACTGAAGTATGTGAAGGGCACCCTGGAGATGGGGTTGTTCTGTGGAGGGAGGACCGACTTCAAGCTGCATGGCTACACAGATGCAGACTACGCAGGAGACGCTGATGACCGCAAGTCGACATCAGGTTACGTGTTCATGTGTGGAGCCACTGCCATCTCGTGGTGCAGCAAGAAGCAGGACTCCATTTCCCTCTCCACCACTGAGGCCGAGTACAAGGCGTCGTCCTTAGCAGCTCAGGAGTGTGTCTGGCTGAGGAGGCTGGTGGAAGACGTGGATGAGAAGGTCAGCGGACCTACTGTGCTGCGTGGCGACAACGAGAGTGCGCTGAAGCTGGCAACCAACCCAGTTTTTCACGCAAGAACGAAGCACATAGAGATCGAGCACCACTTCATCCGAGAGAAGGTGTTGGGTGTCTCGCTTGCGGTGGAGCACGTGCGGAGCGAAGAGAACCTGGCGGACATCTTTACAAAGCCCCTATCTGCGGGGCCGTTCAAGAAGCTACGCGCCTGCCTTGGAGTTGACCCTGAAGCTCACTTCAAGGGGGAGTGTTGAATATTTGAAGTGAGGTAGGAGGGGGTGCGAGTGGTGGTGTTGCCCTGGGCGAGTGGAGTGTACAGGCGAGTCCAATAGGGGCGAGTGGAGCTGAGGGGGGAGCTGTAGTTGGGCTGCCAAGAAGTGAAGGTGGGCCTTGTTGAGTTGGGCTTCCAAGTGGAGAATGAGAGAGGAGGTGCTGCCTTGAGTTAAGGTGGCTGTTGGAGGCAATGTGAGGGAGTGTGCTGCCGAGTGGGGACCTTGTCATTGGCGAGTGGAAGAAGGTGCTGTGCGAGTGGGCTGCCATATGAATTGGCGAGTGGGCCTTTGTGGGCTGCCTACTATGCCTTGCGAGTGGAAGTGAAGGGAGGGGGGCTGCTAGCTGGCGAGTGGAAATGTGGGGTAGTGGGCTGCCTTGTGTGGGCTTTCTTTGGGCTGCCGAGTGGGAGTAGAGGGGGCTGCCTTGTGTAGTGGCGAGTGGAGTTGGAGATGAGGTTGGCGTGTGGAGGTTGAAGAGTGTGTGTGCATGCAAGTGTTGTGACATGTGCTTGCAAGAGTGTTCCTCCTCCCCCCCCCCCCCCCCCCCCCCCCCCCTAGCCTATTATTTGTTTGCCTAAATACCCCCCCCCCCCCCCCCCCCCCCAATGAAAAAGTGTTAATGCGAAAGTGAAGAGAGAGAGAGAGATAGAGAAGAGAAGAGTTGAGTGAGAGTGGGAGTGTGCCTACACCCCAAGAGGTCTGACCCCAACCCGCACCTCAGCGAGAGGTGGAGAGTGCACTGTGAGGTGGAGAGTGCAGGGTTGAGTGAGTTGAAGTGGAGAGTGCGTTGACAAGCTCAACAACACCTAGTGGAGAAGCGGACCTTGTCCGCGACAAGTTGTTGTTTTTTTATATATTTCTTTCAGCTGACGTGAATCAAGGTGGATGCACCTTGTAGCCAGCTTGTCGTTGTTATATTCATATTGCCTAGTTAAAGAGTTACTTCGTTCTGTTCATCATTGGTTTCTTGTACTTGGTAAAAGCACACAAAAATTTAACACATGCACCCTCAAATTGCCATATTAAGGCTCTGTTTGACACAACATTTTTGCTCCGGTGATTTTGGACAAAAACGTCACCATCATAGAATGCACGTTTGACAAGACAATAATTATGACTGCCGCAAAGAAAAGAAAAATAGTTTTGAACATAAAAAATAGATGGATCGAGTTTCTTAATTAAGCGTTCACTAATCATTTACTAATAAAATGAAAAGCCTCGTTTTCACATTACGGGGTAGAAAAGTTCCATGTACAGTATTATTCTATTACTATTAATAAAGGCAATTGTTATTAGCACACCAGTTTTGGCTATTCGCACACCAATTTCTATGAGTTATTACGCACCTTTTGAAAATACATCTTGCACGTGCATTTTTTAGGAAAAGTGTTCAACATGAAAATTGTAGATCTAGTCGAGATCTACAACTTTCGTGTTGAACACTTTTCCTAAAAATGCACGCACAAGACGTATTGCCGCACTGATCGTAACTATAGCGAATTTTTGACAGTTTTTTTGAAAATACGTCTTGTACATGCATTTTTAGGAAAAGTGTTCAACATACAGTTGTAGATCTCTATGAGATCTACAATTTTTGTGTGGAACAGTTTTCCTAAAAATGCATATACAAGAAGTATTTTCAAAAGGTGTGTAATAACTCATAGAAATTGGTGTGCGAATAGCCAAAACTGGTGTGCTAATAACAATTGCAATTGTTATTAGCACATCAGTTTTGACTATTCGCACACCAATTTCTAATTAAGCTCACGGAGATAAGGAAGAATAATCAATCATCATCGTATAAACGGCACAATAATTAATATTTACAAATATTAATAATTCGTATCTCATAAAATCAGCCCTTATATAAATTCTAACCGAACTTCGAATTCTCACCCTCCCCCACCACCGCCGCCATCTCCTCCTCCGCCGCCGCCCCCTCCCCCGCCACCGCCTCCATCTCCGCCGCCGACAAATCCTCCACTCCCATAATCTCCACCAGTACTGCCACCACCGTATCCAGTCCCAGCACCGCCTCCGCCATAGTCATAAGTGGTTGCATCGACGGCATAACCAACTGCTACGCCGGCGGCCAACCCAAGCTCAATATCATGTCTCCGGCCGCCTCCAACCAGTCCCTGATGCCCGCCATGTCTACCGTAGTTAATCACTCCCAGCACGGGATGAGCCTTCGCTTGAAAACGCCGGCAGGCAGCGAATATGAAAGCGAGGACGATCATGCAGCTCATCAGAACAATCACAACGATGGCGAAAGCAGGAAGCGTCATAGAATTGTGCTGCCTAATTTTTTCTGGTGCCGTTCTTTGGATACGGCGGCGATATTTGTATTCATGAGAACACGTGTTCGCGGTTGCTTCCTTCAATATGTTCTCACAAGAATGATTCAATTTTTTATTTTTTGTTTGAAAACGAATTTACGTTGACCGGAACAAGTCTCTACAAGTAAATAAATTTAGGTGATTGTTATCCGCACTACAGTTTTGGCTATCCGCACTTTTTTTTAATGAATTATTATGCGCCTTTTGAAAATACGTCTTGTACATATATTTTTAGGAAAAATGTTCAACACGAAAGTTATACACTTTTCCTAAAAATATATATACAACTAAAAATTCGCTATAGTTACCCATATATTTCAATCTGTGCAGCAATACGTCTTGTGCATGCATTTTTAAGAAAAGTGTTCAACACGAAAGTTGGTGTTGATCATTTTTTCTAAAAATGCTTGTACAAGACGTATTTCTAAAAGTCGCGTAATAACTCATATAAAAAAAGTGCGGAAAACCAAAAGTGTAGTGCAGATAACAATTACCTAAATTTAAACCGGTGTACTAAATTGGGGACCTATTTAAAGTGTGTATCTGAAGATTAATGGACTCAATAATAGCAGGCGTTAGATAATCATATTTGTATTCATCAGCTCGTCTCCGATTCTGAATCTGAATTAGATATAGGAGCTCTTATGCATACTTGTTCAGGTGATACTTCATTCTTGGTTTCTTCCTCTGACTCAGATAGGACAGTCAGTCCAAACTGATTTTTCTCTTCTGAGTCTGAACAGCTTGATTCACTATCACTCAAAGTTTTATTCTTTCTCTCAGCTGCGGTGCCTCCAACTTCTGAGAATCCTTTCATGAGGACTGTCAGAGAGCCCCACATCTCTTTAGTTGTTGTGCAGTTGATCAATTTTTGGAGTATAAAAGTATCAATTGCAGCAGTTATGATGTCCCTGGCTCTTTTGTCCAAGTTAACTAGAATCATCTCATCCTCAGTCAATGTCTTGGATGTGGTTTTGGGAGCATATGGCCCTTCTTGAGTGATTTGAAACATCCTGGGATCCAAAGCTTCCATGTATATTCTAGCTCTAACTTTCCACAGGGGAAGATTTCTCTACAACACATAGCTATTCTTGACTCCATTCTAATGATCCTTAGACACCCGCTGACAAATTTGTTCAAGCTGTTAAGCTTTTCTTTGAACAACCTACCTCTGATACCACTTGTTGTTTAAGGGGTGTCTACTATAGTGGATCACCTGTGAGTTCACTCAACTCAGTGCATCCCAAGGTCACCACCAAGCTCAAACTCACCTAAATCACCACATGTCTTACCCTAATTGAAGTTAAGGGGTCTAGTAGGAAATGAGATGTTACACTGTGCTTCCTGTAGCTGAAGATGTCGATGCCAGCTACTAACTTGATCTTCCTCTTCGATAGAGTGATGGAAGATCACCTTGCTCCTTCTTGCAGAGGAGCTAACTTTCTTTCTCTGTTTTCTTCTTCTTGTTCAGTGAGCAGGAGGAAGAAGACGAGAGCTTCAGCCGTCAATGTAACAGTTGATCTCTTTTGCATGTTTCCGAGAGAGTTTCAAATGTGCCCTAACTCTTCCTTTTGTACATCTCTGATTTTCAACGGCTCTTAGCTGATCTGCTGAGAAGTATTGGAGAAGCTGGTGGACCCCACACAGCTTTTCTGCAACTAGTCCTAGCTGCAGGTCCCGCCGCCCTACTTTTCCGAAGAGAAGGACTGCGCTCGACGAACGCGGAGCACTCTGCGTTCGACGAACCAGCTGTCCCCTACGTTCGACGATCTTGCCAGCTCAGCGCTCGACAAACTTGCCTTGTGTGTCTTCTCAGCGTCTCCGCTGAGACGGCTCCTCGTCTCAACGTTTGTCGAACGGCGTTCAGTGTTCGACGATCTTGCCTTGTGTGTCTTCTCAGCGGCTCCGCTGAGACGGCTCCTCGTCTCAGCGTTTGTCGAACGGCTCCTCGTCTCAGCGTTTGTCGAACGGCGTTCAGCATTCGACGATCTTGCCTTGTGTGTCTTCTCAGCGGCTCCTTCTTTGATCCCGTCTCAGCGGTAGATGAACGACGTTCAGCGTTCGACGAACACGCTGATTCTCAGCGTATAATGAACTTATCAGCGGAGGCACCTTCTTCTCAGCGGATACGTTGAGACGGCTCCTCGTCTCAGCGATTTTGACCCATCGTCTCAGCGGTTCTGCTGAGACTACATCATTTATGGGAGATGATTTCTCCACACTTAAGGGCTTGTTTGACCCTTCCTTTTGAGTCACCTGCACCTGTATATATTACACAAGTAAAGTTCATCAAATACAGAATGTCCTTAGCATTGAGAGTGATGCCTCTTCAAATCAAGGTACTATTGAGGGCAATATACTCAACAATCTCCTCATATTTGAAGAAGGCAGAATATCCCCAATGCTAAGTTACATTAACAATAAAAACCATGTCACAAAAATGATCTGTGTAGCATAGGCCCTATCTCCCTCTTTCTAACATCCTAATCATAGGTTCTTACTTAGCATTGGTCATTTCTCCCCCTTTCTGGTTTCTTCAAACAAAAGGCACAATAAGGGATTTTATTTCAAGGAGATAGGGAAAGAGATAAATGAATCAGTCGCTTTAGCCATGTGAATGCCAAATGCATGAATTTTGGAGTTATTTTAAGATTACACAAACTCGTTCCCTATCATCCTGAGCCCCGCGGTGTGGAGCAATCCAAACCTAAAAGTTTCTCCACTGATTTAGCCAGGACACAGAGGATGTCCTCATCAAAGCAATGAAAATGTAATCCCCAAATGTTAATCTAAGCTGTCATGATATCAGGCTCTCCACTGAGGTATAATCATAGGTCGCACCTTCGTGAAGTCCTCTTAAGATTTAAAAGTAAGGATTAAATGTTGATTATCAATAGGGGCTACCTTACAATCGTGTTGTAGCTTAAGTTGAGTAGAGATAAATGATTTAAAACCCGTGATAGAAGGCCGCCTAAAAGTACATTGAGCAACTAAGCAAAGATCTAAAGGGGAGGCGGCAGCCGGCAACTCAACTTCACTGAAAAAGGAAGCCAACTCCGTGTTAGCACATTGAAAGAGAGGGTGACACAAAATACCAGAGGGAATAATACGAGGTTTAAAGTAGGAGGAAGAAGAAACTATGTTAGCATAAGAGATCGGGAGAGGCGAAGTAACCGGTTGCAGATTTGGCGGGGGATTTGCCATCCAAAATTGCGACCATAGAGATAAGATATGGCGAGAATAATGAGTACTAGCACTAGTAAACGAAAGAAGGGCCGTCAATTTCACCGGAGCAAAATCACCGGTAGCCATAGGAGGCCGTCAATATCACCGGAGCAAAATCACGAATATTGTAATTAAATGTGTAATTTTATAAATATTTACACATTTATTTATATTTATTATCGGGTGGTGTTATATATTCACCAACTATTGCTATATATAAACCGAAATTTAACAAAATTTAGGGCATTTTTAAAGGATATACACAAACCAAATAAAAGCCCTAAAAACTTATTTTCTATTCATTTTGCCTTTTCAGTTTTCCGGATACCTCTCTCCCTCCCGTGCGAATCCTGAAACCCTTCGCCTATCTCTCGCGTGAAGCCTCGCCTCCCCTCCCTCGCTACTAGCAGACGGAAAACGGAGCCGTCGCCGCCTCCCCTCCCCATGGCCGAAAATGAAGGCTTGGCCGTCGAACTCTCACCTTCAAGTTTTTCCTCTTTTGGCCAAGAACGGCCCTCCCCGCTTTCGCACGTGAACCCTCGCCGACGCGAAATGGAGCCGGCTCCGCCTCTCCATGGCTGACGTTGAGCAGATTGGAGAGCCGGGCAAAGCCTCCCAGTCGTGCGAAACCCGAAACTTCTCGCCTCTTTCTAACGTGAAGCATCGCCTCCCCTCCCTCGCTCCAAACCCTCATCTTGTCAAGATTTTCGTCTTTTGGCTTTGGTTAAATTCATGTTGTTATTTTGATTTTTTCCATGCTCATTCTATGCGCAGGTTTTCCTTCCGAAATCAACAGTTCAATGCAAAGAGTGATTCTCTTAGCCCTAGCTAGAAAGAACTAATTAGTACTAGAGAGAGGTTCATTTGACATCTAGAAGAAGAAGCGTATAGGTGTATAAGCATGCATTTAGTTGAGTTCTTTTTTATTTTGAACTGGTCTGTATATAACCATTATGTTTGTGTATAACAAAATTTTATTTGCACTGGTTTGTATATAGTAAAGGTTGTATATAGCCAAAAGCGGTCCATATATAACACCACCCTTATTATATCGCCAATATACAACAACAATATAATTAACTTAGGCGTGATGATTAAATGTTATAACTTGTATTGTCCATGTCATGGGTTCGAATCTCAGCTTTCATCGTAATTAAAAGTAGTATTTATTTATATAAAAACAAGGTTAATTCAAAATGAATAATTAATTAAAAGACTAAATATTACCAACAAAAATTACAATTTATTGGTAAGTTGGAGAGGAATTATTTTCATGCTAAAAATGATTGCAAAATAGAAAGTAATAATTTCCTAACTAGAATTAATTAGTTAGTATTAGCTAAAAAATTATTTTGTTTCTAAATCTTGTTAATTAAAATTAACAATGAATTTTGATATTTTGAAAAGAATTTAGTCCCTTTTTAATCAAGGTTTTTCTTATAGTGTATAACCTCATTGAAATCGTTGGAAGTCGATCAATTCACACCACGGGAGTGTCGTCAATTTGAAGATTTGACAATCTCGTACGCCTTCTCCTGAAGTCGCACAACACTTGATTTGGGAGGAGTCCGAACACTTCTAGGCATGCATCAAGACCTTCACAATATGACATGACCACCTTATCAAGTAATAAGATCGTTTTTTATTCTCTTGTTTGTCACTTGCTTTGGTGGTCATACTGCACTGTGAACTTTGTGATTTGAAACCTTCACTATTTGCAGGCCGAGATCTCAGTTCCAACGAGCACAAAGCATATATCACACATAATTATAAGTGTAAGGTGACAATGTTTACCCTAAACCAAACCAATAGTAAAAGTTTTCGATCCCTTAGCACACAAGATTATTAGCACACAATCATAGATCCAAACCAATCCAATAGTAAAAGCAAATATCACTAAGCCTTGTAGAAGGACAACATTTAATTATAAGTGTAAGGTGACAATGTTTACATGGAAATGTTTATAGATAAATTAAATTGGTAATTACGACCCTTCATTAATAAGAGCATAGTACCATACATAAACACAAGCAGCGAGCAACCGAGCAGAAAACATCAAATATATAAGCAACTCCGAAATAACATACAACATATTTCTTAAATCCATGAAAAGAACAGATCATGCGCAAAGAATGTAACAAATGCAGTTGAGAGCCATGTTGCACCTGCCACCTATGAAAAATTGAGACTCGCTTTTACATGTCGCTGCACAATTGGCGAAGTTGAGGCACGGCCACTTGAAAACTATGCTCTTCAAGTTGCACACCCTCTTCCCTTCGCCGAAACCAGGAAGTCCACCTGGCGGGGCTGCCTCCGACCCCAACTCTTGTCCCAGCACTTCAGCAGCAGATATTCAAATATAAATGTTATGTAGGTGTTGTCTATGATCGAATAATATATTAAAGACGAACAACGGGAAATCAAAAGAAAATATACCATAAGAGTGAGCAGAGACAAGCAGTATGAGAACAAGTGCTGGAAGGATTCTCAACCAGAGGAGCTCAGAGAGGAGCTCAACCAGAGGAGTCTACCGGAGTGGTAGATAGTGGCCAAGCCTTGAGGAGGTCGAAGAGGACAATCGTCCCGCCTGCTCGCTATAAGGAGGGGAACTTCGTGAGTCTGGTTTCCTGCTTCTTCGCAGGACCACTCGATGAGAGGGAACCTGCCTGCTTTGAGGATGCAGCTGGCATCAAGGAGTGGGACGCGGCCATGATCGAGGAGATGAAGGCCCTAGAGAAGAACGAGACATGGGACCTGGTTCCCATGGTGGAGGGCATCAAACCTGTCACCTGTAAATGGGTGTACAAGGTTAAGAAGAGGGTTGATGGAGAAGTGGAGCGGTACAAGGCGAGGCTTGTCGCTCGAGGCTTCTCACAGACCTACGGAGAGGACTACGAGGAGACCTTCAGTCCTGTAGCGAAGATGACGTCGGTGAGGACGATCATTGCTTTGGCGGCGTGCCGAGGATGGAAGCTGTGGCAGCTTGATGTGAATAATGCGTTCCTGTATGGAGAGATCGACAAGGACATATTCATGGTGCAACCGCCTGGATACGTGTCCAAGTCTCAGCCACATCATGTATGCAAGCTGAAGAAGGCCCTCTATGGTCTGAAACAGGCGCCGAGAGCCTGGTATGGGAAGATTGCGGACTACTTGCAATTCTGCGGCTACGATGCCTCAGAATCGGACTCCAGCATGTTCGTGAAGAAGAGTGGAGGTCTTCACGTGCTGGTGCTGCTATACGTCGACGACATGATCGTGACAGGGAACAACCCTGAGGAGGTCGCGACGCTGAGGAAGCAGCTTTCCATACGCTTCGAGATGAAGGATCTTGGTGAACTGCACCATTTCCTTGGCCTCCAAGTAGAGAAGAGAAGAGGCGGGCTGGATGTTTCCCAGAGGGCGTATGCCGAGCGGATCGTCGAAAGATTCGGCATGAAGGAGGGGAAGAGCAGTTCCGTTCCTCTGGAGCCGGGGCTGAAGCTTCGGAAGGAAGAAGGGAGGATTCTTCCTGATCCGAAGATCTTTCGGGCACTGGTGGGGAGTCTTATATACTTGACTATCACGAGGCCGGACATCGCCTTTGCTGTCGGCCGGGTTAGTCGATATATGCAGGAGCCGCGGAAGCCTCATCTGGAGGCAGCCAAGGGGATTCTGAAGTACGTGAAGGGGACCCTTGAGATGGGGTTGTCCTATGAGGAGAAGTCTGACTTCAAGCTGCATGGGTACACGGATGCAGACTACGGAGGTGACGCCGATGATCGCAAGTCGACATCTGGTTACGTGTTCTTGTGTGGAGCAGCTGCTATCTCGTGGTGTAGCAAGAAGCAGGACTCTATTTCCCTTTCTACCACGGAGGCCGAGTACAAGGCGTCGTCCTTAGCAGCTCAGGAGTGTGTCTGGCTAAGGAGACTAGTGGAGGATGTGGATGAGGAGGTCAGCGGACCTACTGTGCTTCGCGGGGACAATGAGAGTGCATTGAAACTGGTAACCAAGCACATAGAGATCGAGCATCACTTCATCAGAGAGAAGGTGCTGAGTAGCTTGATCACTGTGGAGCATGTGCGGAGTGAAGAGAACCTGGCGGATATATTCACGAAGCCCCTATCTGCGGGGCCGTTCCGGAGGCTTCGCTCTTTGCTTGGAGTTGTTGCCGGAGCTCACTTCAAGGGGGAGTGTTAGTTTTTTTGAAGTGAGTAATTGCTGTGAAAGTGGCGACTATCCAGGTGGCGACTATCCAGGTGGCGTCTATCCAGGTGGCGACTATCCAAGTGACGACTATCTAGTGGCGACTATCTAGTGGCGACTATCCAGCTAGCGAGTATCCAGTGGCAAGTATCTCATACTCGCCACCCCCTTGTTTTGCCTATAAATAGAGGGGTACCCCCCCCCCCCCCTAAAGGAGTACCAATTCTGAAAGTGGTGAGTAGAGGCATCAGAAGTGGCGAGTATCATCAACTCTGAGCGAGTTAGAGATACCAGAGTGCTACCTGGCGAGCATCGAACTTGGAGTAAGTTCGGCGAGCTCCCTTGGCGAGTAGCGAGTATCGGCGAAGTGGCGAGCAGCGAGCAGTGAGTGGCGAGCAACGAGCAGAGTAGTGGCGAGCAGCGAGCAGTGAGTGGCGAGCAGTGAGTGGCGAGCAGCGAGCAGTGAGTGGCGAGCAGCGAGCAGTGAGTGGCGAGCAGCGAGCAGAGTAGTGGCGAGTAGCGAGCAGCGAGGTGGCGAGTATCACCAGCGCGGTGTGCTCCGGAGGAGAAGCGGACCTTGTCCGTGACCATAGTCTTACCTTCTATTGGCTGTTGTGATTCAAGTTGGATGCAACTTGTATTCAGCCGTGTGTATTTGTAAATTGGTTGCCTAGTTGTGATATAAAATCTTCTTTGTCCATCGTTGGTTCACTTGATCGATAGCAGACCCGAGAAAATTCAACATATAAGTGTCCTTAAAACCAAACCAATAGTAAAAGTTTTTGATCCCTTAGCACACAAGATTATTAGCACACAATCATAGATCCAAACCAATCCAATAGTAAAAGCAAATATCACTAAGCCCTTGTAGAAGGACAACATTTAATTATAAGTGTAAGGTGACAATGTTTACATGGAAATGTTTATAGATAAATTAAATTGGTAATTACGACCCTTCATTAATAAGAGCATAGTACCATACATAAACACAAGCAGCGAGCAACCGAGCAGAAAACATCAAATATATAAGCAACTCCGAAATAACATACAACATATTTCTTAAATCCATGAAAAGAACAGATCATGCTCAAAGAATGTAACAAATGCAGTTGAGAGCCATGTTGCACCTGCCACCTATGAAAAATTGAGACTCGCTTTTACATGTCGCTGCACAATTGGCGAAGTTGAGGCACGACCACTTGAAAACTATGCTCTTCAAGTTGCACACCCTCTTCCCTTCGCCGAAACCAGGAAGTCCACCTGCCGGGGCTGCCTCCGGCCCCAACTCTTGTCCCAGCACTTCAGCAGCAGATATTCAAATATAAATGTTATGTAGGTGTTCTCTATGACCGAAAAATATATATATTAAAGTCGACAAACAACGGGAAATCAAAAGAAAATATACCATAAGAGTGAGCAGAGACAAGCAGTATGAGAACAAGTGTGGAAGGATTCTCTTGTTGAACTCCATTGATTCTTGCTAATACACGGCTGCTTTCTTTTCCTTACAAACAGTTTGCTCAGCATGGGTTTATATAAGAAAAAGCTGAAGGCATTTTTGGTATTTCACATTTTTCAATCTTGACAAATTTGCATAGGCTCGATCACGAGGTCAATATTGATGAATTTGCATATCAAAATTTGACAAATTAAGGGCACCTGGTCAATATTTTCATAAAAAAATATCTGCAAAAATACAAAGAAGAAAGACGAATGGGGAAAGAACTCATCTTTCAATCTCTCTGCCTTTTTTATCTTTTGTTATATACTATGTTATATTATATTTTAAGGTTTCCATAGTTTATATAGATCTACATGCACAAAGGTGTACGACTTTGTGTTCGCCAAGGGGGTCACTTGAGACTCGGGTATAGGCGAAACATGCCGGCGAGGCGAGTAGGGGCCCGCCGCCTTGCGACGAGCGGTTCGCGAGGGCGAGGCGTGCGGGGGCTAGCCACCTTGCGACGAGCGGGTCACAAGGGCGAGGTGAGCGAGGGCTCCCCGCCTTGTGCCGAGTGGATCGGAAGTAGTCTCACGCTCGCCTAGTTAGGTCGCAAGGAAGGAGGTGACCGCCGACTTCATCAGCCCCCGGGATTTTGGTGCAATATATTATTCATATTTATTCAGGTCTGTCTGTCTAGCTGTACAACCCCGTATTCATCGAGTGGGACCCCAGGCCCCAGAATCCAAAGGATGAACAAAGCATCAGGAGGGCATTTGCCCAAGTCAGAGGGGCATTCACTCAGGCTAATAGAGGGTGCGAGTGCATTCTTCATCAAGCACTCGCCCATCCAGGTTTTTGGATGCGCGGCCCCCCCAGGCGAATGAGGGGCAGAACCCCACTCGTCCGGAAGGCCAAGGATATAGCGAGTGGTGCCTTCACGGACCACTCACATAGTAAGATCTAGAGAACCAGGTGTGTGGGAAGTTAGGCGAGTGGTGCCTTCACAGACCACTCGCCCATTGGGGCCTAGAGGTGAATTTACCTAGATACCCTATGTGGGTTACCAATAGCCCTTCAGAACAGTAGAGTTTGACTGTTAGCAGACCAGTTTGGGGTGCGTTTAGCAAAACTAAAAGGGGGAGTTACGCTATTAGCAGACTAGAAGAGAAAACTATATATAGAACCTGAAGGGCACCTTTGGAGAAGATCCGTTTTTTGGCTTCCTCCTCCTTAGGACGTCTTTGGTTAGCTCCTCAGGCTCTCCAAGGTGCCCGACTTCGGCTTTGGCTTGGGAGGGGAAACGTTCTAAGATCTTTCAGGTGTGTGGTGGGACCTCCAGGCTGCAGCCAAGGGTCGGTGTCTAGTTCTAACTCTCTGATCAAGTTCTTCCGCGGGATCAGTAGGTGCTAGCTACCCCCCTATTAGGAGTCCAAACAAATGAATTATTTACTTTTTATGTTTTTTTTATAATATAGTAAATATGAATATTTGCAAGCACATATTATATTTATCTATTGTTATTATTTAGGGACTCCAACAATTCCACGGCCCCCTCCCCGTAAAGCATATACAACAAAGAAAGGGTGTTTATGTCTAGAGTGATGGTCCCGGTCAAGGATAGGTTGAGTTACATGCAATTCATGTTGGAATAATTTTTCTGTATTCCTATATTAATATACAAAATAATATATTTTTCGGTTTTTAAAACTTTGCAGAAACAACAATATCAAAATTGTATGATGGAGGTGAGAAATAAAAGAGAGTAAGATATAGGTTAGAATCAAGCCTGGGTAAGGCGTGTGGTCACTGCCCTAAAGAAGTTGCACCACCCTCCGGCAGGGCTTTCAACCGATGCTCACTCCTCCAAGGTACAACACCCGGCTAGATCCCGAAAGCTCAGATGTGCGCGGACACCGAAGAAGCACAGAGCACCCAAACTTCCACTTGATGAAGCAAATGTAAAGAAAATGAAATCGCGAGAACGAGTGAGAGCAAGAGAGAGAGCAGAAACGGCTGTGAATTGAATTGCAGAAAAGAACCCTTTTATATTCAGACTGCAAGACTCCTCTAAAATAGGATCTCATAAAACGGCAAAGAAAGAGGTCACGACGAGACTACACAACGACACAACTTATCGTCGAGACTAGTCTTCTATTCGACGACAAAACGTGTCGAGACCGAGATTGACGACGATACAACTTATCGTCGAGACTTGCAATCTACGATACTACCTGTTGACGACGATACGACCTGTTCACGACGATACAACTTATCGTCGAGACACGCAATCGACGATACGACCTGTCGTCGTCGATCTGAATCAATTCGTCGACCGCAGAGACATGGTCAACCGCTGAGACGGAAGATCGTCGATCGTCGACCGAAGAAAGCATTTCGTCGAGCGCAGAACCGCTGAGACTGATGTTCGTCGAACGCAGCATGCCGTTCGTCGAACGCAAGAATCATTTCGTCGAGCGCAGAACCGCTGAGACTGAAGTTCGTCGAACGCAGCATGTCGTTCGTCGAACGCAGGATGGAACACAAAACCGAATAAAAGGACTAAAACTATTTTGTACAAAAAATACAATTCAATTCAATTATTCCCCAAATCCCAAATCCGAAATCCGGATCCGGTCCGGTGCGTGCGCGTATGTGGTTCATAGTTTCTCCTTATGTTCTTTTGAACAAATAAGAAAAAGTGAAAACAAATATATACTCTTTAGCTAGAAAGCAAATGAGCATGGTGGGACTAATGAGTTCATCCTTTCATTCATGAAAGGTTTCCCTCCAAATAATTTGGGTTCCCTCCAATTTTGGTTTGGAGCTTTTCATCAAATATGAATAGCCATACACCAAACACCATAAAAGATCTAACAAAACATTATAAATAAATGTTTTTAAGATATAAAATTTCTAACAATCCCCCACAAAAACAAAAAACAAAAAGTGAACTTCATAAGTTATGATATTAGTAATAATAAATAAAATCAAATACAAATTTGCTTCATCAAGTTGTATCAATTGCAATGGGTATAGGTGGAATGGTTACCTTGAACCTATACTTAGTACTTACTTCCCCCACCGGTGAATATAATGTGTCAAAGGCTTTGAATTATAAACTTTTAACCGGTAAGTTAGATAAGCACACAAAAGATTGGTTGTTCATTGGGTTATGGCGGTGGGCGCGTTAATGGCCATGCGCAATCCTTGATTTTTAATGAGAGTTATTTTGGGTTCAGCCCGGATCCCAAATTTGCGGCCTCACAACAACCCCCACATAGGTGGTGCCTCAAGAGATATTTCGTAACTAATATCTCGCAAAGATATATGCCTTTGGCAACCATTAAGAACTTTAAAGTTCATCCTAAACTGTTACGTAGAGCACAACATCCTAGGAATGGGGAGAAGGTTTTCTCAACCTTTTAAATTTGTGCTCTCAACTATGCTACATCAACGGCTTCGTTTCTACCACATTGAACCCACTTCATGGGATCTCCAATCACATGAGTTGGGTATCCACCGTTGGTAGCAAATTATGTGGGCTTAAGCCCCATTGCCCTCGATGACAACAATATCTCCCTTCGGGATAATCCTTTGGTAAGATTATAGCCAGATTCAATTCTGACTTTACGTAATTTAGTGATATCACTTCTTTTCTTCTTTGCTTCACGGACTTGTACCTGATTCTCATAAACTTATTCATTTTTGCATTAGTATTATTTGAAGAAGTTAAATCAATCACAGATTTATTATCACAATGCAAAGAAATGGCAGGTATAAGTTTTCTAACTAAAGGAATTTCAGTAAGTAAATTCTTAAGCTATTCGGCTTCGGCACACGTAGTGTCTAAAGCTATCAACTCGGATTCCATGGTACTTCTTGAAATCACAGTTTGTTTTGTAGAAGCCCATGAAATGGCGGCTCCTCCAAGTAGGAAAACATAGCCGGTAGTAGACTTAACGTCTAAGGAATCAGTTACCCAATTGACATCTGAATATCCTTCCAAAACTTCGGGATAACCCATATACACTATGTTATAGTCTAAAGTTCCGCGAAGATATTTAAAGATTCTATTTAAGGCAATCCAGTGATCATCACTTGGATTGCTAGTATATCTACTAAGCCTGCCTACAACATACGAAATATCGGGCCTAGTGCGATTAGCAATATAAAGCAGTGACCCTATCATTTGTGCATACCTATGTTGGTCAATAGGTTCACCTAAATTCTTACATAACTTAATGCTAGCGTCATAAGGAGTAGAAGCAGGTGTGGAGTCAAATAGATTGAATTTATGTAACATTTTCTCAATCGAGTGAGAAAGAGATAATGAAACATTGGAATCTGATTTAGCTAATTTCATTCCCAAAATGACATTAGCTTCTCCTAAATCTTTCATATCAAATTTAGATGATAAATTATTTTTAATATTATTAACAATTTTAATTGAGCTTCCAAAGATTAAAATGTCATCTACATAGAGACATAAAATCACATATTCATTTTCTTCTTGTTTTGCATAAATGCATTTATCATATTCGTTAGATATAAATCCAAATGATAATACTACGGAGTCAAATTTTTGGTGCCATTGTTTTGGTGCTTGTTTTAGACCATACAAAGATTTAATTAGCTTACATACTTTGGTTTCTTGTCCTTTAACTACAAAACCTTCGGGTTGAGACATATATACTTCTTCATCTAAGTCTCCATGCAAGAAAGCGATTTTTACGTCCATTTGAGGAATAATTAATTTATGGATCGAAGCTAAGGCTACTAGAACGCGAAGGGATGTAATCCTAGCTACGGGAGCATAGGTATCCAAATAATCTATCCCTTGTTTTTGCGCATAGCCTTTAGCAACAAGACGAGCCTTATATTTTTCTATGGCACCGTCGGGATTTAATTTCTTCCTGAAGATCCATCTACATTTAATTACTAACATTAATTTTTTATATACAAAAAAAATCAATATGCTGTAATCCTCTCCCTTAACATACTGTACAACAACAGTGCACTGGACAAGCTTCGAGAGAGAATACATTTCTCCAAACAGATTCACTAAGACTTCATCTCTAGTCCGCACATGTGGCTCCTTCATCCACCAAAGTCTTGAACTGCAGCCACCCATAGTTCATGTGAACCATGGCTTCTTTCATCACCTTCATTCATCAATTCAGTGAAATTCAATGTTAGAACATATGGATATAAAATGAAGGATTTAAAAAGTCATAATTATATGGAGTTTACCTGTTTCTTAAATTTCTTTTTCTTCAAAACTTGAAAGAACACTTCTACCTATGTTTGAAATGAATTACAAAAACAAAAAAGAAATGTTTTATTCATTAGAGAAAAAAATAACACATTTATCATCTTTTTGAATACTTACTTTAGATAAATCGCTAAGTGAGGTGTCTTGCTGTTTTGTGTTTTGCCAAAAGAATCTTAAATCTGTTATCAAAAATATGGCTAATTGATGCGTAAATAAATATGTGCACACAAGCAAATAAATACACACACAATTCATTGACAGAGAGTGTATGAGTAATAGAAGTATGTACTAGGTGTTATTAGTTGTTACTCAAATAGTAAAAAGGAATTTTAAAAAGCATTAAAATAAGAGTTAAACTATCATAAGTACTTAATAGTAAATATTAAGTTTGTTAAACATAATTGTTTAATATTGTATTCGCCCCCCATTTGGGCTTAAATATTACAATGGGAAATAAAAATATATATAAATAATTATGAAAAAGCCAGCCCTTCTACTCTCCCCCGTGTCCATGATCCCCGCCATGATCCATGTCGGTTGGATGTTCCAACTCGCCAACGCGATTGTCGACCGCCTGGACGTGATCTACAACCTCGTAAAGTTTGTTCTCTATGTTGTCGGCGCGATTGTCGACCGCCTGGATGTGATCTGCAAAATCGTCAAGTTTGTTCTCTATGTTGTCGACACGGCGCACAACATTTCCGACAGCTTTTTGAACAATACCCACTTTCCTCTCCAGCCCGGGCTCCGAAGGGTAAAAGACGTGTCCTATAAAAAATAGCATAAAAGTTATAAATAAAAACTATATTAACTTGTCTATTAATAATGGAAAAAATATTTAATCACCTCTTTCTTCCATTTGTTCTTGTCTTTCAGAAATAGTCTTGTGCAAGAGTACTATTAGCTTTTTGTCATACATAGAGTGGCCGTCCAGCTTACAAGCCTCACTGGCCGACTCAAATGTAGTAAATGCTATAACTGCTTGGACTCCTTGAGGAGATACTAACATCTAAATAATAAGTAAAAAATAAGAGCACAGAAATAAGGCAAAAATAAGTGCCGGGGGAGAGAGAGAGAGAGAGAGAGAGAGAGAGAGAGGACAGAGAATGGAGATCAAATACAACCTCCACATGCATTATTTCTCCAAAATGTTCGAACAACTCACGCAGCTCCTGCTCGCTTACTTTCTCTGCATCGATATTGCTTACAACCACTCGGAAATTGTAAGCCACCATTGTAGTTGGGAGTTCGAAATAGATAACGTTGGGTTGTTTTATTTATAGAAGATGAAACCAGCCACCCCCTCGTCCTGCTACTGTCCTGCTACTGCGTGAAAAATCAAAACTTTCTGCCCAAATCGTCCGGCAGCTGGATTCATATTTCTTTTCTTCATATAAAATAGCTGTGTTCTACTGTCCTGCTACTGCGTGAAAAATCAAAAACTTTCTGCCCAAATCGTCCGACAACTGATTTTATATTTCTTTTCTTCATATAAAATAGCTGTCTTTACTTATTCTGGTTTTTTTATTGCACCGCGGTTCGATTTGCGATTTTATATTTCTTTTCTTCATGATTTGCGGTGCGGTGCGGTTAGATTGAATTTATGTAACATTTTCTCAATCGAGTGAGAAAGAGATAATGAAACATTGGAATCTGATTTAGCTAATTTCATTCCCAAAATGACATTAGCTTCTCCTAAATCTTTCATATCAAATTTAGATGATAAATTATTTTTAATATTATTAACAATTTTAATTGAGCTTCCAAAGATTAAAATGTCATCTACATAGAGACATAAAATCACATATTCATTTTCTTCTTGTTTTGCATAAATGCATTTATCATATTCGTTAGATATAAATCCAAATGATAATACTACGGAGTCAAATTTTTGGTGTCATTGTTTTGGTGCTTGTTTTAGACCATACAGAGATTTAATTAGCTTACATACTTTGGTTTCTTGTCCTTTAACTACAAAACCTTCGGGTCGAGACATATAGACTTCTTCATCTAAGTCTCCATGCAAGAAAGCGATTTTTACGTCCATTTGATGAATAATTAATTTATGGATCGAAGCTAAGGCTACTAGAACGCGAATGGATGTAATCCTAGCTACGGGAGCATAGGTATCCAAATAACCTATCCCTTGTTTTTGCGCATAGCCTTTAGCAACAAGGCGAGCCTTATATTTTTCTATGGAACCGTCGGGATTTAATTTCTTCCTGAAGATCCATCTACAACCTGTGGCTCAACTCCAAAGCAAGAACCTATGATCCATTTAAACTGACTCACATGAATTTTAAGTTCAACTGCAATATCGCTAGAAGCGAGGTCCTACAATTCACAGTAAACAAATCAACATCTTTTAAAGGGAATAAGATCCTCTCCATTTGAAGTGAAATGAATAGCATCCATTTCATAAAGTCAGTTCCATATACATTTCAACTCAGGTGGACTAATTAATACCTGCCAACATTTTGCTCGAACAAAGATCGGACCTTTTTTTTTTCTACTTCAAATTTAATATCCAAAAGAACAAAAGGAAGTCTTTTATTTGCAAATCTCTCGCAGGAATTTACAATTGTTTCCGAATGAACTAACTATACATGCAAAAATTAAAAAAAAAATAAAACTTTGAAAGGAGAACTAGAACTACCGCGGTACTGATGCCTGGTCAGCCGAAGATCGCGCCAACCCGCCTCTGTATGCAGCAGCATGCCTCCGATCATGAGATCTAGAAAGGTTTCCTTCGCCGGGCCTCGGCACTTCACCATGGGTCAGGTACACCGGCCCGTGCGGTCCATGCTCGGGAACATCAGTGGACGGCCTATATCTAACACCCTGGTCATATGGACCAGCTGGACCGACGCCATTGGAACCGACGCCCTGGGGAGGATGCATCCCATACGCCGGATTTGCCGATCTAAACGGCGAAGATCCGAATGAGCTATTCTGGGCTTGATGAGGGGGGGCGGCCTGATAGGACTCGCGGTTTCTTTCAGTCCGACCATCGGATCCGGAAGATCGATCGGGTCTCGGGCTCGGCCTTTCGCTCTGATTTCTCCCGTGGCTGCGACCATAGGTTCTTGCTTTGGAGTTGATCCAGTTTCCATCTATCAAATTACCTATGCACCTTGTGATGATTAAATGTTATAACTTGTATTGTCCATGTCATGGGTTCGAATCTCAGCTTTCATCGTAATTAAAAGTAGTATTTATTTAGGGTGCTGTTATAAGCAAACCTTTTTTGGTTGCTAGTAAACCAATTTCTATGAGTTATTACGTGTCTTTTGAAAATACGCCTTGTACATGCATTCTTAGGAAAAGTGTCCAACACAAAAATTGTAGATCTCGTCGAGATCTACAACTTTCGTGTTGGACACTTTTCCTAAAAATGCATGTACAAGGCGTATTTTCTTGTTATTTTCAAAAATTCACTATATTTACGATCATGACGATTTTAGGGCCTTGCGCGTGCATTTTTAGGAAAAGTGTTCAATACGAAAGTTGTAGATCTCGACGAGATCTACAATTTTTGTGTTAAACACTTTTCCTAAAAATATATGTACAAAACCTATTTTCAAAAGGCACGTAATAACTCATAGAAATTGGTTTGCTAGCAACCAAAAGGGGTTGGCTTATAATAGCACCCTTTATTTATATAAAAATAATGTTAATTCAACATGAATAATTAAATAAAAGATTAAATATTACCAACAAAATTTACAATTTATTGTTAAGTTGGAGAGGAATTATTTTCATGCTAAAAATGATTGCAAAATAGAAAGTAATAATTTCCTAACTAGAATTAATTAGTTCATATTACCTAGAAAATCATTTTGTTTCTAAATCTTATTAATTCAAACCACACGAGTGTCGTCCATTTTAAGATTTGACGAGCTCGTCTGCCTTCTCCCGAAGTCGCACAACACTTGATTTGGGAGGAGTCCGAACACTTCTAGGCATGCATCAAGACCTTCACAATATAACACGACCACCTCCACCTTATCAAGTAATAAGATCGCTTTTTGTTCTCTTGTTTGTCACTTGCTTTGGTGGTCATACTGCACTGTGAACTTTGTAATCTAAAACCTTCACAACTTGCAGGACGAGATCTCAGTTCCAACGAGCACAAAGCAAATATCACTCATATAAGTGTCCTTAAAACCAAACCAATAGTAAAAGTTTTCGATCCCTTAGCACACAAGATTATTAGCACACAATCATAGATCCAAACCAATCCAATAGTAAAAGCAAATATCACTAAGCCCTTGTAGAAGGACAACATTTAATAATAAGTGTAAGGTGACAATGTTTACATGGAAATGTTTATAGATAAATTAAATTGGTAATTACGACCCTTCATTAATAAGAGCATAGTACCATACATAGTTAAACACAAGCAGCGAGCAACCGAGCACAAAACATCAAATATATAAGCAAATCCGAAATAACATACAACATATTTCTTAAATCCATGAAAAGAACAGATCATGCGCAAAGAATGTAACAAATGCAGTTGAGAGCCATGTTGCACCTGCCACCTATAAAAAATTGAGACTCGCTTTTACATGTCGCTGCGCAATTGGCGAAGTTGAGGCACGGCCACTTGAAAACTATGCTCTTCAAGTTGCACACCCTCTTCCCTTCGCCGAAACCAGGAAGTCCACCTGGCGGGGCTGCCTCCGGCCCCAACTCTTGTCCCAGCACTTCAGCAGCAGATATTCAAATATAAATGTTATGTAGGTGTTGTCTATGACCGAAAAATATATATATTAAAGTCGACAAACAACGGGAAATCAAAAGAAAAAATACCATAAGAGTGAGCAGAGACAAGCAGTATGAGAACAAGTGCTGGAAGGATTCTCTTGTTGAACTCCATTGATTCTTGCTAATACACGGCTGCTTTCTTTTCCTTACAAACAGTTTGCTCAGCATGGGTTTATATAAGAAAAAGCTGAAGGCAGTTTTGGTATTTCACATTTTTCAATCTTGACAAATTTGCATAGGCTCGATCACGAGGTCAATATTGATGAATTTGCATATCAAAATTTGACAAATTAAGGGCACCTGGTCAATATTTTCATAAAAAAATATCTGCAAAAATACAAAGAAGAAAGACGAATGGGGAAAGAACTCATCTTTCAATCTCTCTGCCTTTTTTATCTTTTGTTATATACTATGTTATATTATATTTTAAGGTTTCCATAGTTTATATAGATCTACATGCACAAAGGTGTACAACTTTGTGTTCGCCAAGGGGGTCACTTGAGACTCGGGTATAGGCGAAACATGCCGGCGAGGCGAGTAGGGGCCCGCCGCCTTGCGACGAGCGGTTCGCGAGGGCGAGGCGTGCGGGGGCTAGCCACCTTGCGACGAGCGGGTCACAAGGGCGAGGTGAGCGAGGGCTCCCCGCCTTGTGCCGAGTGGATCGGAAGTAGTCTCACGCTCGCCTAGTTAGGTCGCAAGGAAGGAGGTGACCGCCGACTTCATCAGCCCCCGGGATTTTGGTGCAATATATTATTCATATTTATTCAGGTCTGTCTGTCTAGCTGTACAACCCCGTATTCATCGAGTGGGACCCCAGGCCCCAGAATCCAAAGGATGAACAAAGCATCAGGAGGGCATTTGCCCAAGTCAGAGGGGCATTCACTCAGGCTAATAGAGGGTGCGAGTGCATTCTTCATCAAGCACTCGCCCATCCAGGTTTTTGGATGCGCGGCCCCCCCAGGCGAATGAGGGGCAGAACCCCACTCGTCCGGAAGGCCAAGGATATAGCGAGTGGTGCCTTCACGGACCACTCACATAGTAAGATCTAGAGAACCAGGTGTGTGGGAAGTTAGGCGAGTGGTGCCTTCACAGACCACTCGCCCATTGGGGCCTAGAGGTGAATTTACCTAGATACCCTATGTGGGTTACCAATAGCCCTTCAGAACAGTAGAGTTTGACTGTTAGCAGACCAGTTTGGGGTGCGTTTAGCAAAACTAAAAGGGGGAGTTACGCTATTAGCAGACTAGAAGAGAAAACTATATATAGAACCTGAAGGGCACCTTTGGAGAAGATCCGTTTTTTGGCTTCCTCCTCCTTAGGACGTCTTTGGTTAGCTCCTCAGGCTCTCCAAGGTGCCCGACTTCGGCTTTGGCTTGGGAGGGGAAACGTTCTAAGATCTTTCAGGTGTGTGGTGGGACCTCCAGGCTGCAGCCAAGGGTCGGTGTCTAGTTCTAACTCTCTGATCAAGTTCTTCCGCGGGATCAGTAGGTGCTAGCTACCCCCCTATTAGGAGTCCAAACAAATGAATTATTTACTTTTTATGTTTTTTTTATAATATAGTAAATATGAATATTTGCAAGCACATATTATATTTATCTATTGTTATTATTTAGGGACTCCAACAATTCCACGGCCCCCTCCCCGTAAAGCATATACAACAAAGAAAGGGTGTTTATGTCTAGAGTGATGGTCCCGGTCAAGGATAGGTTGAGTTACATGCAATTCATGTTGGAATAATTTTTCTGTATTCCTATATTAATATACAAAATAATATATTTTTCGGTTTTTAAAACTTTGCAGAAACAACAATATCAAAATTGTATGATGGAGGTGAGAAATAAAAGAGAGTAAGATATAGGTTAGAATCAAGCCTGGGTAAGGCGTGTGGTCACTGCCCTAAAGAAGTTGCACCACCCTCCGGCAGGGCTTTCAACCGATGCTCACTCCTCCAAGGTACAACACCCGGCTAGATCCCGAAAGCTCAGATGTGCGCGGACACCGAAGAAGCACAGAGCACCCAAACTTCCACTTGATGAAGCAAATGTAAAGAAAATGAAATCGCGAGAACGAGTGAGAGCAAGAGAGAGAGCAGAAACGGCTGTGAATTGAATTGCAGAAAAGAACCCTTTTATATTCAGACTGCAAGACTCCTCTAAAATAGGATCTCATAAAACGGCAAAGAAAGAGGTCACGACGAGACTACACAACGACACAACTTATCGTCGAGACTAGTCTTCTATTCGACGACAAAACGTGTCGAGACCGAGATTGACGACGATACAACTTATCGTCGAGACTTGCAATCTACGATACTACCTGTTGACGACGATACGACCTGTTCACGACGATACAACTTATCGTCGAGACACGCAATCGACGATACGACCTGTCGTCGTCGATCTGAATCAATTCGTCGACCGCAGAGACATGGTCAACCGCTGAGACGGAAGATCGTCGATCGTCGACCGAAGAAAGCATTTCGTCGAGCGCAGAACCGCTGAGACTGATGTTCGTCGAACGCAGCATGCCGTTCGTCGAACGCAAGAATCATTTCGTCGAGCGCAGAACCGCTGAGACTGAAGTTCGTCGAACGCAGCATGTCGTTCGTCGAACGCAGGATGGAACACAAAACCGAATAAAAGGACTAAAACTATTTTGTACAAAAAATACAATTCAATTCAATTATTCCCCAAATCCCAAATCCGAAATCCGGATCCGGTCCGGTGCGTGCGCGTATGTGGTTCATAGTTTCTCCTTATGTTCTTTTGAACAAATAAGAAAAAGTGAAAACAAATATATACTCTTTAGCTAGAAAGCAAATGAGCATGGTGGGACTAATGAGTTCATCCTTTCATTCATGAAAGGTTTCCCTCCAAATAATTTGGGTTCCCTCCAATTTTGGTTTGGAGCTTTTCATCAAATATGAATAGCCATACACCAAACACCATAAAAGATCTAACAAAACATTATAAATAAATGTTTTTAAGATATAAAATTTCTAACAATCCCCCACAAAAACGAAAAACAAAAAGTGAACTTCATAAGTTATGATATTAGTAATAATAAATAAAATCAAATACAAATTTGCTTCATCAAGTTGTATCAATTGCAATGGGTATAGGTGGAATGGTTACCTTGAACCTATACTTAGTACTTACTTCCCCCACCGATGAATATAATGTGTCAAAGGCTTTGAATTATAAACTTTTAACCGGTAAGTTAGATAAGCACACAAAAGATTGGTTGTTCATTGGGTTATGGCGGTGGGCGCGTTAATGGCCATGCGCAATCCTTGATTTTTAATGAGAGTTATTTTGGGTTCAGCCCGGATCCCAAATTTGCGGCCTCACAACAACCCCCACATAGGTGGTGCCTCAAGAGATATTTCGTAACTAATATCTCGCAAAGATATATGCCTTTGGCAACCATTAAGAACTTTAAAGTTCATCCTAAACTGTTACGTAGAGCACAACATCCTAGGAATGGGGAGAAGGTTTTCTCAACCTTTTAAATTTGTGCTCTCAACTATGCTACATCAACGGCTTCGTTTCTACCACATTGAACCCACTTCATGGGATCTCCAATCACATGAGTTGGGTATCCACCGTTGGTAGCAAATTATGTGGGCTTAAGCCCCATTGCCCTCGATGACAACAATATCTCCCTTCGGGATAATCCTTTGGTAAGATTATAGCCAGATTCAATTCTGACTTTACGTAATTTAGTGATATCACTTCTTTTCTTCTTTGCTTCACGGACTTGTACCTGATTCTCATAAACTTATTCATTTTTGCATTAGTATTATTTGAAGAAGTTAAATCAATCACAGATTTATTATCACAATGCAAAGAAATGGCAGGTATAAGTTTTCTAACTAAAGGAATTTCAGTAAGTAAATTCTTAAGCTATTCGGCTTCGGCACACGTAGTGTCTAAAGCTATCAACTCGGATTCCATGGTACTTCTTGAAATCACAGTTTGTTTTGTAGAAGCCCATGAAATGGCGGCTCCTCCAAGTAGGAAAACATAGCCGGTAGTAGACTTAACGTCTAAGGAATCAGTTACCCAATTGACATCTGAATATCCTTCCAAAACTTCGGGATAACCCATATACACTATGTTATAGTCTAAAGTTCCGCGAAGATATTTAAAGATTCTATTTAAGGCAATCCAGTGATCATCACTTGGATTGCTAGTATATCTACTAAGCCTGCCTACAACATACGAAATATCGGGCCTAGTGCGATTAGCAATATAAAGCAGTGACCCTATCATTTGTGCATACCTATGTTGGTCAATAGGTTCACCTAAATTCTTACATAACTTAATGCTAGCGTCATAAGGAGTAGAAGCAGGTGTGGAGTCAAATAGATTGAATTTATGTAACATTTTCTCAATCGAGTGAGAAAGAGATAATGAAACATTGGAATCTGATTTAGCTAATTTCATTCCCAAAATGACATTAGCTTCTCCTAAATCTTTCATATCAAATTTAGATGATAAATTATTTTTAATATTATTAACAATTTTAATTGAGCTTCCAAAGATTAAAATGTCATCTACATAGAGACATAAAATCACATATTCATTTTCTTCTTGTTTTGCATAAATGCATTTATCATATTCGTTAGATATAAATCCAAATGATAATACTACGGAGTCAAATTTTTGGTGCCATTGTTTTGGTGCTTGTTTTAGACCATACAAAGATTTAATTAGCTTACATACTTTGGTTTCTTGTCCTTTAACTACAAAACCTTCGGGTTGAGACATATATACTTCTTCATCTAAGTCTCCATGCAAGAAAGCGATTTTTACGTCCATTTGAGGAATAATTAATTTATGGATCGAAGCTAAGGCTACTAGAACGCGAAGGGATGTAATCCTAGCTACGGGAGCATAGGTATCCAAATAATCTATCCCTTGTTTTTGCGCATAGCCTTTAGCAACAAGACGAGCCTTATATTTTTCTATGGCACCGTCGGGATTTAATTTCTTCCTGAAGATCCATCTACATTTAATTACTAACATTAATTTTTTATATACAAAAAAAATCAATATGCTGTAATCCTCTCCCTTAACATACTGTACAACAACAGTGCACTGGACAAGCTTCGAGAGAGAATACATTTCTCCAAACAGATTCACTAAGACTTCATCTCTAGTCCGCACATGTGGCTCCTTCATCCACCAAAGTCTTGAACTGCAGCCACCCATAGTTCATGTGAACCATGGCTTCTTTCATCACCTTCATTCATCAATTCAGTGAAATTCAATGTTAGAACATATGGATATAAAATGAAGGATTTAAAAAGTCATAATTATATGGAGTTTACCTGTTTCTTAAATTTCTTTTTCTTCAAAACTTGAAAGAACACTTCTACCTATGTTTGAAATGAATTACAAAAACAAAAAAGAAATGTTTTATTCATTAGAGAAAAAAATAACACATTTATCATCTTTTTGAATACTTACTTTAGATAAATCGCTAAGTGAGGTGTCTTGCTGTTTTGTGTTTTGCCAAAAGAATCTTAAATCTGTTATCAAAAATATGGCTAATTGATGCGTAAATAAATATGTGCACACAAGCAAATAAATACACACACAATTCATTGACAGAGAGTGTATGAGTAATAGAAGTATGTACTAGGTGTTATTAGTTGTTACTCAAATAGTAAAAAGGAATTTTAAAAAGCATTAAAATAAGAGTTAAACTATCATAAGTACTTAATAGTAAATATTAAGTTTGTTAAACATAATTGTTTAATATTGTATTCGCCCCCCATTTGGGCTTAAATATTACAATGGGAAATAAAAATATATATAAATAATTATGAAAAAGCCAGCCCTTCTACTCTCCCCCGTGTCCATGATCCCCGCCATGATCCATGTCGGTTGGATGTTCCAACTCGCCAACGCGATTGTCGACCGCCTGGACGTGATCTACAACCTCGTAAAGTTTGTTCTCTATGTTGTCGGCGCGATTGTCGACCGCCTGGATGTGATCTGCAAAATCGTCAAGTTTGTTCTCTATGTTGTCGACACGGCGCACAACATTTCCGACAGCTTTTTGAACAATACCCACTTTCCTCTCCAGCCCGGGCTCCGAAGGGTAAAAGACGTGTCCTATAAAAAATAGCATAAAAGTTATAAATAAAAACTATATTAACTTGTCTATTAATAATGGAAAAAATATTTAATCACCTCTTTCTTCCATTTGTTCTTGTCTTTCAGAAATAGTCTTGTGCAAGAGTACTATTAGCTTTTTGTCATACATAGAGTGGCCGTCCAGCTTACAAGCCTCACTGGCCGACTCAAATGTAGTAAATGCTATAACTGCTTGGACTCCTTGAGGAGATACTAACATCTAAATAATAAGTAAAAAATAAGAGCACAGAAATAAGGCAAAAATAAGTGCCGGGGGAGAGAGAGAGAGAGAGAGAGAGAGAGAGGACAGAGAATGGAGATCAAATACAACCTCCACATGCATTATTTCTCCAAAATGTTCGAACAACTCACGCAGCTCCTGCTCGCTTACTTTCTCTGCATCGATATTGCTTACAACCACTCGGAAATTGTAAGCCACCATTGTAGTTGGGAGTTCGAAATAGATAACGTTGGGTTGTTTTATTTATAGAAGATGAAACCAGCCACCCCCTCGTCCTGCTACTGTCCTGCTACTGCGTGAAAAATCAAAACTTTCTGCCCAAATCGTCCGGCAGCTGGATTCATATTTCTTTTCTTCATATAAAATAGCTGTGTTCTACTGTCCTGCTACTGCGTGAAAAATCAAAAACTTTCTGCCCAAATCGTCCGACAACTGATTTTATATTTCTTTTCTTCATATAAAATAGCTGTCTTTACTTATTCTGGTTTTTTTATTGCACCGCGGTTCGATTTGCGATTTTATATTTCTTTTCTTCATGATTTGCGGTGCGGTGCGGTTAGATTGAATTTATGTAACATTTTCTCAATCGAGTGAGAAAGAGATAATGAAACATTGGAATCTGATTTAGCTAATTTCATTCCCAAAATGACATTAGCTTCTCCTAAATCTTTCATATCAAATTTAGATGATAAATTATTTTTAATATTATTAACAATTTTAATTGAGCTTCCAAAGATTAAAATGTCATCTACATAGAGACATAAAATCACATATTCATTTTCTTCTTGTTTTGCATAAATGCATTTATCATATTCGTTAGATATAAATCCAAATGATAATACTACGGAGTCAAATTTTTGGTGTCATTGTTTTGGTGCTTGTTTTAGACCATACAGAGATTTAATTAGCTTACATACTTTGGTTTCTTGTCCTTTAACTACAAAACCTTCGGGTCGAGACATATAGACTTCTTCATCTAAGTCTCCATGCAAGAAAGCGATTTTTACGTCCATTTGATGAATAATTAATTTATGGATCGAAGCTAAGGCTACTAGAACGCGAATGGATGTAATCCTAGCTACGGGAGCATAGGTATCCAAATAACCTATCCCTTGTTTTTGCGCATAGCCTTTAGCAACAAGGCGAGCCTTATATTTTTCTATGGAACCGTCGGGATTTAATTTCTTCCTGAAGATCCATCTACAACCTGTGGCTCAACTCCAAAGCAAGAACCTATGATCCATTTAAACTGACTCACATGAATTTTAAGTTCAACTGCAATATCGCTAGAAGCGAGGTCCTACAATTCACAGTAAACAAATCAACATCTTTTAAAGGGAATAAGATCCTCTCCATTTGAAGTGAAATGAATAGCATCCATTTCATAAAGTCAGTTCCATATACATTTCAACTCAGGTGGACTAATTAATACCTGCCAACATTTTGCTCGAACAAAGATCGGACCTTTTTTTTTTCTACTTCAAATTTAATATCCAAAAGAACAAAAGGAAGTCTTTTATTTGCAAATCTCTCGCAGGAATTTACAATTGTTTCCGAATGAACTAACTATACATGCAAAAATTAAAAAAAAAATAAAACTTTGAAAGGAGAACTAGAACTACCGCGGTACTGATGCCTGGTCAGCCGAAGATCGCGCCAACCCGCCTCTGTATGCAGCAGCATGCCTCCGATCATGAGATCTAGAAAGGTTTCCTTCGCCGGGCCTCGGCACTTCACCATGGGTCAGGTACACCGGCCCGTGCGGTCCATGCTCGGGAACATCAGTGGACGGCCTATATCTAACACCCTGGTCATATGGACCAGCTGGACCGACGCCATTGGAACCGACGCCCTGGGGAGGATGCATCCCATACGCCGGATTTGCCGATCTAAACGGCGAAGATCCGAATGAGCTATTCTGGGCTTGATGAGGGGGGGCGGCCTGATAGGACTCGCGGTTTCTTTCAGTCCGACCATCGGATCCGGAAGATCGATCGGGTCTCGGGCTCGGCCTTTCGCTCTGATTTCTCCCGTGGCTGCGACCATAGGTTCTTGCTTTGGAGTTGATCCAGTTTCCATCTATCAAATTACCTATGCACCTTGTGATGATTAAATGTTATAACTTGTATTGTCCATGTCATGGGTTCGAATCTCAGCTTTCATCGTAATTAAAAGTAGTATTTATTTAGGGTGCTGTTATAAGCAAACCTTTTTTGGTTGCTAGTAAACCAATTTCTATGAGTTATTACGTGTCTTTTGAAAATACGCCTTGTACATGCATTCTTAGGAAAAGTGTCCAACACAAAAATTGTAGATCTCGTCGAGATCTACAACTTTCGTGTTGGACACTTTTCCTAAAAATGCATGTACAAGGCGTATTTTCTTGTTATTTTCAAAAATTCACTATATTTACGATCATGACGATTTTAGGGCCTTGCGCGTGCATTTTTAGGAAAAGTGTTCAATACGAAAGTTGTAGATCTCGACGAGATCTACAATTTTTGTGTTAAACACTTTTCCTAAAAATATATGTACAAAACCTATTTTCAAAAGGCACGTAATAACTCATAGAAATTGGTTTGCTAGCAACCAAAAGGGGTTGGCTTATAATAGCACCCTTTATTTATATAAAAATAATGTTAATTCAACATGAATAATTAAATAAAAGATTAAATATTACCAACAAAATTTACAATTTATTGTTAAGTTGGAGAGGAATTATTTTCATGCTAAAAATGATTGCAAAATAGAAAGTAATAATTTCCTAACTAGAATTAATTAGTTCATATTACCTAGAAAATCATTTTGTTTCTAAATCTTATTAATTCAAACCACACGAGTGTCGTCCATTTTAAGATTTGACGAGCTCGTCTGCCTTCTCCCGAAGTCGCACAACACTTGATTTGGGAGGAGTCCGAACACTTCTAGGCATGCATCAAGACCTTCACAATATAACACGACCACCTCCACCTTATCAAGTAATAAGATCGCTTTTTGTTCTCTTGTTTGTCACTTGCTTTGGTGGTCATACTGCACTGTGAACTTTGTAATCTAAAACCTTCACAACTTGCAGGACGAGATCTCAGTTCCAACGAGCACAAAGCAAATATCACTCATATAAGTGTCCTTAAAACCAAACCAATAGTAAAAGTTTTCGATCCCTTAGCACACAAGATTATTAGCACACAATCATAGATCCAAACCAATCCAATAGTAAAAGCAAATATCACTAAGCCCTTGTAGAAGGACAACATTTAATAATAAGTGTAAGGTGACAATGTTTACATGGAAATGTTTATAGATAAATTAAATTGGTAATTACGACCCTTCATTAATAAGAGCATAGTACCATACATAGTTAAACACAAGCAGCGAGCAACCGAGCACAAAACATCAAATATATAAGCAAATCCGAAATAACATACAACATATTTCTTAAATCCATGAAAAGAACAGATCATGCGCAAAGAATGTAACAAATGCAGTTGAGAGCCATGTTGCACCTGCCACCTATAAAAAATTGAGACTCGCTTTTACATGTCGCTGCGCAATTGGCGAAGTTGAGGCACGGCCACTTGAAAACTATGCTCTTCAAGTTGCACACCCTCTTCCCTTCGCCGAAACCAGGAAGTCCACCTGGCGGGGCTGCCTCCGGCCCCAACTCTTGTCCCAGCACTTCAGCAGCAGATATTCAAATATAAATGTTATGTAGGTGTTGTCTATGACCGAAAAATATATATATTAAAGTCGACAAACAACGGGAAATCAAAAGAAAAAATACCATAAGAGTGAGCAGAGACAAGCAGTATGAGAACAAGTGCTGGAAGGATTCTCTTGTTGAACTCCATTGATTCTTGCTAATACACGGCTGCTTTCTTTTCCTTACAAACAGTTTGCTCAGCATGGGTTTATATAAGAAAAAGCTGAAGGCAGTTTTGGTATTTCACATTTTTCAATCTTGACAAATTTGCATAGGCTCGATCACGAGGTCAATATTGATGAATTTGCATATCAAAATTTGACAAATTAAGGGCACCTGGTCAATATTTTCATAAAAAAATATCTGCAAAAATACAAAGAAGAAAGACGAATGGGGAAAGAACTCATCTTTCAATCTCTCTGCCTTTTTTATCTTTTGTTATATACTATGTTATATTATATTTTAAGGTTTCCATAGTTTATATAGATCTACATGCACAAAGGTGTACAACTTTGTGTTCGCCAAGGGGGTCACTTGAGACTCGGGTATAGGCGAAACATGCCGGCGAGGCGAGTAGGGGCCCGCCGCCTTGCGACGAGCGGTTCGCGAGGGCGAGGCGTGCGGGGGCTAGCCACCTTGCGACGAGCGGGTCACAAGGGCGAGGTGAGCGAGGGCTCCCCGCCTTGTGCCGAGTGGATCGGAAGTAGTCTCACGCTCGCCTAGTTAGGTCGCAAGGAAGGAGGTGACCGCCGACTTCATCAGCCCCCGGGATTTTGGTGCAATATATTATTCATATTTATTCAGGTCTGTCTGTCTAGCTGTACAACCCCGTATTCATCGAGTGGGACCCCAGGCCCCAGAATCCAAAGGATGAACAAAGCATCAGGAGGGCATTTGCCCAAGTCAGAGGGGCATTCACTCAGGCTAATAGAGGGTGCGAGTGCATTCTTCATCAAGCACTCGCCCATCCAGGTTTTTGGATGCGCGCCCCCCCAGGAGAATGAGGGGCAGAACCCCACTCGTCCGGAAGGCCAAGGATATAGCGAGTGGTGCCTTCACGGACCACTCACATAGTAAGATCTAGAGAACCAGGTGTGTGGGAAGTTAGGGGAGTGGTGCCTTCACAGACCACTCGCCCATTGGGGCCTAGAGGTGAATTTACCTAGATACCCTATGTGGGTTACCAATAGCCCTTCAGAACAGTAGAGTTTGACTGTTAGCAGACCAATTTGGGGTGCGTTTAGCAAAACTAAAAGGGGGAGTTACGCTATTAGCAGACTAGAAGAGAAAACTATATATAGAACCTGAAGGGTACCTTTGGAGAAGATCCGTTTTTTGGCTTCCTCCTCCTTAGGACGTCTTTGGTTAACTCCTCAGGCTCTCCAAGGTGCCCGACTTCGGCTTTGGCTTGGGAGGGGAAACGTTCTAAGATCTTTCAGGTGTGTGGTGGGACCTCCAGGCTGCAGCCAAGGGTCGGTGTCTAGTTCTAACTCTCTGATCAAGTTCTTCCGCGGGATCAGTAGGTGCTAGCTACCCCCCTATTAGGAGTCCAAACAAATGAATTATTTACCTTTTATGTTTTTTTTATAATATAGTAAATATGAATATTTGCAAGCACATATTATATTTATCTCTTGTTATTATTTAGGGACTCCAACAATTCCACGGCCCCCTCCCCGTAAAGCATATACAACAAAGAAAGGGTGTTTATGTCTAGAGTGATGGTCCCGGTCAAGGATAGGTTGAGTTACATGCAATTCATGTTGGAATAATTTTTCTGTATTCCTATATTAATATACAAAATAATATATTTTTCGGTTTTTAAAACTTTGCAGAAACAACAATATCAAAATTGTATGATGGAGGTGAGAAATAAAAGAGAGTAAGATATAGGTTAGAATCAAGCCTGGGTAAGGCGTGTGGTCACTGCCCTAAAGAAGTTGCACCACCCTCCGGCAGGGCTTTCAACCGATGCTCACTCCTCCAAGGTACAACACCCGGCTAGATCCCGAAAGCTCAGATGTGCGCGGACACCGAAGAAGCACAGAGCACCCAAACTTCCACTTGATGAAGCAAATGTAAAGAAAATGAAATCGCGAGAACGAGTGAGAGCAAGAGAGAGAGAGCAGAAACGGCTGTGAATTGAATTGCAGAAAAGAACCCTTTTATATTCGGACTGCAAGACTCCTCTAAAATAGGATCTCATAAAACGGCAAAGAAAGAGGTCACGACGAGACTACACAACGACACAACTTATCGTCGAGACTAGTCTTCTATTCAACGACAAAACGTGTCGAGACCGAGATTGACGACGATACAACTTATCGTCGAGACTTGCAATCTACGATACGACCTGTTGACGACGATACGACCTGTTCACGACGATACAACTTATCGTCGAGACACGCAATCGACGATACGACCTGTCGTCGTCGATCTGAATCAATTCGTCGACCGCAGAGACATGGTCAACCGCTGAGACGGAAGATCGTCGATCGTCGACTGAAGAAAGCATTTCGTCGAGCGCAGAACCGCTGAGACTGATGTTCGTCGAACGCAGCATGCCGTTCGTCGAACGCAAGAATCATTTCGTCGAGCGCAGAACCGCTGAGACTGAAGTTCGTCGAACGCAGCATGTCGTTCGTCGAACGCAGGATGGAACACAAAACCGAATAAAAGGACTAAAACTATTTTGTACAAAAAATACAATTCAATTCAATTATTCCCCAAATCCCAAATCCGAAATCCGGATCCGGTCCGGTGCGTGCGCGTATGTGGTTCATAGTTTCTCCTTATGTTCTTTTGAACAAATAAGAAAAAGTGAAAACAAATATATACTCTTTAGCTAGAAAGCAAATGAGCATGGTGGGACTAATGAGTTCATCCTTTCATTCATGAAAGGTTTCCCTCCAAATAATTTGGGTTCCCTCCAATTTTGGTTTGGAGCTTTTCATCAAATATGAATAGCCATACACCAAACACCATAAAAGATCTAACAAAACATTATAAATAAATGTTTTTAAGATATAAAATTTCTAACAATCCCCCACAAAAACGAAAAACAAAAAGTGAACTTCATAAGTTATGATATTAGTAATAATAAATAAAATCAAATACAAATTTGCTTCATCAAGTTGTATCAATTGCAATGGGTATAGGTGGAATGGTTACCTTGAACCTATACTTAGTACTTACTTCCCCCACCGATGAATATAATGTGTCAAAGGCTTTGAATTATAAACTTTTAACCGGTAAGTTAGATAAGCACACAAAAGATTGGTTGTTCATTGGGTTATGGCGGTGGGCGCGTTAATGGCCATGCGCAATCCTTGATTTTTAATGAGAGTTATTTTGGGTTCAGCCCGGATCCCAAATTTGCGGCCTCACAACAACCCCCACATAGGTGGTGCCTCAAGAGATATTTCGTAACTAATATCTCGCAAAGATATATGCCTTTGGCAACCATTAAGAACTTTAAAGTTCATCCTAAACTGTTACGTAGAGCACAACATCCTAGGAATGGGGAGAAGGTTTTCTCAACCTTTTAAATTTGTGCTCTCAACTATGCTACATCAACGGCTTCGTTTCTACCACATTGAACCCACTTCATGGGATCTCCAATCACATGAGTTGGGTATCCACCGTTGGTAGCAAATTATGTGGGCTTAAGCCCCATTGCCCTCGATGACAACAATATCTCCCTTCGGGATAATCCTTTGGTAAGATTATAGCCAGATTCAATTCTGACTTTACGTAATTTAGTGATATCACTTCTTTTCTTCTTTGCTTCACGGACTTGTACCTGATTCTCATAAACTTATTCATTTTTGCATTAGTATTATTTGAAGAAGTTAAATCAATCACAGATTTATTATCACAATGCAAAGAAATGGCAGGTATAAGTTTTCTAACTAAAGGAATTTCAGTAAGTAAATTCTTAAGCTATTCGGCTTCGGCACACGTAGTGTCTAAAGCTATCAACTCGGATTCCATGGTACTTCTTGAAATCACAGTTTGTTTTGTAGAAGCCCATGAAATGGCGGCTCCTCCAAGTAGGAAAACATAGCCGGTAGTAGACTTAACGTCTAAGGAATCAGTTACCCAATTGACATCTGAATATCCTTCCAAAACTTCGGGATAACCCATATACACTATGTTATAGTCTAAAGTTCCGCGAAGATATTTAAAGATTCTATTTAAGGCAATCCAGTGATCATCACTTGGATTGCTAGTATATCTACTAAGCCTGCCTACAACATACGAAATATCGGGCCTAGTGCGATTAGCAATATAAAGCAGTGACCCTATCATTTGTGCATACCTATGTTGGTCAATAGGTTCACCTAAATTCTTACATAACTTAATGCTAGCGTCATAAGGAGTAGAAGCAGGTGTGGAGTCAAATAGATTGAATTTATGTAACATTTTCTCAATCGAGTGAGAAAGAGATAATGAAACATTGGAATCTGATTTAGCTAATTTCATTCCCAAAATGACATTAGCTTCTCCTAAATCTTTCATATCAAATTTAGATGATAAATTATTTTTAATATTATTAACAATTTTAATTGAGCTTCCAAAGATTAAAATGTCATCTACATAGAGACATAAAATCACATATTCATTTTCTTCTTGTTTTGCATAAATGCATTTATCATATTCGTTAGATATAAATCCAAATGATAATACTACGGAGTCAAATTTTTGGTGCCATTGTTTTGGTGCTTGTTTTAGACCATACAAAGATTTAATTAGCTTACATACTTTGGTTTCTTGTCCTTTAACTACAAAACCTTCGGGTTGAGACATATAGACTTCTTCATCTAAGTCTCCATGCAAGAAAGCGATTTTTACGTCCATTTGATGAATAATTAATTTATGGATCGAAGCTAAGGCTACTAGAACGCGAAGGGATGTAATCCTAGCTACGGGAGCATAGGTATCCAAATAATCTATCCCTTGTTTTTGCGCATAGCCTTTAGCAACAAGACGAGCCTTATATTTTTCTATGGCACCGTCGGGATTTAATTTCTTCCTGAAGATCCATCTACAATTAATTACTAACATTAATTTTTTATATACAAAAAAAATCAATATGCTGTAATCCTCTCCCTTAACATACTGTACAACAACAGTGCACTGGACAAGCTTCGAGAGAGAATACATTTCTCCAAACAGATTCACTAAGACTTCATCTCTTGTCCGCACATGTGGCTCCTTCATCCACCAAAGTCTTGAACTGCAGCCACCCATAGTTCATGTGAACCATGGCTTCTTTCATCACCTTCATTCATCAATTCAGTGAAATTCAATGTTAGAACATATGGATATAAAATGAAGGATTTAAAAAGTCATAATTATATGGAGTTTATCTGTTTCTTAAATTTCTTTTTCTTCAAAACTTGAAAGAACACTTCTACCTATGTTTGAAATGAATTACAAAAACAAAAAAGAAATGTTTTATTCATTAGAGAAAAAAAATAACACATTTATCATCTTTTTGAATACTTACTTTAGATAAATCGCTAAGTGAGGTGTCTTGCTGTTTTGTGTTTTGCCAAAAGAATCTTAAATCTGTTATAAAAAATATGGCTAATTGATGCGTAAATAAATATGTGCACACAAGCAAATAAATACACACACAATTCATTGACAGAGAGTGTATGAGTAATAGAAGTATGTACTAGGTGTAATTAGTTGTTACTCAAATAGTAAAAAGGAATTTTAAGAAGCATTAAAATAAGAGTTAAACTATCATAAGTACTTAATAGTAAATATTAAGTTTGTTAAACATAATTGTTTAATATTGTATTCGCCCCCCATTTGGGCTTAAATATTACAATGGGAAATAAAAATATATATAAATAATTATGAAAAAGCCAGCCCTTCTACTCTCCCCCGTGTCCATGATCCCCTCCATGATCCATGTCGGTTGGATGTTCCAACTCGCCAACGCGATTGTCGACCGCCTGGACGTGATCTACAACCTCGTAAAGTTTGTTCTCTATGTTGTCGGCGCGATTGTCGACCGCCTGGATGTGATCTGCAAAATCGTCAAGTTTGTTCTCTATGTTGTCGACACGGCGCACAACATTTCCGACAGCTTTTTGAACAATACCCACTTTCCTCTCCAGCCCGGGCTCCAAAGGGTAAAAGACGTGTCCTATAAAAAATAGCATAAAAGTTATAAATAAAAACTATATTAACTTGTCTATTAATAATGGAAAAAATATTTAATCACCTCTTTCTTCCATTTGTTCTTGTCTTTCAGAAATAGTCTTGTGCAAGAGTACTATTAGCTTTTTGTCATACATAGAGTGGCCGTCCAGCTTACAAGCCTCACTGGCCGACTCAAATGTAGTAAATGCTATAACTGCTTGGACTCCACATGCATTATTTCTCCAAAATGTTCGAACAACTCACGCAGCTCCTGCTCGCTTACTTTCTCTGCATCGATATTGCTTACAACCACTCAGAAATTGTAAGCCTCCATTGTAGTTGGGAGTTCGAAATAGATAACGTTGGGTTGTTTTATTTATAGAAGATGAAACCAGCCACCCCCCTCGTCCTGCTACTGTCCTGCTACTGCGTGAAAAATCAAAACTTTCTGCCCAAATCGTCCAGCAGCTGGATTCATATTTCTTTTCTTCATATAAAATAGCTGTGTTCTACTGTCCTGCTACTGCGTGAAAAATCAAAAACTTTCTGCCCAAATCGTCCGACAGCTGATTTTATATTTCTTTTCTTCATATAAAATAGCTGTCTTTACTTATTCTGGTATTTTTATTGCACCGCGGTTCGATTTGCGATTTTATATTTCTTTTCTTCATGATTTGCGGTGCGGTGCAGTTAGATTGAATTTATGTAACATTTTCTCAATCGAGTGAGAAAGAGATAATAAAACATTGGAATCTGATTTAGCTAATTTCATTCCCAAAATGACATTAGCTTCTCCTAAATCTTTCATATCAAATTTAGATGATAAATTATTTTTAATATTATTAACAATTTTAATTGAGCTTCCAAAGATTAAAATGTCATCTACATAGAGACATAAAATCACATATTCATTTTCTTCTTGTTTTGCATAAATGCATTTATCATATTCGTTAGATATAAATCCAAATGATAATACTACGGAGTCAAATTTTTGGTGCCATTGTTTTGGTGCTTGTTTTAGACCATACAGAGATTTAATTAGCTTACATACTTTGGTTTCTTGTCCTTTAACTACAAAACCTTCGGGTTGAGATATATAGACTTCTTCATCTAAGTCTCCATGCAAGAAAGCGATTTTTACGTCCATTTGATGAATAATTAATTTATGGATCGAAGCTAAGGCTACTAGAACGCGAAGGGATGTAATCCTAGCTACGGGAGCATAGGTATCCAAATAACCTATCCCTTGTTTTTGCGCATAGCCTTTAGCAACAAGGCGAGCCTTATATTTTTCTATGGAACCGTCGGGATTTAATTTCTTCCTGAAGATCCATCTACAACCTGTGGCTCAACTCCAAAGCAAGAACCTATGATCCATTTAAACTGACTCACATGAATTTTAAGTTCAACTGCAATATCGCTAGAAGCGAGGTCCTACAATTCACAGTAAACAAATCAACATCTTATAAAGGGAATAAGATCCTCTCCATTTGAAGTGAAATGAATAGCATCCATTTCATAAAGTCAGTTCCAAATACATTTCAACTCAGGTGGACTAATTAATACCTGCCAACATTTTGCTCGAACAAAGATCGGACCTTTTTTTTTCTACTTCAAATTTAATATCCAAAAGAACAAAAGGAAGTCTTTTATTTGCAAATCCCTCGCAGGAATTTACAATTGTTTCCGAATGAACTAACTATACATGCAAAAATTAAAAAAAAAAATAAAACTTTGAAAGGAGAACTAGAACTACCGCGGTACTGATGCCTGGTCAGCCGAAGATCGCGCCAACCCGCCTCTGTATGCAGCAGCATGCCTCCGATCATGAGATCTAGAACGGTTTCCTTCGCCGGGCCTCGGCACTTCACCATGGGTCAGGTACACCGGCCCGTGCGGTCCATGCTCGGGAACATCAGTGGACGGCCTATATCTAACACCCTGGTCATATGGACCAGCTGGACCGACGCCATTGGAACCGACGCCCTGGGGAGGATGCATCCCATACGCCGGATTTGCCGATCTAAACGGCGAAGATCCGAATGAGCTATTCTGGGCTTGATGAGGGGGGGCGGCCTGATAGGACTCGCGGTTTCTTTCAGTCCGACCATCGGATCCGGAAGATCGATCGGGTCTCGGGCTCGGCCTTTCGCTCTGATTTCTCCCGTGGCTGCGACCATAGGTTCTTGCTTTGGAGTTGATCCAGTTTCCATCTATCAAATTACCTATGCACCTTGTGATGATTAAATGTTATAACTTGTATTGTCCATGTCATGGGTTCGAATCTCAGCTTTCATCGTAATTAAAAGTAGTATTTATTTAGGGTGCTGTTATAAGCAAACCTTTTTTGGTTGCTAGTAAACCAATTTCTATGAGTTATTACGTGTCTTTTGAAAATACGCCTTGTACATGCATTCTTAGGAAAAGTGTCCAACACAAAAATTGTAGATCTCGTCGAGATCTACAACTTTCGTGTTGGACACTTTTCCTAAAAATGCATGTACAAGGCGTATTTTCTTGTTATTTTCAAAAATTCACTATATTTACGATCATGACGATTTTAGGGCCTTGCGCGTGCATTTTTAGGAAAAGTGTTCAATACGAAAGTTGTAGATCTCGACGAGATCTACAATTTTTGTGTTAAACACTTTTCCTAAAAATATATGTACAAAACCTATTTTCAAAAGACACGTAATAACTCATAGAAATTGGTTTGCTAGCAACCAAAAGGGGTTTGCTTATAATAGCACCCTTTATTTATATAAAAATAATGTTAATTCAACATGAATAATTAAATAAAAGATTAAATATTACCAACAAAATTTACAATTTATTGTTAAGTTGGAGAGGAATTATTTTCATGCTAAAAATGATTGCAAAATAGAAAGTAATAATTTCCTAACTAGAATTAATTAGTTCATATTACCTAGAAAATCATTTTGTTTCTAAATCTTATTAATTCAAACCACACGAGTGTCGTCCATTTTAAGATTTGACGAGCTCGTCTGCCTTCTCCCGAAGTCGCACAACACTTGATTTGGGAGGAGTCCGAACACTTCTAGGCATGCATCAAGACCTTCACAATATAACACGACCACCTCCACCTTATCAAGTAATAAGATCGCTTTTTGTTCTCTTGTTTGTCACTTGCTTTGGTGGTCATACTGCACTGTGAACTTTGTAATCTAAAACCTTCACAACTTGCAGGACGAGATCTCAGTTCCAACGAGCACAAAGCAAATATCACTCATATAAGTGTCCTTAAAACCAAACCAATAGTAAAAGTTTTCGATCCCTTAGCACACAAGATTATTAGCACACAATCATAGATCCAAACCAATCCAATAGTAAAAGCAAATATCACTAAGCCCTTGTAGAAGGACAACATTTAATAATAAGTGTAAGGTGACAATGTTTACACGGAAATGTTTATAGATAAATTAAATTGGTAATTACGACCCTTCATTAATAAGAGCATAGTACCATACATAGTTAAACACAAGCAGCGAGCAACCGAGCACAAAACATCAAATATATAAGCAAATCCGAAATAACATACAACATATTTCTTAAATCCATGAAAAGAACAGATCATGCGCAAAGAATGTAACAAATGCAGTTGAGAGCCATGTTGCACCTGCCACCTATAAAAAATTGAGACTCGCTTTTACATGTCGCTGCGCAATTGGCGAAGTTGAGGCACGGCCACTTGAAAACTATGCTCTTCAAGTTGCACACCCTCTTCCCTTCGCCGAAACCAGGAAGTCCACCTGGCGGGGCTGCCTCCGGCCCCAACTCTTGTCCCAGCACTTCAGCAGCAGATATTCAAATATAAATGTTATGTAGGTGTTGTCTATGACCGAAAAATATATATATTAAAGTCGACAAACAACGGGAAATCAAAAGAAAAAATACCATAAGAGTGAGCAGAGACAAGCAGTATGAGAACAAGTGCTGGAAGGATTCTCTTGTTGAACTCCATTGATTCTTGTTAATACACGGCTGCTTTCTTTTCCTTACAAACAGTTTGCTTAGCATGGGTTTATATAAGAAAAAGCTGAAGGCATTTTTGGTATTTCACATTTTTCAATCTTGACAAATTTGCATAGGCTCGGAGGTCAATATTGATGAATTTGACAAATTTGATGAATTTGCATATCAAAATTTGACAAATTAAGGGCACCTGGTCAATATTTTCATAAAAAAATATTTGCAAAAATACAAAGGAAGAAAGACGAATGGGGAAAGAACTCATCTTTCAATCTCTCTGCCTTTTTTATCTTTTGTTATATACTATGTTACATTATATTTTAAGGTTTCCATATTTTATATAGATCTACACCTGCGAGAGTTACATGCACAAAGGTGTACAACTCTGTGTTCGCCAAGGGGGCCGGGTAACTTGAGACTCGGGTATAGGCGAAACATGCGGGCGAGGCGAGTAGGGACTCGCCGCCTTGCGACGAGCGGATCGATAGGACGAGGCGAGCGGGGTCTCGCCGCCTTGCGACGAGAGGGTCGCAAGGGAGAGGTGAGTGAGGGCTCCCCGCCTTGCGCCGAGCGGATCGGGAGTAGTCTCACGCTCTCCTAGGTTGGTCGCAAGGAAGGAGGCGAGCGCCGGCTTCGTCAGTCCCTGAGATTTTGGTGCAATATATTATTCATATTTATTCAGGTCTGTCTGCCTATAGTTGTACAACCCCGTATTCATTGAGTGGGACCCTACGCCTCAGGATCCAAAGGATGAACAAAGCATCAGGAGGGCATTCACCCAAGTCAGAGGGGCATTCACCCAGGCTAGTAGAGGGGGCGAGTGATTTCTTCATCAAGCACTCGCCCACCCAGGTTTTCGGATGCGCGGCCCCCCAAACGAATGAGGGGCGGAACCCCACTCGTCCGGGAGGCCAGAGATCTAGCAAGTGGTGCCTTCACGGACCACTCGCATAGTAAGATCTAGAGAACCAGGTGTGCGGGAAGTTAGGCGAGTCACTACAAGAAAAACCTTTATTAGCTAGGGGAAGAATTCCTTCCTAAATCATAAAATTTGTTGCTAATTTATATTAGCAAGGGATTTAGCAACAAAATATTTTCCTTTCTAAATTGAGCCTAGCTAAATTTAGCAAGGATGATTTCCTTGCTATTTTGCAAGGGAATTTTAGCAAGAAATATATTGCTTCCTAATTTAGCAAGGCATAATACCTACAAAAAAATCGTTGCTAATCACCATCAAATATTTTTGATCCTAAAATTAGCTAGCATTAAAATTGTTGCAAATTTTGATGCTAATAAATGTCAAACATTAAAAATAAAAACATTAATAATATATTATTTTATGGATAAATTCATGATGAATTATTTATTTTGAATCAATTTGCAATAAAAAATATATGGTGTCAATTTTGTTTTAATAGTAAGATTATATAGCACATAATTTCAAATTAATTTTATTTTTAATTATGCGAGATTGAAAAATTAATTATTAACAATACTATTTTCATCAAAGCAAAGCACATAACTTTTTAATAGCATACACTATAATTAAAAGATATGCATGATCAAATATATATGATGCATACCCAATATCGAAATAACCAAACTTTCATATATACATTAACAAACTTTCATACACCATAAAAGTTGTTTTCATATATCAACAAACAAATTACATATATCATCAAACTTCCATATATATCAACAAACTTCCATATATGCATCATCAAACTTCCATATATACATCATGACCGAAGTTTAATATATAACCAAAACATCATTACATAACAAAAAATTGATATAATCAAAAGTAAAATGATTTAACATAGAATTGAAACCCAAAATAACACATAAATATAACAAAATCAGCCACTACGATTGAGTAATTTGTGGATCTAAAGATTGGCGATTTTCAGAAGGTAGGCGTTGAGTGGGAGAATGAGCTTGACTTTCAACTTGATATTGAACGTGCGGATGATGACTTGGTACTCGAAAATAGCCTTGAGAAGTATAGTAGCCAGGAGCTGCAACTGAAAAATAGCCAGGACCTGGATTAGAGAAATGACCTGAAGAACCATATGATCCTGGAGAAGGAAACTGCCCGGAAGAAAATGGATGACCTTGATAAATACCGTGCATCTCTAGAGCAGTAGAAACATCATTCTTAACAATATTTTGAACAACCTCATCAACTCTTCGCTCAAAATTATTATTCATCTCCGTTTGTTGATGCTCTAAGTCTTTGATACGATCCTTGTACTTGTCATTTTCAACTTGTAAGACACTAGTTGAGCTGGTACTAGAGAAAGTCATATTTTCACTATATGAATTACCAAAACCATAACAACGACCATTTTTTGGACCACCTGATGCCTCAACCCACAATTCGGGATAATATATGCATGAACCTTGAGTAGAAGATAAACTGCTCTGAGATTGTTTCTCATTTAGCTTTGAGGTATAAATCTCCTATAAAATAAATTAAAATATAACTAATAACATCAATAAATTGCAATGTCTTCAAAAAATAATAAATGAAAACTTACATATGCTTTCTTTGATTTATTATCTATAAAAGACCCTTTCCCTTTGTTTGTTCTATGAGTGCGAGTAAATACTTTTTCATGAGGCACCGGTATCCCTCCATTATCCTTGGCCTATAATGCAAAAGAAAAATATTTAACAATTTTGCATGTCAATTATAAACAACGAACTGTGTGCTGAAAAACAGCGAACTATGTGCCCGATTCGGTGAAAAACAGTGAACTGGGCGCCCGGTTCGCTGAAAAACAGCGAACTGGGCCCCGGTTCGCTGAAAAACAGTGAACTGGGCGCCCGGTTCGCTGAAAAACAGCGAACTGGGCGCCCAGTTCGCTGTTTTTCAGCGAACCGGGGGCTCAGTTCGCTGTTTTTCAGCGAACTGGGCGCCCAGTTCGCTGTTTTTCAGCGAACCGGGGGCCCCGTTCGCTGTTTTTCAGCGAACCGGGCGCCCGGTTCGCTGAAAAACAGTGAACAGGGCGCCCGGTTCGCTGAAAAACAGCGAACTGGGCGCCCGGTTCGCTGAAAAACAGCGAACTGGGCACAATTTGTGGAGTTCCGGGTGTGGGTGACGCCTCCAAACGCAATTTTCAGCGAACAATAAATAAACAATGAAGTAAATAAGTAAAATCGATCAAGTTTAAGGTTTCGTTTGGCTCGGCATTTTTGCTCCGGTGAGAAAATAAGCCTAAAGAACTATCTACAACACTCATTTACATTCATATTTACAATACATCAATTGGATCATATGCACAAAAAATGTTAAAGGTTATGCCCACAAAATGCATTCATATCTTTTTCGATCGGAAAACTAAGTATGGGATGATCATCAACGCCTACTAATGGAAAGGACAGAGTCTAACATTCCATGTCTTATAGATGCATGATTAAAAATATTGAGCTAAAGAAACAATAAGAAATCATATAGCTATTTGTGATGCCTAGAAATTTCTAGAACCAAACAAAAAATCAGAATTGATATGATAAAGATGCTTACCATCCTATGAGCATGATGATGAATGGAAATGGTTCCGCTTGTGCTTTTAACTACCCCAAGGCCACCTCTATCAGAGAGTCTATTTTTGCGATTATTTTCTTGGAGATCTTTTTATTTACGTGCTTCCCATATGTCCCATAATCCTTCAAAAATTTCTTTTCGCATCCACGTTGGTGGAGGTGCAGACCTTGATTTTGCTGCTTTTCGGATGCGCGTCATTTCTGAAGCCATTGCTCTACTAAAATGACTCTTCCAAATTGTATACACTTGTTGCTCCGTCGATGGAGCACGCCAAGTATATTTTGCCTACAATTATAAAAAAAGTTAGAAATAATCATTGTATTATATGTAACACCTCCCCTGTAATGACCATATAATATGGGTCCGGCCGGGACCCCACAGCATATAACCGCCACAGCTTCAGTATTAAAAGATGATATTAACTACCCAATCTCATAACTCAGACAACACAGCGGAAACAAACTAAGCCACAGAGATTGTCCATACTACAAAGGAGTCCAACTGGCCTTAAGGCCTTACAAAACAATGTCCCAAAACATCAAACATTCCATAATAAAAGACATCCCAACAAAAGGGGAAAGATAGTTTTTCCCTAAACTACCTCGGCATGCAAGCCGGATATAACAAAGTACGAAGAAAGTAATGCAGGAAATCAACTAAGCACTTCGTGAGGCTTTAGGCCTTTTTGGCCGGCGCGCTGGGTCCAGCCTGCGATTCTTGCCCTGCAACCAAATCACAAAGAGCGGTAAACGAGGGTCAGCTAGGGCTGACCACAAGCGGTGTAACAACATCCCTCCTCCCGGTCGTCCTAGCGGACCCCGGGGAACTACTTCACCCTGCAAGTCAGCACTTCGTATGCAAATGTACATAAAGGAAAGCAACATAAGTACTGGCATGAGTGTCACAAGCATCATCCACGTTTCTATGTTGAGCAGGTAATAAAAGGGGCCTAACAATGCAAATAAGTGCAAGCCCGGGTTTCACCCAAGGCGCCCTAAAGCGTATGAATCTAACACATCATCAAACATCACCAACACAAGGGTACTCATTACTTCCCCACAAGGGCATCACAACCCAAGGCCAAGCGCTCTCGCTGAGACCCACCTCGCCTGGCCCACCATGCCATCGGGCTTGTCTGACAGCTCACACGCTCGGGCCTCCAACCACGAACCAAGACCGATTCTAAGAATTCTGGCCAACCAAAACGTCCCAAGGCCCTGGGCTTACTTTCGGGACAACGTCCACCGATTTCCTCGCCTGGCGACCGTTAACGGACTCAACCGTAGCACAGACATTCTCGTCAGTCAACAATCGAAGGGACTAATCTTGCCGGGACACTCTCCACACGTGAATCTCAGTCTTCACGGGATAGCCAGCCGACCACAAAGACCAATCGCGCCTTCGTACAACACTAGGCATCACAAGCCCCATAATCCGCACATTATTTCTCCGCCCTAAACCCAACATTCGTTACCACACGAAGCTACAAGGGCATCACAACGGCGAGTTCGCCGTAATCGGATTTCTAACAAAACCCCTAAAATGTGCGTAAATCAATATCACCGAATCGGACCAACGGCCACAAATCCGGCTTCACCCACAATGCCTAATCCGCTAACGGAGCGGATCTCTAGTGCAAAACATGCCGGGGACGGACACAATCAACCCGGTGGTTTCTCTTGAACCAAGGCGACCCGGATCCCTCTCACTCGACGGATCCGGTGCCAAAATGCAGAAAAAGAAGGGATGCCAAACACGCATCCTATAGACCGGGAGGAGAAATGTCGTTACCTTTTGAGATCTCCTCCTAGCCATGAGAAGCTTGCACCCACACGGTGGAGAAGAAGCGCCTTGATGCCCTATACGCACTGCCGGTCTCGGATCGGCGAACGGAGCTCCGAAGCTCCGGCAATGGCGGATTCCCCTTCTTCTTCCTCCTTGCCTCCTCCTCCTTTCTCCAACCTAAGAGAGAGAAAGCCTTGAAAAAAATGAGGGTTTAACTCCTCTACCAAGCCCTAAAACCCCCCAGCCATCCATCGCAGCCGTTGGATCAATTTCCAATAGATTTGGACGGACCGATCTCCTTCTCCGCTCAAAATCGCGGAGCAGAATAAACAGGGCGCACGATCACATGCGCACGGTCACTGGTCGTGCGCATAGAAGACACTGGTCGTGCGCGATGTTCGAGACAGAACTCCGCATCCTTGCGACTAACGCACGATCACATGCGCACGGTCACTGGTCGTGCGCGAAGAGGCCACTGGTCGTGCGCACTGTTCGAGACAGAACTCCGATTTTTGGGGTGTTACAACTCCACCCCCCTTAAAAGAATTTCGTCCTCGAAATTTCAGAATTTAAACAGGAAATTCATAACGCATACCTAGAGCGAAAAGTTGCGGGAAATCCTCCCGCATCGCTTGCTCACGCTCCCAAGAGAATTCGTCTCGCCCGCAGTTGTCCCATCGCACCTTTACAAGTTTGACTTGCTTGTTACGCAACTGCCGGACTTCTGAATCCTCCACGAACACCGGGCGAACCCTCGCCCCCAAGTTCTCCATCACCGGCACCGCCGCCGCTTCGACCACGACACTCGGCTCTACCAAAGCTTCCGCCGCTTCGACCACGACACTCGGCTCTACCAAAGCTTTCCTCAGCACGGAGACATGGAAAACGTCATGTAATCCACTCAGCTCTGCGGACAACGCCAAACGATAGGCTGCTTCGCCTATACGCTCCGTAACCTCGAACGGACCCAAAAATCTCGGTCTCAACTTCTTGAGTCGCCGCACCCGCGAAACACCCTTGAACGGCTTGATCTTCAAGTAGACCATGTCGCCCACTGCAAACTCCACATTTCTGTGGCGCGCATTAAAATACTTCGCTTGTCAATCCTGAGCAACCTTCATGCGCTCCTGAATCGTCCGCACAATCTCGTAAGCATCTTCCACCACTTGCTTTCCCAAAATCTTAGTGTCTCCCACCTCTGCCCAAGACATTGGCGTTCGACACTTCCTTCCATACAAAGCTTCGTATGGCTCCATCTTGATACTCGCTTGGAAGCTATTATTATAGGCGAACTCCACCATGAAAAGGTGGTCCTCCCAACTTTTGCCAAAGTCGAGAGCACACATCCTCAACATGTCTTCCAACGTACGGTTCGTTCGCTCCGTCTGACCATCGGTCTGCGGATGGAACGCGGTACTAAACTTGAGCTTCGTGCCTAGACTTTTCTGCACTAATCTCCAGTCCTTCGATGTGAATCGCCCATCGCGATCACTAACGATGCTCTTCGGAATCCCGTGCAACCGCACAATGTTTCAAACATAAAGCTCCACGAGCTTCTCCACGCCATCGCTCTTCTGATTCGGAATGAAGTGGGCCACCTTCGTTAGGCGATCCACTATCACCCAAATCGCATCGTTACCCTGCTGCGATCGAGGCAAACCATGCACAAAATCCATAGAGATGTCATCAAATTTCCATTCGGGGATGGGAAGAAGCTTCAAGAACCCGCCGGGCCTTTGGCACTCAGCCTTCACCAAGGCACAAGTCTGACATCGGCTCACGTACTCGGCTACATCCCGCTTCATCCCAGGCCACCAAAAAGATTTCTTCAAATCCGCGTACATCTTTGTACTTCCTGGATGAACGGAGTACTTCGTAAAGTGAGCTTCAAACATCAACTCCTCGCGAAGCTTGCCGAAGCGCGGAACACAGATCCTTCCGTCTCTCCTCAGAATTCCACCAACCATCTCCAAAGCAGTGCCTTCGCTTTGCTGAGCCTCCAACACCAACTGTTGGCACTCCTCGTCCGCACTGGTCGCCTCTCGGATTCGATCCGTTATATCACACTGCATTTCAATCCAGTTCAAACGAGCTATGCTAGACTCACCTCTAGCCACACAAGAAATGTCAAGAGACTCCAAGTCTCGAATCAAACGCTCGCTATGCGCCTCCATCCAATTACCTTGCCCGGAGTACTTCCTACTCAAAGCATCCGCCACCACGTTGGCTTTACCCGGCGTATACTGAATCTCCACGTCGTAGTCCCCAAGGAACTCGACCCACCTACGCTGCCGCATATTCAGATCCTTCTGGTCTAGGAGATACCTCAGGCTTTTGTGATCCGTGAAGATCTCCACCTTCGCACCATAAATATAGTGTCTCCACAGTTTTAGCGCAAAGATTACCGCCGCCAACTCCAGATCATGGACGGGATAATTCCTCTCATGAGTCTTTAACTGCCTTGACCCATACGCTATCACCTTGCCGTGCTGCACCAGCACGCAACCCAACCCGCAACCTGACGCGTCGCTAAAGATCTGAAATCCTTCCGTCCCACTAGGAAGACTAAGGATTGGGGCAGACATCAATCTTTCCTTCAAATTCTCGAATGCCCGGGCACACTCCGGTGTCCAAACAAACCTCTGGTCCTTGCGAGTGAGTGTGGTGAGGGGCAACTCCATCCGCGAAAAGTTCTCCACGAATCTTCTGTAATAACCGGCTAGTCCAAGGAAGCTCCGGACTTCCGCCACGGTTCTCAAAACAGGCCAACCTTTAATGGCTTCAATCTTCGCTGGATCTACCGCCACCCCATCTCCACTAATTACGTGACCTAAGAAAGCCACCTTCTCGATCCAAAACTCGCATTTTGAGAACTTAGCATAAAGTTGATTCCCCCTTAAAGTCTGTAATACTTGCCTCAAGTGAGACTCATGCTCTGCCTCCGATTTTGAATACACCAAAATATCATCAATAAACACCACCACGAACGAATCTAAGAACGGGCGAAAAACCCTGTTCATCAAATCCATGAACACAGATGGCGCGTTCGTCAGTCCGAACGACATCACTGAAAACTCGTAGTGTCCATAACGAGTCCCAAACGCTGTCTTGGCAACGTCCTCTTCTCGAATCTTCAACTGGTAGTACCCCGATTTCAAATCCAACTTGGAGTACACCACCGACCCCACTAACTGGTCGAACAAATCATCGATTCGGGGAATCGGATATTTATTCTTGACGGTCAACTTATTTAGCTCACGGTAATCAATGCACAACCGCATACTTCCGTCCTTTTTCTTCACAAACAAAACTGGTGCGCTCCACGGCGAAGAGCTGGGCCTAATGTACCCTTGCTCTAACAACTCTTGCAACTGAACCTTTAGCTCGGCCAGTTCCTTCGGTGCCATCCTAAACGGAGGACGCGACACCGGCCTCGCACCCGGTACCAACTCTATCGAGAAATCGATTTCCCGCTGGGGAGGTGCTCCCGGAAGCTCCTCGGGGAATACATCCTCAAATTCTTCCACCACCGGAACTTCTCTAATAGCCAACTTTGTGGAGTGAGCCTCCAACAAAGCTAAAAACGCCTCGCCTCCTTGATTCACCGCACGCCTCATTTGCATAGCGGAAATCAGGGAGCAAGCCACTCCGCTTAGGCCTTCAAACTTGACCTCTGCTCTACCTTCAGCTCTCAGGGTTACCACCTTCAACTGACAGTCGATACTAGCTCGCTGCTCTGCAAGCCAGTCCATCCCCAAGATAACGTCGAATTCGGCTAGTGGCAGAATCGCTGCTACCAACACGAAATCATAATCGCCAATTTGCATCACAATGCGTCCCTTCCTCATGGTAGTCATGAAAGACCCATTCGGCATACGCACACTCAGCTCCACTCCTGCCACTACGGGCTCAGCACCAATCTTCCGGATAAAACTTTCCGCAAGAAAAGAGTGTGACGCCCCCGTGTCGAACAACACTCGAGAGGGGTAGCCCGAAACTAGCACGAAACCTAACCACGTGCAAAACAAACATGAAAGGCCGCAAACTACATTATAGTAACAAACGAAACTTAAACCTTTCGTACCTGTCACCACATCGGGTTGACGTATCGCTTCCTGTTGCCCAATATTATAGGCCCTAGGCTGCACTGGAGGGAACCGCGAAGCACTCGACTCCGCCGCTTTCCCTTTCTCTGCAACACTGGGACCCGAACACACTGATTGTTCTTGTCTCGGCTCTGGCCCAGCTCCGCCCTCGGTACAAAAACGACTAATGTGACCCACCTTGCCACACTGGTAACAAGTAACCGGACCTTTGGAACGGAAGTCTCCCGAAGGTGCGCCACTTCTCTCCCCAGGCCTATTAGGACGGGGCTTCTTCTTCCATCGGCTGCCCTCGGACTTCCACTGGGACTGAGACTGAGAAGGCTTTCCTTCTCCCTGCCTTGCCGCAACACCCTTTCGCCGTTGAGTTCGCTCCAAGTCGCTCTCCAGCGTGCGAGCGGCTTCGACCAACACATTGAATCCCGCATTCTTCAAGGCTATGAGTGGTTGCCTTAAATTTTCCCTCAACCCTTGATAAAAGAGGTTATCTCTCTCTTCATCATCTGCCATTGTCGTGCCCGCATACCGACCCAACCGAGTGAACTCTTGCAGATATTCATCCACCGTCTTCTCCCGCTGCACCAAATGCAGAAACTGCCGCTGCAGTGCTAACCTTGTTGAAGCCGGAATGTAACGCTTCAGGAAAGCATTTCCGAACTCCTCCATGGATGGAACACGCCCAACAAAATGTCGACCGTTATGGTTCACCCACCACAACTTCGCATCGCCCTCTAACATGAAGCTCGCAAAGTGAGACTGCCTCTCAGCTGGGGTCTCAGCTGCCTTCAAGAGCTCCTGGATCCTCGAAAGCCAGTCCTCGGCATCCGTTGGAGTGCCCACTCCCTTGAATGTCGGAGTGTGGAAACTCAAGAAATACTTCATGAATCGATCACCCATCGGAATAGCTCTCTCCGCTAGAGGCTCTGCTTGCCTTACTTCGACATCCGGTGTATCCGGCGTAGCCGCCGGAGTGACAGGGGTCGCAACTTGCACCACCGGCGTAGGAACCCGTGGCATCGCTCCAGCTTGAGCCGCTACCATTGCCTCCGCTAGCATGCGACAGAAATCAGCCGGGGACATGCCCACATTCATGAGGCCTAGAGCAGTAACACTACTCCCCGAAGGCTCCTCTTGCCTCCTCGACGTCCCCGCATCATCGCCAACATCCTAGCATAAGCAAGGAAAAAGACTCATCAGTCTCTATTCGCAAGACTCGAACACAGGGATACTCATAATCCCGCACAATACTCCTATGTGGACAATCTCTTACACGATCCAAATACACTAGACCTCGCAAGAAATACTAAACCTAGCTCTGATACCAAATTGTAACACCTCCCCTGTAATGACCATATAATATGGGTCCGGCCGGGACCCCACAGCATATAACCGCCACAGCTTCAGTATTAAAAGATGATATTAACTACCCAATCTCATAACTCAGACAACACAGCGGAAACAAACTAAGCCACAGAGATTGTCCATACTACAAAGGAGTCCAACTGGCCTTAAGGCCTTACAAAACAATGTCCCAAGACATCAAACATTCCATAATAAAAGACATCCCAACAAAAGGGGAAAGATAGTTTTTCCCTAAACTACCTCGGCATGCAAGCCGGATATAACAAAGTACGAAGAAAGTAATGCAGGAAATCAACAAAGCACTTTGTGAGGCTTTAGACCTTTTTGGCCGGCGCGCTGGGTCCAGCCTGCGATTCTTGCCCTGCAACTAAATCACAAAGAGCGGTAAACGAGGGTTAGCTAGTGCTGACCACAAGCGGTGTAACAACATCCCTCCTCCCGGTCGTCCTAGCGGACCCCGGGGAACTACTTCACCCTGCAAGTTAGCACTTCGTATGCAAATGTACATAAAAGAAAGCAACATAAGTACTGGCATGAGTGTCACAAGCATCATCCACGTTTCTATGTTGAGCAGGTAATAAAAGGGGCCTAACAATACAAATGAGTGCAAGCCCGGGTTTCACCCAAGGCGCCCTAAAGCGTATGAATCTAACACATCATCAAACATCACCAACACAAGGGTACTCATTACTTCCCCACAAGGGCATCACAACCCAAGGCCAAGCGCTCTCGCTGAGACCCACCTCGCCTGGCCCACCATGCCATCGGGCTTGTCTGACAGCACACACGCTCGGGCCGCCAACCACGCACCAAGACCGATTCTAAGAATTCTGGCCAACCAAAACGTCCCAAGGCCCTGGGCTTACTTTCGGGACAACGTCCACCGATTGCCTCGCCTGGCGACCGTCAACGGACTCAACCGTAGCACAGACATTCTCGTCAGTCAACAATCGAAGGGACTAATCTTGCCGGGACACTCTACACACGTGAATCTCAATCTTCACGGGATAGCCAGCCGACCACAAAGACCAATCGCGCCTTCGTACAACACTAGGCATCACAAGCCCCATAATCCGCACATTATTTCTCCGCCCTAAACCCAACATTCGTTACCACACGAAGCTACAAGGGCATCACAACGACGAGTTCGCCGTAATCGGATTTCTAACAAAACCCCTAAAATGTGCGTAAATCAACATCACCGGATCGGACCAACGACCACAAATCCGGCTTCACCCACAATGCCTAATCCGCTTACGGAGCGGATCTCTAGTGCAAAACATGCCGGGGATGGACACAATCAACCCGGTGGTTTCTCTTGAACCAAGGCGACCCGGATCCCTCTCACTCGACGGATCCGGTGCCAAAATGCAGAAAAAGAAGGGATGCCAAACACGCATCCTATAGACCGGGAGGAGAAATGTCGTTACCTTTTGAGATCTCCTCCTAGCCATGAGAAGCTTGCACCCACACGGTGGAGAAGAAGCGCCTTGATGCCCTCTACGCACTGCCGGTCTCGGATCGGCGAACGGAGCTCCGAAGATCCGGCAATAGCGGATTCCCCTTCTTCTTCCTCCTTGCCTCCTCCTCCTTTCTCCAACCTAAGAGAGAGAAAGCCTTGGAAAAAATGAGGGTTTAACTCCTCTACCAAGCCCTAAAACCCCCCAGCCATCCATCGCAGCCGTTGGATCAATTTCCAATAGATTTGGACGGACCGATCTCCTTCTCCGCTCAAAATCGTGGAGCAGAATAAACAGGGCGCACGATCACATGCGCACGGTCACTGGTCGTGCGCATAGAAGACACTGGTCGTGCGCGCTGTTCGAGACAGAACTCCGCATCCTTGCGACTAACGCACGATCACATGCGCACGGTCACTGGTCGTGCGCGAAGAGGCCACTGGTCGTGCGCACTGTTCGAGACAGAACTCCGATTTTTGGGGTGTTACATTATATGCGCATCATTGTAACGTTAAAACTAAGAAATAATCAAAGTATTTTTTACCTTGAATATATTGAACAAATACTGTTTTACATCATTTGGAATTGCACTAAATGTGGGCCAAACTCCATTGAACCAACCTCTCAAACAATTCAACATGGAACGAGGTGCAGAAGTACTAATGAAGCTGCAAACATGTTGTTATAAAACAATATAATTAAACAACAAAAGAAAATAAATTGAAAAAAAACTAAATTTTAATGGGACAATATTACCATTTTCCTGAGATGATGAGTATCTCTCGTCCTTCTTCATCACGCTCAATCTCATCTTTGCTATCTGAATTTTTTGGTACAAGTTTCTCTACATCTGAAGGCAGAATATCAGGAGGTGGGCAATCATGAGCATTCACGTCATCAGACATCTCATGCTCCTCATCTGTATCACAATGCGAGTCGGAATCTGTGCTTGATTGATGATTCATATCTTCCATTAAGAGTCTCAAGAAAGTATCATCTCGATTTTTGTTAGATAATAATCTACCACCACGTCCTCTAGTCCGCATAGTAACTGCAAATCATGTTAATACATCACTAATTTAAACATATTAAAAACACACATTTACATCAAAGGAAAGAAAAAAAATGCATGTACAATAATAAGTATAACTAACACAAGAATTATATTCTCAAGCTTACACAAACATAAAAGTTATAGAGCATGTCTATCATTGAAAGTGTCGTCATCTTCTTCCCCCGATGAATCCACATCATCGAATCCATCATCATCTGATTCTGTTGATCCTTTTTCAAACTCATCAGACTCAATATTATGTTCGAGTTCCCTTTCTAGTGGTTGCAATTCCTCAGGATTTACTTCTTCCGCTTGACAATGTATATCAACTAGAACAATGTCATCATCTGGTACAACACGAGATGGATTCATAGTTGATGTCTCTTGGTAAAATTCTTTTTGTGGAATATGGCTTATCTCATATGTGCTTCTGGCTTCAACTTTAAAAACCGCACGCCAACGACGATCAAGAGCTTTTTTTCTCCAAGGATATGATGTGTAGTACACTTGATGACATTGAGAAGCCATCACAAAAGGATTATCTTCAGCCATACTACGATCATTATTAATATCAACAATTTTATATCTTGGATGAACTTTCGTTCCTCGTTTTCCATTATCGAACCATTTACATTTGAACATCACTACAGTATTTGTGATGGGACCTAAAAAACTTAACTCAAGAATTTCTAATAATTCACCATAATAGTCTTCACTGGAATCATTATAATAACTCCCATTGACACAAACCCCACTATTCATTGTAGATTTTCCTTCTCCATACTCAAGTGTGTGGAATCTATAACCATTCACAAAATATCCATTCCAACGTTTAACAATGCAACTAAATCCACATGCAAATTGTTTGATATCATTGTCTGTTATTTGGTTGGCTGGATTTTCAACCTATTAACATAAAAATAAAAATTTTGTTAGCAATATATATTATATAATCATATACTTATTAATAAAATATAAACTTACATAATTTCTAAACCACGTGGAAAACTCTTTATCACGCATAACTCCTAATGTTATGGGAGTCAAATTTGATATTTCAGCTTGTTTCTCAGCATCATAAAACCTAAAAAAACATATCTTCTGAGTACTTACATAATTAATATTACTTACTATTATTAACAATAATCATAATTAAGAAATATTAGCTATAATATTACTTACTCAACATATTTAGAGATCTCGGAGCAGTTCAACAAAATATATATCATGCATGCATCCTTCTCAAGTGGAGTTAAAATGCGCATGGGATCTTTTGGGCTAAATGGTCGACCTGTACAAATGAACACAGATAAACCACTACAAGGTTCAACTTGAATTACATTCTCATTGCGCCCTGTACTTGTAGATCTTGTTTCCACATGAGGAGCAAAGAAATGAGAGCAAAAAGTTGATGTCTCTTCAATCAAGTAAGCTTCAACTATCGATCCTTCTACACGTGCTTTGTTCTTTACTTTACGCTTCAATGTGTTCAAAAATCTATAAATATCAAAGTTAATATATATATAACATGCAATAAGAAAGTAATTTTCAAGAGATAATTACCTCTCAAAGGGATACATCCAACGATATTGAACAGGTCCACCAACCCTTGCTTCGTATGCCAAATGTATTGGCAAATGCTCCATAGAATCAAAAAAGGCTGGAGGAAATATTTTCTCAAGTTTGCATAATATTACAACTATGTTCTCCTCCATTTTTTTCATATCTGACTCATAGAGAGTTGTTGAGCATAAGTCTCTAAAAAATTGACTTAATTCAGTTAAGCCATTCCACACAACTTCGGGTAATAAATCTCGAAATGCAAGAGGAAACAATCTCTCCATAAAAATATGACAATCATGACTCTTCATTCCATGCATACTATAGTCCTCCAAATTAACACATCTACCCAAATTGGATGCATACCCATCTGGAAGTCTCAAATTTTTTACCCACTTCAGTACAATTTCTCGTTCATCCTTAGATAATGTATAACTTGCCTTGGGTTTAAGAAGTTTTCCATTGACCTCCTTGAGCTCAAGATCACGACGCTTACATATGCTTTGAAGGTCCAAACGGGCTTTTACATTATCCTTAATCTTACTTTTTACATCCATAATAGTGTTAAATGCATTATCAAACATATTTTTTTCAATGTGCATCACATCTAGGTTGTGTCGAATCAAATTTGTTTTCCAATATGGCAACTCCCAAAAGATACTTCTTTTTAACCAATTATGACACTCACCAAACCCTTCTATTTTTTCCTTGTCCTTAGTCTTACCAAATTCAACCTTTGGTAATAATGCGACTACAGCTTCGAGCTCATGACCAGTTAACTGAATAGGCGGCAGATCTGTCTCAATTCTTCCCTTCGTGAAGTTGTCTTTTTGATATCTATATGGATGATCTAACGGTAAAAATTTGCGATGACAATCAAAGAAACATGGTTTTCGACCATGTTTAAGTCTACAAGTCTTGATATTAGACATGCAATATGGACACGCCAACTTACCATGTGTACTCCAACCCGACAACATTCCATATGCAGGGAAGTCACTGATAGTCCACATTAATGCTGCCCTCATATGAAAATTTTGCTTTTTTGACACGTCATAAGTCTCAACTCCAGCATTCCATAATATCTTCAACTCATCTATTAAAGGTTGTAAATACACATCCAAGCTCCTACCTGGACTCTTTGGACCTGGCACGAGAATTGAGAGAAACATGTAAGGTCGATCCATGCACATCCAAGGAGGTAAATTATACGGTGTAACAATAACTGGCCAACAAGAGTAAGGTCTAGATCCTTGATTATGTGGATTAAATCCATCGGTGGAAAGAGCAAGTCTAACATTTCTTGGCTCGGCTGCAAAGGTAGGTTGAGCCCTATCAAAGTGCTTCCAAGCTTCACCATCCCGTGGATGGCATAATTTTCCCTCATCACCGATATTTTCCTTATGCCATCTCATATGTTCTGCAGTGGTTTTGGACATGTACAACCTTTGTAGTCTCGGTGTAAGTGGTAAGTAACTCAAATGTTTAAATGGTATGTCCTTATGCATTTTATTCGCCCTTCGATTTCTAGGCTTAAATCTAGGGTGTCGACAAATCTTACATTCTTGCAACTCTTCATCATATTTCCAGTACAACATGCAGTCATTTTCGCAAGCATCAATCTTCTGAAGCCCAAGGCCAAGTGGACCAACCACCTTCTTGCTTGAATAAAAGCTATCAGGTAATTTATGTCCCTTCGGGAGCATCCGACCAAATGCCTTTAAAAACCGATTAAAATGTTTCTCACTCAAGTTTGATTCAGACTTGATGTTTAAGAGTTCTGACAATGCTGATAACTCTGAATATTCATCACAACCAGGCCAAAGAGGTCTATCTGCGGCGTTCTTCAGTTCAAAGAATTTTTTAGCAGTTACATTAGGTTCTTCTGGCTCATGATCTCTAGTATTCCAATCAAAATCAGGACCAGCTACATCAATAATCATATCAATCAAAGAATTATGTTGTTCTTCAATGGCTCTCTGCTCAGACACTATTTGCTCTTGCATATGACTGACATGTTCTTTAGTAGATGGTTCATCCCAATGCGGTTCACCCTGCCTTACCCAATTAATATAACCGCGCTCAAAACCTCTAGAAATGAGGTGAAAATTGACCATATCAGGCATAAGAAATCTCAAGCTTCTACAATCGCAACATGGACATCGAATTTGTTCTCGGTCCATATATCTTGGATATTGTTGACACAATTCGATGAATCCTTTAACCCCCATTTGATACTCATCTGTAATGCCATATCCACCTGGGCAGACACGATTATTGATCCAACTTCTATCTGGATGCATGATTGTTGTTCTGTAAATAAAACATACCAAATGATTATAATTGTAGTCGTGGGGTTTAAATCATATATTCAAAAAAAAATTATTAGATCATTTATGTTTAACTTGACGGTTGAATCAAATAAATAAGAACAAACATCTCAAGAACATTATTATGTACTAAAATAGTAAGGATGGAATATAAATCATGTCTATAATTGCAATGAATTTGATTACTTGTGTGAAGATTCATAGTTGAAGTACCTCGAAAGACCTACCCTCAACAAGAAATACAACTAATGAATAACAATTATTTGTTGAAAAAGCATATTCCTTCTAGAATGATAAGTCCAATTTCAGCAAGCACAGTAGTTAACTGAAATAATTAAAAAACAGAAACCCAATAAATTAGTAATCATGTGTATCTAAACAAGAAACCAAATTTCAATAAAAAATTACACTATATGATCCATACATATTGTATATGTTTATGTTTAAAATTAAGAATCTAGCTCGAGGGTCATCCAGTAAAATTTTCAAGAGGAATGGTCCAATAGCAAGACAATCTTGCAAGAAATTTTCAAGAAAAATGCTTTCCACGCCCCCACAAAAAGCCTCCTCCATTGCTTCACGTTCTGCAGCTTACTCCTACCCGTGAGGGGCATCTCGGAAGAGGCGTAGTGGCTTCTAGAGTTCTTCTTTGTCGGTCGTACTTCCTTCCTCCGCTTAGACTCTAAAGACGATTGCTTCCTTCCTCTGATTGCACCCAAGTTCTCCTATTCTTCATGTGTTATTATTCGATCCTCATTCCCCGGCGGCGGAAGTATCCAGGTAAGATCTTCTTTTTCTTCTTCCACTAAATCTTCTTTTTAATTCTTCTTCTTCTAGAGATCTTCCACAGTTCAGATGTCTTTCAAGTTCTGTTGATATGGCCGTATGGTGTCGAACATCACGCACTACTCTGTTCTCCTTCCTTTCTCTCTTGCTCAAAGTGAAAGCTTATAACTCTCTTTCCCCCCTCTCTTTCCCTTCATCTCCCTCTCTCTCTCTCTCAAGAATCATATCAGTAGAATTTAAGGATGGCATGGATCTTTACTAGCATGAGATTTATTTCTTGATGCCTCCCTCATGGAAGATAATGCTTCGGTGTAATATGTAGTTGGCTGTGATGATAAAATTTTTAATTAACTACATGTTCTTTCTTGAAGGGTATTATTATTTGTTTTATGCGTGAGAGTCTTATTGATAATTTTGACTTTTTTATTCATTACTACAAAACAAATTAGGACTCAATATTAAAAGATTTAAGGCATAGGGGAACTGGATCTTCTGATTGGTTCTAAGTTTCCCTTTCCAGTCCATGGCAAGTTGAATATATTAACTGTGAAATGTGAGTTTTAGTGTAAGAAGCAGCGCATATGGTGTAGAATTGATTTAGAAAATCTTCTTTACTAAAAAAATGATTAGGCCGAGAACTTCATTATCAACACTAAACCCATACTAGTTAATTTCTTCAATTTTTCATTTATCTTTTGCCAACACAGCGTTCATAGATGATGCTAATTATTTGATGTATGTATTTATTTATTCTCGATCTAGAGCAGAAGAAGTGAAGAACAAAGAAGAATGAAATTGCGGGATTTTCTATCACGACATCTGCTACAACACTCATATTTTCACTCAGTTCACTCTCCGAACACATGGTAATATGCAGTGTACCCTGTCTCTAAACCCCTTTACTCATTACACATTTTTAGACATTGAATAGGAACATACCATTACAACTTCCTTACAATTTCTTATTTTTGGGGACAAACAATTTCATGCGAAAGAGTTCGGACAGAACATGAGGTACCATACAGAATGACGATGGCGTTGTTTTGTTCATTTCCAAAGGGCTGTAAGTTGATCCTTACAGCACACACATTTGTTGTTATTACTTATGAATTACAGCCAAATTTTCAATTGAAATGCAAAAAATAAATTAACCCTATTGTATCTTCTTCGTTTTTATCACAATTCGATGGGTGTCTACCATGCGAGATTTAATAATTCTATCATGCTAAATTTAATTTAAAGCTTTAATTAATATTATATTTCAAATTCCAAATTTTAACAAATTTTACTAGTTCTCTAGACTGAATTAATGAGCCATCTAGGTGCAAAATACCTGAATGCGTAGCCACACACTACATGACGTTGGTCCGTAATAGATGCAGGTTTGATTCATTTTGCAGTGCAAATTACCTGATTTGTTGAAGATACCTTCATAATTCAATCTTTTGACCGGAAAACTAGATTTGTAGACAAGTAGATAGTCAACAACTCATGTGGCAACAAAAATTTTGTGCGCATTCAACTTAATTTTCTCCGTAATGGCACAGAAATGAAGCAAAGAATTTTGTGCGCATTCAACTTAATTTTCTTGATGGATAAATACACCCAAAAGCAAAGATTTTTTTTAGCATGAAATTTTTTCCCCAAATAATTCTGGAGCATAACAATATGGAGGAAGAATTTAACAACAAAATCAACAATTTTTGCACAGAAATGAAGCAACTGCAAGTTTTCAAAAGGTGGAAACAAAATTGTTGATATTACAGGGATTTCTAAGCTAAGGCTCTATCTGGGAAGCTGGGCACTAATGGCGTGTACAACAAACACCAATGGAAATGGAGACTTGTGGTCGAGAACGGCGCGCCATCGACGGAATTTGGCCTTGTGCACTCTGCTCCACCATTCCCAGTTTGCATTTCCAAAGAGAGCCCAAGTCAAACAAGATACAAAAAATGAAATTTTTGGAAAGTTATTTGAATTTTATCCTATATATTCAACAAATAAGCTATTTACATTTTTGCATATACCTTAGCTATTAATTACCCAAACTTTTCTATGGAGTTTTCATAATTATAGGATGCTCGCATACCCATCTGGAAGGCAAATAATTAAGAGGCTAAAATATCATTTAAGTCTGAATCTTCATCAAAGTTTTAAGAGGCTAAAATGTCATCTGAACACCTAATTAAGAGGCAAAAAATTTCGTTTGAACATTTCATCAAATATATTATATGCATAAACCAAATTGGAAGTAGAGGAACTAGTTGGAAGGAGAGAAATCAATGAAAATTAAGAATATGACCTATTATTGAAGCATCTGGTTCTAAAATATCAGCCCTCGATCAGTCAATGAAGTGGAGGGGGGGAATATTACCTTGCCGCTCTCTACTGCTCGGGATGGGAAGGACGGTACCTAGCTGCTCGGAATGGGAATGACGAACCCCGATGAGTTCGGAAATAGTTGAATGGGGAAGAGGGAGACGCCGACCTTGGCGGGGTCACGCGGAGGCTCGGTGAGATCTTCGATTGAAAGTGTCGGACGCCGATTTCACCGGGACTGGGATGAAGGAATCCGAAGAGGAGGCTTGGTCACGCTGGAGCAGGGCGGGGAGATCGCCGGAGTATGACGAGCTCGACGGGGAGAACTTGCGGGAGAGTGAGGAGGTGGCTGAGAGCTAAATCGGGATGGGAATGGCCGATTGGGATAGCCCTAATAAGAATATATATATATATATATATATATATATATATATATATATATATATATAAATGAAATAAAAATATTTGGAGGGAAATGAAATTTTCCCTCCATAAACATTTTAATGTAAAATAATTAGAATCAAAATTTTGAAAGGAATTATTTCATTTCTATTTATCAACAAGTATTTAGCAACAAAATAATTTGTTGCTATTTTTGCAACAAAAAATTTCGTTGCTATTTTTGTAAGTAAACACAAATCTCATATACCTAGCTAAATTCGATGGTAATTAGCAACAAATTTTTTAGCCTTTCTGATTTTCGTTGCTAAATGGAGTTTTTCTTGTAGTGAGTGGTGCCTTCACAGACCACTCGCCCAGTAGGGCCTAGAGGTGAATTTACATAGATATCCTTTGTGGGTTGTCAATAGCCCTTCAGAACAGTGGAACTTGGCTGTTAGCAGACCAGTTTGGGGTGCATTTAGCAAAACTAAAAGGAAGAGTTACGCTATTAGCAGACTAGAAGAGAAAAACTATATATAGACCCTGAAGGGAACCTTTTGAGAAGATTCGGTTTTTGGCTTCCTCCTCGTTAGGACATCTTTGGTTAGCTCCTCAGGCTCTCCAAGGTGCCCGACTTTGGCTTTGGCTTGGGAGGAGAAGCGCTCTAAGATCTTCCGGGTGTGTGGTGGGACCTCCAGGCTGCAACCAAGGGTCGGTGTCTAGTTCTAACTCTCCGATCAAGTTCTTCTGCGGGATCAGTAGGTGCTAGCTTCCCCCTATTAGGAGTCCGAACAAATGAATTATTTACCTTTTTTGTTTTTTTTATAATATAGTAAATATGAATATTTGCAAGCACATATTATATTTATCTCTTGTTATTAATAAGGGAGACCCCAACAATTCCACAGCCCCTCCCCCGTAAAGCATATATAACAAAGAAATGGACCTGATGCCCAGAGTGATGGTCCCAGTCGAGGAGAGGTGGAGTTACTTGCAATACACACTGTCACCACTCCCACATCACGAGAACTTGACTTATAAGGCGAATCATCATACACGATGCATTTATATAGCGAAAGAATTAAATTCGTAAGTCATATAGGCAAAATATGATCAAATAAAAGGCTGAATAAAGGTAAGGTGCAAGGCCAATAATGCTTATAATATATCACATAGCTCTAAACTAGAAAGAAATATAAACGTTTGATGAAAATAATGATATGATATCGTAATATCATTCTCACATCCTCATGAATCTGTTAAGGAAATATTTACATTAGGTAACGGGTCCATAACAGGTCGTCGGGGATTTAGGGTTTCGCCCTATTAATACTCCTGCTGGGGGCAACGTGGAGATCGTTCCAAACTTGACGGTCACACGGGATGCTTCGAGCACCGTATCATTCTCGAAGTTGAGCCTCTCGGTGCCCTAGCCGCCCCTCCACTCTCTCCCGTCTCTCTCGTTTGTGCACCAAGAAGAAATCATGAGCAAGCCGAATCTCTCCCATCGGTCTCCCTCTCGCTAGCCTCTACTCGCGTCTAGGAGGAGAATCAGACGTCCCTTTCTCGGATCAATGTGTCTTACGCTCGACAGATATCCCGCTCGGCAGAGAAACCTTGTGCCTGTTCTTCCCGCCACAAGCCGCATGTCGGCCCTCTCCCTCGTACATTCTTCTCGGTCAAGGGAACGGAGGAGAACCTAGCAATCGTCAAGCTCTCTCTCTCTCTCTCTCTCTCTCTCTCGTTTCCTCAACGGATCGGAGGAGAACCTAGGCTTTCTCGCCCCTGTCGCGCCTCAATGACGTTGCAGTCAACCGTTTGTCGGAGAAGAAGTAGGGATCCAGCCTCGACGTCTCAGCAGCTCGACATCTCTTGTTTCGGCGTCTCAGCGTCTCGGCATATCTTGTCTCGACGTCTCAGTGGCTCGAGATCTTGGCATCTTAGTGTCTCAGCGGTTGGCATCTCAGTGTCTCGACGCAGATCATTCTATTGCGCTACCGCCAACGTTAACTACTAACGTCGGGTGCTAGCGTCTGTTCTCAAACCAGAAGGGCCTCTTCTCTATCTTCTCTGTGGGTGGTGTCTCCGGCAATTTCTGATCTAGCCGTCACCGTCGGAGAGACAAGATGTTGAAGGGAAACAATCTGTCCTCTCCTATGTCGATGATCAAACTGGAGGAATTCTCAAATTTGGAGTTCAGCGACTGGAAACGGAATACACAGTTAGGTATGAAGTACTTGAATATTTTATATACACTACAGTCTGATTTTGCAGATTTTAAAGGAGGAGATGATAAAGCTCAGTGGATCAACGACGAAGACTTCTGTCGTGACTACCTCCTCAACTGTCTCTCCAATTCCTTGGCAGAGACCTATGGCAAATTAAAGACTGCAAAGGATATCTGGATCGCTCTGGATGACCAGTTCAAGGAAGAGGAGAATATGTCCAAGACACATCTGGTGGACAAATTCATGGCATTCACTTTCTCTGAAGAAAGGAAAATTCTACCTCAGATTGCAGAACTAGAGAATCTGGTGGAAAAGCTGAACATTAAGAACATCCCTCTGCAAGATGGGTTCGTTGCAGGAGCAATTATCTTCAAGCGCCCCCTCCATGTGGTATTCTTTCAAGATTGAGATGTATCAGAAGAAATCTCAGGTCAGTCTCAAGGACCTGAAGTGGTTTATCTATATTGAGGACGAGAACCGGACTAGGCGCGCCTTAGAGACTGTTAGAAAGCAGAACTCTGCTGGTAACATGATCACGCATCCTAAGCGCAAGCCTAAGCATGGGAAGCCAAAATCGCCAATGAGTGCACCCGCAGTTGCTGACACCAGTAAGAAGATCAAGAAATTTAAAGGCAAGTGCTACAACTGCAATAAGTGGGGTCACTCTACTTCAGACAATCATATTCAGAAAGCTGAAGGAAATGTCAGAATTCAGAGAAAGTCAAAGGTTCTATTTATTTCTTTTTATTAGTTTTATTTTCAATGTAAATTTTCAAAACTCAGAGTATCATATTTTATATCTGATGAAATATTTAAAATTTATCAGATATATATATGTTATGTTGTTTTGTTGTTTGTTTTATTATTCAAATTTTGTCAAATAGTATCCTAAATCAAATATGGGGAGATTGTTGGAACAACCCTATTACTGATTTGGACTAGTATCACTATCTGTTTATTAGGATTAAGTTGACCCCAATGTATAGTCCAAAGGGTCAATGTTTTAGGCTGTTAGAACTTAGGAAAAGAAAAGTTTTCTGCGTTCGACGAACTCCATACTGCGTTCGACGAACTTCATCCTGCGTTCGACGAACGGCATGCTCCTGCGTTCGACGAACTTGGCAAGGTTCTGCGTTCGATGAACTCTTTCTGCGTTCGACGAACTCTAGTCTGCCTTCGACGAATTCCTCTCTGCGTTCGACGAACTTGCCCTCCAGCTCGACGCTCTCAGTTCTCAAGCCAGTCCAGCAGTTTATCTCTTCAGTTCAACGAACTCATTCTGCATTCGACGAACTCCTCTCAGCGGTCGATGAAAGCTCGTCTCAGCGGTTGATCAAGTCTCAGCGTTCGACGAACTCAACTCTGCGTTCGAAGAATAAGTATCAGACGTTCAGATCGACGAAAGATCTTCTCAGCTCAACGAATTAAATATTCCAGCTAGCTTTTCAGTTATTATTCTTCAGTTCGACGACCTCCAGCTTGAGATCGACGAACTCCGGATTGTGTTTGACGAAACTTGTTCAGATCGACGAAATGTGTTATTTCAGTTCAGTATTTCAGACAGATTATTTTTATTCTATTCTCTGAACTCAGATCTTTCAGCAACGACTCTATTATATCAGATAAGGATTATACTTTCCTTTTATTATTTCGAGAATATAGCCGTTGACATTTAGCTGAAAAGGATACGTTCATAGAAAAGGAAAAAAAGGTAAACGCCGTATCAGATTTGCAGTACCAGATATATCTCTTCTGAATATTTTATTCCTTAAATTAAGGGATTTGAATTTCAAATCTGTCAGAGATTTCAAAAAGAAAAGGAAGAAGATATACAGTATCAGATCAGATATTGCAGAATATCAGTACAGAAAAAAAAAGGATAATACAGTTAAGAGGAAGAAGAAAAAAAACATACAGAGAAAGTTTTCAGTTCTTCATCTTCCTCAAGAAGCAGCACATCACATTCTCTGAGAACAACATCAACATTATTCTCTCAGTTTTCTATTGCTAGATCAGATCTTCAAAGAGCAACAATAATCTGAGGAACTTATTCTCTCTGATTCATCAGCTACAGGAAGATCGGTTCATTCAAGAGAAAGCTTCAGCCATCTACTGTCAAACATTTTATATCAGACAGGGGGAACTTTACAACAACATTCCACTAGAGTCTTCTCTCAGAATATTGACAGAGAAGAATATCTAAACCCTCTTTATCCCCTCTTGTACAGGGTTATAACTCCCTTCAAAAGTTAACTCCTTGGTGGCAGGGCACCTGAACAAAAACCTGTGGTTTGATTAGAGCACCTGATCAAAAGCTCACTTGGTGTGTGGACACCTGATCAAAACCCCCTTGGTGATAGGGCACCTGATCAAAAACCTAGTGGAATCCTACCAAGTGTGGTAGAAGAGTAGACGTACCCAGGTTTATTGGGGAACTACTATAAAATCCTTGTGTCCTCTGTGTTGTGATTTTCTATGTGTTGTGTTGTATGTTGTGATTTGTTTTTATTTGTTTTATAACTCACTCAATACACATATAAGTATCACTATTTTAATTCAGCTATAAAAATAAGTGAAAAACATTTTAACACTCTATTCACCCCCCTAGAGTAAATCTAAGATCTAACCTCACTTTCAAAACTGACTCTCTTTTAATACGGTATTCCAATCAATTAACTTTCTTGCTTCACAGAACTTTCCATTGAGAACTTGCACAATCTTCACCCTTGAGATGTCGTCTGAATTGGCTTCATTCTTTGCTGGCTTATAATAATTGGCTGCTCTCCCTGGCTCACACAGTCTACAATATTTTTTACTTATTTTTTTATGTTTTTTTAGGAAAAAGGCCTTATGAGCATAAATAAATACACTTGGGAAAATAGCACGTCTATGTTCTGTGTTGAAATTTCTATGTTTATTGTTGGGGTTCAACCCCTAAGAGTGGATAAATAGTTCAAGGGTGGAGCTGAGCTGCTGCAGGAATTATTGAATGTTGGGAGCAACATTTTTTAGTACTGTTTACTAGCGCTGGGCGGTAGCGCTACCGCCGGCGCTAGCGGCTCTTCGCACCATCGTGATGGTGTACCATCATGATGATCACCTGTGTCGTCGAGAGGCAAGTTGTATCATCGAGATCGTGACCTGTGTCGTCGAGACGACTGGGAGCTGATGGCTAGCGCCCGGCGGTAGCGTTAACGCGGGCGGTAGCATTGATGGAGGGCTGTATCGTCGAGAAGATCACCTGTGTCATCGGAAAGGTGAGCTGTGTCATCGATATTGTTGTGTTAGCTACTGCGGGCGGTAGTGGCTAGCGTTGCCGCTAGCGCGCGGGACCTGTTTTGTTAAGCAGTGATCGGGAGCCGTTTGATTGTCTTGGAAGTGTCTTGGATGGCCAAGATCACTTCGTCTATTTACCATAAATAGGCAGAAACGGTTTGGCAGAAGTAGTTCGTTCTTTTAGAGCCGTCACGGTGAAGAATCGTGGGAGAGAAGAAGTGCTTGCTGCCATTGTTGCTGGAGGAGTTCTTCAAGGAGGAAGAACAGCTTTCTCAGATCGGTGACTTCGTCTCTGCTGTAAGAGTGTTTTTGTTTAGTCTCGTCTTCGTTTGCTTTTGTTCTTGAAGAGAGATTTGAGTTCTTGCTCTTTATTTGGAGAAAAGTTATTTTACCGTGGCTGGGAAGAGGGATTCAATTTGTGAATCCAAGGGGATCTAGGTTGGGCAAACTTAGATTGTTTGTTGTAATCCGTTATTGTTATTATAGTGGATTGTTCGTGTGCCTCGCCTTGTGGTTTTTCCCTCATTTCTTTAAAGAAGGTTTTCCACGTAAAATATGTTGTCCTCTGGTTGTGTTTCTGTGTTCTGTGTATTGTTGCGTTTAATTTTATCTTCTAGTATGCTCAGATTTTGCAAGTGGGTTATATCCCTACATTTATCTGTTTATTTTCAATCTTGATTGTTATTCTAATTTCTGTTTTGATTTATTATCTTCTCCTGATTTATTTCCTATTTAGTTTTAGTTTTTTGCCCTATTTCATTGAACACTTATTTCCCATGAGAAACTTTCACCACTTCCAAGGTATCCTGGTATTTTAAGGCCTCAATTTCACATTCCATAGTTTTCTTGATTTTGGATCGATAATTGCTCTACAAAATTTGTCTGAAGCATAATGTTCATGCTCAATCCACAGTTCAGTTGTACGGTTCATTTATGGAGATATAGGTTGTAGTATATCAAGCATAAGCTAACGACTACGGCTCCGTTTGGCGCAGTTTTTTTGCTCTGGTGAGTTTTGACAAAAACACTGCAATCACAGAATGCATGTTTGGCTCTAGCCCTATGCTTGCATTTAATGAAAAGATCAAAGTTGGAAGAGGACCAGTAGGTAATGAACTAATGATGCAATGGGGCTACCTATAGGTGTATGTAGCACGGTACTGCGATGCCTGCGATATTATGTGAAAGTCTCTACGGTGTTAAGTATGTATGGGTGATGACCTTTCGTATAGTGGATGCTCGGAAAAGGAGGTCACAATGAACATGAATATAGTTGTATCACTCTTTCATGAATTAAAAATGATCAGCATAACTTTTTTTAATTGTTATATATCTGATTTATGTAGTTCTATTTGTTGAAAACGAATTAGGTTATTTCTCTCTCTTTCTTTACATCATATTACAACCTATATATACCCAAAGCTAGGGCCCCAACTATGATAACCGCACACCATACATATATTAAAAACCCCAATACTCCTCCTCAAGGTGGGCGGAAGATGTTGACTAAGTCCATCTTGTCACAGTTCCTTATCATATCATTTGAGCTGAGCCCCTTCGTCAAACAATAAGCGGCCTGATCTTTGGTAGTGACATAGCTGACCTCCAAGAGTCCGCTATCCAGCTTTTCTTTTATAAAAAAATTATCAATCTTAATATGCTTGGTCCTGTCATGGTGAACTGGATTGTTGGCAATGCTGATTGTTGCTAAGGCTGTCACACCACAGCTTCATTCTGTCGTCTTGGTTCAACTTTAGCTCCATCAGCATCCCTTTCAACCAGAGGAGTTCAGCAACCCACAGAGCCATGTCTCTATACTCTGCTTCCGCTGTTGATCGAGCTACAACTGACTGCTTTTTACTTCTCCATGAGATCAGGTTGCCTCCCACAAACACACAATAGCCTGAGGTAGATCTCTTATCGTCAACACAGCTCGCCCAATTTGAATCGCATTAGCCTTCAATCTTCACGTGCCCATTCCGTCTAAAGAGAAGCCCTTTTCCTGGGGCAGACTTCAATTACCAGAGTATTCGGTACACGACATCCATATGACCCTTCCTGGGGTCGTGCATATAGCGACTCACCACGCTCACGACAAAGGAGATGTCCGGACGGGTGTGACTCAGATAAATCAGTCGCCCAACAAGTCTTTGATATCTTTCTCGATCAACTGGTTCCCCTACTTCAGCGCTCACCTTCTCTCTTGTGTCGATCGGCGTTGCGGCTGGCTTACATCCCAGCATCCCTGTCTCGGTGAGGAGATCCAGGGCATACTTTCGTTGAGACAGAACGATGCCTTTCTCCCCATATGTGATATCAATTCCAAGGAAATACTTAAGCAGGCCTAAGTCCTTCACCTCAAATGTCTTCCCCAAATCATGCATAAGGCGCGTAATTTCCTCCTCGTCATCCCCTATGACGTTTATGTCATCCAGATACACAGCAAGTATGGTGACATGATGTTTTGCATTGTGTCTAAAAAACACAGTGTGGTCGGCGTTGGTTTGCTGGTACCCCATCCCAACCATAGTCTTCCTAAAGCAGTCAAACCACGTGTAACGCCCCGGCCCTCCCCCTTAGGGGCCACGTAGGCACGCTACTGGGCTGCATCCCAAGTACCCCAAAGCCTCTCCGCGCCACTATTTCTCAGCAACGGCGCATTGTTGAGGCCGGGTCTTGAACCCGCAACCTCCTTGATAAGGAGTTTTCAAACCACTCCTCATCACCAATTGAGCTGCAGCTAAATTGGTTATGAGGAGTGGTTTGAAAACTCCTTATCAAGGAGGTTGCGGGTTCAAGACTCGGCCTCAACAATGCGCCGTTGCTGAGAAATAGTGGCGCGGAGAGGCTTTGGGGTGCTTGGGATGCATCCCGGTTGCGTGCCTACGTGGCCCCTAAGGGGGATAGCCGGTGTAAGACCCCCCCCCCCTCCCCAGACTGAACCTGGTTCAGGGAGGGGGGATCTTACTGCCCAAAGAAGACCACCCAGCGCTTTCCGGGTGGCGACGTCCCACCCACTCAAGCACTGAGCGGTCTCTTCGTCAGGCACAAGAATCATTACATCACATCAGATCGCACAGCGGAAGCAGAGGATATAAAGAAAACAAGCACACTGCTTATATTATACATTTAAATATGGCCGAAGTCTATCGTTTTACAAAATATTGCCCGAAGGCTACATAGTCCAAAACAACAAGGAGCCCTAGGCTAGTCTTTATTCTCTCGCACTCACGTCTCTGAAGATAGGAGGAGAGGCTGGGGTGTCCGATCGGGCCATCTCTAAGGCACGTATCTCATCCTGCGGGGTGGGGACTTCGCGCTGTCCCGTTTCCTGTGATTGGTTATAAGAAGTAACCGTTAGTCACAGAGCTAAGTAGAACAATACATCCCATCCCCGGATCCTTATCCGGGGGGGACGGCTAAAGGACAGAAATAAAATAGCCGAAGCAAGGAAGAGGGTTAGCAGCAGGTGAATATGTATATATATGTATATATATATAGATAGGGCCGCTTGCCCTAAAGCCCGTATTTGCGCCGTATAGCAACCACACAACACTATGTCGCGCAGACACACACCCAGGTATTCAAACCCGTACGCACACAAAAGACCCTGTGTCGACACAGTTTAGACTGCTTTCGTTCAAGCAGGGGAGCTAACCCCGCGGGCCTCACCGATGTGGCCGTCGGTGACAGTGGCCAGTCTTGCCACTTCTGAATGTAGTCGTACCGTATCATTTAGGCCCTCCCGTACAACTTGGTGTACCAACTGGATGTGAGCGACATCCGGCGAGCCGATTTGTAGGCCGACCAGCGGAGGCATAACTGCAAGCTCGGAGGGTGATAACCTGCTGTGCACTTCTCCCTGTCGCCATGAGTCGTCAACCCACCCGCACCGGTACGAACGGTCTGCGAGCGTGACCAACCCGCCACTCCCAAACAATCTTCACCCGCTTTATACCATTTAAACACTTAGGCTACGTGGCAATTCTACTCGACCGGCCGTACGACCTTGGACCGGGAGGTTTAGCGGTATGATGGCTCCTTGCTTGGGGCTAACCTGGGAGGAGAGTCTCAACTCCGGGTTTTCCCCAACTAAGGCCTCGCCGAAGGGAGGATAAGCACCGCATTTGTTGCCACGGCAGCTCTGCTTTAGCAAGTAAATTAGGCCGAAGCAGGGGCCATAACACTAAACAGAAATGTAGGCCGAAAGCAGAGGCCATAATGATAAGCAGAAAGTAGGCCGAAAGCAGAGGCCATAATGATAAGCAGAAAAGTAGGCCGAAAGCAGAGGCCATAATGATAAGCAGAAAAGTAGGCCGAAAGCAGAGGCCATAATGATAAACAGAAAAGTAGGCCGAAAGCAGAGGCCATAATGACAGGACCAGTGCGAGACTGGATTTAATTGAAAATACAGAAAGACAGTGCGGGGGACCAGTGCGAGACTGGATTTAACGGAAAGTACGGAGAGCAGTAAAAGCATAAAAAGAAAGGGTTAGTAGTCCAATCACTCCATAAGAGGAGGCTTCGATCGACGACTCCGTTCTTTTATTATCGTCACGGCGGGGTTAAATTTCGGCGCCGCGCCGCGATGTCGTTCCGATTTTTGCGTTGCTTTTCCGAGCTTAGTCGATTCTTTAGATTGATACGCACAATTTTGATAAACATTTAAAATATGCGTCGAGGGGACGCCGATTCATTTTGATGAATTTCGCTCTTTTCCGGACGTCTATTTTTGCTTGTAAAAGCATTTAAGGGATCAAATCAAAAGGTCACACCTCCCAACTTTGGTAGTATTTACAAAATACCTATACTTAGAGCCCCTAATTTTTGGGGAATTTTAGAAACTCATTTGGGAATTTTATTTCCTAAAATAAACTTTATAATGGGTTTTAAAAATAGTAAAACTCCTCCCAAAAATCCCAAAAAATTACAGGAGATGCCCCTAAGAGTGGGGCACAATTTTCATTTAGGAAATTTCTTTTGAAAAGGCCCCATTTTTCCTCAGAAAAATGGGGAAGGGAAAAAGGGGGTTGGGGTGCGGTTAGAGGCAGGGAAGAGGCGCAGGGGTTTTGCACCCTGCGCCCTCCCGCGGCCCCCACATCGGATCTGTGGCAGATCCGCTGCGGGGGGCGCACAAATGGAGGCGGGGGGCGGGAAACTAGGTTTCGGGGGCCGCTTGATCTCCTGGGGGAGATCGTGCGGCCCCTGAGCTCTCTCGGGTGGCAGCCGCTGCCGCGCCGGGCAGCGGCCGCCTGGGGCCGGCGCCGCCCCCGGACGGTGCGCCGGGGGCCGGCGACCATTCCGGTGGTGGTCCGGCGGCCTGGCGCCGCCGGCCACCGCCGGAATGAGGGCAGGGAGCGGCACGGGGCGGTGGCGGCCTGCATGTATCGTACAGGCTTGCCGCCACCGCCTCCGCCAGAGGGGGGGTGCGGGGAGTGCCCCCGGTCGGTGCGCCGGGGGCCGGCGACTCCTCCGGGGGTAGTCCGGTGGCCTGGCGCCGCCGGCCACCGCCGGGGGAGGTGATACAGAGGGTGGGAGGCGGTGGCGTGGCCTGCATGGGCCATGCAGGCCCGCTGCGCCGCCGCCCCCGCCGAGGGGCCACCGGTGCCGCCCCCGGTCAGTGTGCCGGGGGTCGGCGCCTACTCCGGTGGTGGCCCAGCGGCCTGGCGCCGCCGGACCCCACCGGAAAGTGGGGCAGAGGGGACGGGGAGGCGCGGCGCAGCCGACACGAGCCATGCCGGCTTGCTGCGCCGCCGCCTTCTCGTGCGCAGCCCTCCCTGCCGCCCCTGGTCGGGGCGCCGGGGAGGGGGCAACCCTCCGGCGGTGTCCCGGCGGCCTGGAGCCGCCGGCCGCCGCCGGGGGAGGGGTTTATCCCCCTACAGGAAGTGCGGGGAGGAGGGGGAGGCCACGGGCGCCGCCGGCCGTGCTCGCCGGCGGCCCGGCCGCCTCCCCTGTGCCGGTGCCGAGGTCCTCGAGGGGGAACCCCTCCCCCCCAGCGCCACCGCCGGCGCTGGGGGAGAGGGCTTCCTCGGCCGGTCTCCTCCCCGAACCTTGCAGGGTTCGGGGCGGCGGCCGGCGGCGCTCCGGCGACAGAGGGAGGGGGGGGTCTTCCTCCGGGAGGTGGGAAGGAGGAGGGGAGGTGGTTCTACCTGGTGAGGGGTTCGGGTGGAGGGGCGGTCGGCCATGAGGAAGGAGGAGGTGTTGGCGGCGGCTTGGGGTTGGCTTGCTCCGGCAAGGAGGAGGAGGGGGTGGCTGGCTGGGGGGCTGCCGGCAGAGGAGAGCTGAGAGAGAGGGAGAGGTGGTGTGGGGGAAATTGGAGAGGGGATGCCCCTCCTTTTATAGGAAGGAGGGGAGCTCTCCCCCCCCCTCTCCCTCCCTTCCACGTGTATGAAGGGAGGGTGAGTGGGGGGAGATATTTTCTCCCCCCCCTTCCTTTCTCTCTTGTCCCTTGCCCTAATAGGGGCAGCCCCCCCCCCCCCCCCCCCCCCCCCCCTCCCCCCTTGGGGGGGGGGGGGGGGGGTTTCTCTCTCCCCCCCTTTTCTTTAGCAAATTCGAGTTGGGGGGGGGGGGGGGTTGACTAATTCAACTTAGGGCGGGGTCCTCCTTGGCTCCCGGGGCACGATAAGAGTTGCCGGGGCCGATGCCGGGTTCGTGTGCTTTATATTTCGTTCGTTGTGCTGAGGTGATCTGCATAGTCCCCTAAATGGTATACTCGCCATACTACCTCGTATCGAGACACAATGAGTTCCGTTGTGCTCGTATTGGTCATACGATCCTAACGGAACTGACAGAAGTCAATTCGGGGTTCGTACGGCCATTATTCACAATAATGGGGGGGTGGGGTGGCGCGCTACGATACCTAAAATGGTCATTTTCTCCAAATGACCTCGTATCGAGACGCAACGAGTTCCGTTGTGTTCGTATTGGTCATACAATCCTAACGGAACTGACAGAAGTCAATTCGGGGTTCGTATGACCATTATTCACAATAATGGGGGGGGGGGGGGGGGGGTGGGTGGCGCGCTACGATACCTAAAATGGTCATTTTCTCCAAATGACCTCGTATCGAGACGCAACGAGTTCCGTTGTGTTCGTATTGGTCATACGATCCTAACGGAACTGACAGAGGTCAATTCGGGGTTCGTACGGCCATTATTCACAATAATGGGGGGGGGGGGGGTGCGCGCTACGATACCTAAAATGGTCATTTTCTCCAAATGCCCTCGTATCGAGACGCAACGAGTTCCGTTGTGTTCGTATTGGTCATACGATCCTAATGGAACTGACAGAAGTCAATTCAGGATTCGTAGCACTTAACCTCTATCGGGTCAAGTCAGCTAGACGGGCCTTACTTTTATTGGGCCCACTAGGGTCTAGGGGCCCAATAAAAGTCGGGATGTTACAGCCGGGGCGTTACACCACGCACGAGGGGACTGCTTCAATCCATACAATGCCTTTTTCAACTTACACACTTTTCCTTCCGTCATGGCTGTATCAAATCCCGGTGGGACCTCCATGTATACTTCGTCCGCCAAGTCGCCATAAAGGAAAGCATTTTTCACATCCAGTTGGTGTAACTTCCACCGACCATTCGCCGTTAAGCTGATCAGAGTTCTAACAGTACTCATCTTTGACGCTGGTGCGAATGTCTCATCATAGTCGATGTCGTACGTTTGGCTATACCCTTCCGCAACCAATCGAGCCTTGTAACGCTCGATTTTTCCATCTGGGTTCTGCTTCACAGTTAAGACCCACTTGCATCCAACAGCCCTCTTCCCTGTCGGAAGCTGTGCTAGTTTCCACATCTTATTCTACTCTAGAACCCGCATCTCCTCCTTCAACGCAGCTTGTCAGTTGTGGTCGGCTTTAGCTACCTGCGAATTTTTAGGTAAAATAATATTATCCAAGGATGCAATGAATGCTCAGTGAGAAGAAGAGATGGCGTCATAGGAGACAAATGAAGCAAGATCCTAACCATATCGATCGGGAGGATTACCCGCATTGCTGCGAGTGATCCTTCTGACAGAGGTAGTCGGGAAAGTGGTAGGAATAGACTCACAGGGAGGTGACAGTGGTTCAACTGGAGGTGCTTCCGGGATTGAGATGGGAATAGATGAGGGACTAGGCACTGTCGTTGTGGGTGCAGGTACGAGGGCAGGAGTACGCTTTTCTCACCTCTGATATGTGATAGGCTCCCTTGAAATTGTAAGTATCACACCTCTCACATCCTCTTGCTCTTCATTCGTCTCTCATTCCTCAACGGGCGTTCCAGAATGTTGACTTAAATCTGTCACCACAGCTGTCACCAGATTCTCCCATTCTCGGTCTCCACCCCTAAAATTATACCTTTCGGGTACGAGTAGGATCTTCTCCTGAGGGTACTACCATTCTTGTTCTCTGAAGTGGACTTACATGCTTACGAAACACCTTTTTTTGACTGGACTCCAACATACGTATCCCTTATGGGTGCCAGAATACCCCACAAAGATACATTTAATTGCCCTGACATCAAGTTTCCCAACGCTTGTCCTATTATCCTTCACAAAGCAGACACACCCAAAGACTTTGAGTGGGAGCATACCTCCGTTACACCCTTGAAGCTCCTGACACGGGGATCTCCACCCTAAGGTCTTTGATGACATTCTATTAATTAATTGTGCCGCCGTTAACACCGCATACCCCCACAGGTTTTGGGGAACCTTCATGTGTAGCATCATGCTACTTGCCACTTCCATCAGATGTCTGTTCTTCCTCTCAGCGACACCATTCTGTTCGGGGGTGTATGCACAAGTGTTTTGGTGTAGTATCCCGCGAGATGACAAGTACTCAGCAAGGGTCTTATTGATATATTTTGTCTCATTATCTGACCTAAGTACCTTGAGTATTGCACCGTATTGAATTTGGGCATGCTTGTGAAAGTTCTGGAAGCAAGTGGAGACCTCATTCTTAGCTTTCATTAAGTATTCCCATGTGACACGTGAAGCACAGTTAATGAAGGTCACAAAATATCTATAATCATTAGAAAAATTAACAGCACAAGGCCCCCAAACATCTGAATGCACAATATCAAAAACAGAAGAGCTTCTGTGACCAGAACTAACATAAGAGTTTCTCGTGAGCTTGCCTAAGTCGCAAGCGTCACACAAAATTTTACTTTTACATGCTTTTTCAGATAGCGAAAGAAACAACCGTGCTAAAACACCAAAAGAAGAATAGCCTAATCGTCGATGGTGGAGCAATAATGTCTCCTCTATATTTGTCTCCAGGTTCCCTTCCTTTGTCTCCTCCGTCACAGATACAAGAGCAGTGTCCAATCCTTGCTAATCCAGGTACCACAGCCCATCACGCCAGATCCTAGTCCCAAGTATGCGCCTCGTCCCTTTCTCCTGGAATGTCACCTTGGGAATGTCAAAGGAAACAATACATTTTAGTTGGAGTATAATAGAGCTAATAGACAAGAGGCTGACAGGAAATGAGGGAGCATGCAAGACATTGGATAGTTGTACCGAACCTGTGCAATCGACCGTACCCTTACCGACCACTGGCTGATAAGTCCCGTCCGCTGTCTGGATGCCATCTGGAGATGCAAGGCGTATGTAGGAAGTGAACTTCCCTGAGTCCCCAGTCACATGTCGGGATGCACCAGAGCCAACAATCCCTCTGACGTTTCAGAAGGATGAGCATACATAGCATGAGATGGCCCCTCAGTGGCTTCCCCAGTTTGCCTCCTCTTGAGACCCTCCATCTTGCTCATCAGGCTCAGAAGGGTCTGCTCCTCCTCAGTATAGATGACCCCAGTATTCTTTTCTCCTCCACATACTCCAAGGTTAGCCCGATAGCTACCTCTACCTCCTCAACCCCGGCCACGTCCACGAGTGCTACCACGACTACCGTCGCATCCTCTCTCCTTGGGTGGCTTAGAGCAGGCATATCTCAGATGACCTATTTCCCCACAGTTAAAGCACTGTCGAGTGTCCCCTGACGATCTCGGGGTGTGCGCACTAACAGTCACAAGAGCCGACTTCACAGCAGCGGACCCTTCAGTCCCTTCTTGAAGTTTGATGCGAGTCTCCTCCTGGATCATTGTTGATATAGCCTCGATGAGAGACGGTATCCCCGTACTTGAGAGAAGTGGAGCTCTTCGTTGGTTAAACTTCTCATCCAACCCCTTGAGAAGTTTCATATTTCGTTCTTCCATGATGATCTTGGAGGCTCGGCATTCCGGGTCCTTGCAACTCATTCCCCCAGACGCATGGTCATAGTCCATCCATAGGCGTTCTAACTCGGAAGCATACTCGTGCACGGTCTTCTCTCCTTGTACCGTGTCATCAATCTCCCCTTTCACCTGAAAGACTCGCAGAGAATTACCCACTCCATCATACGTGCTCTTCAGCTTGTCCCAGACTTCCTTGACTGTCTCCAGTCCGTCAACAGTGGCAGCAATGGTTGGGACCACCGAATGAAGAAGCCACATGAAAACCACCATGTGGGTAGATTCCCTCTCATCTCCTGCAGTCGATTCATTTTGCTTCTTCAGTTCCCCCGTCAGAAACCCCCCAACCTTCTGTGCCGTGAGGGTTTTTTGAATCCGGCGAGACCAGCTCAGGTAAGTGGCCGGCACCTCTAGCTTCAGGTCAACTGGAGGGAGATCTAACTTCACAGCACGCGAAGCTGGCCCCATGAAACCAACTAGCTTCAGTAGGGTGGCCACCTCGGAGGAACCCAATTTTTTTAGGATGTCTTCCATCTGTGGCTGAACAGGACTGATTCGTCGAGATTTAACGAGACTTATCGACTATTTCGTCGATACTTATCAAGACTTATCGACAATTTCGTCGATACGGGAACCTCCTCCTTTGGACGAACACGGGAACTGGTATATCGACGATTTCGTCGAGGACTTGTCCTTTGGACGAACACGGGAACCTCCTCCTTCGTCAATACTTGTCCAGTTCGTCGAGGACCACACGGGACCTCCTCCTTTGGACGAACACGGGAACACCTCCTCTGGTCGGACTCGGGACCTCCTCCTCTGAACGAACACGGGAACTGCTGCCAGTCCCACGACAGGTTCCGGCGCCGACAGCCGCCTCCTCGTCGATGCCGCACTGCTCTCTCCCGCACCGATCAACGATGCCCGGAGACCTACGCCGATGGGCCAGCATCTCTCAGGCAACGCCCAACCATGGCGCACCGCGTACTTCCCGCCGAACCCGTCACAGCCTCCATAGGCTCTGATACCATGTTGAAAACGAATTAGGTTATTTCTCTCTCTTTCTTTACATCATATTACAACCTATATATATACCCAAAGGGCCCCAACTATGATAACCGCACACCATACATATATTAAAAACCCCAACACTAATTTAAATAACAATTTCATACAGTACATGTAAGAGATTCCTTATACAAAATATGTAGTTGGAAAGTGCTTACAATTATCGAGCTAGACATATTGCAGTGATTACACATGCATAATATTTCTCGGATACGAAATTTAATGCCTAAGAGATGACTTTAATACGACCAACAAATACATTACAATAGACTCCAAGGATGAGAAGGTAATGTTAATGCAAAGCTTCTAATTTAATTTCTTCTTACTTGCAGGATTTTGATCATGTAAGATGAAAACAGGCAAAAGAAGTTTTGTTTATGGAAGAAGGAGACTTACAAGACAAAGATAATTTTAACTTCAAAATCTTTTTTGGGTAGCATCATGAGATTTTAGATGTTGTTGAGCTGCTTCTGAATATGTCTAATGGATGATTGTGTTGTTGTGTGTATTGACAAATTATATTTAATTTTGTTAAGCTTAATTCGAATGGTAGCATGTAATTTTTTTCAAGTTCTTGGTTATGATCTTGTTAATGATTTGATTATCAAAGGATGGGTGCTTAAAGTAAGATGGAATCGATGCAACATGTTCTAGTTCAATTGTTCAAAGCTTGTTTTAAAAAAAAAATACAAGAGTTTGCGGCTTTTATTCAAAAAAAGTGTGGCGAAATGTTATGTTTTTTTATTTAAAAATGAAGCTTATTGCTAGGTTTTTCTAAATCATCGTAATAGATGAAGCCTTCTGCGGCGTTTTTGGACAAAACATGGCAATAGATAATACAACGCATTTATGTATAACCGCCGATTGTAGGAAGTAGGGCTACCACCACGCTTCTAATAAAACACCGCAAAGAGCTATGCCGACGGTTGTATAGCCAATGATTTTGCGACGTTTTATAAAATGCCGCAAAATAAATGGCAGAGCTTAAAAAACACAGCAAAATGTATTAAAAAACGTGGTGGTAGCCAATATCTCTTGTAGTAGGAAAAGAAAAAAAGAACTTTTTGGGAGAGTTCAGCATTATTTAAATTTTCATACTCTTTTGGCATATTTGGGAGAGTTCTTAGAGAAATTTTAGAGAGTAGAACAACTAGAATTTGACGGGACATCAATTGCAAGACAAGATTTGAGTTTAGTGTTGGGAACTTTCTTTGTTAGGGTGATGTGTAGTGCTATTAGTTAATGCTTTGATTGTATCGAGTTAATGTGTTTTCCTTCTTTATTCCTTGAATGTTTGAGTTCTATTCATGTGTTTAATGCGTATTCAAGATTAGTTGGTCATTGATTTAGTCTCGTGTGTAATCTTTCATTATCGGATCCATTATCGGATCATGGATCGATAGATTTACGGATTCCGTGAATAGAATACATTCAAATACCTACACGCCACGTGGTACTAGTTTATGCGGTAGGTTCATTCAATTCAATGGTGTTAGTGTTCTTCAAGAAACTTAGGCGTTTGTTATCATTTTCGACATGTTCAGACCACAACCTAACATTGGCTAGTGATATAATTGATTTGCTCGAACCACGAGGTTTCGACGTGCATACGATGAATTGTCGTTGTTCATTGAAGGATTTATATAAACACATTTTTACTCTTAGATCAATTTTAGTTAATACTCGTGGTAAGAAATAATCAACATAATTCTTAATCTTACTATTTTTAAAATCAGTAATTAATTGCCTTTGTATTTCTAGATTTAGAAATTCCTAGATAGTGAGCCATCGATCGGCGATTGCGGATCAGTGAACATGTCTTTTATGAGTCATACTAGAAGTGGTGTAGAAATGGTGGAAATGTGCGCAACTACGATCGTTGTACCTGTAATTTAGTTTTTTGTTACTTGTTGTGCATAACAATGAGTCTGGTGGCTTTTAAAAGACCCGTAGGTGTTTGTCTTTGATGAGAGAAGAAGAAATGGAAAAAAGTGTCCACTATTTGAAAAGAAATTAAATGTTTTCGTTGTGTATTTCTAGTTAAAACTCTTCTTCCTCCTACTGCTTCAGTTTTCTCCCTCCTGCTTCAGTTTTCTTCTAAACTGCATGAATTAATTGTACCGATATTTCATATTCTTCCTCTTTTGTTTCAAAAATCTGGGTGAGAACCATGAGATAGAGAGTGACTTCGGTCCGCCCCTCCTCCTACAGCGAAAATTTTCTGTGCGTGTAACGCACGGGGAGGATCGTGGGGAAAATACAATTTCCTCCTATATTTTTTATCTTTTCACAAAATAAGTCACGAAATATTGATTTATGTATTATTACGCTCATTTTAAGTACCCATATGACTATTTTGAGGCGAAAATACAACTGTATAAAGGTTCATTTTTTGAATTATTTTTATAACTGTAATTTACTACTAAAATACAGTCACTTTTTATTATGAATGAAATTACAGTTGTATTTTTGAATTAAAAAAAGATTTTGCAGAGGTCTCCCGTGTGTTGCACGCACAGAAAATTACAGAAAATTTTCTCCCTCCTACATGTTGTATTACAACCCAATTAGATCTCCAAAATTATATAAGGAAAAATTGAAGGCATTTTTTTTGCTTTTCACATATTTGTTCAAGATATTAAAAGTTTGCCTAAATGCGAAAGAAGAAAGAGGAATGGTGGAAATAGCTCATCTTTGAAACAAATTTGTAAGTTTTTTGTATATCTAAACCTTGAAACATTGACTGTGCAGAAAAGACTTGGTTCTTTTTTAAATTTAATATCATTTAGCCTAATTCAATTGACATCATCCATTTTGTCCATTCAACGTACCTCCAGTGGGGACCGAATAAGAGAGAGATCCGGGCATTACCTCACCCCCACACTCATTAGACAAAGAAGTGGAACCAAACGGGCAGACCGATAAATCAAGTGGTGGAGAAACATACAACGTTAAATCTGAAACATTGAAAATAGGGGAGATGCCCCAATCAGTGAGTAACTCCAAAAGAAATGCATTTTCTCCTTATTTTTTTAATATTCAAAATGGGCCCGCTCGCCGATTCAACTTTTTTATGGCGCCAGAAGGCATCCGTTCAGGGACAAGACGCACCATAACCAAATCTCCAGCTTTCAAATGGGATGCCCTCCTATGTACGTTAGCGTGAACATGATTGGACGCGTATTGAGTCTCGAGTGTGTCCTTCACGTGTTTATGTAATTCATGAACATGAGCGCTGAAATCCTGTGCAAATTGACTCGACTTGTAAGATGGAGGTAACGGAATTAAGTCAAGTGGCACAGGGGCCTTATAGCCGTGCACGATCTCATTTGGGGACAACCCGGTGGACCTATTTTTAGAATTATTGTAAGCTAATTGTGCATGGGGAAGGATGAGGTCCCACGTACCCTTGTGGTCACCAACGAGACACCGCAGTAAACTACCCAAACTTCGATTCTGTTGATTTTGAGCTTTGTTGACTTGGTCAACAAGTATTTAAAAAAAGGTTTATTATTATGAGTATTAAATGTGTAGGTGGAGGAGAGAGTGTGTCCCGCATTTATTGAGGAGTGAGATTGTTGGAGTTTTTATTTGCCTATAAATACCCCCCCCCCCCCCCCCCCCCCCCCCCCCTCTTGTAATTAGAAGTTGGCTGGAATAGAAAAGTTTGGGCATTTTTCGGCAGATATAATAGAGAGAGAGAGTGTAGGTAGAGAGAGAGCAATTATTCCCGCTGGAATAATTAATATCTCTCGCCATTTTGATCTCGCCGGAGGACTCTCGCCAGCCCCTCTCGCATATTCATCTTCCCGCAGGAAGAACCCACTCGCGTGCTTGGACGTGGAGGAAGAGACCTGCCCACTCGCGTAAGGAGTAGCCATACTCGCGTGAAGGTGGAGCTCGCCCATCTCGCCGCCGCCTGGAACTCGCCGGAGTCGGGTGGTGTGTGTGATCTCGCCGGGAGGAAGGTTGAGCTCGGCGGTGTGTGTTGGAAGGAGCTGCTCGTGTGGGGTGTTGAAGGGGCATCTCGCCAAGCGGGGTAGAGCTCTCGCCGAGAAGTGGTGCTCGCGAGGTGGAGCCCGCCGTGTGGGGTTTGCCGAAAGGTGTTAGCGCTGAAGTAGGTGTGCTCGTGGAGAGTGTTCGCAGTTGGAGTGCTCGCTCGGAAAGGTGCTCGGTTTTAGAAGCAGAGGAGGGTGTGTGCTAGTTGGTAACGCTTCCAACAAGTGGTATCAAAGCGAGGTTGCAAACCTTTGCGGTGACTCGGAAGGTTTGAGGAGTAGAAGTGATGGAGACGAGCGGAGCTATGCCAGGGCAAGTCCCCAAGCTGACGAAGACCAATTATGGGAATTGGAGTATACAAATGCGAGTGCTACTTCCCTCCAAGGAGTTGTGGGATGTAGTGGAGAATGGGTATGAGGAGCGCACTGCTGCAGTAGAGGCGACGTTGACTAACGCCCAAAAGACAACACTTAGAGAGGCAAGGAAGGCGGATAAGAAGGCTTTGTTCTTGTTGTATCAAGGGGTTGACGAAGCAACCTTCGAGAAGATCTCAGACGCGAGGACCTCTAAGGAAGCATGGGAGGTGTTGCAACGCTCCATGCAAGGGGTTGAGAAGGCAAAGAAGGTGAAGCTGCAATCCCTCCGTGCGGAGTATGAAGTAACGACGATGCAGAGCACCGAGAAGGTCGGTGACTATGTGACTCGTCTGCGGACGCTCACAAACGAGATGAAGAGAAATGGGGAGACGATCGAGGATGTGAGCTTCATGGAGAAGTTGCTGAGATCTATGACCAAGAAGTTCTGTCATATAGTGGTGGCGATCGAAGAATCGAAGGACCTCAACTTGATGGCCGTTGACGAGCTTGTAGGCTCTTTGCAAGCTCATGAGTACAGGATGCTGCAGATGATGAAGAAGCGAGTGGCTTGGGAAAAGCACTCCAGACCCAGTTGAACTTTGGGGAAAGTTCAGGAAGAGGAGGCGGCCAGCGTGGCCGAGGTCACCAAGGAAGAGGTAGAGAAAGAAGAGGAGGTAGAGATCAAGGGAGAAATCAGAACTACCAGAAAGAGGGGGAGCGACCTCAAGGAGGTTGGCAAGAAGGAAGAGGAAGAGGAAGAGGCCACAGAAGAGGCCGAGGAGATATGTCCCAAGTACAATGTTACAACTGTAACAAGTATGGGCATATGAGCTACGACTGCTGGAGTCCGAGGAAGAGAGAAGAAGCTAACTACTATGCGGAGGCTAGGAACAATGGGAACAATGCTGGAGGTGGAAACCCGATGATGTTCCTAACCTACCGAGGTGCAGAAGAAGGGAGAAGTGAAGTGTGGTACCTGGACACATGGGCGAGCAACCACATGTGTGGAGATAGAGAGATGTTCACAAACCTTGAACCCATTGGGGGTGAGGTTAGCTTCGCGGATGCGTCAAAGATCTCCTTGGAAGGAAAGGGTTTGGTGGAGATGAAGGTGAACGGGGAGAGAGTACACCTGAACGATGTGTACTATGTGCCAGGGTTGAAGACCAACATCCTGAGCATTGGGCAGTTAGTGGAGAGAGGCTATTGCGTCCAGATGAAGGATGGGTCTCTGACAATGAAGAATGGTAAAGGGAAGGAAGTAATGAAGGTGGAGATGACGGCGAACCGTCTCTTCACGCTGAAGATGGATGCTCAAGAGACAGCTTGTCTCGCGAGAACGGAGGAAGAGGAAGAAGCATGGTTATGGCACCATAGGATGGGCCATTTGGGTTTCACGGGGTTGAAGCTGCTGTCTCACTCAAGGATGGTGACAGATCTGCCAATGATCTCACCACCCCAGAAGGTGTGTGAAGCTTGCACGAAGGGGAAGCAGAAGAGGCAGAGTTTTGAAGGAGGGAAGTCCTGGAGAGCAAGGAGGCAGCTTGAACTGGTTCACTCGGACATTGCGGGTCCGTTTGAGACCACCTCAATAGGCGGAAGCAGATACTACATAACCTTCACGGATGACTTTAGTCGGAAGTGTTGGGTATATTTCCTAAGGGAGAAATCTGAGGCCCTTGACAAGTTCAAGAAGTTCAAGGCTATGGCGGAGAAGGAGAGCGGTCAGGCTCTGAAGGTGCTAAGGACAGATCGAGGTGGGGAGTACACCTCGAGGCTGTTTAATGTCTACTGCAAGGAGAAGGGAATCTTACACCAGCTGACGGCGGCGTACTCACCGCAGCAGAACGGAGTGGCAGAGAGGAAGAACCTCACCATCATGAACATGGCGAGGAGCATGGTGAAGGAGAAGGGGCTACCGAAGAGTTTCTGGGCGGAAGGAGTGTAGTGTGCGGTGTATCTACTGAACAGATGCCCCACAAAGAGAGTGAAGTTCATGACGCCGCTTGAAGCATGGAGTGGCTGGAAGCCAAGCGTGAAGCACCTAAGGGTCTTCGGGTGTGTAGCTCATGCTCACATCCCGGAACAGAGAAGGAAGAAGCTCGATGATAGGAGCGAGAAGGGTATCTTTGTTGGCTATGCTCCGGAGAGCAAGGCATACAAGCTCTACAACCCGGTGATGGGGAAGGACATCATCTCGAGAGACGTGCTGTTCGAAGAAGGCAGCAGCTGGAGCTGGGATGAGAAGATGAGGAGCATGAAGGGCATGTTCTTCGAGGATGAAGATGAAGGAGGTCATGAGGCTGGAGCCGAGGATGGTGGAGTGGAGCCACTATCACCACCGAGCATGAATTCAGGGGGAGCTTCCACCTCCCACTCAAGAGGGGAAAGCTCAAGTGGAGGAAATTCTACAGGAGGCAGCAGGAGCCGGAGTGACTCTGAGAGTCCACCACCCAGGATGAAGAGGGTGGGGGAGCTCTATGAGGAGACGGCCCCAATCCATACTAACTATTCATTGTATTGCCTCTTAGTAGATTGTGAGCCAAGGTCCTATGAAGAAGCTGCCCAGGAGAAATCTTGGAGGACGGCGATGGATGCCGAGATGGCTTCTATCAAGAAGAACGATACCTGGAGGCTAGTGGATCCACCAGCAGGCCACAAACCCCTCGGGGTGAAGTGGGTCTATAAGGTGAAGAAGAACAAAGATGGAGTTGTGGAGAAGCACAAGGCTAGGCTCGTCGTGAAGTGCTACAGGCAAGTCCAAGGAGTGGACTATGACGAGGTCTATGCCCCAGTGGCGAGGATTGACACCATTCGGTTGATCATCGCACTGGCAGCTCATTATGGGTGGACAATCTTGCAAATGGATGTTGTGGCGGCGTACTTGAATGGGTACCTGGAAGAGGATGTGTACATCGAGCAGCCTCCAGGGTATGTGGTAAAGGGCCAGGAGAGAAAAGTCTGCAAGCTAGACAGAGCCTTGTACGGGCTGAAGCAAGGAGCAAGGGCGTGGAATGGAAGGATAGATGCCTTCCTCCAGAAGCATGGATATGTGAAGTGCCCGTACGAGTATGCCCTGTATGTAAAGATAGAGGAGAACCGGGATATCATGGTCTTATGTCTATACGTGGACGACATGATATTCACCGGGAACAACCCAACCATGCTTGAGGAGTTCAAGAGGATTATGAAGAAGGAGTTCGAAATGACGGACTTGGGAGAGCTGAGTTATTTCCTGGGGGTTGAGGTGAAGCAGGAGGAAGACGGGATCTTCATATCCCAGAAGAAGTATGCAGAAGAAATTCTGAAGAAGTTCAGGATGGAGGGTAGCAAGGCTATCTCCACTCCAGCGGACCCAGGGACAAAGTTGAGGAAGGACTCTGAGGAGGAAGGTGTGGACCCGACGATGTTCAAGAGCCTAGTCGGGAGTCTAAGGTACTTGACCTTCACTAGGCCAGACATCATGTATGCGGTCGGGGTAGTAAGCAGGTACATGGAGGAGCCCAAGAAGGATCACTTCACCGCAGCGAAGCGAATCCTAAGATATGTGAACGGAACAAGGGGCCATGGCCTGAAGTACTCATCAGGAGGAGAGTTGAAGCTAGTCGGCTACTCGGATAGCGACTATGATGGATATGTCAATGATCGGAAGAGCACTTCCGGATACTGTTTTCATATGGGAACGACGGCATTCTCATGGAGCTCGAAGAAGCAGGCTACTATAGCCTTGTCATCATGCGAAGCGGAGTATATAGTGGCGGCGGCATGCGCCTGCCAAGCCATCTGGCTCAGGAAGCTATTAGGGGAGCTACATCATGTGCAGGAAGGGCCAATGACAGTGTTAGTGGATAACATGTCGGCCATCCAGCTCACGAAGAACCCGGTGCTGCATGGGAGGAGCAAGCACATCGAGACGAGGTATCATTTCCTTCGTGAGCAAGTGGAGCAGAAGACCGTGGAGGTCGTGTATTGCCCTACCGGAGAGCAGGTCGCGGACATATTCACTAAGGCATTGAAGGCAGACACGTTCGCGAAGCTCAAAGTCAAGCTCGGCATGTGCGACCAAGCTTGAGGGGGAGTTTGTTGATTTTGAGCTTTGTTGACTTGGTCAACAAGTATTTTTAAAAAAAAGGTTTATTATTATGAGTATTAAATGTATAGGTGGAGGAGAGAGTGTGTCCCGCATTTATTGCGGAGAGAGATTGTTGGAGTTTTTATTTGCCTATAAATAGGCCCCCCCTTGTAATTAGAAGTTGGCTGGAATAGAAAAGTTTGGGCATTTTTCGGCAGATATAATAGAGAGAGAGAGTGTGTGTAGGTAGAGAGAGAGAGAGCAATTATTCCCGCTGGAATAATTAATATCTCTCGCCATTTTGATCTCCCCGTAGGACTCTCGCCAGCCCCTCTCGCATATTCATCTTCCCGCAGGAAGAACCCACTCGCGTGCTTGGACGTGGAGGAAGAGACCTGCCCACTCGCGTAAGGAGGAGTAGCCATACTCGCGTGAAGGTGGAGCTCGCCCATCTCGCCGCCGCCTGGAACTCGCCGGAGTCGGGTGGTGTGTGTGATCTCGCCGGGAGGAAGGTTGAGCTCGGCGGTGTGTGTTGGAAGGAGCTGCTCGTGTGGGGTGTTGAAGGGGCATCTCGCCAAGCGGGGTAGAGCTCTCGCCGAGAAGTGGTGCTCGCGAGGTGGAGCCCGCCGTGTGGGGTTTGGCGAAAGGTGTTAGCGCTGAAGTAGGTGTGCTCGTGGAGAGTGTTCGCAAGTTGGAGTGCTCGCTCGGAAAGGTGCTCGGTTTTAGAAGCAGAGGAGGGTGTGTGCTAGTTGGTAACGCTTCCAATAGATTCACTACCTCTGTTTGCCCATCCGTTTGTGGATGGTAGGCTGATGAAAACAAGAGCTTAGTGCCCATGATGCGCCACAAGGTCTTCCAGAAATAACTAGTGAACTTCACATCCTGATCGGTGACGATAGACTTAGGAACGCCTTGATGTCCAACGACTTCCTTAAAAAATAACTTTCCTACATGAGATGCATCGTCGGTCTTATTACCCGCAATAAAGTATGCCATTTTGGAAAATCGATCAACGACCACTAGAATGGAATCGTTACGACGAAAAGTGACGGGAAGACCAAGAATGAAATCCATACTAATATCCTCCCAAGGTACTGAAGGAATCGGGAGAGGGGTATAAAGCCCCGCATTCGTTTTATTCCCCTTAGCCAATTGGCACGTCCGTCAACTGCTCACAATCTTATGCACCGTAGACTTTAGACCCGGACAATAAAACTTATCCTCAACTAACGTGATGGTTTTGTCACGTCCAAAATGATCGCCTAGACCACCACTATGCAACTCCCACACGATGAAATGGTGAAGGGACGAGCGAGGGATACAAAGCTTGGCGTGCCTAAATAGGTAGCCGTCGCGAATATAATACGCGGAAATGGTCGTGGGCGCATTGCCGTGAGTGGAAAGATATAACTCTTTAAAATCTGGACAATTGATATACTCATCCTTAATACGTTCAAATCCGATCACCTTTACCTCTAACGTGGTCAATAACAAGGAGACGCGACTAAGGGCGTCTGCCACCCGGTTAAGGGTTCCCTTAAGATGTTTGATAATAAAAGAGTACTCCTGGAGATAGGAGACCCACTTAACGTGTCAGGGGCTGACCTTGCTTTGGGAGTTGACAAATCGTAACGCCTCATGATCGAATTGGATGACAAACTCCTTCGGGAGAAGGTAGTGCCGCCAATGTTGGAGGCAACGTATCACAGTATAGAACTCAAGGTCATAATTCGAATAATTCAGTTTTGGACCCGCCAATTTCTCACTAAAATACCCAACCGGATGACCTTCCTACCTTAACACTCCTCCAATACCGATCCCCGACGCGTCACAATATAATTCAAAAACCATATTAAAGTCTGGCAACCATAATAGGGGGGCCTCCGACATTTTAGCTTTAATCATTTGGAATGCGTGAGTGGTCGATTTCATCCAAGTGAACTCCCCTTTTTTCATGCACTCGGTGATCGGTGCCATGATGCTACTAAAATCACGAATGAATCGGCGATAGAATGTGGCTAATCCGTGGAAACTCCTAACGTCCCTAATGTTAGTGGGTTTTGGCCAATCTCTAATGGCCTGGACCTTCTTAGGATCCACGTGTATGCCTTCCGAACTCACTATATACCCGAGGAATTCTACGGACGAAACATTGAATGTACATTTTTTTATATTAATGAATAATTTTTCCGCGCGCAACGTCTCTAGGATAGTCCTCAAGTGCGATTCGTGATCAATAGTAGACGTGCTAAAAATCAGAATATCGTCAAAATATACCACAATAAATTTTCCCATGTAGGGTTGGAAGACGTGTGTCATTATCCTCGAGAATGTACTAGGGGCATTGGATAATCCGAATGACATTACTAACCACTCATAGAGCCCCTCTTTAGATTTAAAAGCAGTCTTCCACTCATCGCCCTCCCGGATTCTAATCTGATGGTAGCCACTCCTAAGGTCCAATTTAGAAAAGATCGTGGCACCGACTAACATGTCCAACAAATCGTCCAAGCGCGGGATGGGAAACCGATATTTAATTGTGATTTTATTAATGGCTCGACTATCGACGCACATCCTCCACGAGCCATATTTCTTTGGTGCTAACAAAGCCGGAACGGCACACGGGTACTTACTATGACGAATAAATCCCTTCTGTAACAAATCCGAAATTTGAGTTTGGAGCGCTAAATAGGCCGACGGGTTTAACCAATAGTGAGGCATGTTGGGTAACGAGGATCCTGGGATTAAATCTATCACGTGTTGGATGTCTCGTAATGGGGATAACGTAGGGGCAGCTCTTTTGGGTAGACATCCTTAAATTCCTCTAACATACTCCGCAGGGCGGGTGGTAAACAATCAAACGAAGGCACGTCTTCCTTGATTTGTAGACAAACTAAGGCGTGCGAACTCTTTCTGGCGTGCGAACTCTTTCTTACCAATCAGACTTAAGATTTTCTTCTCTACTGACACAATTGTGTCTTTCGAGGCGCTCGACGGGTCCTTAGGCGGAGTGGGGTTGAAGATAATAGTCTTGCCCTTAAACTTAAACTCATGAGTGTTAGATCGCCCGAAGTGGGTGACATCATGGTCATAGAGCCATGGGCGACCCAATAAAACATGACACGCATCCATTGGGATGACATCACACCAGACCTTCTCCGAATAAGGCTTGATGGCCAGTGGTACTAAGCAACGTTTTGCTACCGGAAGGGATGTCTTATTAACCCACGCGACCTTATAGGGGTTGGGGTGTGGTTCAGTGACTAACGCCATCCGGGTAACCGCATTCTCAGAAATAACGTTCATGCAACTTCTGCTATCAATAATCAGCTTACACCACTTCTCGCCGCTTTTAAAATTTAACGAAAAGATGTTCATCCGATTCCAGTCATCAGACGCATGCGGGGAGGCGTAAATACAACGCATCACCATCATGTTGGTGTCATCATCTAAATCACTCGGCACTCCCTCCGAATCGGAGTCATCACCGGCTTCATACTCGAGCTCGGCGACGTCGTCAGCAGTGTCCAACAAAGCTAAGGGCTTGGCCTTAGTGGGGCATTCACTTGCGTAGTGCCCTTGAACACCACAGTTAAAACAAGAAGCGTTCGATTTGCTAATCCGACCTACAGGCACACGATCGTCGGACGGGTTACGCATATTCCTAGCTGTAATGACGACGGAGTTCGAATCAGTGGATCGAAACTTCCCTTTATCTCTCATGGCTAACGGAGGAGGTCCTAAGCTGGACTTGTTCTTTTGGAATGAACGCGACTTAGATTTGTGCGTCAGGTGCTTCTTAATGTCTAACGCGGAATTATACGTGGTGTTCAAATCAGTGTGACCATAGCGAAGGAGTTTACCCTGAATTTCGGGACTAAGCCCTTTGCGGAATCGGGAGAGGGTATCTTCGGGCATTTCCTTAACGTCACATCTAACCATCATATCTTTCAAGATCCCCATGTACTCCGCGACCGAGCGGTTCCCTTGTCGAAGGGAGGCTAACTCATCAAACATTTGTGTTCGATGATACGTTGGGACGTACTGGTCAGTCAACAGGGCTTTCATGCCTACCCAACCAATGGGAGGCAAACCATCCCTCACACCTAAACGCCGCTTCTCATTGAGCCAGTATGACTTAGCTCGACCCAACAACTTCATAGCCACACACACCTTATCCTCGTCAGTCAAATTTTGCCACTGAAAGTAGCATTCTATCTCCGTAACCCAATCCAAGAAAACTTGGGGATCACCAAACCCATCATAGGATGGTGGTTTGATCCGGACAGCCCTAGTGATATCAAAGCCGTGCGGTGCTCGTGGGGCCTGTTCGGGATTACCATTAGGATTAATGTTCCCTTCAGCACGTTGGTGGGCTGCAGGGTTTGGGGGGTCAGGATCAGGGACACGATTAACGTTAATATTTTTCCCTACGTGTTGACGGGCAGCATGATCCTGAGGTGCCCTTTGGGCTAGCTGAATCTCGTGTAACATCTCACGGATGTCCGTCAACTGGTCATTGAACTCCTGGCGGAGTTCATCAACAGCCGTTGGACCGTGACCCGAGTCCCGATCGTCCGTCATTTGAGACGAGGACGTAGGATAATCCGTGCCAAGTCTCGTACGCATGCAACGTAGACCTAACGATTTTGACTAGAAAATGTTTATAAATGGAAAAAAAATTTGATTTTCTAATAGAAAATTATATGTAGAATATTAAAAAACATTTTGATTTTTTTTGCTGGAAAAGAACAGATTTAGGACGCTAAACGTAGACCAGAAATTTTAAACACACTAAAATTTTTATGAAAGATAATTTTTCTCCCGCCTAATAACTAGAGTAGTAAAATCTTTTTTTTTTCTTGCAGAGAAAATAATGGGGATGTACAGAAATTTTTTTTTTAATTTCGCAGAAAAATAAAAATTCTAGACCGCTATTCGCAGACCGATGAAAATTTATTTTTAAATTTTCAGCGTAGAAATGTGTGTAGAATGTGAGTGTCGGCGTCCTAAGAAAATAATAGGAATGCGTCAATTATGAAATTGACACGAACCTGACTCTGATACCAAATTGATGTAGGCATACGCTCTCCGATACACTCGTTAACGGGTAGATCTACGACAAATGCGCGACTCAAGAAGAATGATGCAAATGCAAGCCACACAGTGCAAGTGCGCCGGACTAGGCAAAGAGAAACAATTGCCACACGAGGAACCGCTAATCCTCTAGAGATCTCTCAAGGGCGATAAGCCAATGTTCGATCAAGCGAAAAGGACCCACCCGATCTGATCAAGCTATGCGTTGTACCAAAAGAGATCCACCGAAAAATATCGATTCGGAAAATGGTAGATCTCTCCCAACAAAAAAACGGGGTTCGCCAAACCCCGTAGAAGATTAAAATAACAGATGAAAAAAATGCCACTTTCAATATGAAGAAAACCACGAAAAATTCAGTGATTCGAAGATCACGCCACAGTATTCCACCACAAGAAAAAATCAAGAGAGAGAAACACACAAGTGGTTTGTTCGTTACCCGCTTGAGATAGGATTGGCCTCAAGCAATACCCTCGCCCGACCGTTCCTTTTCGGATCCACCGGAAGCGCGTTGTTCGGAGAGGAATCCGTTCGCCGTCTTGCTTCATCGTATCCAAGATCCGCCGAATACCGCTTAGATCCCGTGGAGGAATCCGTAGAGAATGAAGAACCGTCCAAGGCTAGGAGAGAGAAAAGGTGGTGGGATAATTCCGTGGTAGAGAGGGGCGGCTAGAGGGGAGGAGAGGGGAAGATCTCCAAGAGAAGAGTGTGGCCGGCGGCTAGAAGATGGAGGAGAGGAGGGGGCGGCCTCCCTTGGCCGAACCTAGGAGAGAGGGAGAGAGAGGGGGCGGCCAAAGAGAAAGAGGGGGAAAATCCAAGAGGGAGAGATTTTAGGTTTCAAATTTTATTTCATTCCTTGTCAATGCAAATCTTCCAAAACATAGCCTTATATAGGCTTTTACAAACACAACGGCTAATCGCAGTCCAAATTAAAACAATAAACAAAGCATGAAAAGTTCCAATAAATAAAATAAAGCAAGACCAATTTTAATTAATAATTATAAGGATAATTATTAATTAAAATATTCTTATTTTAAAAAGCATGATAAAATTAATTAGTAATTATAATTAAATTATTATAATTATTAATTAATGTTCTTGTGTCGCGAACGGAGGTTGTAGCGGCGATGACGTCCGTCAATAATATCATCGTGGTGATGGCGGCGCAAGTCTTTGGTTGGAGAGGCGCCGTCGTCCGCAAGCACCCTGTTGCTATCATCTTCTTGTTGCGGGCCGTCGTCTCCATCACCACTCTTCCCGTTCTGGATCTTGCTGGAAAACAATGTCAAAATACCTCATGGGTCCTGGGGGCCCACTTGGCGAATACAGGGTTGTACACTAGTAAAATGAGGGTAAAAGAAATTCATACATTCTTTTATATCTTGACAGGGAAGATCAGATTTGAGATTTTTAATGTCCAGGAAAGAACAAAGAATGGCTAGGGAAGAAGCTTCTAATAGAACAAGAAGTTATTTTGAATATTATAAATATATATATAATAATATAACAAGAGGGCTAGAGATCGTGAAACAAAAATTGTAGGATAAGATAGTGTCTTAAAAATCTGAAAAATATGTGACATCAAACATCACTAAACGAGCAAAGGGCAAACTTTTCATTTGTGAATATCTGAAACAGCGACCAAAAATGACTTTCATGTGTATAATCGTGGATCATGTGTTTTTCTACAGCATTCACTCTCATTTACAACATTCACTGTCATTCACAACATTCATTGGGTAGCCAACATTGATTAAAATCCTCATCAGAGGAGATCGATCGGAAGTAAAAATTGTGGATAAAAAAACCATAGATCCACACCTTATTGTTGTCAGAGGGTGCTCTCTATTGATCTGCAATGGCACACAGGGGCTTATTCCGTCATTGGATAGGTTGGATCTGCAGTCGAACGCATGTAGGAGGCTGCATTCATACACAGGTGGCTGCACTCGCGCAGGTAGTCGAGAGGAGAGTGATCCGAGGACAACTAAAGGTATTTCATGGCTCGCCGGAGGAGATCGATCGGGCTTAGAGGAGAATGTTGTAGATAGAACAACCCTAACCTATCGTCGAGCGGGAGAACTGGGGTATGCCGCGAGGAGAGAGCAGAAATGTCGAGCGGGAGGGCTGTGGGTATGTCACGAGGAGAGAGCCGCGTTTGGTGATTGAGAGGTGGCGGGATTAGGGTTTTGTGAGAGCCGAATGAAACTAACCGTGGAAAAAAAGAGACTATTTGCCATAAATTGTTATAAGTCGTGGCTAATACACAAGTATTAGCCATGACCTTTTGCTCCCTAGCTAAAATTTTATTATTAGCTACGGTTTTTGTAACTGTGGCTAATGCTATAGTTTTAGCCATGGTTTTTGACCCCTGACAAAAAAATTGTGCGGCTAAAACCTATTTTTCTAGTAGTGCATCTTGGCAACTGGGATAAAGGTTTCTTCATAATCCTCCCCATACTTTTGAGAGAACCCTCGAGCTACAACCTTGTACCGCTCGATACTGTCGTCAGCCTTCTTCTTCAGCTTGAAAACCCACTTGCATGTCACATGAGTAACACCCTCAACCTTGGGCACAAGGTCCCAAGTCTCATTCTTCCTCAGGGCAGCCATCTCTTCATCCATGGCATCTTCCCGCTCCTTGACTCCAACGACATTTTCAAAACAAGATGACTTTCTCTCATCTAGGGGACCTGTGAAGAAACATGAGACGAAGCTCACCAAGTTTCCCCCTGTATACCGATCTGGTGGAATGATAGTCCTCTTGGACCTCCGCAGGACTTTACCCTGATCCACCTCTTCTGCTACCTTTTCTAGACTAGCTCTCCTTTCACTTCTGGGTCCAATGTCAATATTTCTGCACATAGGTGCTTCATTTTCAAGAAGAAAGATGAAATGGACAAATCATCTTGAGTTGATTTTGCCAACTCATTTTCAAGAAACTGTAGCCGAGCTACATTCTTTTTATTGAATAAGCCATCCAAGGCTGTCCAAATCTCTGCAGCAGACCGACATCCAATTATGTGGTCAAATAGCTCTGGAATGATAACACACTTGAGAGTGAACTCTGCCTTACCATTTGTTCTCATCCAAGCCTTCACTTTCTCAGCATTCCCTTCAGGAGCTACCACTGCTTGTCTCGCATCTCCTTCGACTAGCTCCCATAAATCCTTGCTAAAAAGATAGCTCTTCATGCAAGACTTCCACTTCTTGAAGTTAGTCTGCGTAAGGACCACAATACCAAGACCTCTTGTGTATCCTCCTTCCATTGCTATCACACTGGTTAACAAACACTTTCAGAGATTCAAGCAAGATTCTGTGGGTGATCACTGCTTGGAACCTGCCTCTGATACCATATTAAAATTTTAAGTAGGATCGAAGACAATACAGCGGAAGACTTCAATCAATTCTCAAGTCAAGTAACCAGTGACAATAGCAGGACAAGAAAATCTTTCATTGAATATCTCTTTACAATGTGAGGTATACATGGTGAGACATGATTTATAAGAAAACAGAGATGAGAAGAACAAAGCAGGAAGCAAGCATCCGTCGGACGGATAACTGAGACCCCATAGACCGCTTGAGCACAGCAAGACTGCACAGCAACCCTGAGACCGCGCGAACAACACAGGACAGAAACTTACTATCTGCTAGACCGCCTGCCTCAGACCGCACGAACTACTGTCTAATTTAACTGCTGGCAAGAATAGCCTATCCGCACTTCTAGACCGCCTAACCGCGAGGTCGTCTGATACTGCCTAACCGCTAGGTCGCCTGATCACAGAAGTATCCAGCAAACAGAAGAGAAGAACTGCACACTGCTGTCAGACCGCAACCCCTGATAGCCAGACCGCTAAGGTCACTTGATCACTGAGTTCAATGCAAACAGATAATGAACTAACAAGCCACTCCAGACTGTTGTCACCTGAAAACAGACCGACCAAAGTCAGACCGCAAAATAGAGACCGCATGAACTGTAAGTTCTACAGTTCACTATTCATCTGCTGCTTATTCTCTCTAAAAACCCAGACCATGCCCCTCTATTTATAGGCAACCAGATGGATATCATCACCGCCTCAGAAGGATACAATCACCTGCCTTATTAGGGCGCGCGGTCACCAGACTAGACCGTGCGGTCTCTATAAGAGCAACACCTACTTGAGCACACCATACCAACCAAAACAGTCCGCCAGAACTAACCCATGCAGATCGCCCGGTCTCTTATAAGAACATAACTATATGATACTGACCAACCAAAAAACTGTCCGCCAGAGCGAGCTCATACAAACCGTACGGTCTCTGCGGTCTCCATAATCAGACCGCCCGGACTCCACTTACACTTCAAAAAATTCAACACTCCCACCTATCTAGCAATGTGCTAGACTAGACAACTTCTCCAAATCTCAGATCTTTTCACTATATATCAGATCTTACAACTCAGATCACAAAGGATCCTACCACAACCCTTCACACAGAAAAGCCTACACTCAGGTTATACAAACCTTACAACAAATTTTCTCAGACTTTACAAGTCCTACAATAACTCAGATTTTCAATAAGATCCTACCAAACTCAGGCTCACTACGAACCATACCAACTCAAATCTATCACTAGATCCTACCAGCTCAGGCTCACAAAGAATCCTACAAAGTAATACATAGATGTTGTTATAGAAGAGAACACTTCGGGATGAAAGCTTTGAATCACAGATCTTCTTCTTCTTCTTGTAACAATAAACCCAGAGATCTTGTGAATCAATGAACCTTCTTTAGAATCTTATGTAGACCTTCACAGCACAGCAGCAATGAAGTCTTCTTCTTTTTGTTGATTCTTTTCTTTCCCTTCAGGAAGTATGTAGAAAAATAAAACTTTTGAGAATACTGAGCAAGCGTATTTCTGTAGATAAAAATATCTCATTTTATATTGCCCTGCAATTTTGCATAAAACCCTTTGTTGATTATTCCATAATCAATTTTCCCGTTTGAAAACGTCTTGCAGAATTGGCAATATTTCATCATGATTACTGGCCATTGTTGGAACTTGCATAATATAGAAATAATAAATTTCTTCATTAAATACTGTGCAGCGACTATATTCTGTAAAGAATATATCATTTATTGCTCCTTGATTTGTGTGCAAGATAGACAGCATGTACATTCCCGGAATATCAATTTCCAAGAATGTCTGCGCATTATATGATGTTATGTAACTGTTAAGAGGACATTATTCCTTCAAGACGATATCGTCTTGATCGATGTAAACGACAGTTATTCTTTACGACGATATCATTGACATACTTCCTTCTTCAATACTTTACTTGATATCTCAACGATATTACTTCTTCAAGACAATATCGTTGAGATGTTTCCTTAGATACAATATATCTTCAATCTTCAAGGCGATGTGTCTTCTTCAAGACGGTATCGTCGACATGCATCCTTCTTCAAGACTTTACATGATATCTCAATGATATTACTGCTTCTTGACGATATCGTCGAGATATGACTTAGACCTATCTTTAAGTTGATAGCCTTTCTTCGGGATGATATCATCTTGATCTTCAAGATGATATAAGGTCTTCACACTAATGTTTGTTTTCATGAATCTTTCTTCATGACTTAAAGAGTCATGTCTTTTATCCTTCATGACTATACCTCTTCTTCAAAATGATATCGTCGAGACGACTTGCTTTATCCACGATAAGTTTTCTTCAATCTTCAGGACTATATGGTTTCTTCAAGACGATGTCGTCGAGTCATCTAGACTTAGTCTTTCTCAGCTATAAGTTTTCTTCAACCTTCAAGACTATATATTTTCTTCGAGGCGATATCGTCGAGATATCTGAACTTAGCTTTATCAACGATGAGCTTTCTTCAAGACGATATCGTCGAAACTTATTCGACGATATGATATCTTTCTCAACGATTCATCTGCTGAGTCTTGAGATGATATTTTACTGTGATTTTTATTACTATTATCGTCTAGATATTCGTGATGTATCTTTGATGCATTTCAATGATAGGTATATCATCTCAACGATATATCCATTTCCTTATGATTTTGAACTTAGGAAATTACCTGACATATGGTTTATCTTCTGCAGTCATGAATAAAATATATCATCAAATACATAGTGCATTTATCATTAATTTGAGTAGAGTGTTACGCCGGCCTCTCCCAGAATAGAGTGTTCGAATCTCCCAACAAGGGACTCCGGCCTCTCCCACAGTAAAGTGTTAGGATCTTCCAACAAGGGACTCTGTCCTCTCCCAAAATAGAGTGTTCGAATCTCCTAACAAGGGACTCCGACCTCTCCCAAAACAGAGTGTTCGGATATACCAACAAGGGATTCCGGCCTCTCCTAAAACTGAATATTCGGATTTTCCAACAAGGAACTCCGGTCTCTCCCAAAATAGGGTGTTTCGATCTCCCAACAAGGGACTCCGGCAGCTCCCAAAATTGAGTGTATGGATCTCCCAACAAGGGACTCCGACCTCTCCAAAAAAATTGTTTGGATTTCCCAACAAGGAACTCCGACCTCTCCCAAAATAGAGTGTTTGGATCTCTCAACAAGGGACTCCGGCCTCTCCCAAAATACAGTATTTGGATCTCCCAAATAGGGACTCCGACCTCTCCCAGAACAGAGTGTTCCGATCTCCCAACAATGGACTCGGCGTCTCCCAAAATAGAGTGTCCGGATCTCCCAACAAGGGACTTCGGCCTCTCCCAAAACAAAGTGTGTGGATCTCCCAACAAGGGACTCCGACCTCTCCCAAAACAAAGTGTTTGGATCTCGCAACATGGGACTCCAGCCTCTTCCAGAACAAAGCGCTCGAATATCCCATCCAGAGACGCCGAGCTCTTCTGAACACAAGTAGAGACTCCGATCTTTTTCGAAGGACTCATTGTCCACCATACAGAGAGAGCTCACTCTCCTCCCCTATGACCTCACTACCACGATATGAAGCGTCCGCCCATCGACGAAACTTTGGGGCCTTGCCCCCGTGAAATTGGTTCAAATCAAGGTCATGCATATAGAACAACGCCACACCACAATCAGCCAATAAGAGGCATCCAAAGCGCAATAACAATACTGTGCACGGTACAAGTACAAAGGTACAAGCCACACCTAAGGGTACAAGGCTACAAAATGCAGGAGCTACTCCTCAACATCAATGTCAGAGCACTCATCCTCAGAGAGATCTACGATACCAAGTCCAGCTACATCGCAGCAATGCGTCCACGCCACCATATGTGAAATCGTTGATTCCAGTCTTGCAGGTATCCCGTAACATTTTTCTAGACATCGATCTACTCCACATTTAGCAAGGAGTGCATCCGCATCAGCATCCCCTGCGAGTGACACCTCAAAATTCAAAAACAAAACTTGCATAAGTCTTTGCAAAATTGGAGCGTCAAGTAGGTGCGACACACCACGCATAATCATACGCACAACCATCTATATTTGGGACACCACAGTGTCGCCCACCTTCGATTTATTCTGCCACCAGCAAAGCGCCCCCGCAGGCATACAAAGAGCGGAGATATGCCTCGTGCAAAAATGCTTGGGCGCACACCAAGCACAAGAGACGCCCAAGCGCGTACCCCGGACAAGCCTAACGTGATTTCGTGCATCCTGTAAACGCCCCGTACGCGCACCCTGCGTGCATGGGTGTGCACACTGCGAGCACCTGCGCATGGGTGCCCCCATAGATGCCTGCGTGAGGATGTCCCTAGGCGCGTAAGGTGTGTGGGTGCGCACACCGCGCTCAAGTGTACACCCCATGTGCAAAAGGCAAGTGGTTGCGCACCCCCCCCCCCCCCCCCCGCACCCAGCGCGCGGGTGCCCCCCCCCCCCCCACGCACCTTTGCACGGGTGCCCCCATGTGAGCCAGCGCATAGGGGCCCCGTGCTTTGCATTGCGCGCGTGTGTCTTCCACGCATGTTTCCCTCCTTGTGCCACCTTCACCCCCGCGCGCATCGTTCGCTACCTCTTTTGCGCACCTCCACCACACCATTCACCTCCGACATGGCTATGGGTTGTTTTCCCGCATGAATTCAGCACACATGCTAAGAAAAAAATTCTCATACTCTTGCAAGAGTATCGGACTCCGGGAATTTGGGGGGCAAATGATAGGTACCCCCTAATTAGGGCTGCAAATAGCCAAAGCACCCGCCTCATTTGGTGGAGGAAATGAGGTTGACCAAAGTAAACATCACTAGCCCCATAATCACCCAGCATATGAGTGCAAATAGTAAAATCTCTCATCATGGGGTGCAAATAGTAAAATCTCCCATCGTGGGGTGCAAATAGTAAAATCCCTAATCATGGGGTGCAAATAGTAAAATGCCTCATCATGGGGTGCAAATAGTAAAATCCTCCAACATGGGGGTATAAATAGTTAAATCCTCCAACATGATGGTGCAAATAGTAAAATCCCATATCGTGGGATGCAAATAGTAAAATCCTATATCGTAGGATGCAAATAGTAAAATCTCATATCGTGGGATGCAAATAGTAAAGTCCTCCATCATATGGTGCAAATAGTAAAATCCTCCAATACGGTTTGTGTATAGCAAATAATATAGTTATGGTGTGTGCATAACCATATCCATCTTATAAGTATTATATCACCACAAAACTATACAAAGTACTGTGCGCATATCACATAAATTGGTCACGGTGTGCGGATAATCGCATAACCACCGTAACCACCGTAACTATCACTTATTTACGGAAATGCAACCCTCAAAAACTATAAATAGGACCCGGGGCCTCCTTCATTTCCATCTTTTCTCTCCTCCCTCCATTCCTCCTACGTGTAAGGGGAATCCTCGAGGACTCCGAAGATCTTCCTCGCCTTGAAGCTCCGAAGCGCGCCTCCGCGCACTCCGCTCTCAAGACCGCTCCAAAGTGCGCTCCGCGCACTCTACTTTCAAGACCGCTCTAAAGTGTGCCTTCGCGCGCTCCGCTCTCAAGACCTCCCCAAAGTGCGCCTCCGCGTGCTCCGCTCTCAAGACCGCTCCAAAGTGCGCCTTTGCACGCTCCCCTCTTAAGACCTCTCCAAAGTGCGCCTCTGCTTGCTCCGCTCTCAAGACCGCTCCAAAGTACGCCTCCGCGAGCTCCACTCTCCAAGACCGCTCCAGATTCCTCCGTGCATGGCAGGAGATAAGCCATAGACACCAATGCATACAGAACACGCCGCCCAAGCCATCAAACAACCAGCGACTCCAGAGCGCATAAAGCGCATCACCCTCCTCTGCGCTGAAAGAAATACTTAGCTCCGCGAGCGGTGGCCTGTCACCCTCCGAGCATATCTCTCCTCTCTCCTAACATTGGTAACGAGGAGCAACCTGTCGCCCTCACCTTCTCTTAAAAAGCTCTGTACAACACCAACAAATAGTGAAGTTTGGTCGACACAACTCCGACCATGTGATTTTTCACTCCTTTCCTGGGTTTTCCACGGTAAAAAAGGTCCCTTGTCAGCCGTCTCATTTCCCTGTGACAGATTGCGCGCTCGATCGCTCCTAGACTAAGACTATCCAGTGTCGACCAGTTTTAGGAGCCTCGAGTGAGCCGCAACAAGTAGAGAATTACCTTTCTATTTCTAAATTTAGAAATTTCTAGCTAGTGTGAGTCATCGATCGTCAATTGCTGATTAGTGAGCACTTATTTTGTAAGTCATGCTGGAAGTGGTGCAGAAATAGCGAAAACTTGCACAATCTATGTACATGTAATGTAGTTATTTATTACATATTCTATGTAATTGATGCGGATCGCTCGGGGCTTCCGGCATATTGGGCAATTTGACCGCCTTTGCCCGCTAGCGCCCGAATGTGCAAACAGATAAATGGGTCTCTTGAGAAGACCGAGTCCAAGAGCTGATGACGTGGAAAACCCGCAATCGGGGTGAAAAACCACACGATCGGAGCCGTGCCGTCCTAACCTTCACTATGCTTTGTGTTACTTTACAGGTTTGTTCTTGAGAGAGTGACGGCGACAGGCCGCGCCTCATTACAATGACGGGGGTGAGAGAGAGTTCATTTTCTTTCTCCAATGCGAGCTCCCCCCCCCCCCCCCCCCCCCCCCCGAGTCCAGGTTTCATTCGTACCACTGCTGGCCTTCGACTCCTTGAGAGGTCTGCGAATAATGAGTCCCATTCCTCCAAGCGGGCTGCCAATAGTGAGCTCTGAGCCTCCACGTGATCTGCTGATAGCGAATCCCAAGTGTTGGGACCGAGGGCTTGCGGGCTATGGTCCAGCAATGCCCCCAGTGTTGTGGCACTAGTCGAAGCAGAAGGGCGTGTCCCCTGTGAGCCTAACTGGCTGCCACGTGGGTCCTGCCTTGGGATAGCCAGCTCTATAAAGGAGCGGTATGCGCATTCCCCAACAGTCCGGGCTTTTGGGAGAGTTGGTAGCGTCGTGTCCCTACAAGTGGTATCAGAGGAGGTCACGGGTTCGAAACCCCGGGGTCGTTGCTGGGGGGATTGTTGGGATCGAGGGCTTGCGGGCTATGGTCCAGCAATGCCCCCGGTGTTGCGGCACTAGACGAAGCAGAAGGGCGTGTCCCCTGTGAGCCTAACCAGCTGCCCCGTGGGTCCTGCCTTGGGATAGCCAGCTCTATAAAGGAGCAGTATGCGCATTCCCCAACAGTTCGGGCTTTTGGGAGAGTTGGTAGCGCCGTGTCCCTACAAGTGGTATCAGAGGAGGTCACGGGTTCGAAACCCCGGGGTCGTTGCTAGGGGGGATTGTTGGGATCGAGGGCATGCGGGCTATGGTCCAACAATGCCCCCAGTGTTGCGACACTAGTCGAAGAAGAAGGGCGTGTCCCCTGTGAGCCTAACTGGCTGCCCTGTGGGTCCTGCCTTGGGATAGCCAGCTCTATAATGGAGTGGTATGCGCATTCCCCAACAGTCCGGGCTTTTGGGAGAGTTGGCAGCGTCGTGTCCCTACACTAAGCCTCCAAGCGGTCTGCGAATAGCGTTCTCCATGAATCCAAGAGGTCTGCGAATAGCGTTCTCCAAGTCTCCAAGCGGTCTACGAATAGCATTCTCCAAGTCTCCAAGCGGTCTGCGACTTGCATTCTCCAATGTTGGGAACAGTGCCCAGTAGTGTTCCTGATTTGTAGAAGTGCTCAACTCAATGATAAGTGCAAGTTGTATTTAATGTCACATCTAGTTCATGCTTGCAGAAATGAGACAATCTGTCCAGTACTTCAATAACCTGTCTAAGTATAATATCGTCGAAAAATGCTGGACATATGGTCGACAAGTACAGGCACATCGTTGAGATGATGGGCAAAGCAAAGAAGAATGATTGTGTCTGTGTCGTCGAAAAGGATCATGGGTATCGTCGACAACAGTAGGACTATCGTCAACAACATGCAGAGCAAGGCAGAATGGTGATATCATTGTGACATCTACACGACGATATCAGAAAGTCAAAGATGAAGAAGAAGACTCAAAGATGTGGTTGTCAAGAAGTCTTGACATCGATAAGGCTAAGTCAGAATGAATGTCGTTGAAAAGGCAAAGGGAAGATCAGTGTCGAAGATATCGTTGACAAGAAACTGTATCGTCGATAAGGCCAAAGAAGAACAGATAGCGTCGAGAAGAAGCCTTATCATCGGAAAGGCTAAGTGTGACTGATGGTGTTGGACATCATCGTAAAGAAGGCATGACGTCGAGAAGATTGAAGGAGGTCTGTTGAAGACAAGCAGTTGCTAAAGTATAGTTTGTCGACATGATATCGTTTATGTCATCGACAAGATAAAGTTGTTACAGCGATATCAAGCAGACAAGAAGATCGCGACGACATCAGTTAGATGACTTCATGTCGCTTAAGTACAAAAGTAAAAGTGATGTCCCGTATCGTCGAAATATCATTATCTCATGAGGAATTGAAGAAGTAACCAGCTCAAGACATCGATAAACCCTGTCGTCGAGATATTCTCCATGTCGTCGTAACAATGGAAATATCGTCAGACAGATTCAAAAGTGGTCGGACATGCTGTCAGCAATTAATGCTGCCGCCTGATTGTCCAATCAGCGCATAGTCTTGATGGATGGGCGTCTGACAGTAAAGGACATCATATGTGACCGTTAAGCGGCTCATCCGTCCTATAAAAGGGAACAATTATGCCCTAGAAAAAGCAGCGAGAAAAACGAAAAAGGATCCTGCCTAGCAGTACAAGCAGCGGTAAAGAAAGAAAGAAAGAAAGAAGGGAAGAACAAAACGATCATACTGTGTTCTTCAAGTTGTAGTCAAGTCTCATCGACTGCTAAGAATCGTTAAAAAGTAGAAGCCAGTCAACATCAGGCAAGAGGAAGAAAGCTTGAAGAAGATTTGTGTCGTTCAGATTCAAAATCATAAGCATCTTCTTCAAGATAAGAAGTCGATCTCCATCAGGCAGAAGAAACAGTTTTCATTACTGTAAATCTTTCATTGAAAGGCTTTAGGGCCAAAGTTGTTAGATCTATTTTCAGATCAGAGTGTCAAGCTTGAGGGCTTGAGATCTGTGAGGCTTGAGGGCTAGGGCAGAGGGACTTGCGGGTCCAAACTTGTCGAGTTTGCGGGCTCGGGTGCAGTGAAGGGTCTTGCGGGCCTAGGCTGTAGGCAAGACTTGCGGGTCTGTGTTGTGTAGGGCTTGAGGGCCTGAGTGTCGAGCTTGCGGGCTCGGGTGCAGTGAAGGGGCATAAGGGCCTAGGCTATAGGGACTTGTGGGTCCGAACGTGTCGAGCTTGCGGGCTCGGGTGCAGTGAAGGGGCTCACGGGCTAGACTGCAGGGACTTGCGGGTCCGAGGTGTAAGGCTTGCGGGCTGGAGACATTGGCGGAGTTTGTCAAGCCTAGCACACTGCTAGGTAGGCGCAGGAGGAAAGAAGACTACTCAAGACACCCTGTCTTGAGGAACCTCTATAAGTTCGTGTGTGTTTTCTGTGCTGTGCTTTACTAATCTATAGATCTGTTAACCAGAAAACAAGAACACCTAAAGGGGATAAAATAATTTGAAAAACCTATTCACCCCCCCCCCCTCTAGGTGATAAGTTGACACCCAATAACTAACAAGTGGTATCAAAGCAAGGTTGTTCAAAGAAAAGTTTAACAGCTTGAACAGATCTACCAGTGGGTGTCTACTTTCCAACTATGGAATCAAGGATAGTTGTTTGCTCCAGGGAGAACTTTGCCCTTTGGAAAGTAAGATCTAGAATATTCATGGAGGCAGTGGATCCTAGAATGTTTCATATCGTTTAAGAAGGGCCATATGTCCCCAAGCCAGTGCTCAAGAAAATGACTGCAGATGAGATCATCCTAGTCAGCTTGAACAAGGAAGCCAAAGATATTATAGCTGGTGCAGTTGACATCTCAACACTTAAGGAACTGGCTCACTGCACAACATCAAAAGAGATGTGGAACTCTCTAACTGTCCTTATGGAAGGATCAAAAGAAGATAGAAGCAGGGTAGCTGAGAAGAAAGTCAGCGTTGAGTGATAGTGACTCAAGTTGGTCAGATGCAGAGAGGAGACTCAGTTTGGACTGACTGTCCTATCTGAGTCAGAGGAAGAAATCCAGGTTGAAGTCTCACCTGAACAAGTATGTATAAGAGCTCCTCTATCCATATCAGATTCAGAATCTGAAACTTGCTCATCAGAAAATGATGACTTGTCCGAGCCCTATAATGGCCTTTTAGAAGAACTCAGAAAATTCAAAATACTCTGCAAGGATCAAGCTGAAGAGATCTCAATTCTTCAAGCCAGAAACTCTGATCTCTCTGAAAAGGCAGAGAAGCTTACTCTACAGAATGCAGAGTTTTGCCAACTCAAAAAGGACTTCAATGCAAGCTCCAACCTTGACCTAATAAGCAAGTTTAGGAAAACTCTGAAGGCACTGGTCGACAGCAGGGAGTTGTGCTACTCTCTAACCAAGGAGATTGTACTTCTAAAGAAGGATAGAACTCAAGCTGGTCTCCTGAAGTCCAAGGGTAATAAAATCAGGGGTGTGGAGGACAAAACCCCTATCGGAAGAAGGTCATCTACAAGCTTCTCCAAACTAGAGACCCCTCCTCCACTGGTAAATGCCTGCTGCCCTACTCAAAGAAGGGAGCAAGGATGTTTCAAAGAAAATGGATCATGCAGACTCTGTGAGAAGAAAGCAAACTTGGGAAAGGTAACCTCACCCTCCAACAGGAAAGCTGGGCAACATTGTCTTGGGTATCTCAAGACGGGGAGCATCACAAGTGGAGCAAAGAACATGACAAAGACCTCAAGAGTTCCTCGTGAAAGGACTATCATAAGGATGCATGGAGTTACTAAGTCTATACAAGAGCAGAGATCATTAAAGAAGACTAACTCCAGATGGAAAGCTGTGAATGATGATTGTGAACGTCACACTCACAATCATTACAGATCTGTATCTTTCAAATATTCTTATGCTCATACTCAAAAGACTCATCCTCACACAGCCAGCCAAAGAAGAAGATACAACAGATTTGAATGTTGGTGTTGTGGAAAGACTGGGCACTTTGCAATCGAATGTTGGTACAACCAAACTGCTCCAAGGGTAACAAATGCTAAACTTGCAAATAATCTCATTCATAATCACTATGCATATCCTGGAGCAGTTAGATCTAGCATGCCCCTTAAAGCTAACAATTTCCTAGGACCCAAATCTACTTGGGTACCTAAGGGCTTGTAATCTCATTTTGCAGGTAGTCCAAGAGCCCACCAGAAGCAAATCTGGGCATTGGACAAGAAGGCTGTTCTGGCCCATAGGCTGGAACAGCAAAATTAGCTCATTAACAATCTTAGTGCTGGGTTGGTGCCAAAAGATAACTCCCAAGCAGGGCGGAAGAATGCCTTAGGCAGACATGTAAGGAATAATTGTATCGCCGATATAATAAGATATCTCGACGACATAGTAGATGTCGCAACGACAAATGGACTAGGCGGGAAGGATGCGTATCCTAGACGTGTTTCAACGACAAAAGCAGTATCATCGAAACAATGACCAAATGTTTTAAATTTTGTTGGTTCGATAAATCAGAGTCGCTCGATGCGGTAGTCATCGATTCCTCAATAAAATCAAAAAGGTACGCACCCCTTCACCTACTTCCACTATAAATAGAGTGAATGCCTAGGATGAAAATTATGCTTTCATTTGCCCTAAGCTATTTCTTCGACAAACCGCCGCTTCGTCTCCGGCGTACTGCTTCGTCTCGCTCCGTGTCTCAATGGGTCCCAAGAAAGAGGAAATAGTGTCAGGATGTGAACTTTAGCGAGGGGGTTTCAATGCCTGCTCCGATGAGATAAGGTCAGTGATAGGGTTGAGGGTTGCTGGAGTCATCAGGACTGGAATATCTTCTATGCGAACCCTCAGTTCTTCTCCACCGTGAACTAGCAGAGTTCTTTGCTGAAGCAAGAATCAACCACACTGAATCACAGATCAAGTCCAAGGTGGGAGGTAAGAAGGTTAAAATATCTGCAAAAAGCCTAGGAAAAGCGCTACATCTGCCAAGAATCCAAGGGGTAGAGGAAGAAGAAGAGCTGACCTCAGAGGATGTGTCTGCAAGCAATGCCTGGTGCGGCCACACAGGGAAGACCTATGGGTCTATTAAGAGAGCGGAATTTAATCAAAAGTGGAAGCTGCTGGCCGACATTGTTGGCAAAGTTCTGTTGTGCAAACCTGGGTCCCATGACCGAATCTCTAAAGACATGTTCAGTGTAATGGCCCGGATAATCCATTCTAAGAAGACCAACTGGAGTGAGTTCCTCTTCCAGAGAATAAAGAGCACCCTGACAACCCCCTCCTATGGAAGAATATTGTCCCTCTTCCTTCTAAACACCCAGGATGAAGTACTGCATAAAAGAATGGGAGTCCCCCTGCACTACTCCAAGAGATTGGATGCAAAGATGCTCGATCGATAGGATAGGTCTATTCTTAAACCTTCATCTGATGTCCCGCCAGCTCCTGTTGAAATGATTGAAATGAAGTGGAAGGTGGCCGGCGGTCTGTATATTGGTGACCGCAGAGACTGCACGGTCTCTGTGCTGGTGCTCTGCCGGTCTGGCTCTGGCGGCCTGCTGTGATTGGCCGGTTTGTTCTAGCATGTTTCGGTCTCTTCTCGGTCTGGTCTGCTTGGTTGGTCTATCTTCTTTATAGAAGACCGGGCGGTCTGTTCTTGTGTAACCGCTGTGACCGGGCGGCTTATGCAGGTTGATCTGGCAACTTGTCTTAAGTCGGCCATATGTTCTTGGTTTGCTCTAGGCGGTATAAGGAAGGAGTGATCTGTGTCCGCGCGGCTTGTGCGTAGTCTGCTACTGATTTGCGGTCTTGGACAGGATGTTGTCCAAGTGGTGTGATCGCGCGGTCTGCTCTGTGAGACCGCTCGCAATTTGATGGGTGGTGACTGTACCTCTCTTGCGGCGGTGATGACATTCGTCCTCTCGCCTATAAATAGGGGTGCAGGGCCCGTCATTCACAATGAGAACTATGAACTAGAGCCTTGGATGTTTCGTGCGTTCTCAACATTGAGGTCGAGCGGTCTCGGAAGCGAGTTGACTGTTTGTTGTGTTCGCAGGTTTGCGGTCAGTAGGTTGCGGTCTCCTTCCTTGGTGATTTCCCAGTGGCTTGAATAAACAGTTCGGCAGCGGCTTGTCTGCGGACTGGTTTATGTTGTTCTTGTTCTGTTCGCAGTGAGCTCAGCGATTAGGCGACCTTCTGTGGTTAGGCGATCTGAGTTGTGTTTTGGCGACAGCTTCTGTTCTCTGTTCAGTTCAATAAGCTCCAGTTCGTGCGGTCTGAGGTGGCGGTCTTGCAGTGCAGGTCATCTTGCCTGTATTCTGTTCGTGTGGTCTCAGGACAAGCTGTGCGGTCTCTGGAGTGCAGCGGTCTGTGCGGTCTCTGCTTTGTCCGGTCGCCAGATTTGTGTTTTTTGGTGTGTTTTGTTCTTCTCTCCTTCGTGATTATTATGAATCATGTTTCGCCATGTATGTCTCGAAATGTATTGAAGTTTTGTGATTCAATAAAGACTATTGTGTTGTTGTGTGGCATTGTGGTTGTTTGGCTATAACTCAGTTGATGCAACTCCTGCTTACTCCTAAATGATTCAAATCAAAAATTTTAACATGGTATCAGAGGGAGGTTATTGGAGTGGATAAGCAGTGATCAACTTGAGTTGCCATCATCTTTGTGAAGAAGAGACCACATTGTTTGCCATGGAAGCTGGATACGCAAGAGGGCTTAGTATTGAACTCCTCACATCGACTAACTTCAAGAAATGGAAGTCGTGTATGGAGAGTTACTTGCTTGGCGAGGATCTATGGGAGATAGTTGGAGGAGAAGACACACAAGAAGTTCATCTAGCAGGAGATAATATGGCAGAGGTGAGACTTTGGAGGAGGACTAATGCAAAGGCAGAGTTCACACTCAAGAGGGCTATCTCACCAGAGCTATTCGATCACATCATTGGATGTAAATCTACTGCTGAGATTTGGACGTCTTTGGACGGGCTGTTCAATAAGAAGAATGTAGCTCGGCTACAGTTTCTTGAAAATGAGTTGGCGAAGGCCTCTCAAGGTGATCTTTCCATCTCTACGTTCTTTCTCAAGATGAAGAACCTCACAACAGAGATTTCTGCATTGGACCCTGATGAGCCCATCTCGGAGGCAAAACTGAAGAGGCATATCATCCGCGGGTTGCGGAAGGAGTATCTTGCCTTTATGACGTCAGTTCAGAGTTGGGTAAATCAGCCATCTCTTTTGGAGCTGGAAAACTTACTTGCTTTGCAGGAAAGTTTGGCAAGACAGATGGCGGGGACTTCTATCTCTGGGGGAGATAGTGATGTGTTGTTCTCTGGGAAGAAGAAGTGGGAGAAGAAGAAGCCAGGTCATGATGGACCCTCTACTTCAGGTCAGCAGGATAGGGGTTATGCTCCTAAGACTGGTGGGAAGAAGAAGGGAGAGGGACCAAGGTGCTTCAGATGCAATAAGACCGGCCACTTCAAGAAGGATTGGCGGGTTAATCTTCAGCCGGGACATGCAGCGGAGAAGGAGAAGCCAAAGTCTGATGAAGCTGGATGGGGAGGAGCCTTTGCAGCCAATATGACGGTGATGCCCGTTAAGGCCTTGGCTGCCGTCAACTTCGAAGAGGATTGCATCATGGATTCAGGGTGTGGGCATCACCTCACCGGGGATGAATCAAAATTCTCTTCTTTGGCACCTTACTCAGGTAACGATGATATCATTATGGCTGATTATTCTGTTCATGTAGTAGAATAAGAAGGTGTTGTCTCTCTGAGCAGTGATAAGGGTCCACTCACATTAAGGAGTGTTTATCACATGCTGGGTATGAAGAAGAATCTCTTCTCTGTGACCAATGCGGTCGATGCTGGTTATCACGTTCTGTTCGGCCCAACAGAAGTGAAGTTTCTTAAAACTCAACCGGAGATAAAGGGAGATGTTATTCATGTTGGAAAGCGGGTAAAGGACTTGTTCATTTTATCGACAAGTACATATGTTGAAAAGATGAGGACCAATGATAGCGCGACTATCTGGCATGAAAGGTTGGGGCATGTAGGCATGGACAAATTGAAGGCTATGGCGGTAAGGGGCCTTGTCAAGAGCTTGCCTAGCTTGTCCTCCTATGGAGACGGTCATGTTTGTGCGGGATGTCAGTTTGGTAAGTCTCATAGACTTCCATTTGATAAATCACAAACAAGGTGCAAAGCGCCGTTGGAATGCATTCACGGTGATTTGATGGGACCGACTGCCACCCCAAGCCTTGGAGGCAACAGATATATGTTGGTGTTGATCGACGATTATACCAGATATGTCTGGGTGTATTTTCTGAAAGAGAAGTCGGAAGCTTTTGCGAAGTTCGTGGAGTTCAATGAGCTGGTGGAAGGTCGGTTAGGCCTGCGGGTGAAAAAATTGAGAACTGACAATGGTGGGGAATTCACCTCTGGTGAGTTCTCAAGTTTTTGCAGGATGCACTGCGTTCAGAGAGAGCTCACTTGTGCCCATACTCCACAGCAAAACGGCGTTGCAGAGCGGAAGATCCGTCATTTGACGGAAACCTGCAAATGCTGGCTTCATGCCAAGAGTATTCCAAAGTCCTTTTGGGCGGAGGGAATGTCTTGTGTGGCATACGTCATCAACAGGATGCCTCTAAGTCCTATCATCATGAAGACCCCTCACGAACTGATGTTCAAGGAGAAGCCAAGTGTTGCACACCTTCGGGTGTTTGGGTCAACCTATTATGTGCATATACTTGATGCTCTTCGGACAAAGCTAGATGCAAAAGCAAGGAGGCTAGTCTTTGTTGGATATGATGAGAGGAAGAAGGGGTGGAGATGCATGGATCCTGAGACACAGAGATCAGTGGTATCTCGGGATGTGGTGTTCGATGAGGTGACTTCCTACAAGGGAAGTTCAGGAGTTGAACTACCAGAGAGCAGGGTTGATGAAAAAGAGAAGGCTGCGGGAAATCTTCAAGTGAAGTTGCCTGTTTCACTAGGAGCTCCAGCTGTGTCAAGCTCAGAGATGGAGGCTTCAGGTTCTGGAAGCAGGGGGAGCGATGCTCCAAGTTCGCCTAAAAGAGGAGCTAGCACAGAAGAAGCAGCTGAGGAGGTGGTTAGTCAGGTGCAACCTATTAGGAGATCGAAGAGGACTATCAAGCCACTGCATCGATACACAGGAGGAAACATGGTGAGCTTTGTCTCATGTTTCTTTGCTGGTCCCTTGGATGAGCGGGAACCATCGATCTTTGAGAAGGCCAAAGGCGTGAAGCAGTGGGACATTGCTATGCAGGAGGAGATGGATGCTCTCAAGAAAAATGAGACTTGGTCTCTAGTGCCCAGGCCCAAGGGCATTACCCCTGTGACATGCAAGTGGGTCTATAAGCTCAAGAAGAAAGCTGACGGTACAATCGAGCGATACAAGGCTCACCTTGTGGCTCGCGGGTTCTCACAACAGTACGGAGAAGATTATGATGAGACGTTCAGTCCAGTGGCAAAGATGACTTCGGTTCGATTTGTTATTTCTTTGGCGGCATCCAGTGGATGGGAGATTTGGCAGCTCGACGTGAAGAATGCTTTCTTATATGGAGAGATTGACAAGGATATCTTCATGATCCAGCCGCCGGGCTTCATCTCGGAGGATTGTCCGGACTACGTCTGCAAACTGAAGAAAGCCCTGTATGGGTTGAAGCAAGCTCCTCGGGCGTGGTATGGGAAGATCGCGGAGTATCTTCTATTCTGTGGGTTCTTTGCTTCAGACTCTGATTCTAGCTTGTTCGTCAAGAAGGAGGGGGTGCTTCGGGTGTTCTGTTGTATGTGGATGACATGATCGTCACTGGGAACTCGAAGGAGGCAGTAGCAAGGCTGAGAGCCGAGCTTGCTATCAGATTTGAGATGAAGGATCTGGGTGAGCTCCACCATTTCCTTGGACTCGAGGTTCAGAGGCGAGAGAGCGGAGTGTTCATTTCTCAGGCTGGATATGCGGAGCGGATAGTTCAACGATTCGGCATGGAGGAAGGGAAGAGCAGCTCTATACCTCTGGAACAACATCATAAACTTCGGAAGGATGAGGGGAGAGTTCTATCTGAACCGTTGGTGTTCCAAGCTTTGGTCGGGATCTTGATCTACTTGACCATCACAAGGACAGATATTTCTTATGTAGTTGGCAAGGTGAGTCGGTACATGGCGGAACCACAGAAGACTCATCTTCTGGCGACAAAAGGAATTTTGAAGTATGTGAAGTCGACCTATGATCTGGGTCTCCTATATAGGAAAGGGTCAAGCTTGGAGTTGCATGGGTACATGGATGCTGATTACGGGGGAGACGTGGATGATCGGAGATCAACGTCTGGTTATGTCTTTATGGCAGGCCCCACAGCTATTTCTTGGTGCAACAAAAAGCAGGACTCGGTGTCTGTATCTACCACAGAAGCGGAATACAAGGCTTCGGCCTTGGCAGCTCAGGAAGCTGTTTGGCTCAGGAGGTTGGTAGAGGACATTCATGAGGAGGTTCGAGGTCCCACTATGCTACGCGGGGACAATGAGAGTGCTCTCAAGTTGGTTAATAATCCAGTATGTCATGCGAGGACCAAGCACATTGAGATTGAGCACCATTTCATTCGTGAGAAGTTGTTGGGAGGATGTCTTATGGTCGAGCATGTTCGGAGTGTGGACAATGTTGCCGACATCTTCACAAAGCCGCTGGCAAAGGGACCGTTTACTCGATTGCGGAGTTTACTCGGGCTAGTTTCCACTTCCCACTTCAAGGGGGAGTGTTGAAATTATTGAAGTGAAGTGGAAGGTGGCCGGCGGTCTGTATATTGGTGACCGCAGAGACTGCGTGGTCTCTATGCTGGTGCTCTGTCGGTCTGGCTCTGGCGGCCTGCTGTGATTGGCCAGTTTGTTCTAGCATGTTTCGGTCTCTTCTCGGTCTGGCTGCTTGGTTGGTCTATCTTCTTTGTAGAAGACCAGGCGGTCTGTTCTTGTGTAACCACTGTGACCGGGCGGCTTATGCAGGTTGATCTGGCGACTTGTCTGAAGTCGGCCAGATGTTCTTGGTTTGCTCTAGGAGGTCTAAGGAAGGAGTGATCTGTGTTCGCGCGGCTTGTGCGCGGTCTGCTGCTGATTTGCGGTCTTGGATAGGATGTTGTCCAAGTGGTGTGATTGTGCGGTCTGCTCTGTGAGACCGCTCGCGATCTGATGGGTGGTGATTGTACCTCTCTTGCGGCGGTGACGACATCCGTCCTCTCGCCTATAAATAGGGGTGCAGGGCCCGTCATCCACAACAAGAACTGTAAGAACTAGAGCCTTGGTTATTTTGTGCGGTCTCAACTTTGAGGTCGGGCGGTCTCGGAAGCGAGTTGACTGTTTGTTGTGTTTGCAGGTTTGCGGTCTCCTTCCTTGGTGATTTCCCAGTGGCTTGAATAAACAGTTTGGTAGCGTCTTGTCTGCAGATTGGTTTATGTTGTTCTTGTGCTGTTCGCAGCGAGCTCAGCGATCAAGCTACCTTCTGTGGTTAGGCGATCTGAGTTGCGATTTGGCGACAGCTTCTGTTCTCTGTTCAGTTCAGTAAGCTCCATTTCGTGCGGTCTGAGGTGGCGGTCTTGCAGTGCAGGTCATCTTTCCTGTATTCTGTTCATGCGGTCTCAGGACAAGCCGTGCGTTCTCTGGAGTGCAGCGGTCTGTGCGGTCTCTGCTTTATCAGGTCGCCAGATTTGTGTTTTTTGGTGTGTTTTGTTCTTCTCTCCTTCGTGATTCTTATGAATCATGTCTCGCCATGTATGTCTCGAAATGTAATGAAGTTTTATGATTCAATAAAGACTATTGTGTTGCTGTGTGGCATTGTGGTTGTTTGGATATAACTCAGTTGATGCAACTCCTGCTTACTCCTAAACGATTCAAATTAAAAAATTTAACAGCTCCAAAGAATCAAAAGAAACAACCATGTCCAATAGACCCCTCCGAAGAAGAAGAGTCATCAAGCAGCTCTGATGACAGTCACACACCCCCACGCAATCCTCTTCCATCTGAAGGAGCGACATCTACTCAAGGAAATGCTCCTGCATCAACTCCTGACCCTGCTCCAAAGAAGTTGTTGAAGAAGAAAGAGTCCCCAACTTGGGGAGTGACCCTGTTGAGGGGGAGTTCCAATTTGGGAGCTCATCCCAAGATGACGAGATGATTGATGGGGGGCTCCCGGCATGAGGCTTGGCCAAAGGAGATGCCCAAGTTGAGGGGGAGACCCAACTGGGGTACTCTACCCTGAAAGATCAAGAAAATGTGCCCCCTCCTCCAGAAGATCAAGGCAATGTGCCTGAGCCCATGAAAGACCCCACTCCTTCAGACTGCCGAGAGTTAATAGTAGCAAGTAAGATTGTGCTTACATATCCAAGTGAGCAGTACCAGAAGATGTCAAAGGGAAGGCCAAAGTGACAGTCCACATAAGTGAAGAATCATCTGCAGATATCTCTGAAGAAGCTCCACAGGAAAGAGAAGATGAAGACGAACAAGCTGCTGAGCCATCTTCGGCTCAGTCAGGTTCTCTCTTTCACATGATGTCAGCTCTACTAACTGCTTAGCGGAAACAACTAGAAAAATTTATAGTAAAGACTGTGGATAATCTAAGGAAAGAGGTGAAGGGCGAGATCCAGAAAGTAAAGAGCGACATACTCCACCTCAACACCCAGTGCGCTCACTTCTACACTCTGGCAGCTCCGGCAATAGATAAGATGGGTGAGGAATTCAACAAAGTGGGACATCAAACCCACAAGATCCTGACTAATCAAGTAACATTCTCGGACAATGTGGATTATGCCTTTGGGCAGATAGAAACAGATGCTACCAATAACAGAAATCAAATTTTGAATGGGGTCAATGAGAATGCTCATACATTATATGCCCATCTGCTCGAAGTAAGGAACAATTTGGATGTGACTGAACAATAACTGCATGAACAGCTGACTCTAGTCAGAGAACGACTTGAGGAACGAGTAATTGAACAAGCCCTAAAGGGGGAGAATGAGATAATAAACGCTGGTTCACATCAAGCGATGTGGATAGCAAATCAAATAAAGCAGACAATGCAAAAACCCCCCATCAGTATATGAGGTTGCCAACCCTTCGGCAAGCACTGACTCAGCAGAGTACGACATAGAATTCGGAGAATCAGAATCTTCCAAGAAGAGAAAGAGAATTCATAGTAACAAGTATAGGCAGAAGAGACTGGGGGAAGTTGAGCTGGATCCACAATCAGGAAGGTGGAGTCCAGTATCAAGAGAAATCATAACAGAAACATGGGTACAATTTGGATACCCTCAGGAGAACCATCAAAGGGTATATCAGCCGTTTGAATGGAACAAGCATCTGAAACAGCTGGAAAGGAGGAAGAATCATAAACAAGCATTCCCACAGGGTCCTCCTCCCTCTCCTAAGAAGATTCCAATGCCCATCAACTATTATCAGAGGCAAAGGCAGAAAGCCAAAGGGACAAGCAGCAGCAGACACTGAGAAGCACTAAATTAAAATCTTAATTAGAATGGGGCAAATGAATGCTAGTATTTATTCATGAACATCTAATCTATTTATATGCTTGGTATCTATTGTTAAGAACATTTAATCTATTTTTGTGATTGCTGCTTTATGTGTGATGTTATTATCTGAAATGATAAATCTTTTCATGTGTGGCATTTATCATTGAGGTAAGTTAGGGCTTCTTCAAATAGGGGGAAATTGTTGGGAACAGTGCCCATCAGTGTTCCTGATTTGAATAAGTGCTCAACTCAATGATAAGTGCAAGTTGTATTTAATGTCACATCTAGTTCATGCTTGCAAAAATGAGACAATATGTCCAGTACTTCAATAACCTGCCTAAGTATAATATCGGCAAAAAAGGCTGGACATATGGTCGACAAGTAAAGTCACATCGTTGAGATGATGGGCAAAGCAAAGAAGAATGATTGTGTCTGTGCATGCGTATCGTCGACAACAGCAGGCCTATCGTCAACAACATGCAGAGCAAAGCAGAATGGTGATATCGTTGTGACATCTACACGACGATATCAGAAAGTCAAAGATGAAGAAGAAGACTCAAAGATGTGGTCGTCAAGAAGCCTTGACATCGATAAGGCTAAGTCAGAATGAATGTCGTTGAAAAGGCAAAGGGAAGATCAGTGTCAAAGATATCGTTGACAAGAAATTGTATCGTCGATAAGGCCAAAGAAGAATAGATAGCGTCGAGAAGAAGCCTTGTCATCAGAAAGGCTAAGTGTTACTGATGGCGTTGGACATCATCGCAAAGAAGGCATGACGTCGAGAAGACTGAAGGAGGTCAGTTGAAGACAAGCAGTTGCTAAAGTATAGTCTGTCGACATGATATCGTTTATGTCGACGACAAGATAAAGTTGTTACAGCGATATCAAGCAGACAAGAAGATCGCGACGACATCAGTTAGATGACTTCATGTCGTCTTAAGTACAAAAGCAAAAGTGATGTCCCGTATCGTCGAAATATCACTATCTGATGAGGAATTGAAGAAGTAACCAGCTCAAGACATCGACAAACCCTGTCGTCGAGATATTATCCATGTCGTCGTAACAATGGAAATATCGTCAGACAGATTCAAAAGTAGTCGGACGCACTGTCAGCAATTAATGTCGACGCCTGATTGTCCAATCAGCGCATGCTCTTGATGGATGGGCGTCTGGCAGCAAAGGACATAATATGTGACCATTAAGCGGCTCATCCGTCCTATAAAAGGGAACAATGATGCCCTAGAAAAAGCAGCGTGAAAAATGAAAAAGGACCCTGCCTAGCATTACAAATGGCGGTAAAGAAAGAAAGAAAGAAGGGAAGAACAAAACGATCATACTGTGTTCTTCAAGTTGCAGTCAAGTCTCATCGACTGCTAAGAATCATTAAAAAGTAGAAGCCAGTCAACATCAGGCAAGAGGAAGAAAGCTTGAAGAAGATTTGTGTCGTTTAGATTCAAAATCAGAAGCATATTCTTCAAGATAAGAAGCCGATCTCCATCAGGCAGAAGAAACAGTTTTCATTACTGTAAATCTTTCATTGAAAGGCTTGAGGGACAAAGTTGTTAGATATGTTTTCAGATCAGAGTGTCAAGCTTGAGAGCTTGAGATCTGTGAGGCTTGAGGGCTAGGGAAAAGGGACTTGCGGGTCCAAACTTGTCGATCTTGCGGGCTCGGGTGTAGTGAAGGGGATTGCGGGCCTAGGCTTTAGGCAAGACTTGCGTGTCTGTTCTATGTAGGGCTTGAGGGCCTGAGTGTCGAGCTTGCGGGCTCGGGTGCAGTGAAGGGGCTTGAGGGCCTAGGCTGCATGGACTTGCGGGTCCGAACGTGTCGAGCTTGCGGGCTCGGGTGTAGTGAAGGGGCTTGCGGGCCTAGGCTACAGGGACTTGCGGGTCCGAGGTGTAAGGCTTGCGGGCTGGAGACATTGGCGGAGTTTGCCGAGCCTAGCACACTGCTAGGTAGGTGCAGAGGGAAAGAGGACTACTCAAGACACCCTGTCTTGAGGAACCTCAATAAGTTCTTGTGTGTTTTCTGTGCTATGCTTTACTAATCTATAGATCTACTAACCAGAAAACAAGAACACCTAAAGGGGATAAAATAATTTGAAAAACCTATTCACCCCCCCCCCCCCCCCCCCTCTAGTGTTGGGTTTTCTACATACAATTTTCTAAATGATAATAGAGCACAACAATATGTGCGCATCGGAATAAAATAACTAGAACAATCCTAAACAGTTAAAAGGATCTTGCGATTTCATTGATTCAAGAAATAAATAAAAGCAACACATTGCAATATGTATACCTGAAGGGGGTTGAGTATATACTCAACCGAGGTGCTCCAATGGGAAATCCAGAGAACAAAACGTCTGAGTTCCAAGCGTTGAAATGGATCAGCGCCTCTACAGAAGTCCACACGAGTATTGAAGAACCCTAGCCTCTTGTCGCACAAGATCTAGGTCGGAGAAGAACTGTTCTCAACATCTTCCACGGACTGCTAGGTCTGATTATAGGAAGAGACGGCGGCGGTCGGACGGAACTCTTCCGTCAGAAGCTTTTGGTCAGAACTCTTCCGTCGCTCTCAGTCTTTCGCAAAAACCAGATCGCATAAACAGATCGGCCTATTAGGTAAAAAGAATCGTATTCTATTATACCCCCAGCGAAAAAGAGTAGCGTCGGGCGAAGATAAATTGGTCGAATACTGCGTTCGACGAACTGGCTAGCGTTCGTCGAACGCGCTGGCCATTTATTGAACGCGCTACGCTAGCCATTCGACGAACGCGCTATGCTAGCCGTTCGGCGAACGCTCTATGCTAGCTGGTCGATGAACCGTTCGACGAATGCGCTATGCTAGCCGTTCGACGAACGCGCTACGCTAGCCGTTTGACGAACGTGCTATGCTTATCCGTTCGCGAACCGTTCGACGAATGCGCTATGCTAGCCGTTCGACGAACACGCTATGCTAGCCTTTCGACGAACGCGCTACGCTTAGCCATTCGATGAACCGTTCGACGAATGCGCTATGCTAGCCGTTGAGAAGACATATATATCGTCGAGAAGATGACATATGTCGTCGAGAAGACATATATATATTGTCGAGAAGACATATATATATATATATATATATATATATATATATATCGTCGAGAAGACATATATCGTCGAGAGGATATACATATATCGTAGAGAAGACCAAAACATCGTCTTGACAATCAAGATGATATTATTTAACACTTAGCCGATTTGACTTAACTCCAGTGAGTTAAAGGATTGGTCCTTCACACATATCCAATATGAGTAAGGCCAACACAATCCTTCCTCCAACTTCTCCAAACACTCTTGTGTGTGACCCCATAGGCTCATATAGCTTTGGCAGTGAGACTAACTGCATGATTGCTTTGAGATCACCTTGGAAATACCAACAGTCTCCCACTTAATCATAAAATATCAACAAAAGTCTTACAAACAATGAGCGGCATCTAGCAATACATCATTGCTACCCAAGCGATAAGAGTTCATAACTCAATAAGCATGTCATGACCAATGTATCAGTGTTGTCATGTCCCTTTGTCCCTTACATCCGGATAGAACTAGAGGCATGAACCGTGTCACCCTCGTAATTGTTCAATCCTAATTCCTTGATCTAGAATAGACTGTTTGAAAATGGTGAGCTCAATATCACATATTGACTCAACTAAGCATGGTCATGCATTTCTTAGTCTCATTCCATCAAGGGGCCCATGGATGTAACTCCTGTCATATAGGAGGACAAATCTCATATCTGCCCACACACAAACACCCAAATGAATCTTAACATACCCAATAACCACACTTATCATCAACCTTTCTCAAGGAAGAATTTAGATGGCATCAAAGTACGTTCTTACTCACTTGATGAATGCTGTGACTTCAGGTCAAAGAACTACAAACACCATTGTCAGTTGATACCTACTTGTGACACGTTCATATAACAATCCACAAAGTAGTCTCAAGGTGGGTCTGTCCAGTATAACTTATTCACTAACAAGTACGCATGTGATGACTTGATATCACAATATCATGACCTGTGAGAACCGGTCATCAGTCAACGCACATGCTAGTCTTTATGTATCATCATCGCCCCGAACTTCTAAGATGATACTACGACCAGGGACCATTTAAGAATGAAGCTTCTTATAAACATAGGCCCTCACATTCAAATCACATACTTGAATTCCTATGGAAGCAAACATTATAAGGGCATTTATTATGCTAATTAATCTATCAGTAGAAACATTTGACATAATAAAAGAACATGCCATAAATGTAAAATAAAATATAAAGTACTCTATTCATTACAAGAATAATCATCAACCGACAAATACAATCCACAAGGCTCCCACTAGAGACGATCATTCAGGTATCTAATACCCATTGATCTAGTATGACCATCATGCTTTCTCTGTGCAAGAGGCTTCCTCAGTGGATCCGCAATATTTTCTTCAGTCGGTACTCTGCATATGCTCACATCTCCTCGATCGACAATCTCTCGAATAAGATGGAACCGCCGAAGTATGTGCTTGGAGAGCTGATGAGATCTAGGTTCCTTAGCTTGGGCAATAACACAATTGTTGTCACGGTAGAGTTACGGGATTAACAATGCTAGGAACTACATCTAGCTCGCCGATGAATTTCCTAATCCATACAGCCTCCTTCGCCGCATTTGCAGCAGCGATATACCCGGCCTCAGTTGTAGAATCAGCAACTGTCTCTTGCTTGGAACTCTTCCAACTTACAGCTCCTCCATTAAGGCAAAATACAAAACCTGATTGGGACTTTGAGTTGTCCCTATCAGTCTAGAAGCTAGCATCTGTGTAACCCTTTACGACGATCTCTTCCTCTCCACCATACACCAAGAATACATCTTTAGTCCTTCTTAAGTACTTTAAGATATTCTTGACTGCAATCCAGTGACTCTCACCAGGATCAGACTGATATCTGCTAGTCATGCTCAAAGCATAAGAGACATCGGGTCGAGTACATAGCATTGCATACATGATTGATCCAATTGCCGAAGAATATGGAATCAACTTCATGCGGTCCTTATCTTCCAAAGATTTTGGACACTGGTCCATAGAGAGACTCACACCATGTGACATGGGTAAGAATCCTTTCTTGGACTCAAGCATGTTGAACCGTTTCAACACCTTCTCAATGTATGTACTCTGGGTCAAACCCAGCAACTTCTTCGATCTATCTCTATAGATCTTAATACCAAGTATATAAGTTGTTTCGCCCAAGTCCTTCATAGAAAAGCAGTCCCCTAGCCTATTCTTAACAGCTTGCAGGGTCGGTTCTGATCAACAGTATGTCATCCACATACAATATCAGGAAAACGACAATGCTCCCACAAATTCTCTTGTAAACACAAGGTTCATCCTCGTTCTTGATGAAACCAAACTCTTTGATTTTCTCATCAAAATGAAGATTCCAACTTCGAGAAGCTTGTTTCAATCCATAAATGGATCGATTCAACTTGCATATTTTAGTGGCTTCACTTGGAGATACAAAACCCTCGGGTTGTGTCATATACACTTCCTCAAGGAGGTTTTCATTAAGGAAGACCGTTTTGACATCCATTTGCCAGATCTCATAGTCATAATACGCAGCAATAGCAAGTAGAATTCTGATGGACTTGGCCATGGCTACAGGGGAAAAGGTCTCATCATAGTCAACACCATGAATATGCCTGAAACCTTTAGCCACCAGTCGGCCTTTGAATGTCTGTACATTCCCATCCATGTCGGTTTTCTTCTTGAAGACTCACTTGCACCCTATGGGTCGTACCCCTTCAGGTGGTTCCACCAAGGTCCAAACTTGGTTTGCATACATGGAGTCCATTTCAGATTTCATGGCCTCAAGCCACTTCTCAGAGTCAGGTCCACACATAGACTCTTGATAGGTTGCAGGCTCATCATCATGATCCATAAGCAACACATTACCTATTTGAGACACGAAAAATCCATATCTCTCAGGCTCAAATCTTGGTCTATCAGATCTACGCAAGACTTGTGTTTCTTGAGCAGGCTCTCTAGCTACAACAACTTGTAGTCCTTGCTCAGGTTCTAAAATTGGTTCAACTATTGTTTGTGGTTCTTGACCTTCTTCAAGTTCCACCTTTGCAGTCTTTCTAGATAAGAACTCTTTCTCCAAAAAGACGCCAGTCCTTGCGACAAACACTTTGCCCTCGGACGGCAGGTAGAAGTAATACCCTTTGGTTTCCCTAGGATATCCCACATGATAACACTTATCCGACTTGGGTTCCAGTTTGTCAGGCATTTGACGTCGCACGTATGCCTCACAACCCCAAATCTTAATAAAAGACATACTAGGACGCTTCCCAGTCCATATCTCATATGGTGTCTTTAGAATCGTTTTCGTTGGAGCACGATTTAATGTGAAAGCAGCAGTCTCTAAAGCAAATCCCCAAATGGAAACGGGCAAATCTGCATGACTCATCATCGACCGTACCATGTCTAACAAAGTATGATTCCTCCTCTCAGACACACCATTATGTTGTGGTGTTCCTGGCGGAGTGAGCTGTGATACAATACCACACACTCTCAGATGATCACGAAACTCATGACTCAGATATTCGCCACCTCGATCAGATCAGAGTGCTTTTATCCTCTTTCCCAGTTGGTTCTCTATTTCATTTTTAAACTCTTTGAACTTTTCAAAGGTTTCAGATTTGTTCATCATAAGAAACACGTATCCGTATCTACTGAAATCATCAGTAAATGTAACGAAGTAGTAGTACCCACCTCTAGCCATAGAACTCATTGGTCCGCATACATCACGATGTATTATACCCAAGAGATCATCAACCCTCTCACTACAACTAATGAAAGGGGCTTTCGTCATCTTGCCTAACAAACATGACTCGCATCTCTCAAATGATTCATAATCAAATGAGTCCAGTAGTCCATCTCTACGGAGCTTGGATATGCGTTTCTCGTTTATATGGCCTAAACGACAATGCCAAAGGTACGTAGGATTCGAGTCATTTATTTTTAGTCTTTTAGTATTTTCTATATTATAGATCAGATGGTCTAAGTTCAAAACATATAAACCATTAAACAATTGGGCAACGCCATAACAAACATCATTCTTATAAATAGAACAACAATTGTTCTATATAATAAAAGAGAAACCAATCATGTCCAAACATGAAATAGAAGTGATGTTTCTAGTTATAGCAGGAACAAAATAACAATTATCAAGTTCAATAATAAGCCCAATGGGCAAGGAAAGACGGTACAATCCTACGGCAACGGCAACAACTCTTGCTCCATTTCCAATGCGCAGTCCACCTCTCCTTTACACAACAGTCTACTCCTTGTTAGTTCCTGCACATTCATACAAATGTGAGAACCACATCCGGTATCCAATACCCAAGATGAAAGAGCAGAAAGGTTTATTTCTATAACAAAAATACCTGAAGCGGAAGTCACACTTCCCTTCTGCTTTTGCAGATCTTCAAGATAGAGGGGACAGTTCCTCCCCCAATGCCCTGCCTTACCACAATGGTGGCACTTCCCTTCCTTAGCCAAGCCCTTGTTCTTCAGTGCTGAAGACTTGGGATCAAGATTTGACTTAGGTCCCACCTTAGTCTTCTTGAATCCCTTGGTCTTGCCCTTGCTTTTATGCACCATCAATATGGGGCTAGCAGGCTTGACCTTCTTCATATTGATCTCGGTAGTTCTTAACATGCCTAGGAGCTTGGGCAGTGCCTTGTCAATTTCATTCATATTGTAATTCAAGAGAAACTGCTCGTAACTGTCTGGCAACGATTGCAGGATCAGGTCAGTGGCAAACTCTTGGCCCAACGGAAACCCCAGTTTTTCAAGGTTCTATATATACCCAATCATCTTGAGTACGTGAGTCCCTACTGGGTCTCGATGTAACACCCCAAAAATCGTAGTTCAGCGAGGTAGGCGGAGTGGTAGTGCTGCGCTCGGGATAGGCTAGGAATTTCATAGCAGTTCTTCGCGCACGACCATTTCTCCTCTTCGCGCACGACCAGTGATCGTGCGCCAATGATCGTGCATTAGCCGCAAGAAATCGGAGTTCTGTCTCGGATAGTGCGCACGACCATTTCCTCTTCGCGCACGACCAATGACCGTGCGCATGTGATCGTGCGCTATTCGCAAGGATTCGGAGTTCTGTCTCGAACAGTGCGCACGACCAGTGTCTTCTTCGCGCACGACCAGTGACCGTGCGCATGTGATCGTGCGCCCTGTTTATTCTGTTCCGCGATTTTGAGCGGAGAAGGAGATCGGTCCGTCCAAATCTATTGGAATTTGATCCAACGGCTGCGATGGATGGCTGGGGGGGGTTTAGGGCTTAGTAGAGGAGTTAAACCCTCATATTTTCCAAGTCTTTCTCTCTCTTAGGTTGGAGAAAGGAGGAGGAGGCAAGGAGGAAGAAGAAGGGGATTCCGCCATTGCCGGAGCTTCGGAGCTCCGTTCGCCGATCCGAGACCGGCAGTGCGTAGAGGGCATCAAGGTGCTTCTTCTCCACCGTGTGGTTGCAAGCTTCTCATGGCTAGGAGGAGATCTCAAAAGGTAACGACGTTTCTCCTCCCGGTCTTTAGGATGCGTGTTTGGCATCTCTTCTTTTCCTGCATTTTTGGCACCGGATCCGTCGAGTGAGAGGGATCCGGGTCGCCTTGGTTCAAGAGAAACCACCGGGTTGATTGTGTCCGTCCCCGGGATGTTTTGCACTAGAGATCCGCTCCGTTAGCGGATTAGGCATTGTGGGTGAAGCCGGATTTGTGGCCGTTGGTCCGATCCGGTGATGTTGATTTACGCGCATTTTAGGGGTTTTGTTAGAAATCCGATTACGGCGAACTCGTCGTTGTGATGCCCTTGTAGCTTCGTATGGTAACGAATGTTGGGTTTAGGGCGGAGAAATAATGTGCCGATTATGGGGCTTGTGATGCCTAGTGTTGTGCGAAGGCGCGATTGGTCTTTGTGGTCGGCTGGCTATCCCGTGAAGACTGAGATTCACGTGTGGAGAGTGTCCCGGCAAGATTAGTCCCTTCGTTTGTTGACTGACGAGAATGTCTGTGCTACGGTTGAGTCCGTTGACGGTCGCCAGGCGAGGCAATCGGTGGACGTTGTCCCGAGAGTAAGCCCAGGGCCTTGGGACGTTTTGATTGGCTAGAATTCTTAGAATCGGTCTTGGTGCGTTGTTGGCGGCCCGAGCGTGTGAGCTGTCAGACAAGCCCGATGGCATGGAAGGCCAGGCGAGGTGAGTCTCAGCGAGAGCGCTTGGCCTTGGGTTTTGATGCCCTTGTGGGGAAGTAATGAGTACCCTTGTGTTGGTAATGTATGATGATGTGTTAGATTCATACGCTTTAGGGCGCCTTGGGTGAAACCCGGGCTTGCACTCATTTTGCATTGTTAGGCCCCTTTTATTACCTGCTCAACATAGAAACATGGATGATACTTGTGACACTCATGCCTGTATTTATGTTGCTTTCCTTTATGTACATTTGCATACGAAGTGCTGACTTGCAGGGTGAAGTAGTTCCCCGGGGTCCGCTAGGACGGCCGGGAGGAGGGATGTTGTTACACCGCTTGTGGCCAGCCATAGCTGACCCTCGTTTTCCGCTCTTTGTGATTTGGTTGCAGGGCACGAATCGCAGGCTGGACCCAGCGCGCCGGCCAAAAGGGCCTAAAGCCTCATGAAGTGCTTAGTTGATTTCCTGCATTACTTTCTTCGTGCTTTGTTATATCCAGCTTGCATGCCGAGGTAGTTTAGGGAAAAACCATCTTTCCCTTTTGTTGGGATGTCTTTTATTGTGGAACGTTTCTGATATTTTTGACATTGTTTTGTAAGGCCTTAAGGCCAGTTGGACTCCTTTGTAGTATGGACAATCTCTGTGGCTTAGTTTGTTTTCCGCTGTGTCGTCTGAGTTTTGAGATTGGGTAGTTAATATCATCTTTTAATATTAAAGCTGTGGCGGTTATATGCTGTGGGGTCCCGGCCGGACCCATATTATATGGTCATTACAGGGGAGGTGTTACAATTTGGTATCAGAGCTAGGTTAGGTATTCTTGCGAGGTCTAGTGTATTTGGATCGCGTAAGAGTTTGTCCACATAGGAGTATTGTGCGGGATCATGAGTATCCCTGTGTTTGAGTCTTGCGAATAGAGACTGATGAGTCTTTTTCCTTGCTTATGCTAGGATGTTGGCGACGATGCGGGGACATCGAGGAGGCAAGAGGAGCCTTCGGGGAGTAGTGCTACTGCTCCAGGCCTTATGAATGTGGGCATGTCCCCGGCTGACTTCTGTCGCATGCTAGCGGAGGCAATGGTGGCCGCTCAAGCTGGAGCGATGCCACGGGTTCCTACGCCGGTGGTGCAAGTTGCGACCCCTGTCACTCCGGAGGCTACGCCGGATACACCGGATGTCGAAGTAAGGCAAGCAGAGCCTCTAGCGGAGAGAGCTTTTCCGATGGGTGATCGATTCATGAAGTATTTCTTGAGTTTCCACCCTCTGACATTCAAGGGAGTGGGCACTCCAACGGATGCCGAGGATTGGCTTTCGAGGATCCGGGAGCTCTTGAAGGCAGCTGAGACCCCAGCTGAGAGGCAGTCTCACTTTGCGAGCTTCATGTTAGAGGGCGATGCGAAGTTGTGGTGGGTGAACCATAACGGTCGACATTTTGTTGGGCGTGTTCCGTCCATGGAGGAGTTCAGAAACGCTTTCCTAAAGCGTTACATTCCGGTTTCAACAAGGTTAGCACTGCAGCGGCAGTTTCTGCATTTGGTGCAGCGGGAGAAGACGGTGGATGAATATCTGCAAGAGTTCACTCGGTTGGGTCGGTATGCGGGCACGACAATGGCAGATGATGAAGAGAGAGATAACCTCTTTTATCAAGGGTTGAGGGAAAACTTAAGGCAACCACTCATAGCCTTGAAGAATGTGGGATTCAATGAGTTGGTCGAAGCCGCTCGCACGCTGGAGAGTGACTTGGAGCGAACTCAGCGGCGAAAGGGTGTTGCGGCAAGGCAGGGAGAAGGAAAGCCTTCTCAGTCTCAATCCCAGTGGAAATCCGAGGGCAGCCGATGGAAGAAGAAGCCCTGTCCTAACAGACCTGGGGAGAGAAGTGGCGCACCTTCGAGAGATTTCCGTTCCAAAGGTCCGGTTACTTGTTACCAGTGTGGCAAGGTGGGTCACATTAGTCGTTTTTGTACCGAGGGCGGAGCTGGGCCAGAGCCGAGGCAAGAACAATCGGTGCGTTCGGGTCCCAGTGTTGCAGAGAAGGGGAAAGCGGCGGAGTCGAGTGCTTCGCGGTTCCCTCCAGTGCAGCCTAGGGCCTACAACCTTGGGCAACAGGAAGCGATACGTCAACCCGATGTGATGACAAGTATGAAAAGTTTAAGTTTTCGGTTGTTACTATAATATAGGTTGCGGCCTTTCATGTTTGTTTTGCACGTGGTTAGGTTTCGTGCTAGTTTCGGGCTACCCCTCTCGAGTGTTGTTCGACACGGGGGCGTCACACTCTTTTCTTGCGGAAAGTTTTATCCGGAAGATTGGTGCTGAGCCCGTAGTGGCAGGGGTGGAGCTGAGTGTGCGTATGCCGAATGGGTCTTTCATGACTACCATGAGGAAGGGACGCATTGTAATGCAATTTGGCGATTGTGATTTCGTGTTGGTAGCAGCGATTCTGCCACTAGCCGAATTCGATGTTATCTTGGGGATGGACTGGCTTGCGGAGCAGCGAGCTAGTATCGACTGCCAGTTGAAGGTGGTAACCCTGAGGGGTGAAGGTAGAGCAGAGGTCGAGTTCGAAGGCCTAAGCGGAGTGGCTTACTCCCTGATTTCCGCTATGTAAATGAGGCGTGCGGTAAACCAAGGAGGCGAGGCGTTCTTAGCTTTGTTGGAGACTCACTCCACAAAGTTGGCTATTAGAGAAGTTCCGGTGGTGGAAGAATTTGAGGATGTATTCCCCGAGGAGCTTCCGGGAGCACCTCCTCAGCGTGAAATTGATTTCTCGATAGAGTTGGTACCGGGTGCGAGGCCAGTGTCGCGTCCTCCGTTTAGGATGGCACCGAAGGAACTGGCCGAGTTAAAGGTTCAGTTGCAGGAGTTGTTAGAGCAAGGGTACATTAGGCCCAGCTCTTCGCCGTGGAGCGCGCCGGTATTGTTTGTGAAGAAGAAAGACGGAAGTATGCGGTTGTGTATCGATTACCGTGAATTGAATAAATTGACCGTTAAGAATAAATATCTGATTCCCCGAATCGATGACTTGTTCGACCAGTTAGTGGGGTCGGTGGTGTACTCCAAGTTGGATTTGAAATCGGGGTACTACCAGTTGAAGATTCGAGAAGAGGACGTTGCCAAGACAGCGTTCGGGACTCGGTATGGACACTACGAGTTTTCGGTGATGCTGTTCGGTTTGACGAACGCGCCATCTGTGTTCATGGATTTGATGAACAGGGTTTTTCGCCCGTTCTTAGATTCGTTCGTGGTGGTGTTTATTGATGACATTTTGGTGTATTCAAAATCGGAGGCAGAGCATGAGTCTCACTTGAGGCAAGTATTGCAGACTCTAAGGGAGAATCAGCTCTATGCTAAGTTCTCAAAATGCGAGTTTTGGATCGAGAAGGTGGCTTTCTTGGGGCACATAATTAGTGGAGACGGGGTGGCGGTAGATCCAGCGAAGATTGAAGCCATTAGAGATTGGCCTGTCTTGAGGACCATGGCGGAAGTCCGGAGCTTCCTTGGACTAGCCGGTTATTATAGAAGGTTCGTGGAGAACTTTTCGCGGATGGCGCTGCCCCTCACCACTCTCACTCGCAAGGACCAGAAGTTCGTATGGACACCGGAGTGTGCCCGGGCATTTGAGAATCTGAAGGAAAGGTTGATGTCCGCTCCAATCCTTAGTCTTCCTAGTGGGACGGAAGGATTTCAGATTTTCAGCGACGCGTCAGGTTGCGGGTTGGGGTGCGTGCTTGTGCAGCACGGCAAGGTGATCGCTTATGGGTCAAGGCAGTTAAAGACTCATGAGAAGAATTACCCCGTCCACGATCTGGAGTTGGCGGCGGTAATCTTTGCGCTAAAGTTGTGGCGGCACTACGTTTATGGTGCGAAGGTGGAGATCTTCACGGATCACAAAAGCTTGAGGTATCTTCTAGACCAAAAGGATCTGAATATGCGGCAGCGTAGGTGGGTCGAGTTCCTTGGGGACTACGACGTGGAGATTCAATACACGCCGGGTAAAGCCAATGTGGTGGCGGATGCTTTGAGTAGGAAGTACTCCGGGCAAGGTAATTGGATGGAGGCGCATAACGAGCGTTTGATTCGAGACTTGGAGTCTCTTGATATCTCTTGTGTGGCTAGAGGTGAGTCTAGCGTAGCTCGTTTGAATTGGATTGAAATGCAATGTGACATAACGGATCGAATCCGAGAGGCGACCAGTGCGGACGAGGAGTGCCAACAGTTGGTGTTGGAGGCTCAACAAAGCGAGGGCACTGCTTTGGAGATGGTTGGTGGGATCTTAAAAAGGGACGGAAGGGTTTGTGTTCCGCGCTTTGGCAAGCTCCGCGAGGAGTTGATGTTTGAAGCTCACTTTACGAAGTACTCCGTTCATCCAGGAAGTACAAAGATGTACGCGGATTTGAAGAAATCTTTTTGGTGGCCTGGGATGAAGCGTGATGTAGCCGAGTACGTGAGCCGATGTCAGACTTGTGCCTTGGTGAAGGCTGAGTGCCAAAGGCCCGGCGGGTTCTTGAAGCCTCTTCCCATCCCCGAATGGAAATTTGATGACATCTCTATGGATTTTGTGCATGGTTTGCCTCGATCGCAGCAGGGTAACGATGCGATTTGGGTGATAGTAGATCGCCTGACGAAGGTGGCCCACTTCATTCCGAACCAGAAGGGTGATGGCGTGGAAAAGCTCGTGGAGCTTTATGTTCGAAACGTTGTGCGGTTGCACGGGATTCCGAAGAGCATCGTTAGTGATCGCGATGGGCGATTCACATCGAAGGATTGGAGATTAGTGCAGAAAAGTCTAGGCACGAAGCTCAAGTTTAGTACCGCGTTCCATCCGCAGACCGATGGTCAGACGGAGCGAACGAACCGTACGTTGGAAGACATGTTGAGGATGTGTGCTCTCGACTTTGGCAAAGGTTGGGAGGACCACCTTTTCATGGTGGAGTTCGCCTATAATAATAGCTTCCAGGCGAGTATCAAGATGGCGCCATACGAAGCTTTGTATGGAAGGAAGTGTCGAACGCCGATGTCTTGGGCAGAGGTGGGAGACACTAAGATTTTGGGAAAGCAAGTGGTGGAAGATGCTTGCGAGATTGTGCGGACGATTCAGGAGCGCATGAAGGTTGCTCTGGATCGACAAGCAAAGTATTTTAATGCACGCCACAGAAATGTGGAGTTTGCAGTGGGCGACATGGTCTATTTGAAGATCAAGCCGTTCAAGGGTGTTTCGCGGGTGCGGCGACTCAAGAAGTTGAGTCCGAGATATTTGGGTCCGTTCGAGGTTACGGAGCGTATAGGCGAAGCAGCCTATCGTTTGGCGTTGTCCGCAGAGCTGAGTGGATTACATGACGTTTTCCATGTCTCCGTGCTGAGGAAAGCTTTGGTAGAGCCGAGTGTCGTGGTCGAAGCGGCGGCGGTGCCGGTGATGGAGAACTTGGGGGCGAGGGTTCGCCCGGTGTGCGTGGAGGATTCAGAAGTCCGGCAGTTGCGTAACAAGCAAGTCAAACTTGTAAAGGTGCGATGGGACAACTGCGGGCGAGATGAATTCTCTTGGGAGCGTGAGCAAGCGATGCGGGAGGATTTCCCGGAACTTTTCGCTCCAGGTATGCGTTATGAATTTCCTGTTTAAATTCTGAAATTTCGAGGACGAAATTCTTTTAAGGGGGGTGGAGTTGTAACACCCTAAAAATCGTAGTTCAGCGAGGTAGGCGGAGTGGTAGTGCTGCGCTCGGGATAGGCTAGGAATTTCATAGCAGTTATTCGCGCACGACCATTTCTCCTCTTCGCGCACGACCAGTGATCGTGCGCCAATGATCGTGCGTTAGCCGCAAGAAATCGGAGTTCTGTCTCGGATAGTGCGCACGACCATTTCCTCTTCGCGCACGACCAGTGACCATGCGCATGTGATCGTGCGCTATTCGCAAGGATTCGGAGTTCTGTCTCGAACAGTGCGCACGACCAGTGTCTTCTTCGCGCACGACCAGTGACCGTGCGCATGTGATCGTGCGCCCTGTTTATTCTGTTCCGCGATTTTGAGCGGAGAAGGAGATCGGTCCGTCCAAATCTATTGGAATTTGATCCAACGGCTGCGATGGATGGCTGGGGGGGTTTAGGGCTTAGTAGAGGAGTTAAACCCTCATATTTTCCAAGTCTTTCTCTCTCTTAGGTTGGAGAAAGGAGGAGGAGGCAAGGAGGAAGAAGAAGGGGATTCCGCCATTGCCGGAGCTTCGGAGCTCCGTTCGCCGATCCGAGACCGGCAGTGCGTAGAGGGCATCAAGGTGCTTCTTCTCCACCGTGTGGTTGCAAGCTTCTCATGGCTAGGAGGAGATCTCAAAAGGTAACGACGTTTCTCCTCCCGGTCTTTAGGATGCGTGTTTGGCATCTCTTCTTTTCCTGCATTTTTGGCACCGGATCCGTCGAGTGAGAGGGATCCGGGTCGCCTTGGTTCAAGAGAAACCACCGGGTTGATTGTGTCCGTCCCCGGCATGTTTTGCACTAGAGATCCGCTCCGTTAGCGGATTAGGCATTGTGGGTGAAGCCGGATTTGTGGCCGTTGGTCCGATCCGGTGATGTTGATTTACGCGCATTTTAGGGGTTTTGTTAGAAATCCGATTACGGCGAACTCGTCGTTGTGATGCCCTTGTAGCTTCGTATGGTAACGAATGTTGGGTTTAGGGCGGAGAAATAATGTGCGGATTATGGGGCTTGTGATGCCTAGTGTTGTGCGAAGGCGTGATTGGTCTTTGTGGTCGGCTGGCTATCCCGTGAAGACTGAGATTCACGTGTGGAGAGTGTCCCAGCAAGATTAGTCCCTTCGTTTGTTGACTGACGAGAATGTCTGTGCTACGGTTGAGTCCGTTGACGGTCGCCAGGCGAGGCAATCGGTGGACGTTGTCCCGAGAGTAAGCCCAGGGCCTTGGGACGTTTTGATTGGCCAGAATTCTTAGAATCGGTCTTGGTGCGTTGTTGGCGGCCCGAGCGTGTGAGCTGTCAGACAAGCCCGATGGCATGGAAGACCAGGCGAGGTGAGTCTCAGCGAGAGCGCTTGGCCTTGGGTTTTGATGCCCTTGTGGGGAAGTAATGAGTACCCTTGTGTTGGTAATGTATGATGATGTGTTAGATTCATACGCTTTAGGGCGCCTTGGGTGAAACCCGGGCTTGCACTCATTTTGCATTGTTAGGCCCCTTTTATTACCTGCTCAACATAGAAACGTGGATGATACTTGTGACACTCATGCCTGTATTTATGTTGCTTTCCTTTATGTACATTTGCATACGAAGTGCTGACTTGCAGGGTGAAGTAGTTCCCCGGGGTCCGCTAGGACGGCCGGGAGGAGGGATGTTGTTACACCGCTTGTGGCCAGCCATAGCTGACCCTCGTTTTCCGCTCTTTGTGATTTGGTTGCAGGGCACGAATCGCAGGCTGGACCCAGCGCGCCGGCCAAAAGGGCCTAAAGCCTCATGAAGTGCTTAGTTGATTTCCTGCATTACTTTCTTCGTGCTTTGTTATATCCGGCTTGCATGCCGAGGTAGTTTAGGGAAAAACCATCTTTCCCTTTTGTTGGGATGTCTTTTATTGTGGAACGTTTCTGATATTTTTGACATTGTTTTGTAAGGCCTTAAGGCCAGTTGGACTCCTTTGTAGTATGGACAATCTCTGTGGCTTATTTTGTTTTCCGCTGTGTCGTCTGAGTTTTGAGATTGGGTAATTAATATCATCTTTTAATACTAAAGCTGTGGCGGTTATATGCTGTGGGGTCCCGGCCGGACCCATATTATATGGTCATTACAGGGGAGGTGTTACATCGAGCTCCCATCTTACACTGAAATAACGCCCTGGATATGTCAAACCTCTCTTGGCGAGCTTGCCTTTGAAACATTTTCTTCAGGTGCTCGACCATCTCGTAACAACTCATGTTCTCATGTTGCTTCTGAAGCTCAGATTTCATGGTCGCGAGCATGAGACATTCAACATCCAAGGAGTCATCTCCGTACTTCTTGTAAGCATCTTTATCTGCACGAGGTGCAGTAGAGGCTGGCTCCTCGGAGGGATCTTCTTCAAGGACATAGAGCTTACGCTCTTGCCTGAGAACAATTCTCAGGTTCCTATACCAGTCGAGGAGGTTCGTCCCATTGAGCTAGTCAGGGACAACGAGGAGTGTGATGTATTTGCCATGAAATTCTACAAAATAATGCAAAATATATTTTAGTACTATATTTTAAAATACATTTTATTTAATAAGGTCTTTTATTAAATACTCCCACTATTTTATTCAAATTGATAATCCTTAATAACAATTCGGAGAGTTTATGCGAGCTACTCTCTTAGTGGACAAGATCCGTATTTCACCAACACAACGAGTCCGCTTTGGCGTTCCTCTCATAATGCGGTTATTTAGGTACGCAACACTTGCCAATTGCATCACTATGCAACTCTTGTATGGTTGGTGAATAACTCTTTATTCGGATCCATCATATGGTGCATGCCAACGCAATGCCTCTAGGCACTCAACTTTTGAGGTCACCTAGTTAAGTTGGACCTGATGTCGACAGTGGGATATCACAATTATCTGCTCGCACCCTTACCAAGATAGATTAATGCACCTTGCTTTGGCAAGCCCACACTTCATCGATCGAGGCAGGAAGAGTGTCATCCATCGGAAGGCATCCGTATACTTAATATTGGATAAGGGATTTTTTATAAAAATGATTAACAATTAATCAATGTGCATATTTACAGAATTACAACATTCACAAACCAAATACATCACAGATGTGCACAAAATAAAATTATCAACGCTTTGATAGAAAAGGGCTAAATCTGAGCATTTAGAACACTTCTAAATCTCCAGATTTACATGCATTTGACACAGGCAAAGACAACTCCACTTATGCAGTAGAGAAGCTCGTCTCTCAACGTCAGATTCAAGATCTAAGACGCTTGATTTCACAAACCAATTAGAGAGATGGTTACTGCTAAGGAGAAACAATTTCTGAAACAATGAAATCGCAACGCAATCATATGCGTTCCTGGCGGGGTTCCAATTTAGAACACTTCATCGAAATCCAAACACATAGGAAGAAATCCAGACATTTAGAACACTTATAAATTTCTGATTTACACGCATTAGATCGCAAACCTCGCTCTGATACCACTGTTGGGTTTTCTACATACCATTTTCTAAATGATAATAGAGCACATCAATATGTGCGCAGCAGAATAAAATAACTAGAACAACCCTAAATAGTTAAAAGGATCTTGCGATTTCATTGATTCAAGAAATAAATAAAAGCAAGACATTACAATATGTATACCTGAAGGGGGTTGAGTCTATACTCAACCGAGGTGCTCCAATGAGAAATCCAGAGAATAAAACGTCTGAGTTCCAGGCGCTGAAATGAATCGTCGCCTCTATGGAAGTCCACACGAGTATTGGAGAACCCTAGCCTCTTGTCGCACAAGATCTAGGTCGGAGAAGAACTGTTCTCAACGTCTTCCACGGACTGCTAGGTCCGATTATAGGAAGAGGCGGTGGCGGTCGGACGGAACTCTTCCGTCAGAAGCTTTTGGGCAGAACTCTTCTGTCGCTCTCAATCTTTCGCAAAAACCAGATCGCATAAACAGATCGGCCTATTAGGTCAAAAGAATCATATTCTTTTATACCCCCAGCGAAAAAGAGTAGCGTCGGGCGAAGATAAATTGGTCGAATACTGCGTTCGATGAACTGGCTAGCGTTCGTCGAACGCGCTGGCCATTTGTTGAACGCGCTACGCTAGCCATTCGACGAACGCGCTACGCTAGCCGTTCGACGAACGCTCTATGATAGCTGTTCGATGAACCGTTCAACGAATGCGCCATGCTAGCCGTTCGACGAACGCGCTACGCTAGCCGTTCGACGAACGTGCTATGCTTAGCCGTTCGACGAACCGTTCGACGAATGCACTATGCTAGCCGTTCGACGAACGCGCTACGCTAGCCATTCGACGAACGCGCTACGCTTATCCGTTCGATGAACCGTTCGGCGAATGTGCTATGCTAGTCGTTGAGAAGACATATATATCGTCAAGAAGATGACATATATCGTCGAGAAGACATATATATATATCGTCGAGAAGACATATATATCATCGAGAGGATATACATATATCGTCGAGAAGACCAAAACATCGTCTTGACAATCAAGACGATATTATTCAACACTTAGCCGATTTGACTTAAGTCCGGTGAGTCAAAGGATTGGTCCTTCACTCATATCCAATATGAGTAAGGCCAACACAATCGTTCCTCCAACTTCTCCAAACACTCTTGTGTGTGACCCCATAGGCTCATATCGCGTTGGCAGTGAGACTAACTGCTTGATTTCTTTGAGATCGCCTTGGAAATACCAACATCTAGGTGATAAGTTGACACCCAATAACTAACATCCAAGTCTGCAAGCGGTCTACGAATAGCGTTCTCCAAGTCTCCAAGCGGTCTGCGAATAGCGTTCTCCAAGTCTCCAAGCGGTCTGCGACTAGCGTTCTCCAAGTTTCCAAGTGGTCTGTGAAGCGTTCTCCAAGTCTCCAAGCGGTCTGCAAATATCGTTCTCCAAGTCTCCAAGTGGTCTGCGATTAGCGTTCTCCAAGTCTCCAATCTCTAGAGAGAGAGGGAGAGGAATTGGGAGAGAGAGGGAGAAAGGAGAGATTCTTCCTCCACCCAAAAAGTGTGTAATTGAGAGAATACGGGGGTTTATTTATAGAATTTTGAGGGGGCGGTCCGGTAATTATACATGTTAATTATCGAACCGGCCAATAGGATCGCTCAGATCCTATCACGTGGATCGTCAAATTCCCAGAAATGACGGCCCTACCCCCAAACACTAAACGAACGCGGCCGGAAGGAGGAGAGGGCGTGCGGCCACCAGCCAAGACGGCGGTCGGGACGGAGGGCAGCCGGCCCGGCCTAGGGTGGCGGCACCCAAGGCAACCGCAGCCTAGGGCGGCAACGCCCTTGGCGGCTGCGGCCAAGGGTGGCCTCGCACAAGGCCGGCGTGGCCTTGGGCGGCATCCCCCTTGGCACTCGCGGCCAAGGGCAGCCTCTCCCAAGGCCAGTGCGTCCCAATTGGCGGCCGTGGCCTAGGGTGGCCGCGCCCAAGGCGGCCATGGCCTTGGGCGGTCGCGCCCAAGGCCGGCGCGGCCTTGGGCAGCTGAGCCCCCGGTGGCCATGGCCTTGGGCGACCAGCCCTAGGCTGGGGCGGCGGCCTAGGGTGGTTCGTGCCGAGCGGCTGACCGCGAGCGTGAGGGGCTGTGGGGGGATTGCGTCCTGCGCGTGTGATCCAGTGCGTCGATTGTGTGTGCGGGGTGGACTTTCCTTGCAGGGAGGATTCGCCGAATATGGTGTTTCCTTGATTTTCGACCTTCCACACACGGGGATCTCCTAATTAGTGGGTTTGACCCCATCATTTGCCCCCCCAAAGTTTTCGGGGCCGAGTATCAGAATAAGGGGGTCCTGAGTGCTTTCTTCTCTTTTCCTCGGGATGGCGGATGGTGTTGAAGGAGATCGAGCATTGCGTTAGGGGCGTAAGGGACGCGTGCGTGGAGCACATGCCGGTGAGCGTGCTGCGCGGGGAGGGCATGTATGCGTGTTATGCGTGCTCCGGACGTGCGTGCGCCTGAGGATGCGCGCGTGTGCGTGCTGTCCACGCCACTACACGCGTGTTGTCAGCGCGTGAAGCGCGCGCCGTGCGGGCACGCCGCGCAGACGCTCGCTATTTGCGTGCTCCGCGTGCGCACGCCGTGTGGGCATGTGCTTTCTACATGTGTGAGGCGTGCACGCACCGTGCGCATGCAATGTGTGCACTCGTTGTGTGTCATGCATGTGTGAGCGTTGTGCGCGTGCTTGGTGTGTGCGCGCTTTTCGCATGTGATTGCTTGTGGCCTATTTTTCTCGCCGTGTTTACGCTTGGGCAATATGATGTTGCTCCGGCGGTTGGCGAGGCCCAGTTGGGTTCGTGCTTAGCCCCTAGTGCGAATGATGAGCCCTTTGAACCCATCGGCGGAGGTTATGCACGCCATCTTGGAGGGTGTTTAGTAAAGGGACGAGACACGGGTGAGGCCCATGTTACAACCCGCATTTTTCCCACGAATTTAATAAATATTATCAGAGCAAGGGGAAAATATGCGTTATGATGTCATGTCATACTGGGGACAACTACAGACGCTCAGACAACCACTACTCATGAAAATTTATAAAAAGGTCATAACTTTGGTTGAGTTAAATAGAGGATTTATATTTTTAGCTTAAGATCGTGTCCCTCGGTCCAGTGGATCAACTAGTCCACGAGTAGAAATCTATACGTACGCAGCGGAAAGATAGTTTCATTTTATCCTATATGAGCATGAAGATCGAATATCCCAGTAATGATATGCACATCCTTAGGTTTAGTATAAGTAAAGAAGGATTTTTTCTACGTTCTTCAAAGTATGTGACATTTACATAAAATCATGTTATGCAAGAATGTCACTTGCTATACATAAAACAACTCATGCAACCTAACATAAAACTTCCCAGAGAGCAAGTATGAGAAATAACCAGCAAATAACAGCAAATAAGCTAGCAAGTAATCTAACACTAGAAGACTACAACAGAAGCAAAGGAACAACTACCTCACAACAATGAGGAGGCAACGGACAACTGCAACTCACCTTAGCTCTACCGCTTTCTGCAACTACTGACCTGAACCTATACCTGGGGCACTCAAAAGAAAAGAATGTCTCAGCCCAAAAAGGGAGCAAGTAACAGCAAGTATAAGAATGAAAGTTATTACGCAGCATGAATAAATACTAGCCAAGAGTAAGCATAGATTTAGCATAATCAGCTTGAACAAGAGCACAAGTTCATAGAAAAACAAGCCCATAAACGGGGGCATCAAGTAAAGAAAGTTGATCTATAAGGGTCTTCGCAGCCCAAAAGTATAAAAAAAGTGTTGTGGTGGTGGCCTTATTGTCCTACCAACCACTACTAAAAGAACTGTGATGGAGGACCACATTTTTCCCATTACCCATCCTTCCAGTTCAAAACAAATCCATCAATATCCAATGTGGTGGGGGCCTAACATATCCACCCACACTCCAGTTTAAAAGAAGCCACTGTGGTGGGCACCTGAAATACCACCCACATTCCAGTATAAGGCCACTGTGGCGGGGGCCTGCCAAATCCACCCACACTCCAGTATAAAAGAAGCTATTATAATTTATACTTATCAGCAACATACTTGATTTGGCATTCAAGGAGGGTTATACATGAATCATGAAGGAATAAAATTCCAAAAGAAAGAAACTCATGCTTTCACTTATCTCAACCATTCAGACAATAACCAAATGATCAACCATATACCATGCACAAGACAAGGAAAGTTTACCTTGGATTACATGAGGAAACAATCCTACTAGTCCCAGTCGAAATGGCTGGGAGGCTCAAAATGCAAACTGAAGGCTAAGGAAAATTGGATCAAGGTGATTTAGTCGAATATCGGGGTGATCCCGACGAATAAAGCATAACTTCTTCAAAAGTCTCAACAAATGAACGCAAACGCTCAGCATCATAATTTAAGATACCCAAGAACACCTTGGCAAAAAGGACTAAAATTATTGAAGAAACAATTCAGGATATGCGATGAAATCGATAGAAAGACCCATCAAAAGTTGACGGGAAGACTTAACAAAAGTCGACTGGAAGCTTCAAAGAAACAAATCGGCTGGAAGAGGGGCCGATCGACGGGACGGGAGACCGATCGACGGGACGGGGGCCCGATCGATGGGAGGTCCCGTCGATTCTAACTTAAAAGATCAACAACTTCACTTGTCTGCTCTCTCCCGTCGATCGACGGGACTGGAGGTCGATCGACGGGACGGGATGCCGATTTTAACTTGAGCATTTATAAAATTTCTTCTAATCACCAAAACATTCTACCAGAGCTCAAACTCAACTCCAGAACACCTGAAAAAGCTTCAAAAGAAATAAACAAACACTCTTAAGAAGAGTAATCTTCTCTAAACCAAGGGAAGTCTTAACAGACTACCTGCAACATAACTAAACATGTAAATATAGAAACTATCTACATTCAAGGGAATGACAGCAGGAATCAAGAGAGCCAAACAAAATCCATAAGGGAAAAACAACAGCCACTAACCTAAACTCAACAGGTTAGGCATACCAGAAAGAAGGAGAGGACTGAAAAGAAGGTTCTTCAGTCACTCAGCAAAACAAGCCAAAGAGGACTTCTGCTGCTTGAAGAGCACAGCTAACAGGAGAGCCTAGCATAACTAAACTTCAGGGAAAATGGGTCTTCAAGGAGAAGGACTGCTATTTGCAGCCCAAAACCATTAAGAGAACTTTTACATCCAACCAAATTACTAAAGACAGTGAGGAAGAAGCATTACCCCTCACTGAGAAAGTCAACACAAATTGCATAGAAAGCTATAAGGTTTAATCCCATACACAGGAAGCTGAGTCTGCAAGGGGTTTAAATACTCAGGAATTAATAGCAGATTACACAGAAAACCCTGGAGTTCTGGACAGAGGTTCTGGACAAAAGTTTAATAAATTTTGGGTAGAAAGGGAGGAATTTCTGAACAAGTCTATGACACAAACAGGAATCAAAACACTCAGGAAGAAACCTGATTTCTGAGAATACACAGAAAATAATTTTTCTAAAAGAATCTACCAGAACAACAAGAAAGACAACAGACAAAACTACACTTGCATTAAAGGGGAAGAGGAACAAGACAAGGAAAAGGCTGCAACAAGGGAAAAGAGGAAAAGGGGGGAAATGGAAAAAAGGGGAAAAATGCGGGGCTTCCGGTCGATTGACGGGAAGCTCCGTCGATCGATGGGCGGTCCCGTCAATCGAGGGGACGCCCTTTCGATTCCCACTTAAGGCACATGGAAGAAGCATTTTCCCATCTAAGGCCAAATATCGACGGATGGTCCCGCCGATTGACGGGAGGTCCCGTCGATCGATGAGAAGTCCCGTCAATTTTGACTTTAGCACAGAAAATCTATAATTTTTCCTAACCTAACCTACTACTAACAAATCTCATATCTGGACTACCAGAACGACAGAGAAGAAAAATTTGTATACCATCAACATTTATATACCAACATAAGGTAAGACAAACCATCAACATTTATATACCAAAATACAAAGGATAACAAACAGAGAAGGAAAAATTTGGAGAAACATTCCAAGGGGAAAAGAAAACAAACCACCACTAGCCTAAATCTCGAGCCACGAAAATTCGGCCTCTCAAGCCCTCCACGCCAAGGATCGGCTCAAACACGGGCTAAGCACGAAGAATCTACGAAGATTTGGCAAGAAACGAGGTTAGGGCCGCTAACCTTAGCGCCAAAAATCAACAAAATGGATAAAACTTACCACGCACGCGACGAGCACGGCGAGAGCTTTCCAAATCTATGCTCCGGTGAAGATTTCGAGCACCGAAGCTCTATCGGTGGTCTGAAAGCTCTGGAAAACCCCACTCTCTCCCTTTTTCTCTCTCTCGAAGCTTCTGGCTCGGCCATCTAGGGAGGAAGAAGAAGAATAGTGTAATAATAATAATAATATATATATTATATGTATATATATGTATGTATATATAAGAGATAATGCATGACAGCCATTCATCATCATCATCATCATCATAATAATAATAATAATAATAATAATAATAACAAGGAAAGAAAGGTCGTACCAACGGTCGCCGATTCCAATGAAAATCGCACTGAAGACAAACATCGGCGCTACGAATCCAACGGAGAAGTCGAACACAAAATCTGACGAGCAAAACTCTAGATATAAATTTTTGAAGTTTACGGCGAATGATAATTATACAAATCTTTGAAAAAACACCGGGGCTCTAATATCGCTCATATCGCTACGAAACTTCGATGAGCCATTCTAAAATTAATTAATTAAATTTTCTAACGCGAAATCTTCCAACTCCGGCACGCTCCAAAATCTGGTCGACTTGACCGAACGAACGCGCAAACGCGCAACGACGACGCACTGCTAACTCCGCACTAACGTAACGCCCTTACGTCAAAATGACGTCAAAGAATGATAAAATAATTCCTGAAATTTCAGGGGCGTTACAGTCACTCCACCAAAAAAAAAAGTTTTATCCCGAAACTTAGAGCCGAAACTTAGAATACCAACGATAAAAAGGGTCAAAGGAGGAGATAAGCTCACACTCGCTAGATAGAAACGCTATCTGAAGAGGGCTACGAGAACGGATGCAGATAAGATCTCTTCTCAGCACTCATAATAAATCACCCAAACTGGAAGTATCCAGAAACTGCGGTGGGAGATACCTCCGCCAGCACACCAGCAGTAAACAAGCAAACCTGGGGTAAAATCCAGTAGGGTATCAAATCTCAAAATAAGGGCGCTGTGGAGGTGGGTTAATCAACTAACACCCACAGACCCAAATCAATTTCCTATAACTCGAGCATGGCACGACTGACCAGACTGGATACCACTAGCCTTAAAGCACTGAACTCACAAAGGCAATAGTGCCTCATCTAACAACCAACTAGATTCGTCAAACAAACTCGCCGCACAGACCAGAATACCACTCGGAGAGTGATCAACCTCTTTGACGGATTCAAAGACTAAAACATCGGATTTTAAAGACTTATACAACAAATATGAAAGGACTAATTCGACGAGCAGAACTCGATCGACGAAGCGTAGCACGAACTTTGGCAAGGTTACACGGTTGATTTAACATTAATAAATCAAAACCTTAATACCTCGACTCGACGGGTGGGAAGAACAAGTGGGCATCTTCTCACACACATGAATAGGTCGGACTTGGGCAAAAAGAAACGACCAACGAATACCAAGCGGTGAGAACCTTCATAAACGCGACTTACACCCGACAAATCTCGAGTAAAAGAGAATTAATACGGTGCAGAAAAATTATACCACATTCGCAATGAAGGGAAAAGAAGGAAAACCACAAAACTTGCCTATTTTTCACCGGAAACGTCCTCCGAACAACTCCTCGTCGAAGATCGGTCCAAAAGAAGACACGAGGAGGAAGAATCTATCGAAAAGAGACGACCAAACGATGACCGTCTACGAAACTCTCTGGCCAACAGATCAAGTAAAACTTGAATCGAAACGAACACACATTATCATCATCTACCTTAACTCGCACATAGTCGGATATAACGGAGATCTAAATCCACAACCGCAAGCCAACTAATAAACTAGGTCAAAACCTAACCTGAAAACGCCAGAGCAGAAAAGTGCGATTCTTCCTTGGTCATCACAACTAGCTCTACCTCTTCCTTGCCTAGTTGCTGCGGCTGCGGTAATAGAGCCTGCAAGGGAACCGCCTGCAACGGGGCTAGGACTGCGGCCAAATAGCTTTTGATGCCCTTTCTGACCACACTAGAAACACGACCTAACCTTCTACCAGCAGAAGTCAACCTTGTGCCCCTTCCTCTGGCACAAGGTGCAAGCAAGATCTCCCTTAGGTGCACGCTGGATCGCAAGCTCCTGAGACTGCTTCTGCGCGCCCAACCTCTTGAAGCATTTCTCGAACGGGTGGCCTACACGACCACAAAACCTACACACTTGCTTGCCCATCTTGCTTGGAGCAGGGCTGCCACTATCAGCACTTTTCCTCCTTTCCTTCCTCGACACCGCAACCTGGCCCATAACAGGGTTCTGCACCCGAGGCTGCTGCCCAAAAGTAACCGCCATCCAAGTCTGAATCTGCTCCTGCACCACAACCATCTGCCTCGACAACACCTCGATACTCTGACACAACTCCTCAATCGCTGCCTCACTGCGCGCACCTGAGGATTCCTCCTCCGACCGGAGAGCCGACTCTGACGCACTACGCTCTGGAGTCATCTATATCAATTACGAACGAACCGCTCATCTACACCTAGCTTAAGACACAACAGCTAGGAAACTAGAATTTCCTAACTCGATATAGATCAGAAAAGAATAGATACTTGCTCTTGTTGTTACCTTGCTCTGGGAAAAGTTTTATATATGATATTTCACTATACTCGGGATGATAAATCATCACCCTTGAATCCCTCGTACAGCTCTCTCGTATGCATGAAGGATGAACATCTTTTTCTTAAAACCATGAGTGTACATGTGTCATCATGTAGATCTCCAGCTTGGCACGTGTGCATATGCAATGTTATGCAATGCATGCAGTGCTATGCAGTCTAAGAAAGACCTTAATGCATGTTATGAGTGGCGTACACATGCGATCTTATGCATCCCATACTAAATATTATCGCATGTAATGAAAAAAGAAAATCTAATGGACACGCATGCGATCAACGTTATGCATCCCATACTACATAACAGTCGCATGTTGTCACCTATGAGGATCCATATACATACACATATTATGCATCTCATACTACATAATATGCTCTGTATACTTCTTTCATGCTATGAGTCTGGTGCCCATGCTTCATCCGAGATCTACTGATGACTCATCGGTGGGTGTATGCAATGTACAACGATTCTCACCAGGTGGTTAACCGGGCCAACCAGACTATCCCACTAACCCGGCCAACCTCCCTCTGATACCAACTGTCACAACCCGCATTTTTCCCACGAATTTAATAAATATTATCAGAGCAAGGGGAAAATATGCGTTATGATGTCATGTCGTGCAGGGGACAACTACAGATGCTCAGGCAGCCACTACTCACGGAAATTTATAAAAAGGACATAACTTTGGTTGAGTTAAATAGCGGATTTACATTTTTAGCTTAAGACTGTGTCCCTCGGTCCAGTGGATCAACTAGTCCACGAGTAGAAATCTATACGTACGCAGCGGAAAGATAGTTTTATTTTATCCTATATGAGCATGAAGATCGAATATCCCAGCAATTATATGCACATCTCTAGGTTTAGTATAAGTAAAGAAGGATTTTTCTACGATCTTCAAAGTAGGGACATTTACATAAAATCATGCTATGCAAGAATGACACTTGCTATACATAAAACAACTCATGCAACCTAACATAAAACTTCCCAGAGAGCAAGTATGAGAAATAACCAGCAAGTAACAGCAAATAAGCTAGCAAGTAATCTAACACTAGAAGACTACAGTTGAAGCAAAGGAACAACTACCTCACAATAGTGAGGAGGCAACGGACAACTGCAACTCACCGCAGCTCTACCGCTTGCCACAGCTACTGACCTGAACCTGAACCTGGGGAACTCAAAAGAAAAGAATGCCTCAGCCCAAAAAGGGAGCAAGTAACAACAAGTATAATAATGAAAGTTATTACGCAACATGAATAAATACTAGCCAAGAGTAAGCATAGATTTAGCATAATCAGCTTGAACAAGAACGCATGTTCACAGAAAAACAAGCTCATAAACGGGGGCATTAAGTAAAGAAAGTTGTTGTATAAGGGACTTCGCAGCCCAAAAGTATAAAAAGGCACCGTGGTGGTGGCCTCATTGTCCTACCAACCACTATTAAAAGAACTGTGATGGAGGACCACATTGTTCTCACTACCCATCCTTCCAATTCAAAACAAATCCATTACTGTCCACTGAGGTGGGGGCCTGACATATCCACCCACACTCTAGTATAAAAGAAGCTATTCCAATTTACACTTATCAGCAACATACTTGGTTGGGCATTCAAGGAGGGTTATACATAAATCATGAAGGAATAAAATTCCAATAGAAAGAAACTCATGCTTTCACTTATCTCAACCATTCAGACAATAACCACATGATTAACCATATACCATGCACAAGACAAGGGAAGTTTACCTTGGATTACATGAGGAAATAATCCTACTAGTCCCAGTAGAAATGGCTGGGAGGTTCAAAATGCAAACCGAAGGCTAAAGAAAACTGGATCAAGGTGATCTAGTCGAATATCGGGGTGATCCCAGCAAATAAAGCATAACTTCATCTAAAGTCTCAACAAATGAACTCAAACACTCAACATCATAATTTAAGATACCCGAGAACACCTTGGCAAAAAGGACTAAAATTATTAAAGAAACAATTCAGGATATGCGATGAAATCGACAAAGAGATCAATCAAAAGTCGACGGGGAGACTTAACAAAAGTCGGCTAGAAGATTCAAAGAAACAAATCGGCTGGAAGAGGGGCCGATCGACGGGACGGGGGCCGATCGATGGGAGGTCCCGTCAATTCTAACTTAAAATATCAACAACTTCACTTGCCTGCTCTCTCCCATCGATCGACGGGACTGGAGGTCGATCAAAGGGACGGGATGCCGATTTTAACATGATATTTTACCAAATTTGTTCTAACCACAAAAACATTCTACCAGAGCTCAAACTCAACTCCAGAACACCTGAAAAAGCTTCTGAAGAAATAAACAAAAACTCTTAAGAAGAGTAATCTTCTCTAAACCAAGGGAAGTCTTAACAGACTACCTGCAGCATAACTAAACATGTAAATATAGAAACTATCTACATTCAAGGGAATGACAGCAGGAATCAAGAGAGCCAAACAAAATCCATAAGGGAAAAACAACAGTCACTAACCTAAACTCAACAGGTTAGGCAAACAAGAAAGAAGGAGAGGACTGAAAAGAAGGTCCTTTAGTCACTCAGCAAAACAAGCCAAAGAGGACTTCTGTTGCTTGAAGAGCACAGCTAACAGGAGAGCCTAGCATAACTAAACATTAGGGAAAAAGGGTCTTCAAGGAGAAGGACTGTTATTTACAGCCCAAAACCATTAAGAGAACTTTTACATCCAACCAAATTACTAAAGACAGTGAGGAAGAAGCATTACCCCTCACTGAGAAAGTTAACACAAATTGCATAGAAAGCTATAAGGTTTAATCCCATACATAGGAAATTGAGTCTGGAAGGGGTTTAAATACTCAGGAATTAATAGCAGATTACACAGAAAATCCTGGAGTTCTGGACAGAGGTTCTGTTGAAATTGTTGAAGTGAAGTGGAAGGGAGTCCGGCCGGTCAGAAGGCTGGAAACCGCAGAGACCGCGCGGCCTGTGCTGGTGCTCTGGCGGTTTGGTTCTACGATCTCTCCCTGTTGTTCTGGCGATCTGCTATGATCGGCCAGTTTGTTTCTTGGTTTGGTCATTGGTTCTGGCGACCTGTTGCGAGTTCTTCCGGTCTTGTTCTGGGCGGCCTGTTCTTGGTTGTCCGCAGTGACCGGGCGGCTTGTTTGGACTGTTATGGAAACTTGGTCAAGTCGGCCAGATGTTTGTCCCTGCGTAGGCGATCTCAGGAAGGGTGGTCGTTGTGTCCGCGCGGCTTGTGCGCGGACTGCTGCTGTCTTGCTGACTTGGGCTAGATCTTGTCCAAGTGTTGTGTCCGCGCGGCTTGTGCGCGGACTGCTGCTGTCTTGCGAACTTGGGCTGGATCTTTTCCAAGTGTTGTGTCCGCGCGGCTTGTGCGTGGACTGCTGCTGTCTTGCGTACTTGTGCTGGATCTCGTCCAAGTGTTGTGTCCGCTCGGTCTGTCTTATGAGGCCGCTGGCGATCTGATGGGCGGTTATTGTATCCCGGTTTGTGCGGTGACGACATCCGTCTATCCGCCTATAAATAGGGGTGCAGGGCCCGTCATTCCTTACAAGAACTGTAAGAACAAGAGCCCGGATTGTTTCTTGCGGACTCAAGTTTGAAGTCGCGCGGTCTCGGAAGTGAGCTAACCGGTTGTTGTGTTCGCAGGTTTGCGGTCAGCAGGTTGCGGTCTCCTTCCTTGGTGATTTCCGGCGGCTTGAATAAACAGTTCGTCTGCGGTCTGTCAGCGAACTTGTTTATTGTGTTCTTGTGTTGTTCGCAGCGGACTCAGTGATCAGGCGACCTTCAGCGGTAAGGCGGTCTGAGTTGCGGTCTGGCGACAGCTTCAGTTCTTTGTTCCAATAAGCTTCAGTTCGTGCGGTCTGGGATTGCGGTCTGGCATTGCAGCTTGTCTGCTTCTGTTTGCGCGATCTCAAGTTGTTTCTGCGGTCTGACTGTGCAAGCGGTCTGGGAGTACAGCAGAGCAAGCCGGGCGGCCTGAGCCTTTTTGCAGTCCGTGCGGTCTCTGCTTTGGCAGACCGCCAGTTTTAGTTTTGGTGTGTTTGTTCTTCTCATCTCCGTGATTCTTATGAATCATGTCTCGCCATGTATACCTCGCATTGTAAAGTAGTTCTGTTTCAATAAAGATTTCTTGTGTTGCTGTTTTTGGCATTGTGGTTGTTTGGCTATAACTCTTGTTGATACAACTCCTGCTTACTCCTAAACGGTCTTTCAAAATTTTTAACATGGTATCAAAGCAAGGTTTCTGGAGTGGATAAGCAGTGTTCAACTAGAGTTGCCATCGTCTTTGTGAAGAAGAGACCACATAGATTGCCATGGAAGGTGGATACGCAAGAGGTCTTGGTATTGAACTCCTCACATTGACTAACTTTTAAAAAGTAGAAGTCGTGTATGGAGAGTTACTTGCTTGGCGAGGATCTATGGGAGGTAGTTGGAGGAGAAGACACACAAGAGGTATTTCTAGCATGAGATAATATGGCAGAGGTGAGACTTTGGAGGAGGACGAATGCTAAGGCAGAGTTCACTCTCGAAAGGGCTATCTCACTGGAGCTGTTTGATCACATCATCGGATGTAAATCTGCTGCTGAGATTTGGACATCCTTGGATGGATTGTTCAATAAGAAGAATGTAGCGAGGCTACAGTATCTTGAAAATGAGTTGGCGAAAGCCTCTCAAGGTGATCTTTCTGTTTCTACCTTCTTCCTTAAGATGAAGAACATCACGGCAGAGATTTCTGCATTGGACCCTGATGAGCCAATCTCTGAGGCAAAACTGAAGAGGCATATCATCCGCGGGTTGCGGAAGGAGTATCTTGCCTTTGTGACTTCAGTTCAGGGTTGGGCAAATCAACCGTTGTTGTTGGATATGGAGAACCTTCTTGCTTCGCAAGAAAGTTTAGCACGACAGATGGCGGGGGTTTCTATCTCCGGGGGAGAAAGTGATGTGATGTTCTCTAGGAAGAAGAAGAAGAAATGGGAGAAGAAGAAGCCGGGTCATGATGGACCCTCCACTTCAGGTCAGCAAGATAGGGGCTATGCTCCTAAGTCTGATGGGAAGAAGAAAGGAGAGGGACCGAGGTGCTTTAGATGCAATAAGACCGGGCACTTCAAGAAAGATTGTCGGGTGAATCTTCAGTAGGGACATGCAGTGGAGAAGGAGATGCCAAAGTCTGGTGAAGTTGGATGGGGAGGAGCCTTTGCGTCTAATATAACGGCGATGCCCGTTAAGGCCTTGGCTTCCATCAACTATGATGAGGACTGGATTGTTGATTCAGGGTGTGGGCATCACCTCACCGGAGATGGATCAAAGTTCTCTTCTTTGGCGCCTTACTCAGGTAACAATGCTATCATTACAGCTGATAATTCTATTCATCCAGTAGAGAACGAAGAAGTCGTCTCTCTGAGCAGTGATAAGGGTCCACTCACGTTGAGGAGTGTTTATCACGTGCCTGGTATGAAGAAAAATCTCTTCTCTGTGACCAATGCGGTCGACGCCGGTTATCACGTTCTGTTTGGCCCAACAGAAGTGAAGTTTCTCAAAACTCAACCGGAGATAAAGGGAGATGTTATTCATGTCGGCAAGCGGGTGAAGGACTTGTTCGTTTTCTCGACAAGTACCTATGTTGATAAGATGAGGACCAATGATGGCGCGGCCATCTGGCATGAAAGGTTGGGGCATGTAGGCATGGACAAATTGAAGGCTATGGCGGTTAGGGGCCTTGTCAATGGCTTGCCTAGCTTGTCCTCCTATGGAGACGGTCATGTCTGCGAAGGGTGTCAGTTTGGTAAGTCTCATCGACTTCCATTTGACAAATCGCAAACAAGGTGCAAAGTGCCGTTGGAGTGCATCCACGGTGATTTGATGGGACCGACTGCCACCCCAAGCCTTGGAGGCAACAGATACATGTTGGTGTTGATTGACGATTACACCAGATATGTCTGGGTGTATTTTTTGAAGGAGAAGTCGGAAGCTTTTGCAAAATTTGTGGAGTTCAAGGAGCTGGTTGATGGCCGGCTTGGCATGCGGGTTAAAAAACTTAGAACTGACAATGGTGGGGAGTTCACCTTTGGTGAGTTCTCAAGTTTTTGCAGGAAGCATGGCATCAGGAGAGAGCTCACTTGTGCCCATACTCCACAACAGAATGGCGTTGCCGAGAGGAAGATTCGTCATTTGGCGGAAACTTGCAAATGCTGGCTTCATGCCAAGAATATCCCAAAGTCCTTCTGGGCGGAGGGAATGTCTTGTGCAGCTTATGTCATCAACAGATTGCCTCTGAGTCCTATCAACATGAAGACCCCTCACGAACTAATGTTCAAGGAGAAGCCGAGTGTTGCACACCTTCGGGTGTTTGGATCAACCTGCTATGTGCATATTCCTGATGCTCTTCGAGCAAAGCTAGATGCGAAAGCAAGGAAGCTAGTATTTGTTGGGTATGATGAGCGGAAGAAGGGATGGAGATGCATGGATCCTGAGACACGGAGGTCAATTGTTTCTCGGGATGTCGTGTTCGATGGAGTGACTTCCTACAAGGGGAGTTCATGAGTTGAGCTACCGGAGGGCAGGGTTGATGAAGGAGGAAAAGCTGCGGGAAGTCTTCAAGTGGAGTTGCCTGTTTCACCAGGAGCTCCAGCTGTGTCAAGCTCTGAGATGGAGGCTTCAGGTTCTGGAAGCAGGGGGAGCGATGCTCCAAGTTCATCTGGAAGAGGAGCTTGCACAGAAGAAGCAGCTGAGGAGGTGGTTAGTCAGGGGCAACCTCTTAGGAGGTCGAAGAGGACTATTCAACCACCAGATCGATACACAGGAGGAAACATGGTGAACTTTATTTCATGTTTCTTTGTTGGTCCCTTGGATGAAAGGGAGCCGTCGAGCTTTGAAAAGGCCAGAGGCGTGAAGGAGTGGGACATTGCTATGCAAGAAGAGATGGCAGCTCTCGAGAAGAATGAGACCTGGTCTCTTGTGCCCAAGCCCAAGGGCACCACTCCTGTCACTTGCAAGTGGGTCTTCAAGCTGAAGAAAAAAGCGGACGGCAGTATCGAGCGGTACAAGGCTCGCCTTGTAGCTCGCGGGTTCTCACAGCAGTACGGAGAAGATTATGATGAGACGTTCAGTCCAGTGGCAAAGATGACTTCGGTTCGATTTGTTATTGCCTTGGCGTCTTCGAGTGGTTGGGAGATTTGGCAACTCAACGTGAAGAATGCTTTCTTATACAGCGAAATTGACAAGGATATCTTCATGCTCCAACCGCAAGGCTTCATCTCGAAGGAGTATCCGGATTACGTCTGTAAGTTGAAGAAGGCCCTGTATGGGTTGAAGCAAGCGCCTCGAGCGTGGTACAGGAAGATTGCAGAGTATCTCTTATTCTGCGGATTCGTTGCTTTAGACTCTGATTCTAGCTTGTTCATCAAGAAGGAGGGGGTGCTTCGGGTGATTGTGCTGCTGTACGTGGATGACATGATTGTCACCGGGAACTCGAAGGAAGCTGTTGCAAGACTCAGGGTTGAGCTTGCTATCAGATTCGAGATGAAGGATTTGGGGGAGCTCCACCATTTCCTTGGACTCGAGGTGCAGAGGCGGGAGAGCGGAGTGCTCATTTCTCAGGCTGGCTATGCAGAGCGGATTGTTCAGCGATTCGGCATGGAGGAAGGGAAGAGCAACTCTATACCTCTGGAGCAACATCATAAACTTCGGAAGGATGAGGGGAGAGTTTTATCTGAACCGTTGGTGTTCCGAGCTCTGGTTGGGAGTTTGATCTACTTGACGATCACAAGGCCAGATATTGCTTATGCAGTTGGCAAGGTGAGTCGGTACATGGCGGAACCACAGAAACCTCATCTTCTGGCGGCAAAAGGCATCTTGAAGTATGTGAAGTCGACCTCTTATTTGGGTCTCCTATATAGGAGAGGGTCAAGCTTGGAGTTGTATGGTTTCATGGATGCTGATTATGGGGGAAATGTGGATGATCGGAGATCAACGTCTAGTTATGTCTTTATGACAGGCCCCACAGCTATCTCTTGGTGCAGCAAGAAGCAAGACTCGGTGTCTGTATCTACCACGGAAGCAGAGTACAAGGCTTCGGCTTTGGCAGCTCAGGAAGCCGTCTGGCTCAGGAGGTTGGCGGAGGACGTTCATCAGGAGGTTCTAGGTCCCACTATGCTACGCTGGGACAATGAGAGTGCTCTCAAGCTGGTCAACAATCCAGTCTGTCACGCGAGGACCAAACATATAGAAATTGAGCACCATTTCATTCGTGAAAAGGTGTTGGGAGGATCTCTTATGGCCGAGCATGTTTGGAGTGCGGACAATGTCGCAGACATCTTCACAAAGCTGCTAGCGAAGGGACCGTTTACACGGTTAAGGGGGTTGCTCGGTCTAGTTTCCACTTCCCACTTCAAGGGGGAGTGTTGAAATTGTTGAAGTGAAGTGGAAGGGAGTCCGGCCTGTCTGAAGGCTGGAGACCGCAGAGACCGCGCGGCCTGCGCTGGTGCTCTGGCGGTTTGGTTCTGCGATCTCTCCCTGCTGTTCTGGCGATCTGCTATGATCGACCAGTTTATTTCTTGGTTTGGTCGTTGGTTCTGGCGACCTGTTGCGAGTTCTTCCGGTCTTGTTCTGGGCGGCCTGTTCTTGGTTGTCCGCAGTGACCGGGCGGCTTGTTTGGACTGTTCTGGCGACTTGGTCAAGTCGGCCAGATGTTTGTCCCTGCGTAGGCAATATCAGGAAGGGTGGTCGCTGTGTCCACGCGTCTTGTGCGCGGACTGCTGCTGTCTTGCTGACTTGGGCTGGATCTTGTCCAAGTGTTGTGTCCGCGCGGCTTGTGCGCGGACTGCTGCTATCTTGCGGACTTGGGCTGGATCTTGTCCAAGTGTTGTGTCCGCGCGGATTGTGCGCGGACTGCTGCTGTCTTGCAGACTTGTGCTGGATCTCGTCCAAGTGCTGTGTCCGCGCGGTCTGTCTTATGAGGCCGCTGGCGATCTGATGGACGGTTATTGTATCCCGGTTTGTACGGTGACGACATCCGTCTATCCGCCTATAAATAGGGGTGCAGGGCCCGTCATTCCTAACAAGAACTGTAAGAACAAGAGCCCGGATTGTTTCTTGCGGAGTCAAGTTTGAAGTCGTGCGGTCTCGGAAGTGAGCTAACCGGTTGTTGTGTTCGCAGGTTTGCGGTCAGCAGGTTGCGGTCTCCTTCCTTGGTGATTTCCGGCAGCTTGAATAAACAGTTCGTCTGCGGTCTGTCAGCGAACTGGTTTATTGTGTTCTTGTGTTGTTCGCAGCGGACTCAGTGATCAGGCGACCTTCAGCGGTTAGGCGGTCTGAGTTGCGGTCTGGCGACAGCTTCAGTTCTTTGTTCCAATAAGCTTCAGTTTGTGCGGTCTGGGATTGCGGTCTGGCAGTGTAGCTTGTCTGCTTCTGTTCGCGCGATCTCAAGTTGTTTCTGCGGTCTGACTGTGCAAGCGGTCTGGGAGTACAGCAGAGCAAGCCGGGCGGCCTGAGCCTTTTTGCAGTCCGTGCGGTTTTTGCTTTGGCAGACCGTCATTTTCAGTTTTGGTGTGTTTGTTCTTCTCATCTCCGTGATTCATATGAATCATGTCTCGCCATGTATACCTCGCATTGTAAAGCAGTTCTGTTTCAATAAAGATTTCTTGTGTTGCTGTTTTTGGCATTGTGGTTGTTTGGCTATAACTCTTGTTGATACAACTCCTGCTTACTCCTAAACGGTCTTTCAAAATTTTTAACAGGTTCTGGACAGAAAGTTTAATAAATTTTGGGCAGAAAGAGAGGAATTTCTGAACAAGTCTATGGCACAAACAGGAATCAAAACACTCATGAAGAAACCTGATTTCTGAGAATACACAGAAAATAAATTTTCTAAAAGAATCTACCAGAACAACAAGAAAGACCACAGACAAAACTGCACTTGCATTAAAGGGGAAGAGGAACAAGATAAGGAAAAAGGCTGCAACGAGGAAAAAGGGGAAAAATTGATGGGCTGTCCCGTCGATCGACGGGACGCCCCATCGATTCTCACTTAAGGCACAGGGAAGAAGCATTTTCCCAGCTAAGGCCAAATATCGACGGACGGTCCCGCCGATCGACGGGAGGTCCCGCCGATCAACGGGAAGTCCCGTCGATTTTGACTTTAGCACAGAAAATCTACAATTTTTCTTAACCTAACTTTTTATTAGCAAAGCCCATATCTGGACTACCAGAGCAGAGAAGGAAAATTTGTATACCATCAACATTTATATACCAACATTAGGTAAGGCAAACAATCAACATTTATATACCAAAATACAAAGTATAACAAACAGAGAAGAAAAATTTTGGAGAAACATTCCAAGGGGAAAAGAAAACAAACCACCACTTGCCTAAATCTCGAGACATAGAAATTCGGCCTCTCAAGCCCTCCACGCCAAGTATCGGCTCAAACACGGGCTAAGCGCGAAGAATCTATGAAGATTTGGCAAGAAACGAGGTTAGGGCGCTAACCCTAGCGCCAAAAATCAACGAAATGGACAAAACTTACCACGCACGCGACGAGCACTGCTAGAGCTTTCCAAATCTATGCTCCGGCGAAGATTTCGAGCACCGGAGCTCTGTCGGCGGCGGTTTGAAAGCTCAGGAAAACCCCACTCTCTCCCTTTTTCTCTCTCTCGAATCTTTTGGCTCGGCTATCCAAGGAGAAAGAAGAAGAATAGTGTAATAATATATATATAAGAGATAGTGGATGACAGTCATTCATCATCATCATCATCATCATAATAATAATAATAACAAGAAAAGAAAGGCCGAACCAACGGTCGCCGATTCCAACGAAATCACACCGAAGACAAACGTCGGTGCTACGAATCCAACGGAGAAGTCGAACACAAAATCAGACGAGCAAAACTCAAGATATAAATTTTTGAAGTTTGCGGCGAACGATAATTATACAAATCTTTAGAAAATCACCGGGGCTCTAATATCGCTCGGATCGCTATGAAACTTCGACGAGCCTTTCTAAAATTAATTAATTAAATTTTCTAACGTGAAATCTTCCAACTCCGGCAAGCTCCAAAATCTAGTCGACTCGACCGAACAGACGTGCAAACGCGCAACGATGGCGCACTGCTAACTCCGCACTAAAGTAACGACCTTACGTCAAAATGACGTCAAAGAGGGATAAAATAATTCCTGAAAATTCAGGGGCGTTATAGCCTAGGCGTCCTGAGGGACGTTGCTCAATGCTCAGACGAGACCCGGTCGTACGGGGGTGTCGCTGAATGTTTGGGCATGATCCGGGTAAATTGGAGGATGCCGCCGAATGTACGGACGAGACTTGGGTAAACTGGGGGATGCCACTGAATATCTGGGCGAGACCCGTGTAAACCAGGGGATGTTGTTGTATGTCTGGGCGAGACCCAGGAAACCGAGGGATGTCGTTGAATGTCTAGGCGAGACCCGGGCAAGCTGGGGGATGTTGCTGAATGTCTGGGCGAGACCCGGGCGAGCCGGGGGATGCCGCTGAATGTTTGAGCGAGACCCGGGTAAACCGGGGGATGTCGCTGATGGCGCGACCCAGGATTACTGGGGGTTGCCATTGATTTTGTGTTGGGGAAGAACGAATCTTCGAACCAAGGTGACTGTGAGGGGGGCAGGCCCTGATAGTGCTGCGACTTGCTGTGCGGAGAAAGGCTGACCTTCGATCCCTGACAGCGAGAGGTCATGAAGGACGAGACCCAGATAGCTCCGTGCTCGATCGCCTGGACTTCGGGGCAACCTGTGCCCGCCAGGGAGAGACTGAGGGCGCTATCGTGGGGGATGTCGCTGAATATTTGGGCACGACTCGGGTAAACATGGGGATGTCGTTGAACGTATGGGCGAGACCCGGGTAAACTGGGGGATGTCGTTGCGTGTTTGTGGATGTCATGATGTCATTTGTGACAGCAGGAGTCCGTCCTTTCTCTAGGATGTGCGCGCCACGATCCTTCCTCAGGGTTGTTCCTTGCGGAGTGGCCACGCGGGAGCTGTCCTACCTTTGATGTCCCTACACGATTTGAATTTGAAACTATCAGGGCAAGTAATACGTAAGAAATGGTGTGCGAGTGTGGGCCCACAACTTTATAGCGGAGGATGGCACGAGAACTAGCTCGTGACATTATAGCGGTGGTCTTGCGCGAGCACTAGCTCGCGACTTTAGTGGCAAATAATTTGAGAAAATGACAAAGGATAGAAAGTTCGAGAAAACGGTAAAGGATAAGTGGTTGTCGTGCGGCGCTCTGGTGATCTCCACTTTGTTGCTGCTCTCTTCATGTACGTTTCGGCCTGCCCGATCCCCCCTTTCCTATTTGCAGGGTGCTCCTAGCTGGTGGCTGGTCTGCTGTAGGTAGCATGCCCTGGCTACCCCTTGGTTTCCTCTGACAACTCCGACTCTGGTTGGCGTGGCGAATTTCATGGTGAGATGAGGAATTGATGGAATTGCCCTGGATGCAATCTTGAGGGGTCGTATGAAGATCACGTTGTATGGTGACTCGGTATCCACTGCCACAAACTGCACCTGGTGGGTGGCCTGTCTTGGGAACTCTCCAAGAGTGACCGGGAGTGTGATCGTGCCCTCGACCGCAACAGGCCCTTCGTCGAAGCCATAGATTGGATCGGCTGTTGGTCGGAGATCCTCCTTCAGAATGCGCACCCCTAGGAGGGCTGGCATTAATAGTATATTTACCGAGCTTCCATTGTCGACCAATATCCGCTTGACGTGGAAGCTGGGGTTTCCAATCTTTGCAGTCACCACCAGTAGATCTTGGTGCGGTAATAACAACCCTTCCAAATCCTCATCCCCGATACTGATCTTCAGCTTGGCCGGAGCTCCTTACCCTGATTCTCCTTGCGCAATCGAGTTTACATTGGCGAATGGCGTCCCTGTTATGGTTTCAACCATTCCTACGATTGGCATCCCTCCTGGTGCTTCGAGAGCCTTGTCCTTTTTGCGCTCGTCCGGGCAGTGCCTCTCCTGGTCCTGTACGAACCTTCCAAGTGCTCCCCGGCGGATGAGCCGCTCGATTTCATAATTCAACTTTAGGAACTCGTCGGTGATGTGCCCGGAGCCCCTATAGAATTCACAGTACTTCATTGTCTCCATTCCCGGTAGGGACTTCCCGGGGTCTTTGCAGCTCTGGATCATCCCGGATGACGTAGAACACATTGGCGCGTGAGGTATTGCGTGGTGAGTGTTGGATCTTACGGCGCCCTTAGAGGGGGGGGGGGGGTGAATAAGGGTTTTATGGAATTTTAAATCTTAATTAAATTTATCAAAGTTTGTGACCAAAGTTTAGGAATATTTCATAAGAAAATATATTTTAATATCTCAGAAAAAATTGTATTGAAGATTCCTTTTTAAACAAGAGAAACAAAACTTTTTGTTAACTGTTGCTAACGCCTGGCGGTAAGTGTTAACGCTGGGCGTTAGCTCTCCAGAAAATATTCATTAGCACAAAAAGATTGCCACAGTGATTTTACTTATGAAATCTTAAATGAAATACAATTCTAGAAAATCAGAGATAATGAAAACGATTATTGTATTTCAAAGATAATTACACAAATGTTAATTTTAATACTTTTAATAAAATATAAATTAAAATATTCTTGAAGAGGAAATAAAATCAATTGAATAGAACATTAAAAGACATGATTTTATTTCATAATAAATTGAATACACAAATGTTTGATTTCTATAACACTAGAAATCAAGGCGAGAATATGTAAAAACACTTTTTTTTGATTCACTGATCCTTCTCCCAAGGACCAGTTGGCTATAGCCTATCTTACCCCAGATAAGGCATCTAGCCACCCCCTAGATCTACCCTCGACCTAGTCGCCACGCACAAGGTGGCGAATTACCCCCTAAGCCGCACAAGGATCTAGTCGCCAACAACCGCGGCGAATTACCCACGGAATCCTTCCCAAAAACCGACGTTCTCCCCGAACGATTTCTCCACACCAAAATACAAAGAGAATAAAATAAAAGATTACAAGATAAAGTAAAAAGAAAACTCCCCAAGAAATTCTGAAGGTGAAGACGAAGGCGATGTAGATGTTGGCGTTCTTAAAACGATCATCCTTCATATGGAATATGCGTTGTAGACCTTCTCCTTCAAAATCCTCTTTAGATCTTCATGATAGCCCAAGGGAGATCTCTTAATTGTTGTAGACGAGCCTCTCTTAAAATTATTGGAATTCTGGAATCATCTCAAATAATAAGAGGGGTTGTACTTTAAATAGCCATGGGAGCTAACGCGTTGCGTTAAGAGTTAACGCCATCGTTAGTGAACGTGCACTGTCGTGGCTGACATCGCACAACCATCGGGATCGTGGCAGAAACTAATTTTGTCGAACGAAATTTTGTCGAATGGAATCTAATTTCATCGAACGCAGTTTCGTCGACCGGCATCTTATTTCGTCGAACGCCATTTCGTCGTGCGGCATCTCATTTCGTCGAATGTCATCAAATTTTGTCGAACGCAATTTCGTCGAACGGAATCTCATTTCGTCGAATGCAATTTCGTCAAATGAAATCTCATTTCGTCGAACGCAATTTTGTCGACCGGCATCTCATTTCATCAAACGGCTAGCGCCCAGCGTTAAGACCTAACGCCTGGCGTTGTCTCTGGCTTCTCGACAGATTCGTTCTCGACATCATTTCTTTTCGATGGATTCCTTCTCGACGGAAGTTAACGCGGGGCGTTAACAACTAATGCGGGGCGTTATCTCTCTTTCTAGAGAGTCATCTCCATATAGTATACTACTCATAGGGATGTGTAGCTATAGTTCCTGTACAACCTGTACACTATAAACACACAAAATACAAGATCAAATACAACAAGGTATTTGTTATTCTCAAACCAAGAGATGCGGAACATAGGCTCCAACAATCTCTCCCTTTTGATAATAACAAATACCTGTATGAGAAATTAGTGAGATTAAGACCATTTGTGTTTATATATAAGTGAGGTAATAATATATGCATGAATAACAGGTTAAAAGCATGATAGATTTGAAAGCGATAATGCATACTCTTTCTATATGAAGTCCCCCCCCCTACATAAGTGTTCTCTTATAATATATGCATGAATAACAGGTTAAAAGCATGATAGATTTAAAAGCGATAATGCATACTCTTTCTATATGAAGTCCTCCCACTACATAAGTGTTCTCTTATAATATATGCATGAATAACAGGTTAAAAGCATAATAGATTTGAAAGCGATAATGCATACTCTTTCTATATGAAGTCCCCCCCCCCCTATATAAGTGTTCTCTTATAATTTACTCCCCTTAAATATCTATTTGACTAGATTTCTCAATTTCTTCTCCCCCTTTGTTGTTAGCAAAAGTGGGTAGGGATGAGTGTATATCTACTAAGATTGATTATGAACCACTGATTGAAGGTTTGTCATGATCGAGCATATGATAGTGTATGCACCACCTATATGATTACTCCCCCTACAAAGATACTTTCTTTGAGTTTGAAATCATTATAATGTACTCCCCCTAAATATTAGATTTATGCAATTTATTCTTCCCTTTTGGTAGTATCAAAAGAGGGTTTAGGTGAGAGTGTGCAATAAGGAGTAATATTTTCTATATCGAGAAGAAAAATAGGATGCAATCAAAAGTTTGTTAAATACTACTTGTTGAGAAAAATATAAGCATGATGTAACATAAAGTAGTAAACAACATAACTGAAATGATAAAGTAAGCATTCATATTTTAAGATACCACTTGTTGAAAAGAAAAATACGGTGTTAAAAAAATAGACATGAATGAGCATAAGTGGTAAACTTAGCAGAAGAATATAATAAGCACTCTTAAACATAAACATCATTTAGAAGATAAAAATCATATAAAGGATAATGAGTTTTAAATTTGAAAAGTTGATGTTTGATTTAAAGATTAAAGAGATGCTATTTCATTAAGATAAAATTGCAAGCATGATTTCATAATATCAAGAAAAGATACAAAAACTACAATGTAATAAAATTTGCATTTCAAGTAAACATAAACATTGTAGTGATCATGCTTTGCTATCTAGTGCATTTACTTAAGTTTGTAGAGAATTGAGTAGATGAGCATTAAGATCCAATTCTCATGAGTAGAAGTTTTATGAAAGATAATGATGTGTACAAGGTAGTTTTTTGATAAAGTATACAAGTGAATCAATCAAAAACACATGACATATATAATAAAATAACACAACATTAAAATACAGAAATACTATTACTTCCACAATATTTCAATGCACATGAATAAAGAGTACAACTACCAAGGTGCTCTGCACACACAATGCTTATGAAGACTTATCATGTTGCAAAGTAGTGCTTGGGGATCACTTTTATACTTTTTAGCATTATTTTCAAATTTTATTTGTGATCCGGTGTACTAAGAGAAGTGGTGTATAAATTGTTTGCTACAAGACACTTTACAATTCTTTAGCCAAGATGCTCAACCTCACAATGCTCAATAAGACTTATCAGGAGGGTGAGTAGTGCTTGGTGGAGTTTTCCTTGTCATTTATTATTTGCTTTTTTGTTTAGTGATTAAGGACTCTGAATTCACTTGATTTGCAAACATAGCATTTGAAACCACATTTCGCTAACGAATAAGTGCATGAAAGACAAAGAATTGTAATAACCAATTTAATGTTGTGTAAGTAATCTATTTAAGCATTTTAATTATATATGTTATTGCACTATACAATCATGCAAGAATAAGATTGAAAACACATGTAAGTTATCAAAAATAAGTGAGTGAATGAATCATTATCAAACATAATACATTACTCATACTTAAAGGCATGCTAAGCATTTCTACACATGTTTATCTACAATCAATTTCATTGCACATAACAAGATAATTTTCAAGGCATGACAAATACAAAACAATGTTTTTTAAGAAACTTGAAAGTTAAATTAAACATTATATTTAATCTTTAATTGATATAATAATTAATCATCTTTGACAATGGGAATGAATAACAATCAGTTTTTATAAATTTTTGAATTTTTATATATGGAGAAAACAATAAACACACATAAAGAGAAAAAGAAATTTTTGTTCTTTGAAATTGTTTTGTAATTTTGTATTTGTTTTATATATATATATTCTGGAAAACATAGAAGTCGTTAATAGCCCTTTCAGTAAATGATATTCTATGCCAGAGAAATAAACCCAAAATAATGCATGAGAAAATACATATATTTTTTTTTTAAAGAAATAAAATTTTGTTTTAAAGGAAATAAAAAGATAGATAACTTTTTACAAACATAGAAATAAAACACACACAATATTAAAATAATACCAGAAATTATTCAAAACAACAACAAAAAACAAAATTTTTGGAGCAAAGGAGCTAACGTCAGGCATTAGCTTCTTAACGCCGAGACAAAACTGTAAATTTGATGTTTTGAAAAACATTTTTCACAATTCATTTGTATTATAAAGAGGTCTTCTTTTAGTTGAAATTTCAGAGTATATTGATTAGATTTGAAGGCTCTTTTAGCATATTTTTGGCGATTTTTCAAATAATTGTGTTTAGTAAAATCATTAAAGCTCAAAATAATAAAATATGCAAACACAAGATGCAATGTTAGAACAAAAACAATTATGCATGATTTATGTATGAAGAGTGAGATGATGTTCATGCAATGAATATAATATAAGTATATATAAGATCAAGATACCTTAACTACATGACTGCACTCTAGCCCGTACTATGTGACGGATGGGCATGAGGAGCTGCACACATGCCAAAGGATGGGGTGTTAATCCCATATGCATAAAAAAGACAATGCTCAACCTAGCACTCTTTCCCCCCAGTGCCTCGCAAGGCCCTACTGGAACCCTCCACGGTTAAGGACAAGACATGAATTAGAGGTTAGGTCTCTAATGCACATAATCCTATGTCCTCGCTATTGTAAGACACAAGTTATGGGTTAATGATTATGGATATACTAAGCGTTTTAGTCTAAGGATTGATTCATAAAACATAAGTTTGCTTTAGTTTTAGAACATATAGTGGATTTTGAAACCACATTGTACTCATGAATTTTAAAGTTTAAATTTCTCTACCTTTAGCATGTCACTATATTAATAATCCTAGCATAGACACTAAATTGAGCATATACCAAGAGGTGCAACTAGGATAATGAATTTGAATGTTATGCAAAATATGCTAAATATATATAATTGGTTTGCATGTAATTAATTATAGAGTTTTGAAAATTTATAGACCTAGAATGAAGAGGCAATTCTATTTGATTTCATCTTGTTAATGTCAAGTTAATTTTAAGGTCTAAATATGATGAGATTCATGCAAACAGTAGATATGCACATCACACACACTAAACAAGATATGAAACTATAATACCAATCGTCATCATATATTTCATAAATCCTAAGGTTGATAGAAATAGTTGATTTATGATAATTCTTGATAGATCATGAATTATGATATATGATAATAGTGAATTTTAGCATTGGATATCAATAGATCATGGTGGTGATAATATTGTATGGTTCATATTCATCCTTTTAATATGTAGTGACTGCTTGTAAAGTGAATATTATACTACATATATATAAAGGGACACATAATAGTTTTTGATATTTTGAAATGTTTTGTAAATTTTCTTTTTGATTTTAATTTGTAGAAATTAGACAAAACAAATACAAGGTATTTGAAAATAGAAGATAATGATACTTAACATAGTGAAATAATTTTTCAGAAAAATAATAATTAGAGAAATCGGAATTTTTAGGAAAATATGCTACCGCCAGCGTTAGGGATAACGCTTGGCGTTAGCAACACATGTTTTTTTTTATTCCGATTTTTCTCGATTATGATTTTCAATATATGGGCTATTATATGCAGCAATGAAAAATAGATAAATATGCAATAAGTTGTGCATTTAATATTTTAGCCTAAGACCCCTAAAAGTCCATTTAAATCCAATTTTGAAAGTAATTTAGTTAGACTTTATAATATCATTTAGCAAATTTAGCATTTAATTTATAATGATAATATAAGACATTTGTAGTCAATGGATTTAACAGGGATAAAACATATAAAAAGAAAGATAGATCACTTAAAAAATTATGACTTTATATTCAATTTGATTTGTTAAACATTAGGCTTAAAATGAAAGTCATATCTCATGATATAAAGTGATCATAATGTGTTGGCTCAAAAAAAATAAAAAATAAACAAAAGAAAAAGCAATTAAGCAAATCACAAAGTAGAGTAATGATATTTCATTTTTAATTTATTTCTACTTCATGCAATATAATGATTCCTAGTGAATGAGAGATTTAGGTATCCAAAGGGGACCAAGTGTGATGGTTTCTTTGGGTACCCAAATACATCGTGTTGGCTTTTGGGGAGATAGTGATGAACGGGCCTTTACAAGTGGAGTTAGTATTTTGTTTTTAATTTTGGGTCTCCATTCATACTTTGGTTGTTTATCTTTTAAATTCATGTTATGCTTATTTGACATCTTTTTGGGATGATAGTTGTTTGAAAAATAATTCATTTGGGATTTGTTTATTCAAATTATTTTTCAAAATACATTGATGTTGATAATCATAATGAATTTAATTATATTGATTCTTTGAGAGTTAATAAGAGTGATGGTCTATCTTAAGAATTGAATGTTGAAAAAGTGGGTTACAATATATTTTAAATGATTGGTTCTTATTTTGATGATTTTCATTTCCACTCTTTCTTATAGACATACTCTTATAATATGAAGTTAAGCTTTTAGACTTTGGATAATTTGATAAACTAGAAATACAAGAATTTTTATTATATGAAAAATTTTGAATAAATATTTTTAATGATTCTAGTTTATCCTTTAAATTATCATTTTCTTTTATCAATTTTTCATTATGCTCTTTTGAAGTTAAAAGACTTTTTTCCAAAACCTTGAGTTCTTCTTTAAGAGTATTATAATCAAAACAAGGTTTAGCATTTTTAAATAGAGAGCATGAAAGAGCATTTGAAACATCAATATAAGATTCTACTTTAGCGTTTGCTTTTAAAGTTTTATTTTCTAAACGTAATTTGGAATTAGCATGTTTCAACTTTGAAATTATACGTTTAGCAAATTTAAGCACACGAAATGTAGAAATAGAATTTGTTACAAAAAGAGAAGATTTGGATTTTCTTACCTTGCTATAGTTTCTGTCTTCTCTTTTGCTTGATGTTTTGTCATCAATTGAGTTCAATATTGTTTCTCTCTTAGATTGATCTTCCTCCAAGAATGAGTCCTCGTCGATTTCTTCTCATGGATCCATAAGGAATTCCTCTTGTTCATCATCTGTGGAAGGAAGACTGTAAGAATTCTCAAGAAATTTCCAAACTTCAAAAGCAGTAGGAAGCGTATAAATAAGTTTGAAAATATTTTGATCTAGAGCACAATATAGACTATTCATTGATTTGGCATTTAAAAACATTTTATTTTATTTTTAAATATTTGGGGGCAGTTTAATTGTAATATTCCAAATTAAATTTATCAAAGTTTGTGACCAAAGTTTAGGAATATTTCATAAGAAAATATATTTTGATATCTCAGAAAAGATTGTATTGAAGATTCCTTTTTAAACAAGAGAAACAAAACTTTTTGTTAACTGTTGCCAACGCCTGGCGTTAAGTGTTAACGCTGGGCGTTAGCTCTCCAGAAAATATTCCTTAGCACAAAAAGATTGTCACAGTGATTTTACTTATGAAATCTTAAATGAAATACCATTCCAGAAAATCAGAGATAATGAAAACGATTATTGTATTTCAAAGATAATTACATAGATGTTAATTTTAATACTTTTTAATGAAATATAAATTAAAACATTCTTGAAGAGGAAATAAAATCAATTGAATAGAACATTAAAAGACATGATTTTATTTCATAATAAATTGAATACACAAATGTTTGATTTCTATAACGCTAGAAATCAAGGCGAGAATATGTAAAAACACTTTTTGTTTATTCACCGATCATTCTCCCATGGATCGGTTGGCTATAGCCTATCTTACCCTAGATAAGGCCTCTAGCCACCGCCTAAATCTACCATCGACCTACTCGCCATGCACAAGGCGGCGAATTACCCCCTAAGCCGCACAAGGACCTAGTCGCCAACAACCGCGGCGAATTACCCACGGAATCCTTCCCGGAAACCGACGTTGAACGATTTCTTCACACCAAAATACAAAGAGAATAAAATAAAAGATTACAAGATAAAGTAAAAAAGGAAACTCGCCAAGAAATTCTGAAGGTGAAGACGAAGGCGATGTAGATGTTGACGTTCTTAAAACGATCGTCCTTCGTATGGAATATGCGTTGTAGACCTTCTCCTTCAAAATCCTCTTTAGATCTTCATGATAGCCCAAGGGAGATCTCTTAATTGCTGTAGATGAGCCTCTCTTAAAATTATTGGAATTCTAGAATCATCTCAAATAATGAGAGGGGCTGTACTTTAAATAGCCACGAGAGCTAACGCGTGGCATTAAGAGTTAACGCCGGCGTTAGTGAACGTGCACTGTCGTGGCTGACATCGCGCAACCGTCGGGATCGTGGCAGAAACTAATTTCGTCGAACGGAATTTAATTTCATCGAACGCAGTTTCGTCGACTGGCATCTTATTTCGTCGAATGCCATTTCATCGCGTGGCATCTCATTTTGTCGAACGTCATCAAATTTTGTCGAACGCAATTTCATCAAACGGAATCTCATTTCGTCGAACGCAATTTCGTCGAACAGAATCTCATTTCGTCGAACGCAATTTCGTCGACTAGCATTTCATTTCATCGAACGGCTAGCGCCCAGCGTTAAGACCTAACGCCTGGCGTTGTCTCTGGCTTCTCGACGGATTCGTTCTCGACGGCATTTCTTCTCGATGGATTCCTTCTCGACGGAAGTTAACGTGGGGCGTTAACAACTAACGCGGGGCGTTAGCTCTCTTTCTAGAGAGTCATCTCCATACAGTATACTACTCATAGGGATGTGTAGCTATAGTTCATGTACAACCTGCACACTATAAACACACAAAATACAAGATCAAATACAACACGGTATTTTTTATTCTCAAACCAAGAGATGCGGAACATAGGCTCCAACAGTGAGTACTCGTCGTACCGCTGGCGGCGTGCGTCCCCTTGGCGGTCCTTCCGGTGCTCGCTCTCCCTGCGCTCCTCCTGGTGCTTGGGTGTCGATTCTTCTCACTTCCTCTTCCATCCTTCTTCAAACTGCCTCTTGTGAGCATTGATTGCTTCGTCAGTCACTATCTGCGCCTCTACTCGGTGTACCAGGTCGGGGTAGCTTGGGACCGTTTCCCGCGTCAGAGCGGAGTAGAACCCTCCGGGGCGGATTCCGCCTTGGAAGACTGCGCGGAGGAGCTCCGGATCCACAACCGGGTTCTGCCTGGACTCTGAGGTGAAGCATCGGAAGGATTCCTTGAGGTTTCCCCCTTGCCTTATCGGACCCCAGAGAGGTTGGAGGGGTCTTCCGCGATGCGTCGGTTGGCAATGAACTGGTCCAAAAACGTCTGAGTGAGATGAGGGAAGCTGTGGATGGATCCTTCCCGGAGGGAATGGTACCAGGTTCGTGTCTGGCCCTTTAGTGTGGCGGGGATAACTTGACAGAGCAGTTGGTCGGGCGCGCGGCTGAGATGGAGGATTGTCACGAAGTGATTCACATGCTCCAATGGATCCTCTATCCCGTCGTATGTTTCAATGTGCGAGATCTTGAACCCTGGCGGGACGAGATATGCCAGTATCTCGGCTGCTAGCTGTGAATCTCCTCGGTCTGGGTGACACGTTAACGTGGTCCAGCATCCTAGCGGCCCATACTCCTCTACTAGTAGTCCTCTTAGTGCCTCTCGCGCTGCCCCCTGTCTTGGGGTGATGGGAGGATGAACTCGTCTGCCCTAATTGGGCGAGCCGGGCACTCCGGGCTTGCTCGTCTTGACGACTCTGACTCTTCTTCTCGCACCCTGGGCCCCTAGCCGCGGTCATCGGGTGGCGGCATGTTTTCTTGCGCAGGGTTTCTGCCGGCAAGGTGCCTGAGAAGGGCAATCATTTCGGCCTGCATGTCTACCTGGGAGCGTCTCCTCTTGTAGGTGCGTTGTCAGGGGATGGGGCATCCTCGCGCTACTCTGGTGCGTTGGATTGTGATGAGAGAACGTCGTTTGGCTCCCTGCGAGCCGATCCCCGGGTCGTTCGAGTGCCTTTCCCTGCCATGTCCTGATCAGCTTCTACTTCTTCTGTTGATTACGGAGAACTCCATCCCACAGGCAGCGCCAATCTGATGCGGATCGCTCGGGGCTTCCGGTAGATTGGGCAATTTGACCGCCTTAGCCCGCTAGCACCCGAATGTGCAAACAGATAAATGGGTCTCTTGAGAAGACCTAGTCTAATAGTTGATGACGTGGAAAACCCACAATCGGGGTGAAAAACCACGCGGTCGGAGCTATGTCGGCATAACCTTCAAGATGCTTTGGGTTCCTTTACAGGTTTGTTCTTGAGAGAGCGAGGGCGACATGTCACACCTCGTTATAATGACGGGGGTGAGAGAGAGAGTTCATTTTCTTGCTCTAAATCTTCTCTTTTTGGAATTAGCATATTTCAACTTTGAAATTATACGTTTAGCAAATTTAAGCACACGAAATGTAGAAATAGAATTTGTTACAAAAAGAGAAGATTTAGACTTTCTTACCTTGCTATAGTTTCTGTCTTCTCTTTTGTTTGATGTTTTGCCATCAATTGAGTTCAATATTGTTTCTCTCTTAGATTGATCTTCCTCCAAGAATGAGTCCTCGTCGATTTCTTCTCATGGATCCATAAGGAATTCCTCTTGTTCATCATCTGTGGAAGGAAGACTGTAAGTATTCTCAAGAAATTTCCAAACTTCAAAAGCAGTAGGAAGCGTATAAATAAGTTTGAAAATATTTTGATCTAGAGCACAATATAGACTATTCATTGATTTGGCATTTAAAAACATTTTATTTTATTTTTAAATATTTGGGGGTAGTTTAATTGTAATATTCCAAATTAAATTTATCAAATTTTGTGACCAAAGTTTAGGAATATTTCATAAGAAAATATATTTTGATATCTCAAAAAAGATTGTATTGAAGATTCCTTTTTAAACAAGAGAAACAAAACTTTTTGTTAACTGTTGCCAACGCCTGGCGTTAAGTGTTAACGCTGGGCGTTAGCTCTCCAGAAAATATTCCTTAGCACAAAAAGATTGCCACAGTGATTTTACTTATGAAATCTTAAATGAAATACCATTCCAGAAAATCAGAGATAATGAAAACGATTATTGTATTTCAAAGATAATTACACAAATGTTAATTTTAATACTTTTTAATGAAATATAAATTAAAACATTCTTGAAGAGGAAATAAAATCAATTGAATAGAACATTAAAAGACATGATTTTATTTCATAATAAATTGAATACACAAATGTTTGATTTCTATAACGCTAGAAATCAAGGCCAGAATATGTAAAAACACTTTTTGTTTATTCACCGATCCTTCTCCCAAGGATCGGTTGGCTATAGCCTATCTTACCCTAGATAAGGCCTCTAGCTACCGCCTAGATCTACCCTCGACCTACTCGCCATGCACAAGGCGGTGAATTACCCCCTAAGCCGCACAAGGACCTAGTCGCCAACAACCGCGGCGAATTACCCACGGAAACCGACGTTGAACGATTTCTCCACACCAAAATACAAAGAGAATAAAATAAAAGATTACAAGATAAAGTAAAAAAGAAAACTCCCCAAGAAATTCTGAAGGTGAAGACAAAGGCGATGTAGATGTTGACGTTCTTAAAACGATCGTCCTTCATATGGAATATGCATTGTAGACCTTCTCCTTCAAAATCCTCTTTAGATCTTCATGATAGCCCAAGGGAGATCTCTTAATTGCTGTAGACGAGCCTCTCTTAAAATTATTGGAATTCTGGAATCATCTCAAATAATGAGAGGGGTTGTACTTTAAATAGCCACGAGAGCTAACGCGTGGCATTAAGAGTTAACGCCGGCGTTAGTGAACGTGCACTGTCGTGGCTGACATCGCGCAACCGTCGGGATCGTGGCAGAAACTAATTTCGTCGAACGGAATTTAATTTCAGCGAACGCAGTTTCGTCGACTGGCATCTTATTTCGTCTAACGCCATTTCATCGTGTGGCATCTCATTTTGTCGAACGTCATCAAATTTCGTCGAACGCAATTTCATCGAACGGAATCTCATTTCGTCGAACGCAATTTCGTCGATCAGAATCTCATTTCGTCGAACGCAATTTCGTCGACTGGCATTTCATTTCGTCGAACGGCTAGCGCCTAGCGTTAAGACCTAACGCCTGGCGTTGTCTCTGGCTTCTCGACGGATTCGTTCTCGACGACATTTCTTCTCAATGGATTCCTTCTCGACGGAAGTTAACGTGGGGAGTTAACAACTAACGCGGGGCGTTAGCTCTCTTTCTAGAGAGTCATCTCCACACAGTATACTACTCATAGGGATGTGTAGCTTTAGTTCATGTACAACCTGCACACTATAAACACACAAAATAAAAGATCAAATACAACACGGTATTTGTTATTCTCAAACCAAGAGATGCGGAACATAGGCTCCAACAGTGAGTACTCGTCGTACCGCTGGCGGTGTGCATCCCCTTGGCGGTCCTTCCGGTGCTCGCTCTCCCTGCGCTCCTCCTGGTGCTTAGGTGTCGATTCTTCTCGCTTCCTCTTCCATCCTTCTTCAAACTGCCTCTTGTGAGCATTGATTGCTTCGTCAGTCACTATCTGCGCCTCTACTCGGTGTACCAGGTCGGGGTAGCTTGGGACCGTTTCCCGCGTCAGAGCGGAGTAGAACCCTCCTGGGCGGATTCCGCCTTGGAAGACTGCGCGGAGGAGCTCCGGATCCACAACCGGAATCTGCCTGGACTCTGAGGTGAAGCATCGGAAGGATTCCTTGAGGTTTCCCCCCTTGCCTTATCGGACCCAGGAGAGGTTGGAGGGGTCTTCCGCGATGCGTCGGTTGGCAATGAACTGGCCCAAAAACGTCTGAGTGAGATGAGGGAAGCTGTGGATGGATCCTTCCCGGAGGGAATGGTACCAGGTTCATGTCTGGCCCTTTAGTGTGGGGGGGATAACTTGACAGAGCAGTTGGTCGGGCGCGCGGCCGAGATGGAGGATTGTCACGAAGTGATTCACATGCTCCAGTGGATCCTCTATCCTGTCGTATGTTTCAATGTGCGAGATCTTGAACCCTAGCGGGACGAGATATGCCAGTATCTCGGCTGCTAGCGGTGAATTTCCTCGATCTGGGTGACACGTTAACGTGGTCCAGCATCCTAGCGGCCCATACTCCTATACTAGTAGTCCTCTTAGTGCCTCTCGCGTTGCCCCCTGTCTTGGGGTGATGGGAGGATGAACTCGTCTGCCCTAATTGGGCGAGCCGGGCACTCCGGGCTTGCTCGTCTTGACGACTCTGACTCTGCTTCTCGCACCCTGGGCCCCTAGCCGTGGTCATCGGGTGGCGGCATGTTTTCTTGCGCAGGGTTTCTGCCGGCAAGGTGCCTGAGAAGGGCAATCATTTCGGCCTGCATGTCTACCCGGGAGCGTCTCCTCTTGCAGGTGCGTTGTCAGGGGATGGGGCATCCTCGCGCTACTCTGGTGCGTTGGATTGTGACGAGAGAACGTCGTTTGGCTCCCTGCGAGCCGATCCCCGGGTCGTTCGAGTGCCTTTCCCTGCCATGTCCTGATCAGCTTCTACTTCTTCTGTTGATTACGGAGAACTCCATCCCACAGGCAGCGCCAATCTGATGCGGATCGCTTGGGGCTTCCGGTAGATTGGTCAATTTGACCGCCTTAGCCCGCTAGCACCCGAATGTGCAAACAGATAAATGGGTCTCTTGAGAAGACCTAGTCCAATAGTTGATGACGTGGAAAACCCACAATCGGGGTGAAAAACCACGCGGTCGGAGCTGTTTCGGCATAACCTTCACGATGCTTTGGGTTCCTTTACAGGTTTGTTCTTAAGAGAGCGAGGGCGACATGTCACGCCTCATTATAATGACGGGGGTGAGAGAGAGAGTTCATTTTCTTGCTCCAATGCGAGCTTGCCCCCCCCCACCCCACCCCACCCCCCGAATTCAAGCTTCGTTCGTACTACTGCGGGCCTTCGACTCCTTGACAGGTCTGCCAATAATGAGTCCCAAGCCTCCGAGCGGGCTGCCAATAGCGAGCTCTGTGCCTCCAGGTGGTCCGCTAATAGCGAATCCCAAGCCTCCAAGCGCCTGCGAATAGTGGTCTGCGAATAGCGTTCTCCAAGTCTCCAAGCGATCTGCGAATAGCGTTCTCCAAGTCTCCAATCGGTCTGTGAATAGCGTTCTCTAACTCTCCAAGCGGTCTGCGACTAGCGTTCTCCAAGTCTCCAAGCTGTCTGCGAATTGCGTTCTCCAAGTCTCCAAGCGGTCTACGAATAGCATTCTCCAAGTCTCCAAGCAGTCTGCGACTAGCGTTCTCCAAGTCTCCAAGCAGTCTGTGAATAGCATTCTCCAAGTCTCCAAGCGGTCTGTGAATATCGTTCTCCAAGTCTCCATGCGGTCTGCGAATAGAGTTCTCCAAGTCTCCAAGCGATCTGCGAATAGCATTCTCCAAGTCTCCAATCTCTAGAGAGGGAGAGGAATTGGGAGAGAGAGAGAGATAGAAAGGAGAGATTCTTCCTCCACCCAAAAAGTATGTAAATGAGAGAATAAGGAGGTCTATTTATAGGCTTTTAAGGGGGCTGTCCGATAATTATACCTGTTAATTATCGAACCGGCCAATAGGATCGCCCGGATTCTATCACGCAGATCGCCAAATTCCGAGAAATGATGTCCCTACCCCCAAACCCTAAACGGACATGGACGGAAGGAGGAGACGGCGCGCGGCCACCGGCCAAGACGGCGGCCGGGACGGTGGGCGGCCGACCCGGCCTAGGGCGGCGGCTCCCTAGGCGGCCGCGGCCTAGGGCGGCGGCGCCCTTGGCGGACGCGGCCAAGGGAGACCTCGCCCAAGGCCGGCGGGGCTTGGGCGGCGGACCCCTTGGCGGCCACGGCCAAGGGAGGCCTCGCCCAAGGCCGGTGCGGCCTAGGGCGGCGGCCCCCTTGGCGGTCGTGGCCTAGGGTGGCCGCGCCCAAGGCGGTCGCGGCCTTGGGCGGCTGCGGCCTTGGGCGGCCGCGGCCTTGGGTGGCCGCGCCCAAGGCCGGCGCGGCCTTGGGGTCCGCGCCCAAGGCGGTCGCGGCCATGGCCGGCGTCGGCGCAGCCTTGGGCGGCCGCGCGGGGATTGCGGCTTGCGCGTGTGATCCGGTGTGCCAATCGTGCATGCGGGGCGGACTTTCCTTGCGGGGAGGATTCGCCGAATATGGTATTTCCTTTATTGTCGACCTTCCATACGTGGGGATCCCCTAATTGGTGGGTTTGACCCCATCAGTAATAATGAGTGTGGTGACTTTTAAAAGGCCCTTAGGTGTTTGTCTTTTTTGAGAAAAAGAAGAAAAAGAAAAAAAAAAGTCTCGTGTGAAAAGAAATTAAATATTTTCATTGAGAATTTCTAGTTCATAATCTTCTACATCCTACTTCAGTTTTCTTCTGAACTGCATGAATTAGTTGTACTTCTTCCTCCTTTGTTTTCGAAAATCTGGATGACAAAGAGTGTCTTCCGCCTGCCTCTCCTATACGAGAAAATTTTCTGTGAGTTAAACCCACGAGAGATCTGTGGGGGACCTTTTTTTAGTTCAAAAATATAACTGGATTTTCATTGATTGTAAAAATGGACTGGATTTTAGTTCAAAAAATGGACTCTATTTTTAGTTCAAAAATAGGACTTTTTTACAGTTGTATTTTCACTCCAAAATATAATCATATGGGTACTTAAAATGAGCGTAAAAATACATAGATCAATATTTCGTGATTTATTTTGTAAACATAGGAGAATTTTGTATTTCTCCCACGGTTCTCCACGTGCATGTAACTCACAGAAAATTTTCACCTCCTATACAGCCCAATTCGTGAGGTTTTATGTATCCTTATCTCCAACTTTACACAAGGAAAAGTTGAAGGCATTTTTGTCTTTTTCACATACTATACAAATTTGACAAATAGCACAAAGTCAAATTTTCCAAGATAATAAAAGTTTTCCTAAATGCAAAAGAAGGAAGAGGGATAATGGTGGAAATAGCTCATCTTTGAAACAAATTTGTAAGTTTTTTGTATATCTAAACCTTGAAACATTAACTTTGCATAAAAGAGTTTGTTCTTCTTAATCTTTTGCTTTATACATACATATTTTTTATACATTCATATTTTTTATAACACATAGTATACATTCATATTTTTTATAACACCAAAATCAATCTTTTGCTTTATATTATCATTGTTTTAAGGTGAAATATAATTTAACAAATATAAAGCTCTCTCTCTCTCTCTCTCTCTCTCTCTCTCTCTCTCTCTCTCTATATATATATATATATATATATATATATAAATAGACACACACGAGTGAGAGTGCACGGGGCCCCCGTGCCCCGCGCGACAGTTTCCGGCCGGCGACGATGAGTTTCGGCCGCGCCCCGGCGGTCTTCGCCCGCGCCCCGAATGGCTTCGCCCGAGCCCGGCGGACTTCGCGTGTAATCAGACATCTCATCTTATATTTATATAATTATTAATTAATTTTTCTGATACAACATAGATTTGCTTTGATTAAATGAGGTCAGCCCGGTTGAATTATTGAACGTAGTCTATATGATTTACATGAGTTTAATTAATTCAATGAGACGATAAAAATTTATTATTGTACATATATATAAAAACCTGTTATCAAAACCGGTTTATTTCATGGTTATATATAAAAAAAGTGGCAAATTATAAAGCAAAAAAATGACGGTTTATTTCATAGTTCTATGCTAGGTCGGCGGTTTGATTGTCAGTCATCTCGTTTTTTTTTTCTTTATCCTTCTTTCACAAATTTAGTCCCACGCTGTGAGTATAACGTATATTTGTTGGTATAAATTAAAGGAGCTGGATAAATTGATGTGAAATTATTTATTAAAGCTGGCCCGGCTATACAGCGTTCTAGCGGGTTGGCCTATATTATTGACGGGCGGGCTCCTTTGGCGGCGCTATACATCATCTCGGGCTGAATTTATTTAATATTTTTTAAAACAGGTTTAGGACTACCTTAGTAGTAGGTTTAAGAGACCTAGTAAAATATGGAGAGAGAGAGTTTGATCGGACGACAGCAGAATTATCAACCCTTGATCAGACGGCTACCTACGGTAATAACATACACATCACAGGAGAATGCACAGTGGGAGGGATGAAATAAATTTTATAAATGCAATTTCAGATTTTTTTTTATTATTTTATTATTACATATGTAAATGGTGTGAATGAACTGTCGAAAAGCTCATCAGTTTTCATATGAGAGACAAAAGAAACACAGCGCATTTGAATTGAACTAAACGAGCTCGAAATTCTCTCCAGTTAATTGCATTTGACTCGTGAAGTCAATGAGAACATAACGCAACTAATTTGGGATCATTTTGACAAGTAATTAAGGAATTGATAAAATTGAGTCGATTTGAGTCGACTCAAAAATGCGATATTGGTCAAACGAGCTCGAAAACTATCTTCGGTCTGTTGCGCTTGATTCGGGAAGTCGTGCAAGTGATTTGAGCTCATTTTGATGAGTAATTAAGGAATTGATAAATTAAGTCGATTTGACCTACTTGTCGACACAAAAATGAGATATTGTTCAAACGAGATTGGAATTTATCCCCGACAGTTATGTTTGACTCGTGAAGCCGATATAAACTCAACGCAACTAATTGGGACTCATTCCGATAAATATTTAAAGAAATGACAAAATCACGATGATCTTGCCTATACGTTGGCCCAAAAATGGAACATGTGCCAAATAAACTCGAATCGACCCCAGTTTATCGAATGGACACGTATGATCATTACGTACCTAGAAACATCAATTTTGTGATCGATGTTGCGATCAATATTCGAGGAATTGATTGTGATGACCTAGGTTTGACCTAAACCTATGAAGCGGAATTAAATAAGTGAGCAAACCCAGTTTTGATAGCCCAACCAACTGGCCCAAACATAAGACTCATTAATCATAACCCTAATTAGCATAAAGAGGGATAATTATGCCTAATTAAGCATTGGATTCCCCTCCCATCACTAGGTTGACCTAGTAAAGGCTATAGCCGACTAAGGACACTTTTCTCACATTATGTAAGGCTTATGGCTAACCTAGTACCGACCCCCCCCCCCCCCCCCCCCCCCTAATTAAGCATTGGATTCCCCTCCCATCACTAGGTTGACCTAGTAAAGGCTATAGCCGACTGAGGACACTTTCCTCACATTATGTAAGGCTTATGGCTAACCTAGGACCGACCCCCCCCCCCCTAATTAAGCATTGGATTCCCCTCCCATCACTAGGTTGACCTAGTAAAGGCTATAGCCGACTAAGGACACTTTCCTCACATTATGTAAGGCTTATGGCTAACCTAGGCCCCCCCCCCCCCACCTAAACCCCTGACTCAAAGTACAACTCTCACGCCTAATCAAATGAAGCCTGAAAACACTGAGGTTGATTATATGGACATATTGTAAAAGTTGCAAAAAATTTGGTCACTATTTAGCATTTTAATTAATTTAAAGTAGTTAGATTTATTATTTTATATTTGTCAAAATTAACCCCTAGGATAACTTCAGTCAAAGTCTCAATGAAAATTTTCGGGAAATCCCAGGGAGAAACCACTGAAAAAATTGTATAATTTTTGGGTAACATAATATATTTTAATTAATTTAATTAAGGAATCTCATTATTATTAATTTAGCAAAACTCAATTCTTAAAGCTTTAGTGCTTATGATTTAAATTCCAAAGGTCTAAACTCTAGAAGAACCTAATGAAAACATTTTATGAATTTTAGGCACCATCTGATATTTTAATTAAATTAAATAAATCAAAGTTTACTATTTTAATTTAAATAGAATTGTTTGCTGTACACTTTTCATAATTTTTAGACGTTAATTAGTATTTTAATTAAATTAAATAAGATATAAATCAATATTTTTAATTTAATTATAACTAGCCCTAGAGGTCTACTAGTAACAACCTATATGAAAGAGGTTAAAGATACAGTGACCAGTACACTGCAAGAGTTACATAAATTTTAGGCATCATTTAGTATTTTATTTAAATTAAATAGTGTTTGTGTCACAATTTTAAATTAATTAAAATTTACCCTTATGGGTCCTATTTGTGAGAACCAATAGCTTAGAAATACCACTAGAGACACATTGAAGAAAATGTGCTTTGAAAGTCAATTTAATAATTTAATAAATAGTATTTACTGCCTTAAAGTAATTAAATTAACTCTTAGGGTGATACATGTAGTTAGCAAGATATATAGGGTGTACAACCCTCATATTTTTCAAGTCGGTGTGACCCGACGCAGATAAGGTCGTGGTAGAGAGGGTGACCATTGCGCAGCGGACCAAACCAACAGAGGTCGCCAAGACCAAAAAGAGAAGGCCCGAGTGGGGGGGGGGGGGGGGGGGGGGGGGCGAGTGGACCTTGGGTCCACTCGTGGACCTCCCGTGGGCGAGTTCCCGGGCGAGTGGACCATAGGTCCACTCGCCCGGGCAGCTGGGCGAGTGGACCAAGGTCCACTCGCCCGGTGGGTTGAGTGGACCGTAAGGTCCACTCGCCCAGTCAGGATGGTGGACCTCGGTCCATTCACCCAACCCCCGGCAAGGGGGGAGTGGACATCCCGAGCTCCACTCGCCTCCCCTCATTTTTCGGTCGTTCGGGTTGGTTGTTGGTCTGCGGATAGTGGATTTTTGGCTATCCGCATCCCAATTTTTAGGAAGTCTATAAATAACCCCCATGGGCACCTTGGGAAGGGATATTGAGACCCCCCCCCCCCCCTCGCATGTGTGTTGTGAGCAAGCACTACCCCTCTCCTCCCCCTGTCATTGAAGGTGGACGGTGAGGTGATCTTTAGTGCCCTCCAAGGTGCCCAGGCTTTGCATTGGCTTGGGAGGGGAAGTTCCTTGAGAGCTTCCGGGTACGTGGTGGGACATCCACGCTGCAGCTTACGGGGTTAGTTTGTGGACTTAGAAATTTTCCAAGGGTTGAGTTTTGCAGTTCTTAGTGACTAGTCAAGGGACAAGCTCAGGACAAGTAAGGGTTAGCTGCATCTCCCTTTCGAACGTCGAGACCAGTTCTCTGGTTTCAATATTTTGGTGCAGTGAGCGTGGACGCAGCTAGTTCGGAAAGCCCTGGACAAGTCTTATGGCTGGGAGCGACGAGCTGGGGAACTCGCCACCTACCAGCGAGTACGTGAAGAAGAGTGACTTTGATGAGTTCAGGAAGTCGATCCTAGAACTTTTGTGGGTCGCATGCCCCCCTCAGGGTGGGTGTTCAACACCACCTGCTCCCATGCTCGCCTCGCCACCCCCGATGGAGGCGGAGCAAACGCATCGACAAGGGAAGGAGCCGGCCACGGGGGAAGGTTCGGGTCTCCAAGCGAGAGGGATCTTTAACAGCTCTCCTGGGACCGGCTACCACAGTGGGGAGGTGGAGAGAATGCCTTCTACTCGCCAAGGAGGAGGGGGGAGCCCTTTCTACGAACTGATCATCTCGGCTCCGGTTCCCGATGGGTTCAGCGAGCCCGACATGTCGTACTATATGGGAAAGGATGACCCAATTCAGCACCTCCAGTGGTTCGAGGACATGACCTCGATCAGGCAGATGTCGTGTAACACCCCAAAACATGGTGTGCTGTGAGCTATAGGCTAATTCGGCTATAAGATATAGACTCGGCTATATGATATAGACATTTTTTCCCTGTTTTTTTATAGCCGAATCTGTTTTAGCAGATTTACTGGAATTTGTCGAACGCCGCTCGACATTCGTCGAACGTCGTTCGACATTTGTCGAGCGCAGCTTTGCTGGAATTTGTCGAACGCCGCTCGACATTCGTCGAACGCCGTTCGACATTTTTTCGAGCGCAGCCTTGCTGAAATTCGTCGGACGCAGACAGATTCCGCGATTTGCAAAATAGCAGGCCCGTGACTCTCTTTTTGCGGCCGTCAGATCCAGATCTTTAAATCAAAAGGTTGAGATTTATTTCTGGGTTATTTTAGGGTTTGTCCAGAGGGTTATCTATAGGCTCCCTTTAATTCATAACCCTTATCTTCTTCAAGCGTGAAAAGACGGAAGCCGAGAGAAAAACAGCGACAGAGAGGAAGAAGAAGGAGTCGTCTTCTTCCATTGCCGGAGCTTCGGAGCTCCGATTCGCGAGCCGTTTTCAGATCCGGAAAGTGTAGGCCATTGCGAAACTTTCCATCTGATTAGAATCTTGGATTCTCATGGTGAACAAGAAAACGACAAGGGTAATGATCTTCTACTTGGACAAGTGAAGTCCTCCTTTTTATGGCATGTTTGCATGGAAAATCCCCCACCGATTGGTGGAGAAAAGGGAGTTTTCCAGCGGGTTGATCGTTTCGATCCCCTTAGGTTACTTGCATTAGCATCCGAAATCGTAGTACGGATATAGGCATTGTGTGTGAAACCCATCCGGACAGGTTGGTCTGAATTGGTGATGGCTATAGTGATTAATTATGCCGGAGAAGACTCCGTGTTTTGTTTGCGCTATTTTTGGGTTCTGTGTACAGTAGAGTACTGCAGGGAGTCCTGGAGGTAACCTCCAGGAAATACCCGAAGTTGTGGGTGGATTTGGAGGTCTGCTACTACCGCCCGGCGCTAGGGCTAGCGCCGGCGGTAGCTCCCAGGGAACTGGTTGTGGAGGTGTGAAACCTCCTTTCGTTATTCGGATCGAGGTGAAGTTGTACCCGCGTCGCGACGATTGATTCCGACGATTTGAGAACGGGCAAAGCTGAACCGAACCCGCTCCCATACCTAATCGGTGAAGAGGTAGCTCCTCGGTGCACCGTATGATGTTGGGATTGGTCCGTAAGGCAAGTTAGTCTTGACTGTCAAAGCTCATGCGAACTCTTTGTTTAATGAGTTGTTTGGTGTAGCTCGGAGAGTACACCGTGAGAGTGCCTTGAGAGCACGAAATGTGTGGCCGTGCATGCCCACGTTGGTGTTGATTGTTTGTACATGTGGTGTTTGAATGTACCTTGACAATCTATGCCTATATTGTATGCCTGTAGGGAAGGAGTACCACCACCCCGGCTTTAGGGGTGGGGTCGTTATAATTTGGTCAGCTTTAGCTGACCGGTTACCTGTTTGCCACGTTTTGGTGGATCGTTGTTGCAGGTCCAGGTGAGCCAAGCGGGAAATAGCGGGCGGTGGCCCTTTTGGGGTGTTGGCCCTCGAAGGCCAGCCTCTTTTCTGCTTTTCATGTATTGCCGGCCTGCGTGCCGAAGTATGTTTATAGAGTTTTGTACTTTTTGGAATGTAGGGCCTTAAGGCCGTAACTCTACTTATTTCATTCCTAGGATGGTGGACAATTCTAAATGATGTTTAAATCAAATGCTTCCGCTTACGCTTTATATGCTCTCGTGTAGTTGTTGTTCTTTTCTGATTATCACATTTTAATGCCTAGCTAGTGTATATAGTATGACGTGGGGTCAAGGCCGGACCTACTGTTATATTATTTATACTGGAAGGGTGTTACAATTTGGTATCGGACTTAGGGCGTCGATCCGTTGTTTAGCGAATTCGGGACGAATTCCTTTTAAGGGGTGGTGTGCACGGGATGTGCATTCACCTAAAACGACAAAAACTAATAAGAATGTCCACTTAGGAATGGAGAAACATACTTGTTTGCGGAACCTGAGCGTTCCATGATTGTTGTTTGCTATGTTTTCGGTCACTAAATTGTGTCTTGCACGATTATAGGTGACTAAGAGTGCTGCGGGGAAGTATCGACCCCGTAACACCGCTGAAAGTAGTGGGTCGGCTGAGGTGCCAGCGACCACTCCTCCTGCTGAGATGATTAGGTTAAGCAGTGAAGCGGTCTTAGCGATGATCAACACTCAACCTCAAAGGCTTGCACAGCCTGCTATGCCTACTCCGGAAGTGGCCCCGGTGGCAACTGCCGCAGTGGAACCTTTAGTGGAACCGAGGGTGGAGATCCCTGTACCAATGGCTGCAGTGGAACCTGCGGTGGAGCCAAGGGAGGAACGTCGAGTAGAGCGAGTAGTTGTTGCGCGAGCGCGTGATCAACAACTTCAGCACTTTCTAAGTTTCCATCCTCCAACCTTTTCGAGGAATGGATCCCCAACAGAGGCGGAGGACTAGCTGTCAACAGTTAGAAAAACTCTAAAGGCGACAGCAACGGAAGAAGCTATGATGGTCACCCTAGCCACCTTTCTCCTTAGCGGAGAAGCAGAGCTTTGGTGGGCCGAGCAGGAAGCGCATAATTTTGAAGGTAAGGATATTACCGAGATCACTTTGGCGGAGTTCTCAAAGTCGTTTCTTCAGAGATATATTCCCTCTGCCCAACGCATTGCGTTGCTGAACCAGTTCATGAAGTTAACTCAAGGCAATAGCTCGGTGGACGAGTACTCGCACGAGTTCACTAGATTGGGCCGCTATGCGGGGTTTTTGGTGGAAGATGAGGAAATGAAGACGAACAAGTTTTATGAAGGTCTTCGGGATGAGTTGAGGCTGCTCCTTGCAGGCCCAATGACGTTTGGCTTCCATGTGATGGTGCAAAGCGCCAGATCTCTGGAGTTGGACATGAAGAGAGTGCAAGCAAAGGGCGTGGCAAAGAAACCTGAATTTCATGCGTCAACCTCTCAATCCAAATCTGAGTTCAGGAGCAACAAAAGGAAGTTCAAGTCTGCGGAACTGACTCGCTCAAATGTGTCGGGAGCTACGACTGCACGTGGTCCAATTACATGTTTCACTTGCGGAAAGGTGGGACACAAAGCACGCGTGTGTCACAGTGGTCCCCCGAGGCCAGAGAACCGAGCGATGGACTATGCCCGTGCTGCAGGTCATGCGGAAAAGGGTAAAGCTGCGGAGTCTTCTGCTTCCCAGCACATTCTGACCCAGACGAGAGTTTACTCGCTTGGCCAACAAGAAGCCATACGACAAACTGATGTCGTCACAGGTATGGAATAGAAGTTAGCTTTTACAGTTATTTATGATTGATACTGTTGTGCGACTTTATGTTTGATTTGTGTGCAATTAGGTTTCGTCCTAATTTTCAACTGTCCGACGAGAGCTCTATTTGATACGGGTGCATCGCACTCTTTTCTGTCTGAGGACTTTGTGGTGCGAATCGGAGTATGGTCTACCTTAGCAGAGGATAGATTGGAAGTAGTGCTACCCAATGGATCTAGCATGGGTGCGGATAGGAAGAGTCGTGTGAAGGTGCGGATTGGAAATCTAGACTTCGACTTGGAAGCATCGTTATTACCGCTAGCTGAATTTGACGTGAACTTCAGCAAGGACTGGCTCACGGAGCAGCGAGCATGCATCGATTGCAATTCAAAGGAGATCACTCTGAGAAAGAACACCGGAGACGAAACCACGTTCGCGGGTATGCGAGGATCGAGTAAGACGCTGATGTCTGCTCTCCAGGTGGTTAAGGCGGTGAGAAAAGGCGCGGAGTTGTTCTTCACCTTGTTGAAGGCTTCAGAGCCAAAGCGCAGTACGAGTGATGTCCCAGTTGTAGCGGAGTATGCCGATGTGTTTCCTAACGAACTCCCTGGGGCTCCGCCTCAGCGAGAGATTGATTTTTGTATTGAGCTGGTGCCAGGTGCCAAGCCTGTAGCACGCTCACCGTACCAAATAGCGGCAAAAGAACTGGCAGAGCTGAAGGTCCAATTGCAAGAGCTGCTAGAGCAAGGCTACGTACGTCCGAGTTCATCGCCTTGGAGTGCACCGGTCCTCTTTGTGAAATAGAAGGACGGGAGCTTACGTCTATGTATCGGCTATCGAGAGCTGAATAAGTTGACCGAGAAGAACCGTTATCTGATTCCAAGAATCGACGACTTATTCGACCAACTGGTTGGGTCGACGGTATACTCTAAGCTTGACTTAAGGTCCGGCTATTATCAGCTTTGTATTCGGGATTGTGACATTCCAAAGACAGCGTTCAGTACCCGCTTTGGGCACTATGAGTTCACTGCTATGCCGTTCGGTCTATCTAATGCACCGTCGATATTCATGGACTTAATGAATAGAACGTTCCGAGAGTATTTGGATCAGTTTATGATCGTCTTCATCGACGACATTTTGGTATACTCTCAGTCGGAGGAGGAGCATGCAGAGCATCTGCACACAGTTTTGAGCAACCTAAGGAGGAGTCAACTTTATTCCAAGTTCTCCAAATGCGAGTTTTGGCTATCGTCAGTAGCATTCCTGGGTCATGTTGTTAGTGGGGATGGAATTGCGGTTGATCCGTCGAAAATAGAAGCATCTGAGCGTGGCCTGTGTTGAAAAATGTAGCGTAAGTCCGAAGTTTCTTAGGACTTGCCAGCTATTATAGGCGCTTTGTGGAGAACTTCTCGAGGGTCGCACTCCCTCTCACTAAACTGACTAGGAAAGATCACAAGTTCGATTGGTCGCCTGAGTGCGCTCGAGCTTTTGAAGAATTGAAGAGCCGTCTGACCACGACGCCCATTCTATGCTCGCCATGTGGTACGGAAGGCTACAAAATTTATAGTGACGCCTCGGGGAGTGGTTTGGGTTGCGTCCTAGTGCAGTTCAGAAAGGTAATTGCCTACGGCTCCCGACAACTGAAGGTTCATGAAAGGAACTACCCGGTCCATGATTTGGAGCTAGCGGCCGTGGTTTTCGCCCTCAAGCTTTGGAGGCATTACTTGTATGGCGTGAAGATCGATATCTTTAATGACCACAAGAGCCTCAAGTACCTGCTGGATCAAAGGGAGTTGAATATGCGTCAGAGGAGGTGGATGGAGTTCCTTGGGGACTACACCTTCGACATCAAATATACTCCTGGTAAGGGAAATGTAGTTGCGGACGCGTTGAGTCATCGGGCTCCTGCTCAAGCAAATTGGATTTTGATGCACAATGAGCATCTAATCCGCGAGCTAGAAGATATGGAGATCATTTGCGTCGATAGAAGAGCGTCTCCTTCAGCATGTTTGAACTGGATCGAAGTTCAATATGACCTTGACGACCGAGTTCGACAAGCATTGGAGCTGGATGAGAGCATGAAATGCTATAAAGCGGAGACCGTCGATGGGTCAAACGCTGATTTCTCTTTCGAAGATGGCCTTATGTGGAAAAAAGGACAGATTGTGCATCCCAAATGTTGGCACTCTACGGGCGGAGTTGATGTACGAGGCTCATCATACCAAGTACTCGATCCACCCTGGGAGCACGAAAATGTACATGGATATGAAGAAACTCCTCTTGTGGCCGGGTATGAAGAAAGACATTGCCCTCTACGTGGCCAAGTGTCATACTTGCGCGTTGGTGAAGGCGGAATGCCAACGTCCTGGAGGGTTTCTGAAGTCCTTGCCGATTCCGGAATGGAAGTTCGATGATATTTCAATGGATTTCATGCACGGATTGCCGAGATCGCAACATGGAAACGACGCCATCTGGGTGGTCGTGGACCGATTGACGAAGGTATCACACTTTATTCCGAACCGGAAGGATGATTCTGTGGAAAAGCTAGCAAAGTTGTACGTCGATAACATCGTACGGTTGCACGGGATTCCCCATAGCATCGTCAGTGATCGTGATGGGCGGTTCACATCAAATGATTGGAGGCTGATTCATCAATTATTGGGTACCAAGCTAAAGTTTAGCACGGCCTTCCACCCGCAAACGGATGGACAGACCGAAAGGACCAATAGGACGATGGAGGACATGTTGAGGATGTGCGCTCTGGACTTTGGAAAGAGATGGGAGGACCATCTCTATATGATTGAGTTTGCTTACAACAATAGCTACCAAGCAAGTATAAATATGGCACCTTTCGAGGCTCTTTATGGTAGGAAATGCCGCACACCGTTATCTTGGGCTGAAACGGGCGACACTAAGTTGTTAAAACGCAAGGACGTGGATGAGGCAAATACATCAATTCGGGCTATTCGGGAGCGGTTACTCATTGCCCAGGATAGGCAAGCAAAATACTACAATGCAAATCACTGGAATGTCGAGTTCGCCATTGGCGACTGGGTTTATCTCAAGATCAAACTGTTCAAAGGAGTATCGAGGATCCGACGCTTGAAAAAGCTAAGTCCGAGGTACTTAGGACCGTTCGAGATCTTTGAGCGCATTGGTGAAGCTGCCTACCGGCTTACTCTGTCTTCGGAGCTAAGCGGGCTTCATGACGTATTTCACATTTCTGTTTTGCGGAACGCTGTGAAAGAGCCTACTCATGTTGTTGCGGTCAGCGAAGTGTCGGTAGATGGTGGGCTAGCGACGAAAGTCAAACCCATTTGCATTGAAGACACTGAAGTGAAGCAGTTGCGGAATAAGTCCATTCGGATGGTGAAGGTCCATTGGAATAATTGCGGAAGAGAGGAACTCTCTTGGGAAAGAGAGCAAACAATGCTTGTGGAGTACCCCGAGCTTTTTCTCTCAGGTATAGTTTATTTCTGTTGCTGCTGTTTTCGTAATTTCGGGACGAAATTCCTTAAAGGAGGGGAGATTTGTAACACCCCAAAACTTGGTGTGATGTGAGCTATAGGCTAATTCGGCTATAAGATATAGACTCGGCTATATAATATAGACATTTTTCCCTATTTTTTATAGCCGAATCTATTTTAGCAGATTTACTGGAATTTGTCGAACGCCGCTCGACATTCGTCGAACATCGTTCGACATTTGTCGAGCGCAGCTTTGCTGGAATTTGTCGAACGCCGCTCGACATTCGTCGACCGCCGTTCGACATTTGTCGAGCGCAGCCTTGCTGAAATTCGTCGAACGCAGACAGATTCCGCGATTTGCGAAATAGCAGGCCCGTGACTCTCTTTTTGCGGCCGTCAGATCCAGATATTTAAATCAAAAGGTTGGGATTTATTTCTAGGTTATTTTAGGGTTTGTCCAGAGGGCTATCTATTGGCTCCCTTTAATTCATAACCCTTATCTTCTTCAAGCGTGAAAAGACGGAAGCCGAGAGAAAAACAACGACAGAGAGGAAGAAGGAGTCGTCTTCTGCCATTGTCGGAGCTTCGGAGCTCCGATTCGCGAGCCGTTTTCAAATCTGGAAAGTGTAGGCCGTTGCGAAACTTTCCATCCGATTAGAATCTTGGATTCTCATGGTGAACAAGAAAACGACAAGGGTAACGATCTTCTACTTGGACAAGTGAAGTCCTCCTTTTTATGGCATGTTTGCATGGAAAATCCCCCACCGATTGGTGGAGAAAAGGGAGTTTTCCAGCGGGTTGATCATTTCGATCCCCTTTGGTTACTTGCATTAGCATCTGGAATCGTAGTACGGATATATGCATTGTGTGTGAAACCCATCCAGACAGGTTGGTCTGGATTGGTGATGGCTATAGTTATTAATTATGCCGGAGAAAACTCCGTGTTTTGTTTGCGCTATTTTTGGGTTCTGTGTACAGTAGAGTACTGCAGGGAGTCCTGGAGGTAACCTCCAGGAAATACCCAAAGTTGTGGGTGGATTTGGAGGTCTGCCACTACCGCCCGGCGCTAGGGCTAGCGCCGGCGGTAGCTCCCAGGGAACTGGTTGTGGAGGTGTGAAACCTTCTTTCGTTATTCGGGCTGAGGTGAAGCTGTACCCGCGTCGCGACGATTGATTCCGACTATTTGAGCACGGGCAAAGCTGAACCGAACCCACTCCCATACCGAATCGGTGAAGAGGTAGCTCCTCGGTGCACCATATGATTTTGGGATTGGTCCGTAAGGAAAGTTAGTCTTGTCGGTCAAAGCTCATGCGAACTCTTTGTTTAAGGAGTTAGTTGGTGTAGCTCGGAGAGTACACCTTGAGAGTGTCTTGAGAGCACGAAATGTGTGGTCGTGCGTGCCCACGTTGGTGTTGATTGCTTGTACATGTGGTGTTTGAATGTACCTTGACAATCTATGCCTATACTGTATGCCTGCAGGGAAGGAGTACCACCACCCCGGCTTTAGGGGTGGGGTCGTTATAATTTTGGTCAGCTTTAGCTGACCGGTTACCTGTTTGCCACGTTTTGGTGGATCGTTGTTGCAGGTGCAGGTGAGCCAAGCGGGAAATAGCGGGCGGTGGCCCTTTTGGTGTGTTGGCCCTCGAAGGCCAGCCTCTTTTCTGCTTTTCATGTATTGTCGGCCTGCGTGCCGAAGTATGTTTATGGAGTTGTACTTTTTGGAATGTAAGGCCTTAAGGCCGTAACTCTACTTATTTCATTCCTGGGATGGTGGACAATTCTAAATGATGTTTAAATCAAATGCTTCTGCTTACGCTTTATATGCTCTCGTGTAGTTGTTGTTCTTTTCTGATTATCACCATTTAATGCCTAGCTAGTGTTTGTACTGACAGGGTGTTACATGTCGGATGCCTTCAAATGCAGGCTCTTCGTCGTCACGTTCAGGTAAAGGCAAGGGACTGGTTCCACCAGCTCCCGGGAGGAACCATCTACAGCTTCGAGGACCTGCGTCGGATTTTCCTACTAAGGTTCTCCACTTTGAAGAAGAGAAGAAAAGGGGCGGAAGCGTTGTTCCTGATTCGGCAGAGGCCGGGGGAGACGTTGGGAAGTTATGTGGACAGGTTCCAAGAGGAAGTCCTCCAAGTCGTCGAGGTGCCCGGGCACACCCTGCAGTTGGCATTCACCCTAGGGCTGCAGCAAGGACTATTCAGAATGAGTCTGACTCGGGACCCCCCGTGTCTTTCGAAGAGCTGATGGAGCGCGCTGCCTGGGAGATTGAGTGCGAGGCCACCAATCAGGAGTTCATGGCAAGGTTGTCCAAGAGTTCGGAAGAGGAGAAGAAGGAGGACAGGAAGGAGCATGGAGGGAGGAGAAGGGAGGAAGTGAAGAGCCAGGGACACCAAGGACCCCCCGCAGGGTCAGAACAAGGTTGGAGGTCTCAACCGCCAGCCGCCCGACCAGCCTGGAGGCCTCCTGGGGGACCCTCTCAGGGCCAGGGAAGAGGCCACTTCCAGGGAGGAGGAAACTACCAAGGGAAGCAGGGACGGTATAACCCAGCGGGATGGCAGCATGACGCAAGGCCGCTGCAGGCCCAACCCCTGCAGGCCATGGCGATCGGGAGGAAGAAGGGATGGAAGAAGAGAAACTGCTTGGGGAATGGAGCGGGTGAGTTGGCACTACTGTATTGTGACTTCCACCAGCAGGAAGGTCACGTGACTGCGGCCTGCCCAGAGTTCCTCGAGATGAGAGGAGGAGGAGGAGTAGCCCAGGCAGGGGGAAAGCAGCTCTGCTTGGAGGGTCCAAACGGAAGAGGAGAAGGGAAGAAGAAGGAGGAGGAGGATCCGTGCGAGGAAAGGACTGACCTAGGGGCCTTGGGTGGGATCGGTGTGATCCACGGAGGAGCAGGCATCGAGGCCACCCGGAAGGGGAGCCTCCATACCATCTACCGTCGGAGCATCGCTTTGACCTCCCGATCCCCACCCCCTGGCGAGAAGATCACCTTCTCGGCCCTGGACATGCCGACCCACGAGGATCCCTTCTGCGACGCACTCGTCATCAAGGCCGCAATCGAAAACTTCACAGTCTCCCGAATCCTGGTCGACAATGGGAGCTCGGTGAACGTGGTGTTCAAAAAGGCCTTCGACAAGATGAAGGTCGAAGCGAAGCGGGTGTTGGCGTCATATGGGCCGCACTTCGGGTTCTCCGGAGAAAGGAAGGAGGTGGAGGGAGGAGTTGAACTTCTCATCACCTTAGGGGGAACGTCCAAAAATTGTCGGTTCGTCATCGTGGATGCGCCAAGTAGTTACAACGCCATTTTCGGGCGTCCCCTTATCAGCGCGTACCAGTGTGTGCCATCCTCATACCATCAGTGTTTGAAATACAACACTGGAGGAGTGCATGTCAAGGTCCGGGGAGATCCCAGGGAGGCGCGCCAGTGCTACGTCACAGCAGTCAACACAGTCGAGTGGGCAAGGAAGGCGGAGGAAATGGAGGAGATGATGAAGGAGAGGGCCAGGGAGAATGTGGCCGAGTAAGCGCAGGGAGGCGCAATGTAACAAACTTGTATCCTCTAGATTATGAATGAAAATGGTTCCCTTTTTTCAGGTAACACCTACGGTAAAATCTCCAACTAGAGAACATTCTCCGGGCTCAGTCATGCCGGCAGATGGGAGACTTATTGGGTCGACTGGTTGGTAAAATCCCCAACTAGAGACCATTCTCCGGTCTCAGTCATGCCGGCAGATGGGAGACTCATTGGGTCGACTGATTGGTAAAATCCCCAACTAGAGACCATTATCCGAGCTCAGTCATGTCGGCAGATGGGAGACTCATTGGGTCGACTGATTGGTAAAATCTCCAACTAGAGACCATTCTCCAAGCTCAGTCATGCCAGCAGATGGGAGACTCATTGGGTCGACTGATTGGTAAAATCCTCAACTAGAGACCATTATTCGGGTTCAGTCATGCCGACAGATGGGAGACTCATTGGGTCGACTGATTGGTGGAATCCCTGACTAGAGACCATTCTCCGGGCTCAGTCATGCCGGCGGATGGGAGACTCATCGGGTCGACTCGCTGCCTAGATAAGTGACTTGGAGAGATGATGGACACCTCCAGCTCCGGGTAAGCGAGGCCCCTAGGACGTGGATGGACCTCCTACCCCCAGTTGGTTTGAAAAGTGTTGAGTTTCTCCGCCCCCGGGTAAGCTAGGCCCCTAGACGTGGACGGGTACTCCGCCCCCAATTGGATTGGGAAGGTATGGGGTTCCTCCGCCTCCAGGCAAGCTAAGCTCCTAGGGCATGGACGGGTACTCCACCCCAAGTGGTTGGGAAGGGTGTTGTATTCATCTGTGTTGGGTATTGTATCCACAATAACCTTGATTTGTAGGAAGTCATCCTTGAACCAAGATTGAATTGCTTGTGTATTTGATATGCTTTTGTAGTATTGGTCTTGCAGGTTCACATTGCTAAGTGTAGACCAATGTCAGGTCACAATGGGTCAATAAGCACAGTTTCATACAATGTAATTCTTCATTGTGTGGGACATGATGTTGACTCATGTGTGATCTCTCTATTGGGATACACTTCATTTTCAAGACAATTGAAGCTCATGGTTTGGAGGTGCAGCTGGTGTCCAAGTGTGGAAGAAAGAAAATTTTCCTGAAAGTTTTCCTAAGTCAATTTTTCGAGAAGTTAAGGTATTTCTCGAGAGATTCAATTGATTTCTCGAGAAGTCTTTATGAGCTCTCCAGAAATCCTAGTGTTTCTCGAGAAGTCTTTCTCAGCGGTTCTATCCCTTCTGAAGTATTTTTCGAAGTTTATTTCTCGTGAAGTCAAGAGTGCTCGAGAAGTCTTTCAATCCTTCGAAAAGTTTTTCTTTATCATTTCTCGAGAAGTCCATCATTTCTCGAGAAGTCTATTCCAAGCCTCTGAAATTTTCTTCCATGATTTTTCTCGAAATCAAGTTGCTATCTCTCGAGAAGTTATACATTTCTCGAGAAGTTTGATTCTCATTATTCTCGTGATTTTAATCTATTTGACGTTACATCTTTTCCGTCTATTTGACGTGACGACTTTCTTCATTTCGGTTAAGGTTAATCCTTTCCTAATTCTTATCATTAAGCCTTTGTCTATATAAGGCTCTCTCTTAGGATTAATCTTAATAAGTATTATTATTGATGAATCATTAATCTCTTTCGTAACCTAATCTCTCCAGCCAATTGTTGGAGATCAATCTGAAGTTCTGATTTATCGTCTCCAGTGGAAGAAAAGTTTCGATCGATCCTCGCTCCATCATCTACTGTATTTGTTGGATCGAATTGAATCATAGAAGATCAGATCTGTGTCATTTTCAAGTCTTCCTCATCGACATCACATCAAAGCCATTCAAGTCTCAAGAAGGAAGAAGATCTCTAAGGAGTTTTCAGATATGTTCGTGAATTGACAAGTGTTATATCATTCTTTAATTTCATTTGATTGTAGGAGAGGTTTTCTCTGATTTGTAGGAGAGGTGTTCTCCGAGTTGTAAGAGAGGTTCTCTCTGAGATTGTAGGAGATTTGTCTCCGAGTTGTAGGAGTGTTGACTCCGAGATTGTAGGATCATTCTTGATCCGAGTTATAGTGAAGTAGTCAAGTCTAGCTGTGGTGCTAGATTGGCGAGGCCGGCAAGTGGAGTACCCAAGAACGGGGAACCACTATAAATCTCTTGCGTCGTCTGTGATTGTGATTTGCTTTCTGTGCATTCTTTTTATCAAGATTTTTTATTCCGCAAAAGACGCAGCTATCACCTATTCACCCCCTCTAGGTGATTTAGGTTGGCAACTAGATATTACAATTGGTATCAGAGGTAGGTTGTTCGTTGCTAGGTTAACACCTTGAACAGGATCCATACATTCTAGTTGCTAGCAAATCATGGAAAGAAGCAAGGAATCTTCCTCGTTGAAATTGCCAATATGCACAAAGGCTAATTTCCCTATGTGGAAAGAAAGAGTCAAATTTTACATGGAGCCGCAGACCCAAGAATTTTCCAAGTCGTGGAAGAAGGCCCTCATGTGCCAATGACTACCTCAACAATTGACCATACCGTTCAAGTTCCAAAGAAAATGATGGATTTAACAAAGGATGAAATCCCTCTCGTTGCCCTTGATAAAAAGGCGAAGAATATAATTGCTAGTGCGGTGGACGACTCCATGTTACAAAATCTAATCCACTGCAAGTCAGCCGAGAGAAAAACAGCGACAGAGAGGAAGAAGGAGTCGTCTTCTGCCATTGTCGGAGCTTCGGAGCTCCGATTCGCGAGCCGTTTTCAGATCCGGAAAGTGTAGGCCGTTGCGAAACTTTCCATCCGATTAGAATCTTGGATTCTCATGGTGAACAAGAAAACGACAAGGGTAACGATCTTCTACTTGGACAAGTGAAGTCCTCCTTTTTATGGCATGTTTGCATGGAAAATCCCCCACCGATTGGTGGAGAAAAGGGAGTTTTCCAGCGGGTTGATCATTTTGATCCCCTTTGGTTACTTGCATTAGCATCTGGAATCGTAGTACGGATATAGGCATTGTGTGTGAAACCCATCCAGACAGGTTGGTCTGGATTGGTGATGGCTATAGTTATTAATTATGCCGGAGAAAACTCCGTGTTTTGTTTGCACTATTTTTGGGTTCTGTGTACAGTAGAGTACTGCAGGGAGTCCTGGAGGTAACCTCCAGGAAATACCCGAAGTTGTGGGTGGATTTGGAGGTCTGCCACTACCGCCCGGCGCTAGGGCTAGCGCCGGCGGTAGCTCCCAGGGAACTGGTTGTGGAGGTGTGAAACCTTCTTTCGTTATTCGGGCTGAGGTGAAGCTGTACCCGCGTCGCGACGATTGATTCCGACTATTTGAGCACGGGCAAAGCTGAACCGAACCCACTCCCATACCGAATCGGTGAAGAGGTAGCTCCTCGGTGCACCATATGATTTTGGGATTGGTCCGTAAGGAAAGTTAGTCTTGTCGGTCAAAGCTCATGCGAACTCTTTGTTTAAGGAGTTAGTTGGTGTAGCTCGGAGAGTACACCTTGAGAGTGTCTTGAGAGCACGAAATGTGTGGTCGTGCGTGCCCACGTTGGTGTTGATTGCTTGTACATGTGGTGTTTGAATGTACCTTGACAATCTATGCCTATACTGTATGCCTGCAGGGAAGGAGTACCACCACCCCGGCTTTAGGGGTGGGGTCGTTATAATTTTGGTCAGCTTTAGCTGACCGGTTACCTGTTTGCCACGTTTTGGTGGATCGTTGTTGCAGGTGCAGGTGAGCCAAGCGGGAAATAGCGGGCGGTGGCCCTTTTGGTGTGTTGGCCCTCGAAGGCCAGCCTCTTTTCTGCTTTTCATGTATTGTCGGCCTGCGTGCCGAAGTATGTTTATGGAGTTGTACTTTTTGGAATGTAAGGCCTTAAGGCCGTAACTCTACTTATTTCATTCCTGGGATGGTGGAAAATTCTAAATGATGTTTAAATCAAATGCTTCTGCTTACGCTTTATATGCTCTCGTGTAGTTGTTGTTCTTTTCTGATTATCACCATTTAATGCCTAGCTAGTGTTTATACTATGGCGTGGGGTCCCGACCGAACCTACTGTTATATTATTTGTACTGACAGGGTGTTACATGTCAGATGCCTTCAAATGCAGGCTCTTCGTCGTCACGTTCAGAGGAAAGGCAAGGGACTGGTTCCACCAGCTCCCGGGAGGAACCATCTACAGCTTCGAGGACCTGCGTCGGATTTTCCTACTAAGGTTCTCCACTTTGAAGAAGAGAAGAAAAGGGGCGGAAGCGTTGTTCCTGATTCGGCAGAGGCCGGGGGAGACGTTGGGAAGTTATGTGGACAGGTTCCAAGAGGAAGTCCTCCAAGTCGTCGAGGTGCCCGGGCACACCCTGCAGTTGGCATTCACCCTAGGGCTGCAGCAAGGACTATTCAGAATGAGTCTGACTCGGGACCCCCCGTGTCTTTCGAAGAGATGATGGAGCGCGCTGCCCGGGAGATTGAGTGCGAGGCCACCAATCAGGAGTTCATGGCAAGGTTGTCCAAGAGTTCGGAAGAGGAGAAGAAGGAGGACAGGAAGGAGCATGGAGGGAGGAGAAGGGAGGAAGTGAAGAGCCAGGGACACCAAGGACCCCCCGCAGGGTCAGAGCAAGGTTGGAGGTCTCAACCGCCAGCCGCCCGACCAGCCTGGAGGCCTCCTGGGGGACCCTCTCAGGGCCAGGGAAAAGGCCACTTCCAGGGAGGAGGAAACTACCAAGGGAAGCAGGGACGGTATAACCCAGCGGGATGGCAGCATGACGCAAGGCCGCTGCAGGCCCAACCCCTGCAGGCCATGGCGATCGGGAGGAAGAAGGGATGGAAGAAGAGAAACTGCTTGGGGAATGGAGCGGGTGAGTTGGCACTACTGTATTGTGACTTCCACCAGCAGGAAGGTCACGTGACTGCGGCCTGCCCAGAGTTCCTCGAGATAAGAGGAGGAGGAGGAGTAGCCCAGGCAGGGGGAAAGCAGCTCTGCTTGGAGGGTCCAAACGGAAGAGGAGAAGGGAAGAAGAAGGAGGAGGAGGATCCGTGCGAGGAAAGGACTGACCTAGGGGCTTGGGTGGGATCGGTGTGATCCACGGAGGAGCAGGCATCGAGGCCACCCGGAAGGGGAGCCTCCATACCATCTACCGTCGGAGCATCGCTTTGACCTCCCGATCCCCACCCCCTGGCGAGAAGATCACCTTCTCGGCCCTGGACATGCCGACCCACGAGGATCCCTTCTGCGACGCACTCGTCATCAAGGCCGCAATCGAAAACTTCACAGTCTCCCGAATCCTGGTCGACAATGGGAGCTTGGTGAACGTGGTGTTCAAAAAGGCCTTCGACAAGATGAAGGTCGAAGCGAAGCGGGTGTTGGCGTCATATGGGCCGCACTTCGGGTTCTCCGGAGAAAGGAAGGAGGTGGAGGGAGGAGTTGAACTTCTCATCACCTTGGGGGGAACGTCCAAAAATTGTCGGTTCGTCATCGTGGATGCGCCAAGTAGTTACAACGCCATTTTCGGGCGTCCCCTTATCAGAGCGTACCAGTATGTGCCATCCTCATACCATCAGTGTTTGAAATACAACACTGGAGGAGTGCATGTCAAGGTTCGGGGAGATCCCAGGGAGGCGCGCCAGTGCTACGTCACAGCAGTCAACACAGTCGAGTGGGCAAGGAAGGCGGAGGAAATGGAGGAGATGATGAAGGAGAGGGCCAGGGAGAATGTGGCCGAGTAAGCGCAGGGAGGCGCAATGTAACAAACTTGTATCCTCTAGATTATGAATGAAAATGGTTCCCTTTTTTCAGGTAACACCTACGGTAAAATCTCCAACTATAGAACATTCTCCGGGCTCAGTCATGCCGGCAGATGGGAGACTTATTGGGTCGACTGGTTGGTAAAATCCCCAACTAGAGACCATTCTCCGGTCTCAGTCATGCCGGCAGATGGGAGACTCATTGGGTCGACTGATTGGTAAAATCCCCAACTAGAGACCATTATCCGAGCTCAGTCATGCCGGCAGATGGGAGACTCATTGGGTCGACTGATTGGTAAAATCTCCAACTAGAGACCATTCTCCAAGCTCAGTCATGCCAGCAGATGGGAGACTCATTGGGTCGACTGATTGGTAAAATCCCCAACTAGAGACCATTATTCGGGTTCAGTCATGCCGACAGATGGGAGACTCATTGGGTCGACTGATTGGTGGAATCCCTGACTAGAGACCATTCTCCGGGCTCAGTCATGCCGGCGGATGGGAGACTCATCGGGTCGACTCGCTGCCTAGATAAGTGACTTGGAGAGATGATGGACACCTCCAGCTCCGGGTAAGCGAGGCCCCTAGGACGTGGATGGACCTCCTACCCCCAGTTGGTTTGAAAAGTGTTGAGTTTCTCCGCCCCCGGGTAAGCTAGGCCCCTAGACGTGGACGGGTACTCCGCCCCCAATTGGATTGGGAAGGTATGGGGTTCCTCCGCCTCCAGGAAAGCTAAGCTCCTAGGGCATGGACGGGTACTCCACCCCAAGTGGTTGGGAAGGGTGTTGTATTCATCTGTGTTGGGTATTGTATCCACAATAACCTTGATTTGTAGGAAGTCATCCTTGAACCAAGATTGAATTGCTTGTGTATTTGATATGCTTTTGTAGTATTGGTCTTGCAGGTTCACATTGCTAAGTGTAGACCAATGTCAGGTCACAATGGGTCAATAAGCACAGTTTCATACAATGTAATTCTTCATTGTGTGGGACATGATGTTGACTCATGTGTGATCTCTCTATTGGGATACACTTCATTTTCAAGACAATTGAAGCTCATGGTTTGGAGGTGCAGCTGGTGTCCAAGTGTGGAAGAAAGAAAATTTTCCTGAAAGTTTTCCTAAGTCAATTTTTCGAGAAGTTAAGGTATTTCTCGAGAGATTCAATTGATTTCTCGAGAAGTCTTTATGAGCTCTCCAGAAATCCTAGTGTTTCTCGAGAAGTCTTTCTCAGCGGTTCTATCCCTTCTGAAGTATTTTTCGAAGTTTATTTCTCGTGAAGTCAAGAGTGCTCGAGAAGTCTTTCAATCCTTCGAAAAGTTTTTCTTTATCATTTCTCGAGAAGTCCATCATTTCTCGAGAAGTCTATTCCAAGCCTCTGAAATTTTCTTCCATGATTTTTCTCGAAATCAAGTTGCTATCTCTCGAGAAGTTATACATTTCTCGAGAAGTTTGATTCTCATTATTCTCGTGATTTTAATCTATTTGACGTTACATCTTTTCCGTCTATTTGACGTGACGACTTTCTTCATTTCGGTTAAGGTTAATCCTTTCCTAATTCTTATCATTAAGCCTTTGTCTATATAAGGCTCTCTCTTAGGATTAATCTTAATAAGTATTATTATTGATGAATCATTAATCTCTTTCGTAACCTAATCTCTCCAGCCAATTGTTGGAGATCAATCTGAAGTTCTGATTTATCGTCTCCAGTGGAAGAAAAGTTTCGATCGATCCTCGCTCCATCATCTACTGTATTTGTTGGATCGAATCGAATCATAGAAGATCAGATATGTGTCATTTTCAAGTCTTCCTCATCGACATCACATCAAAGCCATTCAAGTCTCAAGAAGGAAGAAGATCTCTAAGGAGTTTTCAGATATGTTCGTGAATTGATAAGTGTTATATCATTCTTTAATTTCATTTGATTGTAGGAGAGGTTTTCTCCGATTTGTAGGAGAGGTGTTCTCCGAGTTGTAAGAGAGGTTCTCTCTGAGATTGTAGGAGATTTGTCTCCGAGTTGTAGGAGTGTTGACTCCGAGATTGTAGGATCATTCTTGATCCGAGTTATAGTGAAGTAGTCAAGTCTAGCTGTGGTGCTAGATTGGCGAGGCCGGCAAGTGGAGTACCCAAGAACGGGGAACCACTATAAATCTCTTGCGTCGTCTATGATTGTGATTTGCTTTTTGTGCATTCTTTTTATCAAGATTTTTTATTCCGCAAAAGACGCAGCTATCACCTATTCACCCCCGCTAGGTGATTTAGGTTGGCAACTAGATATTACAATTGGTATCAGAGGTAGGTTGTTCGTTGCTAGGTTAACACCTTGAACAGGATCCATACATTCTAGTTGCTAGCAAATCATGGAAAGAAGCAAGGAATCTTCCTCGTTGAAATTGCCAATATGCACAAAGGCTAATTTCCCTATGTGGAAAGAAAGAGTCAAATTTTACATGGAGCCGCAGACCCAAGAATTTTCCAAGTCGTGGAAGAAGGCCCTCATGTGCCAATGACTACCTCAACAATTGACCATACCATTCAAGTTCCAAAGAAAATGATCCGAAAGTTATTTTTGGCGGATCTGACAGAGGAATAACAAAAGGCTACGGTATGATTACTAACAGTAATGTATCCTTTTCAGATGTAGCTTATGTGGAAGGATTAGAACATAATCTGATAAGTATAAGTCAACTTTGTGATAAAGGATACATAGTTGATTTTCGTAAAGATAAGTGTTTGATAAAGTCGGCTGAAAATCTAGAAATGATTTTATCAGGCACTCGTTGTAGAAATATATTTTGTTTAAATTTTCTTTGTTTATCCTCTTCTACACCAGTGTGTCTTTTAGCAAAAGATAGTGCATCTCTTGCTGACCAATGACACAAGAGATTAGCACATATTAATTTCAAAACTATAAATAAATTATTTTCACAAAACTTAGTGTGTGATGCGCCAAATATTAAGTGCATTAAAGATAGACCTTGTCATGCTTGTGTAAAAGGCAAGCAAATAAGAGCTACCTTTAAGAGCATAATTGGCAAAGATTCAACTAGGTGTTTATATCTACTTCATATGGACTTGTTTGGTCCTATGCAAATTAGAAGTTTAGGAGGTAAGTCTTACACATTGGTTATTGTAAATGACTACTCACATTTTGCATGGGTATTCTTTCTAAAACACAAGTCAGATACCTTTGATATTTTCACTAAGTTTGTCAAGCAAATCCAGAATGAATTTGAATGTTCGGTGGTCAAAATCAGAAGTGACCATGGAACAGAATTTGAATCTGGAGCCATGACAGATTTCTGTGAAAGCCTTGGTATCTTTCATGAGTTTTCCTCTCCTCGAACTCCACAACAAAATGGGGTAGCTGAGAGAAGGAATAGAACACTCATTGAGGCTTACAGAACAATGTTAAGCGACACTTCAATACCCGAATACCTTTGGGCTGAAGCCGTCAACACTGCTTGCCACGTGCAAAACTGAGCACTCATAAATAAGAACCATGAAAAGACTCCTTATGAACTACTAAAAGGTAAGAGACCAACCATCTCTTATTTTAGAATCTTTGGTAGTAAATGCTTTGTACTTAATAATGGAAAGCATTACAAAACCAAGTTTAGTGAAAAGAGCTTTGAAGGTATTTTCGTAGGCTATAGTTTAGTGAAAACTCATGTGATAGAAGAATCCATTAATGTTGTATTTGATGAGACGAGTATGCTACATAGCAGCTCCTCTAGTGTTTCTGTTGAAGATGCAGGTTCAAGGCTGCAAGACTTATGCTTGGAGAAGCCAGTTGAAGAAGATGCTTAAACTTTTGTCAAGATCCCTCCCCCAACCTCAACTGAAGAGGGAGATCATCTTGATGAAGAGCCAATCCAAGTGGAGGAAGACACTCCAGTTGTAGAAGAAGCTCCTAGTGCTCCAAATAATACGAGGAATCTTGAATTCAGACATCTGAGGGACCATCCTATTGATCAGATCATAGGAGACCCTCATGGAGGCATAAGAACCAGAAGAGGTACTACTAACAAAAATATGTATTTGAGTTTTCTTTCACAGGTTGAACCGAAGAAGTTTCAAGAAGCAAATGAAGACCCCCATTGGATAATTGCAATGGAAGAAGAGTTGAATCAATTCAAGCGTTGCAAAGTGTGGACTCTAGTTCCAAAACCCAAGGATAAAAATACCATTGGAACAAAGTGGGTCTACAGAAACAAGTTGGATGAGAAGGAACAATCATAAAGAACAAAGCCAGACTTGTAGCAAAAGGTTACAGACAGGAAGAAGGGATTGACTTCGATCAAACTTATGCTCCAGTAGCAAGACTCGAAGCGATCAGGCTGTTTTTATCCTATGCTGCATTCAAAGGATTCACCATATACCAAATGGACGTCAAGTCAGCTTTTTTGAATGGTAATATAAAAGAAGAAGAATACGTTGAACAACCTCCAGGTTTTGTAGGTTCTGAACATCCTGATTATGTTTATTTACTGCGAAAAGCTTTGTATGGTTTGAAACAAGCTCCTCGAGCTTGGTATGAGATGATGTCTAACTTTCTTCTTGAGAACAAGTTCACAAGAGGAAAGATAGATAAGACATTATTTCTTAGGGAAGTAAAAGGCAAGATTTTGCTAGTGCAAATCTATGTCGATGACATTATTTTTGGCTCCACGAACGACAACCTTTGCAAGAAGTTCATAAAACTTATGCAAGGGAAGTTTGAAATGAGCAGTATGGGTGAGCTGAAATATTTCTTAGGACTTCAAGTGAAACAATCTGAAGATGGAATTTTCATCTCACAGACGAAGTTCACCAAGGAGTTGGTTAAGAAATTTGGAATGGAGAGTGCAACCTCTATGAGGACTCCAATGAGCTCAGCTATGTCTCTGGACAAGGATGAGAAAGGGAAACCTTTCGATGAAACCAAGTACAGAAGCATAATTGGCTCTCTGCTCTACCTTACTGTTAGTAGGCCTGATATAATGTTCTCTACTTGTGTATGTGCTAGATATCAGGTGAACTCTAAGGAATCTCATTATACTGCTGCAAAGCGAATTTTGAGATATCTTAAAGGTACACCAAATCTTGGTTTATGGTACCCAAGAAGTAATGATAGCGAACTAATAGGTTTCTCAGATGCAGATTTTGCAGGTAGCAGAGACGACAGGAAAAGCACTTCCGGAACATGCCAATTTCTCGGAAGAAGACTTATATCCTGGAGAAGCAAGAAGTAGAATTGTGTTGCAATTTCAACCGCCGAGTCAGAATATATTTCTGCAGGCAGTTGTTGCGCACAACTTCTTTGGATAAAGAATCAGCTTGAAGATTACAACTTGAAATTTAAAGAAATTCCAATGTTTTGCGACTCCACCAGTGCTATAGCAATTGCAAATAATCCAGTCTCGTACAGCCGGACAAAGCATATTGAGTTGAGATACCATTTCATCCGGGAGCATGTGGAGAATGAGGACATCAATCTATGCTGTCCCTACGGATAAGCAAGTTGTGGATATTTTCACGAAGCCGCTGGATGAGACCAAGTTCTCTTTCTTCAAGACAGAACTTGGAATGCTCAACATGGAGTAATTCAAGCCTAGAAGAAGTCAAGAAAATAGATAGATCGTCAAATGTTCTAATTCTAAGGGAAGCAGAGGTCTATCATTTCGGAAGAAGAAAAATCTATGTCTTCATTGGATTTCTCGAGAAATGGAGTTAAATTCTCGAGAAATGCTATGTCTCTGGTGAAAATGGATGAAGACAGGATTTTAGCCCTTTTCGAGAAATGATAATTTACTTCTCACAAAATGGGATTGCACTTCTCGAGAAATGGGTTATCCCTCGAGAAATGAGCTTGCGAAGATAGATCGGCAGAATTTTTGGATTTCTCGAGAAATCAGACAACTTCTCAAGAAATAGATCTTATTTTTCGGAATTCTATTTTTCTATTCCGAGAATACGAAAGGTCAGGTACGCGTGTTTATTTTCTTATATATTAAATAAAATTCATTTAAAATTGTTACATCAAATCAAACTATAAATAGACAACCGAAATGAATTAATGTTCACGCGAGATCATCTTCCGTTCTTCTCGAAATGCCGCCGACTGTTCATCTTCCCTTCTCGCGACATCTGATTTTTGGTTCGTCCCTAGACGCGATTTCTCTCTTTCAGCTCTCATTCTTCAATCTCCTCTCGATCATTGGCGCCTCCTTCAAAGCCTAAGATCGGTGTGGGTGGTGAGCTAGTGCGTGCAGGCCTCAGTTCGATCTCAGATGGGTTTATGAATCTGTTCTATCTTCTAGATGCAGCAGGTTTGACCTTTGTTCTTGAGCATCCCTGTCGGATTTTATTCAAAGAAGTAGAGGAATTCGTTATCAACATCAAGGTTCACAAGGATGGGAAAGGATGAAATCTACAGTGGGAAATTTCAAGGTCAAGATCAACCCTAAGTCTCTATCCAAATATCTGAGACTGCCAGTGGTAGAATCTGAGGACATCCTAGAAGATGTTGATTGGGTTAAGGTAGTAATTTTCTGTGGAATAGATAAAGCAGCTACAACAGTTAGAAGGCAGAAAATGAATGATGAAGGAAAGTTGTTGGTAGACATCATTTCCAAAGTGTTGCTGTGTAAAATAGGTAGCTTGGGTTATGTCTCAGCAGATGTCTTCTGCTTGATGACAACAGTGATCTATGGGAAGAAGTGTAACTGGGCAAATCTTCTTTTCTCCAAGATTAAAGACAACATTCTGGCTCCAAATTTTGCAAGAATACTGTCACTGTATCTAAATCAGCTCAACCAAGAGGTTTTTGACATGTCCAAAGGAGCAATCCTTCACCATCTGAAGAAGATAGATTTCTCCACAATACAGAGGCGGGACATTAGGATTACAAAGCCAACTTCAGGTGCAAGTTCCAAGGGGGAGCCACTTCCTTCTGTTTCTTCTGAACCTCAGAATGTGAATCAAGCTCCAGCTCCCTCTGCTACTCCTCCTCCAGTTGTCACTTCAACCCCAGCTCAACCACCAGCTCAGCAACAAATTCCAGATCCACCTCAATCATCAATTCCACAAGACACCATTCTATCTGCAGAGCCAGTTCTTCCTCCACTCTCAGCTCAGGTTCCATCTGATACAGTTATTTCTGCTAATCCAGTTATTCCAAATGTACAAGATGATCAAGACACTCATATGGAAGACACTCCTCTTTTATATGATGATGTAGTTAAATCACCACTTCCTCCTCCAGATGCTGATGTAGAAAAATTTGATTCCACTATTGCAGAAGTTGTAATGATATTCAACAGGATGTTGTTGATGAGCACAGTCCTAGTGGCCGCATGGCAAGGTCTGGTGCTGATTTTGATTTCTTCAATAATGCAGATGATGATTCAGTCCAAGGCTTATCTCCTCCCCCAGTACATGTTGAGGGGGAGCAAGAGTCTTGTTTGGAGTCCAACAAGAATGCTCAAGGAGAGCAAGTTGGTGGAGAAGGTGAGAAGGTCAAAATTTCTTCTCCTAAAGTTATAAGTTCTGTGATTCTTGAAGAACTTCCAAAGGATTTTCAGCCTGCTTCTATCCCTCCTCCATTGTTTGAAGAAAATTCTTTGATAGGTAAGATAGAGATGTTGCTTAAAAAGCAAATTGATAAATTTGATTATTCTTTTACAGAAATTCATGCTAGAATAACGGATGTTGAAAGAGAAATGAATAGAAAGCTAGTTGAATCCAAAGCAAGTACTGATCAACTCAAGGAAGTTGTTATTCAGGGTGGAAAAGCAATAGATCACACCATTCAGGGTGTAGGAAGAGTTCTGGATGAAGTTTTACAAGTCAGAAAAACACAGGAATCCATGACTTCCAAGGCTGAAGAGAATAATTTTTAAGGTTATTGATGAGGTAGGATTGTTTAAAGAATCTGTTATCCAAACCCTTACTGTATAAGTCAAAAAGGGGGAGGACAAGATGACAGAATTTTTAGATCATTCTTTATCTGAATTTCAAAGGAATTTGGGAAATCAGTTAGAGCAGTTATCTTATGGTGTTCAAAGGCAGATTGCAGATATCAATGATTACATGAAAAGAGATTAGTTCTTAATATTATTAAAAGCTCTTGATTAATTTTACTTTCAAAGTAAATGATATATATATATAAGTGTTTGCTGATTAATAAACACAAACAGTAAGTAAGCATAAAATATACAGCACACAAATAAGATATAAAAACATAAACAAACAAGGCACATCCAGATGACACAAGATATATAGTTGTTGAAACCAATAAATGGTCTCGGTGGAGTTCGGGGCCCCCAACGGGTTGGGGGGCGACTGACACTTACTAATCTCGCGAGAGAGCAGACCGAAGCCTCGGAATTGGACACTGATCCTCAGGCTTAGCTAGGAGGACCCACCACACACCCGGAAGATCTTTAGAGCGCTTCCCCTCCCAAGCCAAAAGCTGAAGCCCGGGCACCTTGGAGAGCTCAAAGGGAGGCTAACCAAGGAAGGCCTGAGGAGAGAGAAGCTCCAAAAGGAAGAACCGTCTCTCCAAAGGTGCCCTTTAGATCTTATTTATAGATTTTCTAATCTGGCCTGCAAATAGCAGGATTCCGCCTCTCGATTTTACTGCACGCACCCCAAACTTGGTCTGCTGATAGCCCATCTCCGCTGTTCGGAGGGGCTATTGGCAGGCCACGAGGGTAAAAAGGATAATTTCTCTCAGGGGCCTAGGGGCAAAGGGCCTGCGAGGACAGTACTCGCGAGAGCTCTCGCTCACCTCCTCGCGTATCTCGCTCGCCAGCCAGCGAGTTCCCCTTTTGGAGGATACATGCCGGGGTCCGACCTCGCAAACCTCCATGTCGCCGAGTATAGGTCATCTCGCGGGTGCTCGGCGAGTACTCATCTCGCCCTCCTACCAGCATGCCGTCGGCGAGCACCCGTCTCGCCTGCCCCTTTTTGAGGGAACCTTGACCGTTTGGCCTTTTCTCATCTTTCTCCCGTCCTGGAGAATATCGGGGTTGTACACAATCCCCGCTCTTCGCGAGGCTACCTAGGCTCGCGAAGAAACATCCAACCCCCAGTATTTGCCAGCCTTGTGGTGAGCTGTCATGAATCTTTAGCGGGGCCCACCGGAGGGCTATATATATGTCTCGTCCTTCCACAGCGGCGCGCGCCGCTATTTTACTCTCTCTTTCTCTCCCTTTACTGTAGCAGTTGCTGATGTCACTGTCCAAAGATTTCGAGGATTGGCTAAAGGCCAACAAGGCCAGCGGGATGACTTCCATGGCAAAAGTCCCCGCTTGGATGAAGCGCCCCCCCCCCCCCCCCCCCCCCCCTCGGGTGCCAAAAACCAAAAAGGCGAAGGCGGTCTGCCGAGCCGGGGATGAGTCTGCCATATTGGAGTCTTCCCCCGTCAATCAGCCCGGCAAAAAGGTATGAAATATCTACAGTTGGGTCAGTGAAAATAATTTTACTGAGTCTCGCCCGCCGGCAGGATAACGACGCTCACCAGGGTGGCGACGAGCACAGAGGCGAATCCCCACATGTTTCCCCAACGAACACAGTACTCGCTGCCGAGAAGGCTACCGGTACGCGACCTCCCTCGCTAGCTTACCTGCATGTTGTCGACCACTTACCTTCCTTTTTCCCCTTCGCAGGTTCGCCCGTGAAGACAACGACCCGCCAGGGCTCGCGACCCGTGTCCCCCGTCATCCCCGACACCACCCTAAAAATGTCGGGCTTCAATCTTCTGGCGAGCGATGACTCTGGGGGCTCGCGACCCCCAAAGATTCCTCCTGTCAACGACAAAGCCTATCGTCCAGGCACTGTAAGTCATTATTGCCTCCCTACGGCCATGTCTTCGAGGGTCGGCCAGATCCTTCTCGCCTTCCTCCAAGTAAGGTCTTATTCCTTTGCGACGTTTGCCATCTTCCTCCTTTTGATGCTAAACTTTCTTATGGTCCCTCGCAGGGACCTCTGAATCTCCTCACACTGATTTCGACTACGGGGATGAAGAGATGTCCCCCCTCCCGGAGCAGTTGGAGGACTTCCTAGGAGATCCGCGAGACCCCGAGGCGATGAAGCAGAGAACCGCTGAGCTGTTTCAGAAACAACAGTGAATGCTGCTGGACCTCAATCTTCAAGCGATGCGGGATAGCGAGGCTGCCGAGGCCAGCAATGCTGCTCTGAGAGACGAGTGCGCGAGACTCCGAGCCGCGATACCCCGAGATCATGCTGAGGGGGCTTCCTCGCCAGAGGTGTACATCGCGCAGATGAGAGACTACGCCTTCTTGACGGATAGGGCAGGTCGCTCCGCGCTCAAATATTACAATCCGAGAATGCCACCGAGGTCCGGACCGCGAGGGGGTGGCAGGTGGAAATGGCTCCCACATTAGCCTCGCGATCTTGCTTTCTTTCAAAAACATTATATTATTATTTCTTAGGGCGGACAATTGCGTTCGCATACTTTGACTCGCTATGAATTCTCGCTAGTCGAGCGACGATTGACTTTATTTATTGATTCTCGCTCACTCCTTGCTTGGGAATGCTATTATCTCGTTGGATGCCTGATGCTCTGCCGAAAATTAGTTGGCACTAACCTTGCAGGTCATTCTCGCTCGCTAGCAATTTCGTGGAGTAACATTCACTCTCGCCAGTGATACTGATGTGACAACCTGACTACTCGCACCCCGCGGCGCTTGGACTTCTTCCCGCCTTTTTCATTTTTCTATAAATAGGGTCTCATAACTACGAGCCACCTACCGCATTTATCGCCAACCTTCTTCCTTACCTGCTCGGGAGCTCTCGCTTCTTTCCCCCTTCTCGCACTTTTGTCTACTCTGCAGGTCTCTCCTAAGATGGTTTCCGAAGCTGCCGAGGTGGAGGGTCGCCGAAAATGCGCCTGGGCTTTCGCAGACCACACCTTCTACCACCATAACCTGACCAAGGAGGAGTACCTCAAAGCAATCTCCGCCTTCGTCCCTGCCGGGTTCATTCTGCGCTGTCCTGGCGAAGACGACACGATCAACACTGCCTACCCCGACGAGCTAGCCCTCCCCACGGCCAACTTCGTGGTCGGCCTGCGGCTGCCTCTGTGGCCGGAGGTCCGCCAGGTACCTCCTTGCCTCAACTATTTTCTCTTTGCCGGTTAATCTCTCGCCCGCAGTTAACTAACCTCTCCCAGCCTTGCTCGACAGGTACTCAAGCATTATGGCGTGGTCCTCGGCCAGCTCACCCCCAACGCCGTCGCGGTCATCATCACCTTCGCCTGCTACATGCGCGAAGAGCGCATTGAATTCAGTTTGCCGGTGATCCGGAAGCTGTTCTCCTTCCGAGCCTACAAGGACGGCACCGCCTACTTCGTGGGGTCGGGTCTCAAGGTCGTCGAGACCGTGAACAAGGCCCACAACTGAGCCCAGAAGTTTCTCTTAGTGAAGGGGAACTTTGGCAACATTCCGTTCTCGTCGATCTAGTACGGCGAGACCACCTACAAGCCGCCGACCCTCGGCGGCCACGACGCCACCTTGTGCCAGTTCTTCAGCAAGAAGAACTTAGAGGTGGCCCATCTCCGCCGCAACGTCGACTCGCTGCCTCCAATTCCTCCTAGGGAAGGTAATAGGCCCGCTCGCTACTTTCCACTTTTGTGACCCTATCCAAAAATTAAACATCAAACCTTTCAGGGTTGCGAGATCTACCATTCAACCCCCCCCCCCCCCCCCCCCCCCCAACTTGAACAGCAGAAAACCTTCCTCCGCCTTCGATCTCGCGACCATGGGCGCCGAGGCCTGCCGCGAGACCATCACCCCTGCTCCGACGTCCTCTCGCAAGAGGCCTGAGGCCTCCAGCAGCCACGACCAACCTTCCAAATCTCCCTCGAAGAAGAAACAGAGGAAGAGTCAGGGCTCGCACACTTCCGAGAAAGGGAAGGGCCTTGCCGGGCCAGAGTTCAACAAGGTCGACCTCACCATCCTATCAGATGGGCCGGAGGCCGACGAGCAAAGCGAGGAGGTCATAAAGACCTCCGACCCGCCAATCCCTGTCAATCACTTTAACTTCGACCTGGGTCAGAGGCATCGCGACGACTCGGGTGAGCTTCTGCTGTGCTGGAGGCCGGAGGACAACAAGGCCGAGGTCTCCACCATCCTCCCCTCCTGGATGGAGAAGCCCACCATCAGCGGTCACGCCTTCTCCCTTTCCTTTGGCTTGTATGGTCGCGAGGATGCGGGATCATACAAGGACGAGACGCCTATGAGAGCGCGAGGTCGCAGATGCGCTCCCTCGAGCTCGCGCACATGACCGGGAGGCGGTGCCTACAGCTGGAGCGCCAGAACGTTGGGCTCGCCACTGCCTACCGGGGCGTTCTTGCCGAGAATACTCAGCTGAAGGACCAACTGCGGTCTTCTGAGGGCGGCGTGGTGAGTCTTCACGTCGCGCAACCACTGATTTCTTCGTCGAGTTCATCTCTCATTTCTTTCATCTGTGCAGGATGCTGAGACCGCCGAGAGGGCGGACGCTCGAATTCGGGACCTGGAGGGTGAGATTGCAGGGTTGAAGGCCCTAAACAAATATTTGGTTCGTGCGGTTGTTCCTCCCTCTCCTCATCGCCTGAGGGAAGATAAGCGAGCGCGAGACGAGGAGATCCGGCAGGAGGCCTCCGAATCGTCGCTATACATATTTCAGCTGATGCAAAAGTCCGGCATGTTAACGGCCGAGGCGGCCGCCATGAGTCTTGAGGACATCGTCCCCGAGCTCTTCATTCCTCTTCCGCCGGTCTAGGGCAGCGATGAGAACGAGGGGTCGGCGAGCGACCACGAAGATTGACCTTTTTGTTTTGGTTTTATTTTTGTAACCTATTTTGGGCTGGCGAGATCGCCGTATGATGTAAATGAACAAGGCATATCTTTATTATGTGGGCCACTGGCTCCATTGATTGTGCCCGCATTTTATTTTGTGATGTGTTCTTTTCTCGCCTTTATATCTTGTTCTCGCACATTTTCTAGAGTTCTCGCGACACTTATTCTCGCGAATGATACCTCTGGATAGCTTCTGTATAGGATAAGTACTTTCGCTTGGTGCCTTTATCCTCCATCTTTGGGCCGTAGATTTTCTAGGATCATCTCTCCATCTCGACCTCGCGAGGACCAATCCTCTTTTCCACATCACCTTTTACAAACGGTTCTCACGCGGGGCTTTCGCATCATTCAACAGGTATTTGCCTACCCTCACGGGTCGGTTCGCATTTTGCCGAGCACTAGCCACCGAGAATAGGAATATAAGGTTCTCGCCCCCTACTTATTTAGCGAGAATGCCCTGGTCGATACTAAGAATTTGCCAGCCAAAGACGTCATTCCAGTCATCACCAAGGACTTGTACATCTTGTCAGCCTCTCTACGAGATCAACCTGGCCCACCGGCTAGTCAGAGCCCGGCAGCGGGATCATCCGGGGCAATCCAGCACAAGGAACTTGCACATCTCGCCAGCCTCTCCGCGAGATCAACCTGACCCACCGGCTAGTGAGAGCCCGGCAGCGGGATCATCCGGGGAAATCCAGTACAAGGAACTTGCACATCTCGCCAGCCTCTCCGCAAGATCAACCTGACCCACCGGCTAGTGAGAGCCCGACAGCGGGATCATCCGGGGCAATCCAGCACCAGGAACTTGCACATCTCGCCAGCCTCTCCACGAGATCAACCTGACCCATCGGCTAGTGAGAGCCTGGCAGCGGGATCATCCGGGGCAATCCAGCACCAGGAACTTGCACATCTCGCCAGCCTCTCCGCGAGATCGACCTGACCCACCGGCTAGTGAGAGCCCGGCAGCGGATCATCCAGGGCAATCCAGCACAAGGAACTTGCACATCTCGCCAGCCTCTCCGCGAGATCATCCGGGGCAATCCAGTACAAATCAGATCTACTGAAAGAAGGAAAGAGATCTGGCGCATATTTAAATCTGTCATATAAATCGACGTGCGTCGATTACCATTCGACGTAAGCATCGAATTCATCCTGGCTGGACGTCGAGAGGATAATAAGGAAGGTGCGTCGACTAAGGTGCGTCGACTTCTCCATATGTGTCGACTAGAAATCAGAATAGCGTCGACAACACATACGTCGAAATCTTCCTAAAGTTACTTCGACTCAACCTGAAGGAAACGTCGACTACATTTCGACGTTGCGTCGAATACAATTCGACGCATATTTACTTGACCTTGTTTTTCTTTCTTAGAAATCATATTAACTTATTTCTAGGGGTTAAGAGAAATCATTTCCCCAACAAAAGTTAACTTGTCCAGTTCTCCTACTTAGCTAGTCTTGTCTATAATTTAGTTGCTCTTAGAAGCTTGGGGTGAATCCTGGACTTCCCGCGGGTTACCCGGTGAAGGTCTCGCAATGGTACTAGGGAATATGCTGGTCTAAAGCCCAAATTCCCTTTCCACGAAGTTTATTTTATTTTGTTACTACCCGTTCTTGTATGCCCGCTTGCTCTCCAATTGCTCTAAGGTCCTAGGGTGGATTACCATTTGACTTGGGCAGACATGTGTCGGTGATCTATTGATCACCGAACCACGTCATTCCTAGTGTCCAACTATTTCCTTGTGTTACCTCTCAATCACCATTTTCACTTCTTGGTAAGTCATCCTTCGCCTCCCTTACTAGGTCCTTGTCAATTCCCTGAGTTGCTAGTTTCTCTAAACGCACCCTGTCTTTATTTCCAATGGATGTCCTTGGTGAGTAAGACCTTAACTCAATGGGGCATCCGTTATTTTTTCCTAGAATTAGTAACTCTGAGGGTAGTGACCATAAGGTAGGGGTCCGAATCTATGTTTCAGTTTCTACTGTTCGCAGACCAAGATGGGATTGAACTAAGTTGACTTTCAAGGCGCAAACTTAACCCTATCATGACCAAGTGGGTTTCAAGTCTTGTCCTAGGTTCTCAATGGGTAACGGTCTAGAACCTCAAATCTTAGTCTTCATGATTTTCTAGGGGGGTTTACCCATGAACTCTACTAAAAACGGATGGTGTGCGAATAGGGTTTGCACGTCGAGTACCAGTTAGTGATCTCTATAAGTCCTGATGGTCTCCTACGTCATAGTATTGTTCTTTAAGCCCCAGATCCTAAGTCTCCTATTTAAACCCAAGTGTATTTGTCATTATTTATCATTATTACGTTTTGCTAAACGCACTCAATTTCCCTACACTCTTAAGTCCAAACTTCAACTTGAAGTTCAGGGAATTCCACTCATGTACATGAGTGAATTCTTAACTAGAGTTGGTTGTTATCATGTCTAAGGCATGGGCAAATCTTCAAGGTATTTGTATGAGTCCAAATCACTAAACCCACCAGATGCACATTTGTACACGTCTCCCTAGACGTGACCTAAAAGGAGCTACACCTAACAAAATGACATGAAATCAGTGGCATTTTAAAGGTGACATCAATATCTACAGAACTCAAGTTGATTGCAAACTCCCGAAATGAATTTAACCTAGGTGTAGTTAACCTACAAGTGCTGTAGAAATTGTTTAACTTAACAAATTACAGATTTGTACATGTCTCACTAAAAATGGTGTAGAATGAGTTGTACTTATCCAAATGACATAAAGTCAGTGGCATTTTAAAGGTATCTCCAATACCTATAATTGTTATGTTTATTACTAATTCCAGAAGTAAACTTAACCTAGGTGGAATTAACTTACAAGTGCTGTACAACATAATAACATAACAAAACCTACTATGGACATGTCTCACCAAAAATGATGTAGAATGAGTTGTACTTATCCAAATGACATAAAGTCAGTGGCATTTTAAAGGTAACTCCAATACCTATAATGTTTATGTTGATTACTAATTCCAGAAGTAAACTTAACCTAGGTAGAATTAACTTACAAGTGTTGTACAACATAATAACATAACAAAACCTACTATGGACATGTCTCACCAAAAATGATGTAGAATGAGTTGTACTTATCCAAATGACATAAAGTCAGTGGCATTTTAAAGGTATCTCCAATACCTACAATATCTATGTTGATTACTAATTCCAGAAGTAAACTTAACCTAGGTGGAATTAACTTACAAGTGTTGTACAACATAATAACATAGCAAAACCTACTATGGACATGTCTCACCAAAAATGATGTAAAAAGAGTTGTACTTCTCCAAATGACATAAAGTCAGTGGAATTTTAAAGGTATCTCCAATACCTATAATGGTATGTTGATTACTAATTCCAGAAGTGAACTTAACCTAGGTGGAATTAACTTACAAGTGCTGTACAACATAATAACATAACAAAACCTACTATGGACATGTCTCACCAAAAATGATGTAGAAAGAGTTGTACTTCTCCAAATGACATAAAGTCAGTGGCATTTTTAAGGTAACTCCAATACCTATAATGTTTATGTTGATTAATAATTCCAGAAGTAAACTTAACCTAGGAGGAATTAACTTACAAGTGTTGTACAACATAATAACATAACAAAACCTACTATGGACATGTCTCACCAAAAATGATGTAGAAAGAGGTGTACTTCTCCAACTGACATAAATTCAGTGGCATTTTTAAGGAAACTCCAATACCTATAATGTTTATGTTGATTACTAATTCCAGAAGTAAACTTAACCTAGGTGGAATTAACTTACAAGTGCTGTACAACATAATAACATAACAAAACCTACTATGGACATGTCTCACCAAAAATGGTGTAGAATGAGTTGTACTTATCCAAATGACATAAAGTCAGTGGCATTTTAAAGGTATCTCCAATACCTACAATATTTATGTTGATTTCTAATTCCAAAAGTAAACTTAACCTAGGTGGAATTAACAATCAAGTGCTATTAGGGATTATTTACCTTAGAAAATTCACCTTTTATATACATGTCACACCAATCACAAATCTTTTTGAATATTGCATGTGAGATATATCCACATGCATTGATCCAACTTGCCCCAAAACATTGGTAAGAGACTTTGTATAACTTGGTCTACTATCCACCAAACTTTGAGTGGAATTGACTTCATAACACCTTAATCTATTACTTCCAAGGGAGATGAGATAATAATTAAGACCTTAGAAAAACATTACCACAAGATCTCTATTTTTAGTAGGATGTACATTAGGGCATGGCCTATGCATGCACCAAATTTCCAGACATTTAGAGTTAATTACTTCTCTAAATTAATTTATAAAAGAAGAAGGGCTCACATGTACATGCTACACAAAAAAAATGGTCTACACTAGAAAAATCATAAAGTGAGTTGTAGAGCTCCAAATTGAGCAAGGTAAATTTCTATGAGTTCCTTGGGTTCCTAGCTGCAACATTCATATTGGACAGTACTCCTGATTCAAAGCCTATAATTTTCCATATTTATTTTAGGGTTCCAACACTATATTAGTTTAATACTCATAAAGGAGGAGAAAATTCATACAGGGAGTTATAGTGCTGCATAAATCACGAAATTTTTACTGTAGATATCTGGGAGCATGGGCTACAACTTTGGTATTCAAAGTTTCCTCTGAAAATGGGAGGAGGTATTTTTAATAAATTGTTTAAGGGCAGCTGTTAAAGAGACATTTAATTTAACCAGGATATTATTAACAAAAATAATTGGGCTGCGGATAGGGATTTCACGCGAAATCAACGGCCCAGATTACGTCTTCCCCGATGAGCCTATGGTCCCGATTCGCCGCGCCTGGGCCGTTTTGTGGGCTGATTTCCGGCCAACTGAGGCCGTCTCCGGCCAAACTCTCCCGCCACCACCTCCACCCGACATAGGGCTTCCGTTTGGCGGTGGCCGTTTGGCCGGGGGTGGCCGGAGGAGCTCTCCGGCATCTCACGATTTTTTGGTCGGAACAAGGAAAAACGGGAATGGAGAACCTCCATTCCCTTGGCGATTTTGAAAACGGAAGAAGTGGAAGACTAGCACAGGAGGAGGGGGAAAGGAACTTGCCTGAGCACGGCCTTGGCGGCGGGTGTTACGGCGGAGGAAGATAGGGTTGGTGTTTCCGGCGTCCATGGTGTTTCCTGTGCGGCGGATCACAAAATCGCCAAAGGAAGGGGGGGCTCGAGTGCTTGAGGGCTCCTGAACGTGGTGAGGGGGAGAAAAGAGGGGGAGGGAGTGTATATGGTTGGCTGCCATTAAGGCCATTCGGCCAACCTCCTTGCTGCCCATGGCAGCCAATCGAGACCTCCTCCCCACTGCCCCAAACTGACGGGAATTACTCCCCCTGCCCAGAGAATGACCTAGGGAATGAAGGTGGGGTGCCATTTGGCACCCATTCCCTCTTTTCCTCCTCTTGGTTTCCTTGTCTTCTTCCCCCATTAATCACCTAACTCCATATACAATTACTCCTCTTAAAATTCGAAATCCAGTAGGCTTGGGGGTTGGTTTCCATGTGGCTGCCACTTGAATCATTGGGTTGGGGCTAAGCCCACTTAGCTTGGGTTTGTGGCTCACTTAACCCAATTAGGCTAAGATTGGGATTTTGAGTTTGGGCTTTACTCAAGCTCACTCCACTCAATGTGACTGAGTAACATTGCTCCCTAAGACTCTATGGACCTATTCCAAGAAGTATTGAGTCAAGGTGGGGTCAAATGGGGCTTGATTGCACTTATTTGCCTATAGGGGCAATTTGGGTATTTTGTTAATTTTGCCCAAATTCTCCATGGTTGAATGCACACTATGGTCCACTTAGGTCTCATATACTCCCCTTAGGGTTTAGGGGTGATCAATTTGGTCATACTAAGTTAATTGGAGATTAATTTAGGTTTTAGCACATTTAGGTCAATTTGGACCTTTTAAGAAATTGGCCCAATTTCCCCAGATTGATGGCCCTATGATGGGGCTTTTGGGTCCATTAGGCCCACTAGGGAGGTTGTCATATGGGAATGGGTCTCATTTGATCATTTGGGGTTCAATTGCCCTTATTTATGGTGATTTGACCTAGGATTGCTCACAGTTGACTTTTGGTCAATTTGACCAAATTGGTTAACCCCAAGGGTCCCTAGTGGCCTACTTACCTCCTTGGATGGTCTTAGGGATCATAGTGGGGTCATGTTAGCTTTTTTGGAGTCTTTTGATCACCTCTAGGCTAGGATATCAAAATTTGCTATTTGCACCCCAAAATGCATTCCTTCCAATCTTAATGAGTTCATGGGGCCTTTTTGGCCCACTTTGTATACTTAACTCATCTTAGGAAAATATTCATGGTTATGTGGGGTGTATAAGATATTTTAGCCTCCTTTTTAGTTTACTTTTCATTAGGGTGGTCCATGGTGGCCGAGTGCACACCATGTGTTTTTCACCTCTTTCATTTTCATCCTAGGGATCTAGGTCACTTATCCTATTTTTGTCATGACTTGTCATGACAAAAATTATCTAGGGGCCTAGTAGTTTGGGGGATGTTACAAATCCCAATACAAAACAAATCAATTTCGTCCCCGAAATTTTAGATCGGGTGTACGGGTTTTTAGATCGAATACAATAAAATAAAATCAAATACATTCTTGTAATCAGGTGTTACCTGATTCAAATAGTTCCGGGTAGAGTTGCTGCATTAGATCCAGAGGTTCCCAAGTATGCTCCCCCTGCCCGTGGTTGGACCAAAGGACCCTTACTAATGGCACCTTCTTTCGTCGTAGAACCCGGATGCTGGAGTCGTCATTCCGTATGGGCTCCAAGCGGACTGACCGATCCGTTGCTACTGGGCCTGCGGTGCGAGCAATTTGTTGTTCAGGCTTAAGATGGGCCCTCCTGAGCGAAGAGACGTGGAAAACGTCGTGCAGGTTCTCCAGTTCTGGTGGAAGCTCCAGTCGGTAGGCCAGGGGGCCGATCCGCTCCAGGATCCTATAAGGCCCCATATACCTAGGACTGAGCTTCTTTAATCTCCGTACTCGTGTGGCGCCATGCACCGGACGTATCTTTAGAAAAACTTCGTCTCACACCTGGAACTCTACCTTACGATGTCGCGCATCGTAATATTTGGCCTGTCGACTCTGGGCTTCTAGCATTCGCTCCCTGATCAGTCGCACTAGAGCGTCTGTGTCTTCTTCAAATTTTGATCCTGGTACCCTTGGATATTCATCCTGGACCCATGATAGCGGGGTTCTACATTTTCGACCATACAATGCTTCATAAGGGGCCATGCCAATTCTAGACTGATGGCTATTGTTGTAAGAAAATTCAGCCAGCGGCAACAACCTTTCCCAAGGCTCCCCGCGATCCAGGATGCAAAGGCGAAGCAGATCCTCCATCGTCCGAATAGTACGCTCAGTCTGACCGTCTGTTTGAGGGTGAAAGGCGGTGCTGAAGGTCAACCGAGATCCCAGATACGCCTGCACCGCCTTCCATTCCCGGGACGTGAACCGGCCATCCCGATCAGACACGATCGTCTTAGGAACTCCGTGGTACTGAACAAACTTTTCCACAAACAGCCGTACTATTGCTCCGACCGGAGCACCTTTCCTGATGGGAATAAATCGTGCTACCTTTGTCAGCCTGTCAACAATCACCCATACAGAGCCATTCCCGGAGTGGGAATGAGGTAGCCCATGCACGAAGTCCATAGATATGTCTTCAAACTTCCACTCAGGCACAGGTAGAGGCTGCAATAGTCCCCCCGGCTTCTTGCATTCTTCCTTCACTTGTTGACAAGATACACAGTGCGTCACAAAGCGGGCGATGTCTTTCTTCATACCGGGCCAGTACATCGACTTTCTCAGATCCGCCGTCATTTTGGAAATTCCTGGATGTATAGAGTACTTGCTGCTATGTGCTTCCGCCATGATGTTTTCTCGGATCCTGTCCCCCGCAGGTATAAGAATCCGCCCTCGGTAGTGGACAAGACCATCACGTAAGGTAAAGTCCCCTATGGGGCCCTACTCCAGGGCTGCAAATACTGGTTCTAGGGACGCATCTTGCCTTTGCCCAAATTTGATACGATCCTGAATATCACAGGTCATGCTCATCGAAGCCAAGTATTCTTTGTAAACTTCGGGGTTGGCTTTGGATACAAGGGTGATCTTCAAGTCCTGCAGTACTTTTATCACTTCCATCGTCATCAGTCTGGGTTCTGAGTCAGAAGTGCTTGCTCTTCGGCTAAGTGCGTCTGCCACAGAATTCGCCTTCCCGGGATGATAGTGCATCGTGTACTGGTAATCGCACAGAAATTCTACCCATCTTCTTTGCCGGAGGTTTAGATCCTTCTGGGTGTCCACATACTTCAGGTTTTTGTGATCTGAAAAGATGTCGCAATGCACTCCATATAAATAATGCCTCCAAATCTTTAGTGCAAATACCACGACTCCCATCTCTAGATCATGTACCGGGTAGTTCTTCTCGTACTTCTTCAGTTGCCGTGAAGCGTAAGCAATCACATGCCCATTCTGCATTAACACCACCCCCATCCCTTGGTAGGATGCATCCGTGTACACTTGAAATCCTTCCCTCCCTGATGGAAGGACAAGAATCGGAGCGGAGACAAGTCTTCTCTTCAGTTCTTGGAAGGCGGCTTCACACTTTGGCGTCCATAGGAATGGTGCATCTTTCTTGGTTAGAGATGTGAGGGGAAGGGCAACCCGAGAGAACCCTTCCACAAATTTCTGGTAATAACCGGCAAGCCCTAAGAAGCTCCTCACATCCGATGTTGTTTTTGGTTGGGGCCAATCACGCACTGCCTGAATCTTGGCCGGATCCACTGTTAATCCAGCTCCGCTGATGATGTGGCCCAAGAAGGCTACTTCCTTAAGCCAGAACTGGCACTTACTGAATTTGGCATAAAGTTTGTGCTCCCGGACCTTCTCCAGTACGAGTGCCAGGTGCTGAGCGTGTTCCTCCTCCGTCCCTGAGTAGATCAGGATGTCGTCTATGAAAACGATGACGAAGACATCCAGGTAGGCCTCAAATACGCGGTTCATTAGACTCATAAATGCAGAAGGAGCATTTGTGAGTCCGAACGGCATCACCGTGAATTCGTATAGGCCATACATAGAACTGAAGGCTGTCTTCGGTATGTCCTCTTCCTGGATCCGCAATTGATAATACCCCGATCTCAGATCCAATTTTGAAAACCAGTGCGCCCCTTCTAGCTGATCAAACAACTCGTCAATCCGGGGTAGAGGGTAAGTGTTACACACTGTCAACCTGTTGAGCTCCCGGTAGTCAATACACAATCGAAGAGTCCCGTCCTTCTTCTTCACAAAGAGCACTGGAGCTCCCCACGACGACAAGCTCGGCCGGACGAACCCCGAGTCTACCAACTCCTGTAATTGGGTGCGGAATTCTGCTAATTCCTTTGGGGACATTCGGTAGGGTGCTCTGGACACAGGCCTAGCTCCTGGAACTAGTTGAATTTGAAAGTCCTTTTCCCTGTGTGGCGGTAGTCCGGGTAGTTTTTCTGGGAAGACATCAGGAAATTTTTGGACTATGGGAATATCAGTCAGGGGATTACTTTCCTCCTTCATTTCAAAGCAGATCATGAAGACTTCATCTCCTTGCAAGTGGGCCTTGACGGCTTGAATTGATGAGATTAAACGACGAGAAATAGGTTTAATACCTTCGATCACCACATCGTCGCCCTCGTGTTTTAGCATGATTTTCTTTGCCTGACAATCGATCTTGGCGTGGTTCCAGTACAGCCAGTTCATGCCTAAGATTAGATCGTAGCCCTTCATCTTTAGCAGTATTGCCGGCGCTTCGAACATCTTCCCTCCGATCTCTACATTCATGTAACACTTAGCACATGTTTCTATCTCCGATCCGTCCGCCAGTCGCACTTTCCTTTCGACGCCTTCGAAGTGCTGTACTTGGTCCAAGTCGTCCACGAATTCCGCCGAAACGAATGAGTGGGAGGCACCCGTATCGAAAAGGGTGTACACAAGCTTTTTACATACTAGCACTATACCTGGGTGATTTTGCGATTTTAGTTTATTGTTTGACGTAAGCTAAAGATCGGCAAAGTAGTTAAACAATCATGTAAGGAAAAACTGAGGTACCTGTGATCACATCCTCTGGATTTCTGGGTTCGGCAAGGTCCAGTGCATACATTTGCTCCAGTTGCCTGCCTCTACCTGGTGGTCCTCGGCCTCGGCCTCGGCCCCTGAATTATTGTGCCGGCGGTGCTGCTATAGGTAGGGGTGGGGGATTACCCCACCTCTGAGGGCAATGTGCCCGCAAATGGCCTGGTTGATGGCACCAGAAGCATACTGGAGGAGGATGTACCCCGCCTGCCTGCTCCTGGGGCTCCTGGATCCGTAACGGCTGAGGTGCAAGTACAGCCGGGGGTCTCTGGTCTGGTCGGGGGTCTGGATGAGGTCGTCCTCTGCCTCCTTGATGTCTAATAAATCCACCGCGTTGTCGGTGGTCCCGTCCTCTGTTCCCGTTTCCATCTTCCGCTGGCCTTTTTCCTCGGCCCTTCACCATTTGTTGGTCTGCCTCCAGTCTTCTTGCTGATTCACTGATTCAGGCTAAACTGGAGTCCGCCACATACTGTAGGGAGTGTCTGAGGTCGTCTCGGAGACCCTTGAAGAACCTCTTGGCGTACCCAGAGTCGCTTAATTGATGTGATGTAGCGAAGCGAGCCAGGTGAGAGAACTCCCGCTGATAATCCAACACTGATAGATTCCCCTGCCTCAGATGCAAGAATCTTTCCTCCAGTTCATCTCTTGCTGTTTGAGGCACAAAGTGCTCAAGTAGTGCCTCCTTAAACTCTTCCCACGTGATGTCTGCGTACTCTAAACCGGCAAAGGTGGTGTCTAAAGATGACTTCCACCATCTCTTAGCATGAGATTTTAGGGCAGAAACAGCTAAGGACACTGCAACATCCACCGGGCAACGAATCCCTGCCAGCATTTCCTGGATTGCATCCAGCCATTCCTCCGTCTGCACCACAGACTCAGATCCTGTGTAAGATGGAGGGGAGAGGCCCCGGAAGAAACTCAACCAGTTTGCCCCTGGGTTGGGGGCCTGGGCCGGGGCCTGCTGTTGAGAAAATGCATGCAGAATGGCGGCCAACGTCTGGCCCAGCTCCGTCTGCTGGAACTGGGTGGGAGCTGGTGGGGGAGGAACCGCATCTTGTGCCGGAGGTACTTCCTCTTGTACTGGAGGGATCAAGTTCTGTACATGGGGAATCGTCCCCCGGGTGGGGACATTCACCGGAGGCTACATAAGAAAAAGGGGTATGATTAGAAAGGTTGGCCTAAAGCATCTCATTTGATGGGCAATTTAACGTGATTTCTCCTATGGGCACACCATTGCTTCCGCTGCTAGTTTGTCCTCAAACTAACTCGAGCGGGGTTACCCTAGGGTTGTGGACTTCCTTATTTTGGATCAATGTTGGCTAAGCTGATACCAGTTTGTAAGACCCCCTTTGTTTTTGCGAACAAACACCGGGTCTTACCGCCCAGAACTGCCATCTTGCGGGGGTACCATCTCATAACATGGTCACCACCATAACACGCCGATCCTGCCGGCTATTCAACAATATCCAGGCCAACCAAAATCATAAAAGGAAGAATAAATTAAAACCACAAGTCCACAACAATCACATCAATAGAGAAGCATGTCCAACATGAGAGATAATCATATATAAGTAAGAGTTAATCAGAGCGCGGAAATTAAAACGAAAAGTACAACATGGGCCTAAGCCCGATCTAACGATGCTTTCTTCGCCTCTCGCCTGGCGAAGATATAACAATCTATGCATCCACATGGCTCGACTCCCTCAATGGCATATAACTCTGGCCTTTGACCTGGGTAGATGTGAAGCGTAGGTATATGAGGGGTCTTGCTTACCGGAGCTCTCCCGGCAGCAGCTGAGGGTCCAACTCCGGGCCTGGTCACCGTCTCAGGCACCACCCTCTGGGGGTTGACCTGCTCTCCCTGGTCCTCTTGTAATAATAGGGTCCACTGACCGTCAGTCTAAAAGACTCAGCACATTCCTCACCGCCTCCACCCGCGACTCCTAGGCACCGAGCGGGGAGGAGGAAGCGGAGGACAACAAGGGGTAGCAAAGTAAGCAGGTGACAGGTGGCAAGGAAAAACTAATAACAAAACATTAGTAAATTGTTCTAGCAGTTCTACTATCAATCTCAAGGTAGAGCAACAAAATAGAGGAAACTACTGTAGCAGTAATAGGAGCAGGTAAAATAATATGTAAGCAGCTAGGAAAACTAACCTTAACTTATATGCGTACACACGAGGCACATAAGTCAAGGGATCTGGCAAGAAGTAAACTCATCGTATAAAAGAGCCCATATAAATTTATACGATGAGGTCTCTGGTTGTGCAGACATGCGATGCAATGATGTGCAATGCAATGATGCAATGATTGGATTATTATTTCTTACACATGCAACACACCCACACGACTCTGTACGTACAGACCTTTAGTTCCCACTTTTCGGAGGTAGCTAACCTCTCGGGCACCTCCCGTCGTGGTCAAACGGTGGCAGAGGAGCGGGCGTCTCCTCACCTAGGTGGGTAAGTCACACTACCAGACCTAGGCCCAAACGTACGCTGTGATACCGGTACCCGGTACTCAAGAGCTCCTGCGTACTAAACTGAAATGGCCAGGCAGGGTTTAGGGAATGTTCATCCCGTCGGACGCGCAGTAAAACAACCTGGCCCCAATAAAACCTCTAGCACTGCCGAGTCAACGAACTGTTGTCGGTGTGACGACTAAGACAGAACCGAAGACCCACCACATCTTATACACAAGCAACAAGTATTAGCCATTTACTACAGAGCCTCCAGCTCGCAATTCTATATCAACAATTATAAATAAGAGCCTACCGCTCGCCAGACTATACCAGTCTTATATTTAAACTACAAGCCTACCGCTCGCTAGACTACACTAGTCTCACATTTAAACTACGAGCCTATCGCTCTCTAGACTATACTAGTCTTATATTTAAACTACGAGCCTACCGCTCGCTAGACTACAATAGTCTTTCCTTATAACCAAGCAACAAGTATCAGCCATTTACTACCGAGCCTCCAGCTCGCAATTATATATCAACAATTATAAATAAGAGCCTACCGCTCGCCAGACTATACCAGTCTTATATTTAAACTACGATCATACCGCTTGCTAGACTACACTAGTCTCACATTTAAACTACGAGCCTACCGCTCGCTAGACTATACTAGTCTTATATTTAAACTACGAGCATACCGCTCGCTAGACTACACTAGTCTTTCCTTATAACCAAGCAACAAGTATTAGCCATTTACTACCGAGCCTCCAGCTCGCAATTCTATATCAACAATTATAAATAAGAGCCTACCGCTCGCCAGACTATACTAGTCTTATATTTAAACTAGAGCCTACCGCTCGCTAGACAACACTAGTCTCACATTTAAACTACGAGCCTACCGCTCGCTAGACTATACTAGTCTTATATTTAAACTACGAGCCTACCGCTCACTAGACTACACTAGTCTTTCCTTATAACCCGTTCTGGTTGGGATGAAAGTTAACTTGTCCAGTTCTCCTATTTAGCTAGTCTTGTCTATAATTTAGTTGATCTTAGAAGCTTGGGGTGAATCCTGGACCTCCCGCGGGTTACCCGGTGAAGGGCTCGCAACGGTACTAGGGAATATGCTGGTCTAAAGCCCAAATTCCCTTTCCACGAAGTTTATTTTATTTTGTTACTACCCGTTCTTGTATGCCCGCTTGCTCTCCAATTGCTCTAAGGTCCTAGGGTGGATTACCATTTGACTTGGGCAGACATGTGTCGGTGATCTATTGATCACTGAACCATGTCATTCCTAGTGTCCGACTATTTCCTTGTGTTACCTCTCAATCACCATTTTCACTTCTTGGTAAGTCATCCTTCGCCTCCCTTACTAGGTCCTTGTCAATTCCCTGAGTTGCTAGTTTCTCTAAACGCACCCTGTCTTTATTTCCAATGGCTGTCCTTGGTGAGTAAGACCTTAACTCAATGGGGCATCCGTTATTTTTTCCTAGAATTAGTAACTCTGGGGGTAGTGACCATAAGGTAGGGGTCCGAATCTATGTTTCAGTTTCTACTGTTCGCAGACCAAGATGGGATTGAACTAAGTTGACTTTCAAGGCGCAAACTTAACCCTATCATGACCAAGTGGGTTTCAAGTCTTGTCCTAGGTTCTCAATGGGTAACGGTCTAGAACCTCAAATCTTAGTCTTCATGATTTTCTAGGGGGTTTACCCATGAACTCTACTAAAAACGGATGGTGTGCGAATAGGGTTTGTACGTCGAGTACCAGTTAGAGATCTCTATAAGTCCTGATGGTCTCCTACGTCATTGTATTGGTCTTTAAGCCCCAGATCCTAAGTCTCCTATTTAAACCCAAGTGTATTTGTCATTATTTATCATTATTATGTCTTGCTAAACGAACTCAATTTCCCTACACTCTTAAGTCCAAACTTCAACTTGAAGTTCAGGGAATTCCACTCATGTACATGAGTGAATTCTTAACTAGAGGTGGTTGTTATCATGTCTAAGGCATGGGCAAATCTTCAAGGTATTTGTATGAGTCCAAATCACTAAACCCACCAGATGCACATTTGTACACGTCTCCCTAGATGTGACCTAAAAGGAGCTACACCTAACCAAATGACATGAAATCAGTGGCATTTTAAAGGTGACATCAATATCTACAGAACTCAATTTGATTGCAAACTCCCGAAATGAATTTAACCTAGGTGTAGTTAACCTACAAGTGCTGTAGAAATTGTTTAACTTAACAAATTACAGATTTGTACATGTCTCACTAAAAATGGTGTAGAATGAGTTGTACTTATCCAAATGACATAAAGTCAGTGGCATTTTAAAGTTATCTCCAATACCTATAATGTTTATGTTGATTACTAATTCCATAAGTAAACTTAACCTAGGTGGACTTAACTTACAAGTGTTGTACAACATAATAACATAACAAAACCTACTATGGACATGTCTCACCAAAAATGATGTAGAATGAGTTGTACTTATCCAAATGGCATAAAGTCAGTGGCATTTTAAAGGCAACTCCAATACCGATAATGTTTATGTTGATTACTAATTCCAGAAGTAAACTTAACCTAGGTGAAATTAACTTACAAGTGCTGTACAACATAATAACATAACAAAACCTACTATGGACATGTCTCACCAAAAATGATGTAGAATGAGTTGCACATATCCAAATGACATAAAGTCAGTGGAATTTTAAAGGTATCTCCAATACCTACAATATTTATGTTGATTACTAATTCCAGAAGTAAACATAACCTAGGTGGAATTAACTTACAAGTGATGTACAACATAATAACATAGCAAAACCTACTATGGACATGTCTCACCAAAAATGATGTAGAAAGAGTTGTACTTCTCCAAATGACATAAAGTCAGTGGCATTTTAAAGGTATCTCCAATAACTATAATGTTTATGTTGATTACTAATTCCAGAAGTAAACTTAACCTAGGTGGAATTAACTTACAAGTGATGTACAACATAATAACATAACAAAACCTACTATGGACATGTCTCACCAAAATGATGTAGAAAGAGTTGTACTCTCCAAATGACATAAAGTCAGTGGCATTTTAAAGGTAACTCCAATACCTATAATGGTTATGTTGATTACTAATTCCAGAAGTAAACTTAACCTAGGTGGAATTAACTTACAAGTGTTGTACAACATAATAACATAACAAAACCTACTATGGACATGTCTCACCAAAAATGGTGTAGAATGAGTTGTACTTATCCAAATGACATAAAGTCAGTGGAATTTTAAAGGTATCTCCAATACCTACAATATTCATGTTGATTACTAATTCCAAAAGTAAACTTAACCTAGGTGGAATTAATAATCAAGTGCTATTAGGGATTATTTACCTTAGCAAATTCACCTTTTATATACATGTCACACCAATCACAAATCTTTATGAATCTTGCATGTGAGATATATCCACATGCATTGATCCAACTTGCCCCAAAACATTGGTAAGAGACTTTGTATAACTTGGTCTACTATCCACCAAAGTTTGAGTGGAATTGACTTCATAACACCTTAATCTATTACTTCCAAGGGAGATGAGATGATAATTAAGACCTTAGAAAAACATTACCACAAGATCTCTATTTTTAGTAGAATGTACATTAGGGCATGGCCTATGCATGCACCAAATTTCCAGACATTTAGAGTTAAATACTTCTCTAAATTAATTTATAAAAGAAGAAGGGCTCACATGTACATGCTACACAAAAAAAATGGTCTACACTAGAAAAATCATAAAGTGAGTTGTAGAGCTCCAAATTGAGCAAGGTAAATTTCTCTGAGTTCCTAGCTGCAACATTCATATTGGACAGTACTCCTGATTCAAAGCCTATAATTTTCCATATTTATTTTAGGGTTCCAACACTATATTAGTTTAATACTCATAAAGGAGGAGAAAATTCATACAGGGGTTATAATGCTCCATAAATCACGAAATTTTTACTGTAGATAGCTGGGAGCATGGGCTACAACTTTGGTATTCAAAGTTTCCTCTGAAAATGGGAGGAGGTATTTTTAATAAATTGTTTAAGGGCAGCTGTTAAAGAGACATTTAATTTAACCAGGATATTATTAACAAAAATAATTGGGCTGCGGATAGGGATTTCACGCGAAATCAACGGCCCAGATTACGTCTTCCCCGATGAGCCTATGGTCCCGATTCGCCGCGCCTGGGCCGTTTTGCGGGCTGATTTCCGGCCAACTGAGGCCATCTCCGGCCAAACGCTCCCGCCACCACCTCCACCCGACATAGGGCTTCCGTTTGGCGGTGGCCGTTTGGCCGGAAGTGGCCGGAGGAGCTCTCCGGCATCTCATGATTTTTTGGTCGGAACAAGGGAAAATGGGAATGGAGAACCTCCATTCCCTTGGCAATTTTGAAAACGGAAGAAGTGGAAGACTAGCACAGGAGGATGGGGAAAGGAACTTGCCTGAGCGCGGCCTTGGCGGTGGGTGTTGCAGCGGAGGAAGGTCGGGTTGGTGTTTCCGGCATCCATGGTGTTTCCTGCGCGGCTGAGCTCGAAATCGCCAAAGGAAGGGGGGGCTCGAGTGCTTGAGGGCTCCTGAACGTGGTAAGGGGGAGAAAAGAGGGGGAGGGAGTGTATATGGTCGGCTGCCATTAAGGCCATTCGGCCAACCTCCTTGCCGCCCATGGCAGCCAATCGAGACCTCCTCCCCACTGCCCCAAACTGACGGGAATTACTCCCCCTGCCCAGAGAATGACCTAGGGAATGAAGGTGGGGTTCCATTTGGCACCCATTCCCTCTTTTCCTCCTCTTGGTTTCCTTGTCTTCTTCCCCCATTAATCACCTAACTCCATATACATTTACTCCTCTTAAAATTCGAAATCCAGCAGGCTTGGGGGCTGGTTTCCATGTGGCTGCCACTTGAATCATTGGGTTGGGGCTAAGCCCACTTAGATTGGGTTTGTGGCTCACTTGACCCAATTAGGCTAAAATTGGGATTTTGAGTTTGGGCTTGACTCAAGCTCACTCCACTCAATGTGACTGAGTAACATTGCTCCCTAAGACTCTATGGACCTATTCCAAGAAGATTTGAGTCAAGGTGGGGTCAAATGGGGCTTGATTGCACTTATTTGCCTATAGGGGCAATTTGGGTATTTTGTTGATTTTGCCCAAATTCTCCATGGTTGAATGCACACTATGGTCCACTTAGGTCTCATATACTCCCCTTCTTAGGGTTTAGGGGTGATCAATTTGGTCATACTATGTCAATTGGAGATTAATTTAGGTTTTAGCACATTTAGGTTAATTTGGGGCTTTTTAGAAATTGGCCCAATTTCCCCAGATTGATGGCCCTATGATGGGGCTTTTGGGTCCATTAGGCCCACTAGGGAGGTTGTCATATGGGAATGGGTCACATTTGATCATTTGGGGTTCAATTGCCCTTATTTATGGTGATTTGACCTAGGATTGCTCACAGTTGACTTTTGGTCAATTTGACCAAATTGGTTGACCCCAAGGGTCCCTAGTGGCCTACTTACCTCCTTGGATGGTCTTAGGGATCATAGTGGGGTCATGTTGGCTTTTTGGAGTCTTTTGATCACCTCTAAGCTAGGATATCAAAATTTGCTATTTGCACCACAAAATGCATTCCTTCCTATCTTAATGAGTTCATGGGGCCTTTTTGGCCCACTTTGTGTACTTAACTCATCTTAGGAAAATATTCATGGTTATGTGGGGTGTATAAGCTATTTTAGCCTCCTTTTTAGTTTACTTTTCATTAGGGTGGTCCATGGCGGCCGAGTGCACACCATGTGTTTTTCACCTCTTTCATTTTCCTCCTAAGGCTCTAGGTCACTTATCCTATTATTGTCATGACTTGTCATGACAAAAATTATCTAGGGGCCTAGTAGTTTGGGGGATGTTACACGTTCTTCAAGCCGAACGACATCATTTTGTAACAATAGCACCCATCCCCGGTGATGAAGGACAAATCTTTAATGTCGGGAGGGTGCATGCAGATCTGGTGATAACCTGAAAAAGCATCTAAAAAAGACATCACAGAAAAACCGACGGCTGAGTCAACCAGCGCGTCGATTCTAGGCAAGGGATAACAGTCCTTAGGGCACGATTTATTAAGCAATGAAAAATCCACACACATTCTCCACTTACCCTCCCCCTTCGTTACCATCACGACATTGGAGACCCAGCCTGGATACTGGATCTCCGATACAAAGCCAGCTTTGAGGAGCTTGTTCACCTTCTCCCGGATGGGCACCTCTAGCTTGTCCGTCGTGGATCTCCTCTTTTGGCGGATGGGGCGAGCGCCGGGATCGAGGTTGAGGCGATGACACGCCACGTCCGCATCGATCCCCGGCATCTCTGTAGCGCTCCATGCGAAGACGTCCACATTGTCCTGGACGCAGGACAACATCTTCGCCCGATCCTCCGGGCTGAGCTCCACATTGATCTTGATCTTCTCGATCGTCCCGGCCTTAGTGGTGATCTCCACCTCCACCACTTCATCCACAGCCTCCAGCCTGGACTGCTCCCCCCAGAGGCTCTGTTCCTCTTCTTTCTCTCCCTCTTTCTTCCCCGCCCTGGGCCCTTCACTGACCCCTTCCTGGGCATGAACTACTCCTTCTCTCCTCCCTTCCTCTCCTACCACCATTAGCTCCTCCGCCCCTCCTCCTGGTGCCTCCTCTTCTCCTTGCTCCTCTTCTTCCTCTCCTGCTTTCTTCCCCGCCCTGGGCCCTTCACCGACCCCTTCCTGGGCTTGAACTACTCCTTCCTCTACCTCTTCCGTCGCGGTCACCTCTTCCATTACTTTATCCCATTCCTCTGCCTCCTCCATCCAAGAGATGGTGTTGACGGCGGTCACATAGCACTGCCTCGCCATCTTGGGATCTCCCCTGACCCGGACCTGGATTCCTCCCGCGCTGAACTTGAGGCATTGATGGAAAGTGGACGGGACACACCGAAAAGCGCTGATAAGAGGCCGTCCAAAGATGGCGTTATAGCTACTAGGGGCGTCCACTATCACAAAGTGGCAGTTCCGGGACTGCCCTCCCAGGGTCACATGGAGTCCACTCCCCCCTCTACTTCCTTCCTTTCTCCTGAGAATCCGAACAGTGGGCCGTCCGAGGCCAACACCCTCCTGGGTTCCACCTTCATCTCATCGAACGCCTTCTTGAAAATAACATTGACCGAGCTCCCGTTGTCCACCAAGATCCGAGAGACGGTGAAGTTCTCGATGGCTGTCTGGATGACCAGCGCATCGCAGAATGGGTCTTCGTGAGCGGGCAGGTCCTTCTGGGAGAAGGTGATCTTCTCCGCGGGGGGTGGGGCTTGAGATGTCTAAGCTACACTCCGACGGTACATGGCATGGAGGCTTGCCTTCCGGGTTGCCTCGACCCCCACCCCCCATGGATCACTCTGAACCCTCCTCGGGTCTCTACGTCCGCCCGATCCTCGCACCTTTCGTCCTCATCCCCCTGAGGTAAAATCTCCTCTATCCTTGCTCCCCCTTGCTGTGCTTGTGGTGCTGGGGCTCTCGCCCCTCTGACTTCCAAGAACTCAGGGCAGGTGGTCGTTGTGTGGCCTTCCTCCTGATGGAAGTCATAGTACGGCAGCGCCACCCGCCTTGCTTCATCCCCGACCCCTCGGTTCCTTCTTCTGGGGCCGGCTCCTCCGGCTCCCCCTCCTCTTCCTCTTCCTGCTCTTCCTCTACCGATCTCCATTGCCTGATGAGGGGGGGGGGGGGGGGGGGGTGGAAATGGCCTCGGGCCCTGTCTCCACCCCAGTTGGTGAGGTCTTCCCTGCCCTCCTTGGAAATTACCTCCCCCGTGGGGGAAACCCCTCCCTAGGCCTTGCATTCCCCCACCCTGCTGCCTCCACCCCAACTCCGGGGCCCTCGCTTCCTCTCTCCTCCTTGGCTCTTGCTGCCTCCCTTCCGGCTCGCTCAGCCGTGCCAATCTCTTCGCGAACTCGGGGTTTGCTGCCTCCCCTTCTACCTCCTCCGCCGCTCTCTCCATCAGTTCTTCATAAAATTGAGGAGCCCTCTTCTTGAGGTCCATCTTGAAGAAGCCTTCCCTCAGCCCCAACGTGAAGGCGAGCTAGAGGGTATATCCCGGGACCTCTTGGACAAGGAGAACCTCCTCTCTGAACCGCTCCAGATAATGAGCCAACAACTCTCCCGACCTCTGCTTGATGTCGAAGAGCGACTCTGGATCCTTCTTTCTTTTCTTCATGGCGGAGAAACGTAAGAGAAAACCCTTACGCAAGTTCTCGAAGGTATAGATCGATCCTGAGGGAATCTGGTGGAACCAGTCCCTCGCCTTCTCCATCAGGGTAGTAGCAAAGAGTCGACACTTGAAGGCTTCCGACATGGGCCTGATCGAGACCATATCCTCGAACCACTGCAGGTGCTGAATGGGGTCATCATTGCCGGAATACAACATCATGGTCGGCTCCCTGAATCCCTCGGGAGTGGTGCCGAGAGCACCATCTCGCAGAAAGGACTTCCCCCGCTCACCCTCTGAACTTGCTCTACCCTTCTCGCGAGCTCCTCGGGCGACCCTACTCCTGCCGATCTCGTCAGAGGACAGCTTGCCGGGACCTCCCTGGCCGAGCTTCCCCCTGCGAGAGCCTCCCTTGCCGGATTCTCGCTTCCCCCAGCAGGGCTGGGGAACATCTCTCGCCTAGATAGATCTCGCCCTCCTCCCTGGGCCGCCACCTCCTTTCCCGCTCGATGAGTCGGCTCGCTCTCGCCAACTCCAGGTTGATGAGCCACCTGGGGCGCCGGGGTCGCGAAACCGCCGAGCGCAGTGGCGAGAGCGCTCTGAAAAGCCCCGAGAAGATCTCGCCTAAGATCCGCCAACATCTCCACTGTGGCTGGTGCTCCTAGGGGTGGAGAGCCTCCGGGATTCGCGTCTCGCTCGTCCTCGCCGGTCATGCTTTCCCTGAGATTTTCTTGAGCTAGCCGCACTCCACGCTCACCGCACCAAATATGTTGAAACCAATAAATGGTCTCGGTGGAGTTCGGGGCCCCCAACGGGTTGGGGGGCGACTGACATTTACTAATCTCGCGAGTGAGTAGACCGAAGCCTCGGAATTAGACACTGATCCTCAGGCTTAGCTAGGAGGACCCACCACACACCCGGAAGATCTTTAGAGCGCTTCCCCTCCCAAGCCAAAAGCTGAAGCCCGGGCAACTTGGAGAGCTCAAAGGGAGGCTAACCAAGGAAGGCCTGAGGAGAGAGAAGCTCCAAAAGGAAGAACCATCTCTCCAAAGGTGCCCTTTAGATCCTATTTATAGATTTTCTGATCTGGCCTGCAAATAGCAGGATTCCGCCTCTCGATTTTACTGTACGCACCCCAAACTTGGTCTGCTGATAGCCCATCTCCGCTGTTCGGAGGGGCTATTGGCAGGCCACGAGGGTAAAAAGGATAATTTCTCTCAGGGGCCTAGGGGCAATGGGCCTGCGAGGACAGTTCTCGCGAGAGCTCTCGCTGACCTCCACGCGTATCTCGCTCGCCAGCCAGCGAGTTCCCCTTTTGGAGGATACATGCCGGGGTCCGACCTCGCAAACCTCCATGTCGCCGAGTATAGGTCATCTCGCGGGTGCTCGGCGAGTACTCATCTCGCCCTCCTACCAGCATGTCGTCGGCGAGCACCCATCTCGCCTGCCCCTTTTTGAGGGAACCTTGACCGTTTGGCCTTTTCTCGTCTTTCTCAGTCCTGGCGAATATCGGGGTTATACAAAAGTAGTTCCCCTCAACTGGGTACATCTACTCTTCTACCCACTGGTAGGAATCCACTGGAGGTTGTTGATCAGGTTCCCTCACACCAAGGTGTTTTTGTTCAGGTGTCCACACACCAATGGAAGTTTGATCAGGTGCCCAAATCACCTATAAGCTTTTGATCAGGTGCTTATAAACAAAGATGCAGGTTTTTGCTAAGGTGGCCTGTCACCAGGAGTTAACTTTTGAAGAGAGTTATAACCCTTTACAAGATGGGAAGGAATAAAAGAAAACAGAAAAAAGGTTATGTTGTTCTTCTCTTTTGCTGAGAAGACTCTTGATGAAGATGTTGAAGAGAGCTTCCCCTGTCTGATTTAGTTTGATGACAGCTTGTGGATAGAGCTCCTTCTCTAGATTCCAAATACTCTGTTCTTCTTCTTGCAGTTTTGATTCTTGAGCAAATGATATTGATTTGGTGTCTCAGGTTATATAGAAGATCTGCAAGAAAGAGTTTTAGCAAAAAGAAGATAATATAATTTGATCTGTTCTTCTTTTTGCTCCTGTTCTTCTTTTTCTCTTCTTCTTCTTCTTCTCTTTTCTCTGTACAGCAATATTTATATGTTCTATTCTTTGTAATCTGTCTTGAGAAAATAGCTGTATATAATCTGCTATATATTAATCTGCTGCTTGCAGTTCTTTGATCTTCCTCTGTATATTTAATCTGGAAGCTTTCGGCTGATTTGAATCCTTGCCGACAGAAGAGGAAAGAAATAATATATCTTTTATTTCTCAGATCCTCGAGAACATAAGTTGTCATCTTTAGCTTTGCTGTAACGGCTATAACATTTATTGCTTTTGCCAACGGCTATATATAAATGTTAAGGCAGCAATAAATATAGCAATATATAAATAGAATAAATAAAATATTGCATTAAATAAATCGGACAACATATTAGTCGAGCTGAGAATAAGAAATATAATACTGCATAAATTTCATCGACCTCATCATTTGATTCGTCGACCAGAACATTTGATTCACTGTTCTGAACTTCTGCTGAATATTCGGCGAACGCAGACTCAAGTTCGTCGAACGGAAGGATTCGTCGACCGCTGAGACAGGATGGATCGTCGACCGTTGAATATTGAGTTGTTCGTCAAACGCAGACTTGAGTTCGTCGAACGCAGGATTTCATCGACCGCTGAGCTGGGGTCTGTTCGTCGACCACTGAGATAATCTGTTCGTCGACCGCTGAGCTGAGGCGGGATCGTCGACCGCTGCTTGGATTTCGTCGAACGCGGCTTTGAACCTTTTCGTCGATCGCAGAGCGCCGTTCGTCGAACGCAGATCGTCGTTCGTCGAACGCAGAGAGTATATGTAAATTTAATTCTTCTCTTATTTTTCAGCAAATTAATTATATGTATTTATATTTCTTAGTATATTATTTATATATATATATATATATATATATATTCTTTTCAGCCTTCTAACTTAATAGAATATGATCTAAGTTATAAGATATATTATGAAAGAAACTTAGACATTAAAGGTGGATCCTAACTCAAATCAAAACTAAGGTTCCAACATTACACCTCCAAGACTGCAGTTTGGCTCCATCATGAGATCTTTCCTAAATTGGGTATTGACCCTGATCAGCCTCCTCCTCAGTTTTCTTCTAGGCTAGCAGGGCTGCAAGATGATGCTCCTCAGTTCTCTCCCAGGCCAGCAGGGTTGCATGATGATACTCCATCAGTTGAAGCTCATTCCTCAGTGCCTACTTCTAGAAAAAGGAAGTATGGTGAAGGCCCTTCTGTTAGCAAGTCAGTTCCAGGATCAAGCACAGCAGGCTATGGAAAAGTTGTTGCTGCTGAAGAATTTCCAGAAGTATGGAGTCCAGTTTCAAAGATAATTATTCTTGACTCTCTCAAGCTGCTGGTAGAGGAAGGTGATGTGAAAGTTTCTGAACTTTACAGTACAACTGAGTGGAAGAAGTATGACACGAGCAAGACAAAGAGAAGGATTCACTTCAGGACTCATGGTTACAACAATCCTACAGCTCCAACAGCTCCTCCAAAGTACCATCACAAGCCATATGCCTATTTTTCAAGACAAGAACAGAAGAGAAAGAACAATGCCAATGTCTGAAGACAAGATTATGAAGACCATCAAAACTTTCTTTCAATATGATTGTGTGAACATTAATTCATAAGACAATCTTGAATCTATATATATAGTTTCTGATTTTGATGAGAAAATCTTATATATATATATATTGTTTCTGATGCTCTCTCTGCTTGTATATTTTTTCATCTGTGGTATGTTTTATTTGTGTTTTATATTAATGCAATTCATCTTGGTAAGTAGGGTTCTGACTTCTACAAATAGGGGGAGATTGTTGGGTATTGTATCCACAATAACCTTGATTTGTAGGAAGTCATCCTTGAACCAAGATTGAATTGCTTGTGTATTTGATATGCTTTTGTAGTATTGTTCTTGCAGGTTCACATTGCTAAGTGTAGACCAATGTCAGGTCACAATGGGTCAATAAGCACAGTTTCATACAATATAATTCCTCATTGTGTGGGACATGGTGTTGACTCATGTGTGATTTCTCTATTGGGATACACTTCATTTTCAAGACAATTGAAGCTCATGGTTTGGAGGTGCAGCTGGTGTCCAAGTGTGGAAGAAAGAAAATTTTCCTGAAAGTTTTCCCAAGTCAATTTTTCGAGAAGTTAAGGTATTTCTTGAGAGATTCAATTGATTTCTCGAGAAGTGTTTATGAGCTCTCGAGAAATCCTAGTGTTTCTCGAGAAGTCTTTCTCAGCGGTTCTATCCCTTTTAAAGTGTTTTTCGAAGTTTATTTCTCGTGAAGTCAAGAGTTCTCGAGAAGTCTTTCAATCCTTCGAAAAGTTTTTCTTTATCATTTCTCGAGAAATCCATCATTTCTCGAGAAGTCTATTCCAAGCCTCTGAAATTTTATTCCATGATTTTTCTCGAAATCAAGCTGCTATCTCTCGAGAAGTTATACATTTCTCGAGAAGTTTGATTCTCGTTATTCTCGTGATTTTAATCTATTTGACGTTATGTCTTTTCCGTATGTTTGACGTGACGGATTTCTTCGTTTCGATTAAGGTTAATCCTTTCCTAATTCTTATCATTAAGCTTTTGTCTATATAAGGCTCTCTCTTAGGATTAATCTTAAATAGTATTATTATTGATGAATCATTAATCTCTTCCGTAACCTAATCTGTCCATCCGATTCAAGAAGAACGAAAAGTGTCGCGCTCGTCGCCAATTGTTGGAGATCGATCTGAAGTTCTGATTTATCGTCTCCAGTGGAAGAAAAGTTTCGATCGATCCTCGCTCCATCATCTACTTTATCTGTTGGATCGAATCGAATCGTAGAAGATCAGATCTATGTCATTTTCAAGTCTTCCTCGTCGACATCACGTCAAAGCCATTCAAGTCTCAAGAAGGAAGAAGATCTCTAAGGAGTTTTCAGATCTGTTCGTGAATTGATAAGTGTTATATCATTCTTTAATTTCATTTGATTGTAGGAGAGGTTTTCTCCGAGTTGTAAGAGAGGTGTTCACCGAGTTGTAAGAGAGGTTCTCTCTGAGATTGTAGGAGATTTGTCTCCGAGTTGTAGGAGTGTTGACTCTGAGATTGTAGGATCATTCTTGATCCGAGTTATAGTGAAGTATTCAAGTCTAGTTGTGGTGCTAGATTGGCGAGGCCGGCAAGTGGAGTACCCAAGAACGGGGAACCACTATAAATCTCTTGCGTCGTCTGTGATTGTGATTTGCTTTCTGTGCATTCTTTTTATCAAGATTTTTTATTCCGCAAAAGACGCAGTTATCGCATATTCACCCCCCTCTAGGTAATTTAGGTTGGCAACTAGATATTACAATCTGCCTCCAGGTAAGCTAAGCCCCTAGGACATGGACCGACTCTCTTCTCCTGGTTGTTCTAGCAAGTTGGTCCAAGGTATGGCAAGATAGTAAACTCTCTTCATCCTAGGGAGAGATCTCAAACCCAATGGGTTTATTATGATTGAACATCGAAGAATTGAAGAAACTAGAAGTTCGCCAAATAATTACATGTTCATTAATAATACATGTTACATAAATAGGCACTTTGCTCCTGATAATTAGCATGCGGTTGAAGATACAAAACAATCATGGCTTGCAGGGAATAGAGAATAGAGGAGGTTCATAGTGTTGGACATGTATGTCACATCCCTTTGTTTGAGAATAACAAATCCCATATTGTATTTGATATTGCTTGTAGTGTGTTTATAGTGTGCAGGAACTATAGGTACAATACTCCACTGGTAGAAAGAAGCTTGGAACAACCTTTTGAAAGGAGGAGCGCTACCGCCAGCGCTAGCGCTACCGCCAGCGCTACCGATAGCGCGAACGCTAACGCCAGGCGCTAGCTCATCCGTTAGTCTCGTTTCAGCGGTTTCATTAGCGCTACCGCTAGGCGCTATCGCTACCGCAGGCGCTATCTCGAATTCGTGCAGAACGCCACGCCTCCGACGGTTGCCCAACTGCTCTACACGAACGATACCGCCGGCGCTATCCACTACCGCAGGCGCTAGCTCCAAGGTCTATAAATTGAAGTGTTCTCTCTCGTTTTGGTTAGACCTTCCAGTGAGACTCCTTGTGCCCATACTCTCGTGTTGCTACTCTGCCAAAAGGTCATCTCCCACTCAAAGCTAAAGAAGAAATTCTGGAGAAGGAAGCCATCACGCTGCATCCGAAGAACAATCGCTTCGACCTCACTTGTGCTTCAGCGATCCTTCATCCTCATCTCCAGAAATCTCAAGAGGGAGTTTTGCTTGTTATTTATTATTTTCATTCCACACTTTTTGTATCCGTTGTAGTGAAATCGCCTTGTTTTTGGCGACTAGGTCCTTGCGCGGCTTAGAGGGAATTCGCCGCGTAAGTTGGCGACTAGGTCTTGGGGATTAGATCTAGGGGGTGCTCAAGGCCATATCTGGGGAAGGATTGGCTAGAGCGGCTTGAGGCCATATCCGGGGAAGGATTGACTAAAGCCAACCGGTTCGTGGGGATACGAGTCGGTATAGAAAAGGAAAAGAAAATCATTTATGTACGCCTCCGATTTCTAGCGTTATAAGAAATCAAATTTTATGTAAACACTTTTTTCACATAATATAATCATGTCTCTTTTGTGTTTACTTTGATTTCTATCATTTGGTGTAATCTTTATTATTTTGTGTTTCTAAGTTTTCAATTCTAAACAACTTAGTAATTTTCTCAAAAATTACAAAAAGAATTTTTATTCCCTTATTCACCCCCCCTCTAAGGGCGCCATAAGATCCAACAAGTGGTATCAGAGCCTAGGTTATTCCAAACGGTTTAAAAACCAGGAATAATGGCGTCTTATGATCTCGCTTTTTCCGAGGGTCAGGGAATTAGTAGACCTCCACTATTTACTGGGTCGGATTATAATTATTGGAAAAATAGGATGCGTTGTTTTCTAATGACCCTAGATATTGAAGTTTGCAACATGGTAGAAGAAGAATACACTCCTCCTACATTTGTAGTTAGAGAGGTTATGTTAGAAAAACCTAAAGATAAATGGGATGATCGGGATAAACTCAAATGTAAAAATAACGCAAAAGCCATGAATGCTCTATTTTGTGCGTTAGATAGAAATGAATTTAATAGAATTTCTTCTTGTACTACTGCATATGAAATTTGGAATCATTTGGAAGTTACTCATGAAGGTACATCGCAGGTTAAAGATTCCAAGCTTTTCCAATTGGAGTCGGAATATGAAAAATTCCAAATGGATGAAAGCGAAGATGTTGATGGTATGTACACGCGCTTCACCAAGATCGTCAATGCCTCAAAAGCTCTTGGAAAGACCTTCTCAAATGGCGACTTGGTTCATAAGATCCTTCGTTCTCTTCCTCCAAAATTCAACTCGAAGGTGACGGCTATTTCAGAGTCGCACAACTTAAGGACGCTCCAAGTTGAGAGCCTCATTGGGAATCTCAAAACCCATGAGGTAGAACTCAAAATCCAACATGATGAATACAACAAGGAGCCAAAGAAGAAGGCGTTGGCATTAAAATCAAAGAAGGAGTGCCAAGAGGATGAGGATGAAGATGAAGAGAGTCTTTTGGTAAAGAACTTCCGAAAGTTCATGCGCAATCCGGAAAGGAGAAACACCTTTCGAAAATATTTCCAAAAGGGTGAAAAATGGAAAGGGTCATCTTCAAAGAAGGAAAAAGAGAGCGACAATGAAGAAGAGAGACCTCCACCGGAATGCTATCATTGTAGGAGGACCGGGCACATTCGGAGCCAGTGCCCAAAGTTCTTGAAGGAGAAGAAAGAAAAATGGCACATAGGGAAGGAGAAGAAGAAAGTACTAAAATCTAGAACATGGGATGACTCTTCCTCCTCCTCCTCCGAAGAATCAAGTGGGTCTTCATCAAGCGAAGATGAGGAAGCAAACATGTGCCTCATGGGACATGGAAACGACGGCGACGACACCAGTGTTCATAGCGACACAGAGGTAACTCCTCCCACTTATGATGAACTCTTTAATGAATTTCTAGAAACTTGCAAAGCTTTTGATAAAAATATGAAAGATAGTATTTTATTAAATCGTGAAAATGAATCTCTTATTAAAGAAAATCAAAAGCTTTCCAAAAAGGTAATTGTTTTAGAAAAGAGAAAGGTTTCTTGCCAAGAATGTGATCACTCCACAAAATTGGCAAAAGATATAGAAGAGTCACTTTCTAATGCCCTCTCTCATGCCAAAACTCTTACAAAAGAGAAGGGGGAATTAGAAAGGAAATTGGAAGCCTCTCTTTCACAAATCAAAAATAATAAGAAAAGTTTTGAAAATAGGTGTGTCATGCTTGTGAAAGAAAACTCTTCACTTAAAGCACAAGTTCATGATCTCACCATGGCCATTAAAAAATTTGGTATAGGCCAAAATCACTGGAAATGATTCTAGGGTACCAGTGCCATGGATCTGGAAAGTTTGGGCTTGGATATCGAGGTGAGGGCTACCGCCCGGCGCTAGCCACTAACGCCGGCGCTAGCACCTCATACCAGAAAGATAAAATTTCTTTTTCAAAATGCTTTCTTCCTGTAAGTCAAAATTATTCCAGCAAGAAAATTTTACAGAAAAGGGTCTCAACCCCCTTTATTTCGTGTGCAAACTGTTATAGGTTGGGTCACACAACTAGTTCTTGCAGGAAAGTAAAACAAAATGCTTTAAAGCAAATCTGGGTACCTAAGGCTTCCACTTATTCTATGGGAGGTTCCACTTGGGTATCCGGATCTTTACTCTCATCTTCTTTCTAGATGTGCAGGAAGGCTAAGGACAATGAAGACGTGTGGTACTTGGATTCAGGATGCTCCAAGCACATGATGGGCAATAAATCAAAGTTCCTTAGCCTAGAAAGAAGAAGGGAGGGATTGTGACTTTTGGCGACAACGGAAAAGGAAGAATCATGGGAATTGGTACAGTTGGTAACGAATCCTTCACTATATCGAATGTTCTTTATGTAAAAGGGCTAAAGCATAATCTTATTTCAATTAGCCAATTATGTGATAAAGGATTAGATGTTTTATTTGAATCTTCTACTAATCTATGCAAAATATCTAATCCTACTACAAACAATATTTTACTAACTGCACCAAGAATTCATAATGTTTATATTGTTTCATTTCATGATCTTTCAAAATCATCTTTAAAATGTTTTATTACCAAAAATGATGAACTTGATCTTTGGCATAGAAGGCTAGGACATGCTAGCACAAAGCTTATTGTAAAACTTGCCAAACGAGATTTAATTAGAGGATTACCTAGATTAAATGGAAATTTACCTTCACTTTGCTCACCATGTCAAAAAGTTAAAATTACTAGATCCTCTTTCAAAAGTAAAAATGTTTTTTCTACTACAAGACCTTTGCAATTAATTCATATGGATCTCTTTGGTCCCGTTAGCACCGCAAGTCTTGGTGGTAGATTGTATACATATGTTTTAATAGATGATTTTTCTAGATATTGTTTGACAATATTTCTCTCATCCAAATCCGAAGCGTTTTGTGAATTTTCAAAATTATGTACTCGTATTCAAAATGAAAGTGATTTAACAATTAAATGCATTCGTTCGGATCATGGAGGAGAATTTGAAAATGAAAAATTTACTTCTTATTGTGATATGTTAGGCATAAAACATGAGTTCTCCGCACCACGCACACCACAACAAAATGGTGTTGTAGAAAGAAAGAATAGGACACTTCAAGAGCTTGCACGCACTATGTTATGTGAATATAAATTACCTAAGTCCTTTTGGGCCGAAGCCGTAAACACATCATGTTATGTTATAAATAGAATCATGCTTCGCCCATCTTTAAATCTAACACCATATGAACTCTATTTTCAAAAGAAGCCTAATGTGTCTTACTTCAAAGTTTTTGGTTGTAAATGCTTTATCTTAAATACAAAAGATAGCTTGGGAAAGTTTGATGAAAATGTGATGAAGGAACATTTCTTGGATACTCTTCAACTAGTAAAGCTTATAGAGTTTATAATAAAAGTACTAGAAAAGTTGAAGAGTCAATTAATATGAAATTTGATGAACTTGTTCCTTGTATAGAAAGACTTTCCGCAGGTAAAGAGGATGATCTATTACCTCCTTTGGAGCATGGTGATGAAGAACCTTCCAAAGAAGAAGAAGAGGAGGGCAAGAAAGATGAATATATACCTCCAAGTGTTTTAAAATTCACAAAGGATCATCCACGGGAATTGATAATTGGTGAACCATCCATCGGGGTAAGAATTCGCTCTTCTCTTCATGAATCTTATTCAAATATTTGCTTTGTTTCCGAAATTGAACCAAAAAATGTTACAACCGCTTTAAATGATGAATTTTGGTTTTTGGCTATGAATGAAGAGTTAGAACAATTTGAGCGACATAATGTTTGGAAATTAGTAGAAAGACCATCTAATCACCCGGTTGTAGGTGTAAAATGGATTTTTAAAAATAAGTTAGATGGTGAGTCTAGAATATCTAGAAATAAAGCACGCTTAGTAGCACAAGGATATTCTCAAATCGAGGGGATAGATTTTGATGAATCTTTTGCACCCGTTGCTAGATTGGAGTCTATAAGAATTTTTCTAGCATTTGCAAGCTTTAAAAGAATAAAACTATTTCAAATGGATGTGAAAAGTGCTTTTCTAAACGGGTTTGTAAAAGAAGAAGTTTATGTTGAACAACCCCCCGGTTTTATTAATGAAAAATTTCCAAATCATGTTTATAAACTAGAAAAAGCGCTTTATGGTTTAAAACAAGCGCCCCATGCATGGTATGAAAGACTTACATCATTTTTATTAAAGCACGGTTATATTATGGGAAGTGCGGATAATACTCTCTTCATTAAGCACAATAATGATGATATAATTATTTTACAAATATATGTTGATGATATTATTTTTGGATCTACTAATGAAGAGATGTGTAAAGAAGTTATTTTAGTGATGAAAATGAGTTTGAAATGAGTCTTGTAGGAGAACTTTCTTATTTCCTTGGTTTTCAAATATCACAAAGAATTGACGGTATCTTTGTATGTCAAACTAAATATGTCCATGATATGCTTAAACGTTTTGGATTTGAAAACCTTAAACATGCTTCTACACCAATGAGTGCATCACTAAAATTAGGAAAAGATGAATCAGGAGTTTCTATAGATCAAACTTTATATAGAGGTATGATAGGATCTCTACTTTAACTTAGTGCAACTAGACCCGATATTATGTTTGTCGTATGCTTATGTGCTCGATTTCAAGCCAATCCAAAAGAATCTCATTTAAAAGCGGTAAAACGAATTTTTAGATATCTAATTGGGTCATCTAGATTAGGACTATGGTACCCACATAATGATTCATTTACATTGCATGGCTATTCCGATTCGGATTATGCCGGTTGTTCACTTGATAGAAAAAGCACTAGTGGTACTTGTCATTTTCTAGGACCTTCATTAGTTGCATGGTCTAGTAGGAAACAAAATTCGGTTGCACTCTCCACCACGGAGGCCGAATACATTGCATTAGGGAGTTGTTGTGCACAAGCTCTATGGATGAGCCAAACTTTAGAGGATTTTGGTTTTCATCTAAAACTTATTGAATTAAAATGTGACAACAAGAGTGCCATTGATCTCACAAATAATTAATCCGGTACACCACTCTAGATCCAAACATATAGATGTGCGTCATCATTTCATAAGAGATCACATTAAAAAGGAAAATGTAAAGATTAGTTTCATTGGCACGGACTCTCAACTTGCTGATATATTCACTAAACCTCTTCCTGATGCAAGGTTTCAAATGTTAAGGTTGGAATTAGGAGTCTTAGACATCTTAGGATGAAAAAACTTATAAAATGCTAATGTTTTATGCAATTTGAGCAATCAATACATCTCTGATAATTACAAAACTTCTGCATAAGACTACACTTAAGACCCCTAACTAATATCAAAAATCAAAAATTTAAAATTCTTGAAAAATCGTGTACTGTTTCCGGCGCTAGCGCTAGCGCCGGCGCTAGCGTGAGTATGTGATTTTTCTGATTTTTAAAATTTTAAGAAATCCATAAAAACATGTTGGTTCATATTTTCTACTTATTTGTTGTGTTTCTGACTTTTGTTATTTTTGTTATGAAAAATCAACTACAAAAGATCAAAATTAAAAAAATATACAAAAATATGTTTTTGTTATTTATGTTTTTCTTCATATTATGAAAAATCTACTACAAAAATTCAAAATTCAAAACTTACAAAAAAAATGTTTTTTTGATTTTTCTGTTTTTATTTGATTTAAAAAAATGATAAAACAAAAAAAAATTGTATGATCTTTATTGCCAATATCAAGCATGTATGAATTCTATTATTTAGAATTATTTACAATGTTAAAACTTATTCCTTCAAATTACTATGAACATTGTTTTGCTTATCATGCTTTGATATATCTATTTAAAGTGCATCAATTATTTTGAAAAATGTGTAGAACCAAGCTTAGCATGCCTCTAAGTATGAGTAAATGTTTTATGATTGATAATGATACATTTCACTCACTTATTTTGGTAATCAACATGTGTGTCTAAATCTAAAAATGCTTGCTTGTGTATTGTATTTGTACAATGAATTAAAACTTGCATAAGTTTATTGCCTACACTACATTTGAATTGCACTTATGAAAGTTAGAAAAGTGGTTTAGTTAAAAATTTTTGTTTGCAAAACAAGTGTATTCGGAGAATGTTGTCTCACAAATGTTAAAAAAATTATATATGTAGACACATATAACTCCACCAAGCACTACTTGAACCTCCTGATAAGTCTTCATAAGCATTGTGAGGTTGAGCACCTTGGAAAGAATAGTAAAGTGGCTTGTGCAAACCTTAGTTATTACACCACTTTGTTAAAAAAATTATGTGCATTAAAAGTGTGTGAAAGTAATTTACTTGTGTTTTATTGTGCACTTTACTCTACATATGTCTTGTATTTTGATGATTTAAATCAATTGTTAACATTGCCCAAAATACACTTATGTGCACATCATTATCTTTCATAACACTTCTTCTCATGAGTATTGGATTCTAATGCTTTATCTATACTACTCCTTATATAAAAATGCACTAGATAACCTAGCATGATCTCTACAATGTTTTGGTATTTCTTGAACTTAGAATTAAGTAACAATGTAGCTTAATCTCTCTTTGATTTGTTCATTTCATGCTTGGTATTTTTATAAAAAACTTTGAGATTTCAAAAAGGTTACAACATCTTTACATTTTGAACTTAAACTCATATTTATAATTATGATCTTCATGCTTACAAAAAGATGTTTTTTCTATAATCTTCCGCTTGCTTACAACTCTTATCTATTTATTTGAAATCTCTTCAATACCATGCTTAAACTCTTTATCATTTCATATATTAAAAAGCTCGATCATGATTAATAAACTAGCTTAAAGATTGCCTCCTTACTACCCTCACCCCACCTTCTTTTGATAATACCAAAAGGGGGAGATTAATTCAAGAAATCTAAAAGATTAAGGGGAGAATAATTAATTCATGAAATCTATCATTTAGGGGGAGTAACACATAAATTACATTTATGTAGGGGGAGCATTAAGATAGGGGGAGTATGCACATTCTCATGCATATCATATACTATAGTTGCACTTTTATCTTGCTTATCTTATCTATAAACACTATTGTTGATTTCTTGCTTAGAGGATTTGTTATTATCAAAAGGGGGAGATTGTTGGACATGTATGTCACATCCCTTTGTTTGAGAATAACAAATCCCATATTGTATTTGATATTGCTTGTAGTGTGTTTATAGTGTGCAGGAACTATAGGTACAATACTCCACTGGTAGAAAGCAGCTTGGAACAACCTTTTGAAAGGAGGAGCGCTACCGCCAGCGCTAGCGCTACCGCCAGCGCTACCGATAGCGCGAACGCTAATGCCAGGCGCTAGCTCATCCGTTAGTCTCGTTTCAGCGATTTCATTAGCGCTACCGCCAGGCGCTATCGCTACCGCAGGCGCTATCTCGATTTCGTGCAGAACGCCACGCCGCCGATGGTTGCGCAACCGCTCTACACGAACGATACCGCCGGCGCTATCCACTACCGCAGGCGCTAGCTCCAAGGTCTATAAATTGAAGTGTTCTCTCTCGTTTTGGTTAGACCTTCCAGTGAGACTCCTTGTGCCCATACTCTCGTGCTGCTACTCTGCCAAAAGGTCATCTCCCACTCAAAACTAAAGAAGAAATTCTGGAGAAGGAAGCCATCACGCTGCATCCGAAGAATAATCGCTTCGACCTCACTTGTGCTTCAGCGATCCTTCATCCTCATCTCCAGAAATCTCAAGAGGGAGTTTTGCTTGTTATTTATTATTTTCATTCCACACTTTTTGTATCCGTTGTAGTGAAATCGCCTTGTTTTTGGCGACTAGGTCCTTGCGCGGCTTAGGGGGAATTCGCCGCGTAAGTTGGCGACTAGGTCTTGGGGATTAGATCTAGGGGGTGCTCAAGGCCATATCTGGGGAAGGATTGGCTAGAGCGGCTTGAGGCCATATCCGGGGAAGGATTGGCTAAAGCCAACCGGTTCGTGGGGATACGAGTCGGTATAGAAAAGGAAAAGAAAATCATTTATGTACGCCTCCGATTTCTAGCGTTATAAGAAATCAAATTTTATGTAAACACTTTTTTCACATAATATAATCATGTCTCTTTTGTGTTTACTTTGATTTCTATCATTTGGTGTAATCTTTATTATTTTGTGTTTCTAAGTTTTCAATTCTAAACAACTTAGTAATTTTCTCAAAAATTACAAAAAGTATTTTTATTCCCTTATTCACCCCCCCCCCCCTCTAAGGGCGCCATAAGATCCAACAGATAGCAACTCCGACATTTAAGGGGAATAGCCACCGTTGGAAGGGGGCGAGCTGGGACGCACAGGTGAGGGGTATAGATCAAAAAGGATATCACTCGCAGCGACCCCCCTCCAACCGTCACGAAGGGCATCCGCCCTATGAAGGGACACCACCAAGGCCTCGGCCGTCGTCTTCGCAATCTCCCTCCGGATGCCCTCAGTCATAGCAGGGGAAGGAGGGACGGGCGACGCCGTCCGCGAGGGTCCGCCTCTCTCCCCCTCCCGCAACTGCCTCTGGGCTTCAGCAAGCTGAGCTCTCAGGTCCTGCACCTCATGATCTGACTCCTTGCATCGCCTCCTGAGTGAGTCGGCAGCCTCTAGCCCCTACAGGTGAAAAAAGTAAAGGGGTTACAGATGCTGGAGAAAAGAGAGGTGAAGAAGAAGGGGAGAGTCCCCAAAGCCAGCACGAACTAGGCCCCCAGATGACTGCTCCAAGTGCCTCTCAGAGGTAACTAGGCGCGTGGTGAGGTCAGCAACCTTCTCTTCGGCAGCCCGACTCGACGCATCGACCTGCATCAGCCTCTTTGAGAGACTAAGACCTCGACGGGCGGTCATCTGCGAGAGTTTGGCTGCGCGGAGCATGGCTTGCGAGCTCATGCAGATAAGGTCGCGCATAGACTTTTTCTTGTAGGCGGCCGCATCCTGCTAGCCATAGAGGCCAAATGAGAGGTTGTACACAGCATCCCTGAGCGGTTCACTCTCTATCCAGGATGGTTGATGGGAGGTGATCGAGACCCGGTTCGTGGCCTCATCCCAATGAAGGACAGGGTCACTGAAGGAGTCAGTGGCGTTCCGCTCCCCCCCATCTCGAAGTTGGGGTGGTTCGCCAACGCATCAGGGTCGCTGGGTTGCCCTTTCTCCCTAGGCGCTATCACTGAGCCCTCCCTCGCCGCATTGTTGGCCCTTTAGGCGGGGAAGGAGGCAAGTCCTCCTCCGCCACCTGCTCCTTCTCCTTTCGTTGCTTCGATGCGGGGACCTTAGGGGCGGAGGCACATGCAGCGGCAGCCTCCTTAACGAACCAGCGAGCTGATGAAGAGCTCCCCATTACGAAGGGGGTGCCATGGACGAGTACGCTCAACTAAGTGAACCAAGGTCAAGGTAAGTATCCATGTGTGTGAGTAAGGAAGGAGTAATATGGGGGACATCGGAGAGGAGGGGATACCTGTCCCAGGCTCGACGTAGGTGAGTCGGTCGATGTCCCTCCTGAGGTGCTCGACCTCAAAGCTCGCGCCCTCAAGATAGCTGTGAAGTACAATCGCCTCCCCACCTAAGCGGGGGGCCTTGAACGCCTTCTCGGACCTCTGGATGGGCGAGAGGGGGATGTCACCGAAGTCACCCTAGATGAACACAAACGTGTCACTCCAGTGATGGACCTTGTTGGAGGTCTCGCACACCTTCACGTACGTGCCGGTGAGGAAGCATACCCCCTCAGGGGTCGCTCAGAAGACAAAGATCTTGCGGAACACGGTCAGGTCAAACTCAACCCGTTCCTCTCGCAGATAGCAAGCGTAGGCCGTCAGCATCGAGATCGCGTTAGAGTTAACCTAGGTCGGGACCACGCCGAAGTAATTCAAAAACTCTTTCACCTCAGGCCATAGGGGAAGCCGTAGGCCAGCTTCGAAGTGGGCAAGCGGGATGGCGAGCCAGTTCTCGTAGAAAGAGTTAATGGCCTCGCCCTGAGACGGACGACGAGACGTCCACCCCTCAGGAAGGTATGAGCTCTTGAATGCTGAGAACGCCTCCTTAGATACCTTCCCTTCGGGGAAGGGGTGCTCGGAAAAATTAGCTGCACATTGTTCCCGGCCATTCCTGGCAACAGAAGGCGGTTGGGAGCCATCTTACGAGGTAAGAGAGAGGGAAGAGAGCTAACCTCAAGGAGAGGGTAAAGCAATGGAAGAGGGCGAATGTGATGGTGAAGTAGAAGGAAGGGGGGTATTTATAGGGGGAGCCAAAATGGGCGAGTGGACCATCGGTCCACCCACCCTGAATATGGCCGAGTGGACCCTGAGGTCCACTCGCCCGGGGCATGGGCGAGTGGACCCTGAGGTCCACTCGCCCAGGGCACGGGCGAGTGGACCATGGGATCCACTCGCCTGTGGCACGGGCAAGCGAACCATAGGGTCCACTCTCTCAGTGCATGTAGGTGGTCCTCGTGGACTATCCGCCCGACAAAAGTGTGCAGACCCTATGGTCCGCTCACTTGGTTCAGGGGCGAGGACCTCGAGGTCCATTCACCCATGCTTCCCCCTAACCCCACTCCTCTGTCTTCTCTAGATGACACCCATGTAAGGCCTCTGCCTCCTGTCCTCAGATTCACTACCCCGATGTCATGTCGCTTGCACTGGCACTTAATCGTCGAACGCTTAACGACCTGCGAATCGTGAATGAGCGAAAGCAATAAAGCATTATAACATAAGCAGAATATGATTAAAGCGTCTGGTCGCGAGGTGGGTAGAGCCACCATGCAGGGCTAGTTCCTATTATTACATAATAAATCGAAGAGCGAGGATAAAAGTCGTTCAGCGCGACATCCATTTCCAGAAACCTTGATCCTGGGTGCACGACGACACCCCCTACATAGACCCGATGCATTCTTTTGTTGCGGCGATCTCCTCGCCCGTGGTGTGGACGCTAGCCTCAACACGGCCTATGTGGTCTGCGAGTGGCGCAGCTATACCTCCGGACGCAAGCCAGACCTCCCCCCTTAGCAGATTAAGCTCGTTTTCCAACCTCTCCATCCGCCGCTCCAGCGCGCAGACACGGGCGAGGGGGTCAGGTCCGGCAAACCACCTTCCATCACGCAGCTCGAGAAGAAAGGCCTCTTGCCTCCACACTGTATCAGCCAGAAGATTCAGACGCTCGAGAATGTTGGGCTGTTCCTCGGCAGGTTCCTCCACCATAGTGGGGGATCAGATTGGTGGGGAGTCCTCCCTCCGGCTCGACTGACCTGTCGAGGTCTTGTCCCCTCCTGCAAAAAGCGTAGCTTTAGATACCGAAGAACTCACCTCGATAGAGACACTCGCAGTAACATTACCTTGTGAATCCTCAATCCCTTGGCTCTTCGAGGAAGGGTTGTCATGGGCAACTGAGAGAGCAGCAGGATCCTGAGCGAGAATGGCAGGACTTGCTCGAACGCCTGCACCCGACGTTTCCATCACGCTCCGTACCCCCTCGGGGTGGGTCAGAAAAAGCTGTTACCATGCAAGAAGCATGCCTTCATTAGTGTGATATGATCGCAGAAAAGGGGCAATGATAAAGACCGATTTGATACCGCGTCTAGCTCCAGGTCCCGGACATAATCAGTCACCCCGTGGGAGGATGACGACGCCACCTCTTTCACCAAATCAGGTCGGAGTTTCTTCCGCGGTGATCGCACCATTGGCCGAGTAGGGGAGGGCGGAAGGCCGCTAACTATGGCCCTGAGCTCCGCCAAGTTGATGAATAGCAAATTATACATATTTTTAGTATAATTTTTAGCCTAATTTTGGGTAATTTTGTACATATTGCATGTAAATTATTGAAATAATCACTTGTTTTATCTTATGTATATAACTATTCATCTATTTGAAAATCTGATTTATTTAAAGTATGAAACAATTTAGTAATTTGAAAAAATAAGTAAATATACTTATATAAGAATAAAATTTTGAAATATTATTGTATAATAAATTTATTATAAATATAATAAATATATATATATAATATATAAAATATAAATAATATAGTTATATGTAAATATAAATGAAAACATAGTAATAATAATGTATATATTATTAAATATATTGAAATATATATATAATAAATAATAACAGTATAAATATAATCATAAATAAAAAGAAAATTAAATTAATAAAATATAATAATAATAAAAATAATAATAATAATATAAAAAAAAGCTGTGCGATATATATATAATGCGTTCGTCGAACGCTGCTCTACATTCGTCGAACGCTGCTCTGCATTCGACGAACGTTTCGCACTCTGCATTCGTCGAACGATGCTCTGCATTCGTCGAACGCTGCTCTGCGTTCGACGAACGCGCAGCGCCAGGCGTTCGACGATCTCATAACTATTATATAATATATATATATTTATACATATATTTCTGCAGGAGTTCGACGAACTCTCGGCGTTCGACGTTCTCTAAGTATTATATATTATATATAAATATACTATATACATATCTGCAGGCGCTCGACGAAATCCAGGCGTTCGACGAACTCCCTTTCTCAGCCTGTTCGACGAACTAAATATTATATATATTATAGAAACATATATATATATCTGCTCGGCGTTCGACGATCTCTAAGTTTCGTATATTATATTATATATTATATATACTATATATATATATATATCTGAAGCCGCTCGACGAAATCAAGGCGTTTGACGAACTCCACCTCCCAGCGTTCGACGAATTCCTCACAGCCATCCCAGTTCGACGAACTCTCCCCTCTCCCGTTCGACGAACTAAATTTTAATATATATATATAATTGTATGTTTCTGCAGGTGTTCGATGAACTCGTCCCTGCGTTCGACGAATTCCCTTCCAGCAAGCTGTCCCGCCAGCGCTCTCCTTCCCGCCAGCTCTCCTGCCAACTCTCTCTCCTTCTAGAACCAAGCCAGCTTCTATCCGCACCCCAGCTCAAGTCAAACTTGCCCACCTCTCTGTCAAACCGCCAGCTGCTTTTCTTTTCTTCCTTTTTTTTGCTAATTGCAGCCCTCTTTTGCCTATAAGTAAAGGGTGTTGGCTGATGTTTCAAGGGTTCACAAATTATGATGTATTTGGGATTTGTGTTCCACTTTTGTCTCTCTCTCTCTTGTTTTCCGTGTCTCTCTCTAAGTTTTGTAATAGTTTTTTTTTTTGCTTAATAAAATAGCTAGTTTTTCTTCATGTTCTTGTTCTTCCTTTTCTTGATTTCTGTTGTGTGTGTGTGTGTATGAGATTAATTTTAAAGCTTTCATAATTAGTTTTTATCGCTTTCATAATTAGTTTTACCGCTTTCATAGCTAGATTTTTCTGCATTTTTACCGCTTTCATAGCTAGATTTTCTGCATTATCATCGTTTTTCTTGGTTTTTGCTAAACGCACACTGATGAGTTCTGATCATATACACTTTTATGGACTCATCTGGGCTGTTTTTCAGTCATTTCACCGCACTTCAGCCCTGTTATTGTTTATATTTGATATTCCATGCTAGGTGCACCTCTAGGCCCATTTTGGTGTGATTTCATGCTTATCTTCATTAGTAGTTTTCATGTACTGTTAAGTTCCACTTTCAGTGGCGAGACTGGTGTCGTATGCTGGAACAGGAGTCGTGCAGGTATTCCCGGTGCAATTCTGCACAGGAACACTGCGCACGATCACCGGTTCTATTGCGCACGACCACTGGTCGTGCGCCACTGATCGTGTACACTTAACCCTTTTTATGAGTTCTGTTTGGTGCAGTGCGCACGACCATCTACGCTAGTGCGCACGACCACCGGTCGTGCGCCACTGTTCGTGCGCACTTATCATTAAATTTCTGAGTTCTGTTTCGTCTAATGCGCACGACCACTGACGATAGTGCGCACGACCACCGGTCGTGCGCCACTGGTCGTGCGAACATTGTATTTTATAATTTTCTTCCCTTGCAGGCTCCGTCCAGTCAGGCGCACGATCACAGGATTCTAGTGCGCACGACCACTGGTCGTGCGCCAATGACTGTGCACACTGTTTATTCCAGCGCTTATAAATAGCCCTGCTCGCGATTTTAGGTCGATCTTTCGCCGTTCTTCCGCCCGACTCCGCCGTTCCGCCTATTTCCGCTGGTTCTCCGCCCCCCTAGGCCTCCTCCATCATCCACGAGCTTCAAGGAGGAGATTCCACGCATTTTCATCGCCAAGCAAGGAGTTCTTCGCATTAGACGTGGCCGGATGGTAAAGCGCTGGAGAAGACGGGTCCATTGGGAGGTGTGACAGCCCTCCTCTACCCCGGACGCAGTTGGGACCGAGCTAAGACGTGGATTGACAACCCGACGATTCCTACCGTGAATCTACAACGAGACTCCGGATTCGGTCGTATCTCTTGCCTCTTTCTTCTACTTGTGTGGTTGTATTTGTTTGTAATCTCTATATTTTGATGATGTGCACAATGAATCATGTTTAGTATTGTTCATTTCATGTTTATGAAATCAATTTGTTCATTTGTGTCAATGAGGTGCGCCCCATTCCATTTTCCACTCCACCACCGTGTCCGGTGCCGCACTAGCAATTGCTAGTGGCGTGCTTGTCGAAGAGGTGCTTGCGACCCTCACTCCGTTAGCCTACTCGCCCATCCGCCTACCGAAGCGTGGCATAGCGGCCCGTGTATTCCATCTCGCCTAACGAAGCAGCGCGCTCAAGGCCTTTATAGTTCGATCCGTTTGCCTACTCGTCCATCCGCCCTTGCGACGCAGCGCGCTCAAGGCCTGCCTAGTCTCCATCCCGCCAAGCGAAGCATTGCATAGCGGCACTGCATAGGAGTAGTTGATAGCTTTTATTTTATTTTCCAAAAGCCAACCCAACTCCCCCGCATTCCATTCGATTTAAGGACTTCAATCTCAAGTCCTTCCTCGAAACCTAACTCCACCTTACTGTGTTCCTCAAGAGATCGATACTTGGGGATTCATTCCCATTTTATATTACTTGAACGATCGGTACACTGCCGTTCCGTGTCGCAGTCGAGCTACCGCCTATAGCGGTGTGTGAGATTTGCGCCATCAAGTTTTTGGCGCCGTTGCCGGGGAACACAGTCGTGTGAGTTTTCTGGAGAGGGAGAATCTGAGAGAGAAGCCCTTCCATTTGTTTATCGCATCTTTTATTTTATTTCTGCTCTCTTTATTCCATTTTCTTGTTTTATAGTAGGGTGCTTTAGTAAATTTTTGTTAGGTGTAGTATTTCGCACAATAGTGTTCTTCTTTTTGAATCGTTTTATCTTCACACTATGTGGGCACATCTCAATTTCCGTTGCCGTTGGTGTGGAGCTACCTCCCACTCTAGTGATGAATGCCCTACGGAGAATAGTAGGCATAATTCTTATAGCCCAGCATATGGAGCACCGACTTCATCTGGTACTCCATATGGTGCGCGTAAGTCTTATGGCTACTCTGCTGAGCCTTTACCGTCATACTTCTTTTCGGCTTCAGCCCCCGCTGTGCCAAAGAAGCCCGCAAGGCAGTGCCAGTTTTGTCGGAGCACTGATCATGTCTTGAAGGACTGTGCCGAGTATCTTCGCCAATTGGACGAGGATGACGAGCCGGATATCCGGATCGTCCCAACTCCTAACTCTGGCGGCACACCTTCAACATCCGGTTATGTGCCTTTGTCACCTTCACATCTTGAAGGGTATGGCATGGATACGGTCACCGGATGTGCGGCTGATCTATGCACTAACATTGCTGAGCCCATTCTCCATGTGCATCCACCACTTTTAGTGGATTCGATTCTTTGTGAGGAATCGGTGCTCGACTTTTATCCGAGCACTACCCCTCTCCCTGTTGTGCATACTACACTCGTCTCTGACGACATTGTTGATGATGTGTCGCAAGAGGAGGCGGTTGATCTTAGTATTGTGCCTACTCCTATAGAGGAGGACAACCTTCTAGGTGAAGAGGAGTTTTCCTCAGCACCGGTGGAGGAAGTCCAAATCTTAGGCATGGCCACTGTTGATCCCGCCGAACCTTGTAGCATTGATGACAATGCAAACATTATTTTACTTACCCAACCTGATGGGAGTGAGACTGGGACCACTCCCCCGATTTTTGATTATTTATGTTCTTCGTCTTGTTTATTTCTCGATCCCCCCTCTTCACCCGAGCCTGTGCAGGTTGAATCTTCACAGGTACTTCAGGAGGACTTGGAGCTTTTTGCTCAAGTCAATGATGAGTGTGTCCTTTTATGCGAGGAGGCTGATCCCTCCTCCATTAAGGAAGCCTCATTCGTTGCATTCTCCTCCTGCGGACCTGCTGTGGACGATACCTTGCTGGGCAAGGATAGTTTTGTTGAGATGAGTGAGGACCAGGCCTCCTCCTTTTCTTACATTCTCTACCCTCTACCTGTGAGGAGCAGGTATCTATATTTAGGTAGAGGGGTGACTGTTCTGTCTCCGTATCGGTACCCGTTACCGATGCGCATATTAGAACAGTTACCTGTGCACTTTTCTTTTCATAGGCCTATAAGCTAGAACTGTACAAAATCTGAATAAGTCGTGCTGGGATGACAATAACCCCAGTAGTTATCTTACTTTTCATGCATTTTATTTTATTCAATCCTGTTTAGTTAGCTGTAGTGTTGTAGTTTATCTTTTTCTGTTTCTTTTGTTTTGCGGAGCTGACCCCGGCAGGTACTTCTTCTGGATGGCGGATGCTGCAACTTAGTCTGGGTTTAAACGCCAATCTTCTGGTGTGCTCACTTCTGAGCACTGGGTACTCTCTTTCCCTAGCCCTTCCTGATTTTCATGTCATATATTCTGTGGATTGTTTAGTTTAAGTCTGGGGGAGAGTAGTTTTGTTTACCCACTCACGTGCACTATTGCACTACATACTAGAAGATTTCATTTAAATTGTTGTTCATTTTCATTGCACACCACATCACCCACTTGAGCGCGTACTCATCTGTTTGCTTGCTCTGTTGTGAATTTAATTCTTTTGCTTATTTAGGAAAGTCTAGGTGATGGCTTAGGACTATGTAGCAGAGTAAAATGTTGACTCTAGTGGTGCTCCTAGTCGAGTGCTCGGTTGCATAGAAATTTGTGTAGAGTAGACTTCTCTTTATACTTATGGTTTTATATTTTTTCTTATTAGTGTAAATGTTGTTTACTCTACTCAAATGGTGAATTCGGTGGAATCAAACGGTAGCATAGGGATGTGTGTAAACGAACGCTAGATTCGTATTGCTTGAGTCGGGAGAAAGGAGAATCTTTCTCGGTGGCTAGAACTTGCCCCAAGCGATTCTTGAAGCATGGGTATACGGTTAGTCAATTGTGTGAATGTGATATAGGCCATCATTTTGGCCCGGTTGAGCCTTTGTGCCTATCCCTACCGCTATATCCTCGCTAGCCCAGTTGTGCATACCCGTTCTTTGATTCAGCCCCACTTTTATTTCACCAAAGCCCAAAAGCCAATCCTAGTCGCACACCCAAATCTGAGCTTTAGCTGTTTATTATTTTCATGAGTTGGGTTGTTGATGTGGTAATATGTTTGTGAAGATGTGGATGTGTCCTTTTGTTTATTTGCTGAAAATGATAAGAAAAAAAATGAAAATGAGAAAAAGAAAAGAAGTTAAAGAAAAAAAGGAAAGAGAAGGAGTGTTTAATTGAAAATCTTTATGTATAGATTTATGTTTGGGAGTAGGCGGTGCACGCACCCGTGCTGTTAAGTTCAAGTCTGGGGGTGTTGTGTACCCGCGTGTTTGTGTGGTGAATGAGGATAGTTTCCTGCATTAGCTCATTTGGGTTTAGTGCTTGAGCCGTCGTTTTATCTTTGTTTATCCTCACCTAAACCCAAGCCTCATTTAAAACCTAAAGTCCTATTGATTCACGCATTTGAGTCAAACCAGTGCCGTGGAGAGAATGTGACCGGGCAAGCTTATGGTCACCGACACTGATGGATTTCAGTGGAGTTTTTCCCGCATCCCGATCTTGAGCAATGCTCGTCTCAGCGTTTAGTTTACTTTCTCCGTATGCATGACTGAATGATTCACCGTTGTTCACTATTTTGAGTAGTTGTAATATGCTTTTACTCTTTTAGAAATATATAAACTGTTTTTATAATCAGAAATCTTTTCTACTATTTGTCTTATGCACGTGAGCATGCGACTTCGCATGGTATTCTGTAGTGTAATCAATAAGCCATCTACTGTTCTTTCCCAGTTCGCTTAGAATTTGTTTGCTCGGGACGCGCAAACAGTTAAGTCTGGGGGTGTGATGAGTTCTGATCATATACACTTTTATGGACTCATCTGGGCTGTTTTTCAGTCATTTCACCGCTAGGTGCACCTCTAGGCCCATTTTGGTGTGATTTCATGCTTATCTTCATTAGTAGTTTTCATGTACTGTTAAGTTCCACTTTCAGTGGCGAGACTGGTGTCGTATGCTGGAACAGGAGTCGTGCAGGTAATCCCGGTGCAATTCTGCACAGGAACACTGCGCACGATCACCGGTTCTATTGCGCACGACCACTGGTCGTGCGCCACTGATCGTGTAAACTTAACCCTTTTTATGAGTTCTGTTTGGTGCAGTGCGCACGACCATCTACGCTAGTGCGCACGACCATCGGTCGTGCGCCACTGTTCGTGCGCACTTATCATTAAATTTCTGAGTTCTGTTTCGTCTAATGCGCACGACCACTGACGATAGTGCGCACGACCACCGGTCGTGCGCCACTGGTCGTGCGAACATTGTATTTTATAATTTTCTTCCCTTGCAGGCTCCGTCCAGTCAGGCGCACGATCACATGATTCTAGTGCGCACGACCACTGGTCGTGCGCCAATGACCGTGCGCACTGTTTATTCCAGCGCTTATAAATAGCCCTGCTCGCGATTTTAGGTCGATCTTTCGCCGTTCTTCCGCCCGACTCCGCCGTTCCGCCTATTTCCGCTGGTTCTCCGCCCCCCTAGGCCTCCTCCATCATCCACGAGCTTCAAGGAGGAGATTCCACGCATTTTCATCGCCAAGCAAGGAGTTCTTCGCATTAGACGTGGCCGGATGGTAAAGCGCTGGAGAAGACGGGTCCATTGGGAGGTGTGACAGCCCTCCTCTACCCCGGACGCAGTTGGGACCGAGCTAGGACGTGGATTGACAACCCGACGATTCCTACCGTGAATCTACAACGAGACTCCGGATTCGGTCGTATCTCTTGCCTCTTTCTTCTACTTGTGTGGTTGTATTTGTTTGTAATCTCTATATTTTGATGATGTGCACAATGAATCATGTTTAGTATTGTTCATTTCATGTTTATGAAATCAATTTGTTCATTTGTGTCAATGAGGTGCGCCCCATTCCATTTTCCACTCCACCACCGTGTCCGGTGCCGCACTAGCAATTGCTAGTGGCGTGCTTGTCGAAGAGGTGCTTGCGACGCTCACTCCGTTAGCCTACTCGCCCATCCGCCTAACGAAGCGTGGCATAGCGGCCCGTGTATTCCATCTCGCCTAACGAAGCAGCGCGCTCAAGGCCTGCATAGTTCGATCCGTTTGCCTACTCGTCCATCCGCCCTTGCGACGCAGCGCGCTCAAGGCCTGCCTAGTCTCCATCCCGCCAACGAAGCATTGCATAGCGGCACTGCATAGGAGTAGTTGATAGCTTTTATTTTATTTTCCAAAAGCCAACCCAACTCCCCCGCATTCCATTCGATTTAAGGACTTCAATCTCAAGTCCTTCCTCGAAACCTAACTCCACCTTACTGTGTTCCTCAAGAGATCGATACTTGGGGATTCATTCCCATTTTATATTACTTGAACGATCGGTACACTGCCGTTCCGTGTCGCAGTCGAGCTACCGCCTATAGCGGTGTGTGAGATTTGCGCCATCACACACCAAGCCCGCGATTTTCTGCATCATTTATCGCTTTCATAGTTTAGATTTTCTGCATTATCATCGCTTTTCTTGGTTTTTGCTAAGCGCACACCAAGCCTGCGATTATCGTCTATTCTGCTTTTTAGAATTAATGCAATCACTTCTTTTTTATCGATAAGATAATAGTGCGTCCCCAAAGTAGAAATAATCAACACGGCCTCGGATAAATACGACCGCGATATTATTTTCTAAAAAAAATTATATCATGTACTATAAAACGATAAGGTGCACTTGCCTTTATCGCAAGATAAGTTGGATAAATTACATTCAAAAACTCTGTGTGAGACCCTTTTTATAAAATTTAATTAACCAAAAAAGAATTTCGGCCCCGTCGCCGCGGTGTTACCCCTGATATTCCAAAAGCGGGAGCGATCGTTACTTCCATCACCTCGACAGGTGGGATAAAGGTTTAGCTCCTCGAAGTAGGAATACTCGCCGGACTCCGCGACAACGCCCGCCGGAATCTAACCGAACCCAGGCTCCGCAGGAATTTAATTTCAAAAAAAAATCTATCAAGTTTTTGGCGCCGTTGCCGGGGACTTTTCGTGTCGTTATTTTGAAACAGGGAACCGCTATTAATTTTATATTTTACTTCTTACTCCCCATTTTTCTCTCGTACATATATTTCTAAACAAAAAAACAAAAAAAAAAATAGAAAAGCTCGAAAAACTAAAAAAAATTCAAAACACGAATCATCTATATATTTTTTCATCTAAAAAAAAGAAACTCTTTCTTTCTTTTACTTAAATTATCATAAGAAAAATCCATAAATCAAATAAAAAAAATAAAAAAATTTGCTTACAAAAAAAAAAAACTTTTTTTATATAAAAGTATATGACCTGGGGAAGCTTCGGATTATCCAGAATTTGTTTTTGATCCAGAAATCGAGCGCACCCTTCACGAGCGCCTTCGATCTCGTGACCAACAACAACCCTTAAATCTCGAAGAATTAACCGGCGATACTATAGCGGATAATATGACAGATCTCAATCCAAATGCGGCCCCACAACGGACCATGGCAAACTATTCCAGGCTGAATTTGGAAGATACTGGGACAAGTGTCACTCGCCCCGCGATAGCTAATAATAATTATGAAATAAAATCCAGCATAATCCAAATGGTACAACAGTCGATTCAGTTCGACGGTTTGCCAGATGAGGACCCAAACCAACACCTTTCAAACTTTGTAGAAATTTGCGACACCTTCAAAATTAATGGCGTCAGCGATGACGCCATTCGCTTGCGCTTATTTCCCTTTTCTCTGTGGACAAAGGCTAAATCGTGGTTGACTTCTCTTCCGAGAGGGTCCATAACCACGTGGGCCGAATTGACGGAAAATTTTCTAACTAAATATTTTCCTCCATCAAAAACCACTAAATTACGCACGGATATCGCATCTTTTATACAATTCGATTCCGAGTCTCTTTACGAGACTTGAGAGCGTTTTAAAGAATATTTGCGTAGGTGTCCTCATCACGCGCCACCAACTTGGCTACAAATCCAAACGTTCTACAATGGCTTGAATTTCTCAACGCGATAGATGATCGACGCAGCCGCCGGGGGAACGTTAAACAACAAAACCCCGGAGGCCGCTCAAGCTCTGATCGAAGAAATGGCCATGAACGCGTACCAATGGAACGTGCCAAGGTCGCGTCCTAATAAATCGGCTGGTCTTTTTGAAGTGGATGTCACTACTTACTTAGCATCGCAGGTAGAGCGGCTAAGCAAGCAAGTGGCGGAGATGACTGCTTCCTCCTCCACTCCCGCGTGGGCGAATACTAATTATACTGATCATAATAATACTAATTTAAATAATAATAATAATAATAATTTAAATGAAGAATCGGTAGATTACCTCAACAATCAACTTCGGCCTCCCTTCAACCCTAATAATAACCCATATAATAATAACTATAATCCGGGTTGGAGGAATCACCCGAACTTCTCCTGGAGTAATCAAAATAAAGCGCAGCGACCCCCAAATGTAAATCCGCACGGATTTCATCAGGGATATCCGCCACCTCCTCCAAAACTTTCTCCGCTCGAAGAAGCTTTCGCTAAACACGTCACGTCTAACGACTCAAATATCTGGAACATCACCGGATCGCTAAAAACTTAAAAAATCAAGTTGGGCAACTTGTGAAGATGGTCTCCGAGCGGCAACTTGGAGCTTTGTCGGGTAATACGGAGCCGAACCCCCGAGTCTAACCGTCAAATCAGCCAAGCTATGCGACGGTAAATAAAGCGCTCGTGGGAGGCACCCCATATTTATCTAATATTTTCTTACTTCTCCATATTTTGCAGGCATTCATCCGGTCATTCCATCTCCAAATCAGGGACGTGCCTTTTTCCCCTGCTATTTCCTTTCTTGTATTTTCATGCTTTTGTACATATATAATTGTTCCTCATACTTAATTTCAACATTGAGGACAATGTTGACTTTTAAGTATGGGGGTGTTTTTCCCCTCCTTTTGTAAATATTTTTGTCCCTCCCATATTTGAAAAATCCAAAAAAATTGAAAAAAAAATATATTATGTATATATTTATGCACATTTGAAAAAATCAAAAAAATTTCATTATAAAAAATAATTTTTAAGTATTAATGTATATATAAGATAGAAATTTGAAAAATCCAAAAAAATTGAAAAAAAAAATATTATGTATTAATGTATATATAATTTTTAAGTATTAATGTTATTATGTATATATTTATGCACATTTGAAATAATAAAAAAAATGTCATTATAAATTTTTTTTTATTAATGTATATATAAGATAAAATTTTGAAAAATTCAAAAAAAAAATTGAAAAAATTTTACTTAGAAATTTGTTATAACAAAATTTTGTATAACACCAAAAATTTTATTTATTTATGTTTTTATTTTCCTTTCTTTCTTTTTCCTCTTTTTTTCTTATTAACTATTTATATGTATTTTGTTACAACAAAAACAAAAATTCAAAAAAAATCATAATAAAAATTCAAAAAAAAACATTTTGATGAAAACTTATCCGATAAAATCCCAAAAATATAATAAAAACCCCTACTTAGCTTTGTATTTATCAAAATTAGTTTGAGTTTATTTATAAACATTTTCATTATTTTTGATTTGTCAAAACCCTTATTCGTATCATGGTTTGTAAGATTTAGATTCATGGAATTTTAGTTGTAAATAATATATTGTGTTTTTAATTTAATTTGAGAACAAATTTTTTAGCACTACTTTAAGTTTACCCTAAATAGCTTCTTGTTGTATTATTTTGGCAGACCATCTTTAGACTTTAATTATTCCTACTCCAAACTTGTGAAACTGTAGGAATGTTGTAAACCTACTAAAACTTGCTCTCAAAAATTTTCTTAATTTATAAAATCTAGAAATTTCTAAACCCCTTACATCCCCTTTCTTGGTATATTATTTTAAAAGATCTTATGTCAATGGGAATAAGATTTCATTCCGTAGACATAGGCACCAATTTTATTACAAGATTATATGGCATGGGAATAAGATTTTTGTTCCCTAAACATATTCATTGGGTTATTTTTGAAGATTGAAAAATAATTTCATTATGGGATTATGATTACATTCCCTAGCCACTCTCAAATCCAAAAAAAATTGAGTGGGGTGAGAGGATAAAATCTATCACCCCCAAATCAAAAGTCTCTTCTCCTACCAAGCTCCCCTTACCCCCAGCCAATCAAATTGAAAACTAGATATAAATGAAAAAATTGAGAGAGCATAATTAGTAAGTTTTAATTATTCTAAAAAATTTCTTTAAAAAGTTAAAGTTCTTATAATTCTATTCTAATCATGGTGCTAATTATTACAATTATTTAGGTCGCTACTTAGCTAACTTTAGAAGTCTTGTTGACTAAAACTTTTTCGCTCTTTTTAAATCATCACGATGTTGGACTTACCTCTTTTAATCTCCTAAATTTATTTCAAGCTTACTTTCGATTAAATAAAATTTTGGTAAATTAGAAATTTTATTAATGTCTTATGGGTATCTCTCACTTTTGCCTTGGAATAGCAAAAGCTTAAGTATGGGGGTATTTGATGAATAGCAAATTATGCATATTTTTAGTATAATTTTTAGCCTAATTTTGAGTAATTTTGTACATATTTCATGTAAATTATTGAAATAATCACTTGTTTTATCTTATGTATATAACTATTCATCTATTTGAAAATCTGATTTATTTAAAGTATAAAACAATTCAGTAATTTGTAAAAATAAGTAAATATACTTATATAAGAATAAAATTTTGAAATATTATTGTATAATAAATTTATTATAAATATAATAAATATATATATAATATATAAAATATAAATATTATAGTTATATGTATGTAAATAATAAGCAAAATAAATAATCATATATTTATATGTAAATATAAATGAAAACATAGTAATAATAATGTATATATTATTAAATATATTGAAATATATATATAATAAATAATAACAGTATAAATATAATCATAAATAAAAAGAAAATTAAATTAAAAAAATATAATAATAAAAATAATAATAATATAAAAAATATAAAAAAAACTGTGTTATATATATATAATGCGTTCGTCGAACGCTGCTCTGCATTCATCGAACGCTGCTCTGCGTTCGACGAACGCTTCGCGCTCTGCATTCGCCGAACGCTGCTCTGCATTCGTTGAACGTTGCTCTACGTTCGACGAACGCACAGCGCCAGGCGTTCGACGATCTCATAACTATTATATATAATATATATTCATATATTTCTGCAGGAGTTCGACGAACTCTCGGCGTTCGACGTTCTCTAAGTATTATATATTATATATTATATATAAATATACTATGTACATATCTGCAGGCGCTCGACGAAATCCAGGCGTTCGACGAACTCCCTTTCTCAACCTGTTCGACGAACTAAATATTATATATATTATATAAACATATATATATTTGCTCGGCGTTCGACGATCTCTAAGTTTCGTATATTATATTATATATTATATATACTATATATATATCTGAAGCCGCTCGACGAAATCAAGGCGTTCGACGAACTCCACCTCCCAGCGTTCGACGAATTCCTCACATCCATCCCAGTTCGACGAACTCTCCCCTCTCCCGTTCGACGAACTAAATTTTAATATATATGATTGTATGTTTCTGCAGGTGTTCGACGAACTCGTCCCTGCGTTCGATGAATTCCCTTCCAGCAAGCCAGCGCTCTCCTTCCCGCCAGCTCTCCTGCCAGCTCTCTCTCCTTCTAGAACCAATCCAACTTCTATCCGCACCCCAGCTCAAGTCAAACTTGCCTACCTCTCGGTCAAACCGCCAGCTGCTTTTCTTTTCTTCCTTTTTTTTGCTAATTGCAGCCCTCTTTTGCCTATAAATAAAGGGTGTTGGCTGATGTTTCAAGGTTCACAAATTCTGATGTATTTGGGATTTGTGTTCCACTTTTGTCTCTCTCTCTCTCTTGTTTTCCTCTGTCTCTCTCTAAGTTTTGTAATAGTTTTTTTTCTTGCTTAATAAAATAGCTAGTTTTTCTTCATGTTCTTGTTCTTCTTTTTCTTGATTTCTGTTGTGTGTGCGTGTGTATGAGATTAATTTTAAAGCTTTCATAATTAGTTTTTATCGCTTTCATAATTAGTTTTACAGTTTTCATAGCTAGATTTTCTGCATTTTTACCGCTTTCATAGCTAGATTTTCTGCATTATCATCGTTTTTCTTGGTTTTTTCTAAATGCACACCAAGCCCGCGATTTTCTACATTATTTATCGCTTTCATAGTTTAGATTTTCTGCATTATCATCGCTTTTCTTGGTTTTTGCTAAGCGCACACCAAGCCCGCGATTTTCGTCTTTTCTGCTTTTTAGAATTAATGCAATCACTTCTTTTTTATCGATAAGATAATAGCGCGCCCCCAAAGTAGAAATAATCAACACGGCCTCGGATAAATACGACCACGATATCATTTTCTAAAAAAAATTATATCCTGAACTATAAAACGATAAGGTGCACTTGCCTTTATCGCAAGATAAGTTGGATAAATTACATTCAAAAACTCTGCGTGAGACCCTTTTTATAAAATTTAATTAACCAAAAAAAAAATTCGGCCCCGTCGCCGCGGTGCTACCCCCGATATTCCGAAAGCGGGAGCGACTGTTACTTCCATCACCTCGACAGGTGGGATAAAGGTTTAGCTCCTCGAAGTAGGAGTACTCGCCGGACTCCGTGAGAACGCCCGCCGGAATCTAACCGAACCCAGGCTTCGCAGGAATTTAATTTCAAAAAAAAAATCCTTCACAAGTCATTCTGGTCCCTCCCAGCAAGGGCTTTGAAACGGGCTCTAAAGTCTCGAGGAGGATCCATCCGACTCGAAGGAAAGGGGAGAAGGGAGAACTCTCAAGAAAGGTGCTTCCTCACCTCACCCTCTCGAGGCTTTTTATAGCCGTCCTGTGGGACCCTCGAGAGATTCCCCCAAGACCCCACCTGACTCGTCAAATAGGTGGGTTGGACTTTTTTTTCGAGCTTAAGGCAAGCTCGAAAAGAGCGGGGATTGTGTACAACCCTCATATTTTTCGAGTTGGTGTGACCCGACGTAGATAAGGTCGTGGTAGAGAGGGTGACCATTGCGTAGCGGACCAAACCAATGGAGGTCGTCAAGACCAAAAAGAGAAGGCCCGGGGGGCAGATCTCCATGGGAGAGTGAACCTTGGGTGCACTCGCCCAAGGCCCCAGGCGAGTGGACCCTTGGTCCACTCGCCCAAGGACCCGGGCGAGTGGACCCAAGGTCCACTCGCCCAAGGTGGGGAGTGAGTGGACCTAGGGTCCACTTGCCCCAAGCCCGTGGGCGAGTGGACCTTTGGTCCACTCGCCTGGGGGGGCGAGTTCCCGGGCGAGTGGACCATAGGTCCACTCGCCCGGGCAGCTGGGTGAGTGGACCAAGGGTCCACTCGCCTGATGGGTTGAGTGGACCGTAAGGTCCACTCGCACAGTCAGGGTGGTGGACCTCGATCCATTCACCCGACCCCCGGCAAGGAGGGAGTGGACATCCCGAGCTCCACTCGCCTCCCCTCATTTTTCGGTCGTTCGGGTTGGTTGTTGGTCTGCAGATAGTGGATTTTTGGATATCCGCAACCCAATTTTTGGGAAGTCTATAAATTGACCTCCATGGGCACCTTGGGAAGGGATGTTGAGACCCCCCCCCCCCCTCCCTCGCGTGTGTGTTGTGAGCAAGCACTACCCCTCTCCTCCCCCTGTCATTGAAGGTGGACGGTGAGGTGATCTTTAGTGCCCTCCAAGGTGCCCAGGCTCAGCATTGGCTTGGGAGGGGAAGTTCCTTGAGAGCTCCCGAGTACGTGGTGGGACCTCCACGATGCAGCTTACGGGGTCAGTTTGTGGACTTAGAAATTTTTGAAGGGTTGAGTTTTGCAGTTCTTAGTGACTAGTCAAGGGACAAGCTCAGGACAAGTAAGGGTTAGTTGCATCTCTCTTTCGAACGTCGAGACCAATTCTCTGGTTTCAACATAGGGGGTACCTTTGAATATGAATGACTAATTGAGAGCTTAGATACCAACTCTGTGGGCTAGGTGTCTAGGTCTAGATTAGTAGGAGCCCTAGCTTGGGATCATGTTTCATACATGTTAGCTACTACATAATCTAGACTAGAACCTAGGTGTCAATTACGGGGAGATATATTTGTCCCTATAGACAGTGAGAGAGTAGTACATGCTAATTGTCATACTTTGAGGCCTAGGACAGTTTGTGTGTAGATGTCCTAGAAGTCAAGATACACTGCTCTACTTCCAACATTTGGCCTTGACGCATGAGATTTGTTTGGTTAATTAGCTACCCACAAAAAGTGGTACTAGTCTATGTTGACATATCATGTTTGTGATATTTGATATGTGAAAGCCAGCATTTGGCCTTGAATAAATAATTGGAATGTCATATGACAGAATAGTTCATTTTGGTATATTTATTCTCCTGCTTACTGATAGTATAATATTTATCTATAATTTAGTGTAATATTTATGTATTAAATAAGTACATTTAATATTATTTTATCATAATTATATTATAATCTGATTCTTTTTGCATTTTCAGGTGATTTGGGTTGCCTATAACAGTTTGGAGCTCATGGACATGTTTAGGAGAAGATTTGGTGTTTTTTTGCAAAAACGTAAAAGTACACGCACTAGGTCACGGGTGTGACCTTGGGCGTGACATGTGTTCACAGCCACAACCTTCTCCAGCAATCCATAACTCGTTTCCCGCTCATTTTAAAATTACACGTCATTGGTCACAGGCGTGTCCAAGGGCGTGACACATGAGTCACGACCATGACCTCAGTCCAGAGCACCAACTCTCCCAACTAATTCGAGCAACCGTCGGCGGTAGCATTTCTTCTTGTTTTTGGATCGCTGGCAAGCCCATCGTCACGCCCATTACTGCTACCACCATGTCACGCTCGTCTCACCCATGACACGCTCGTGTCGCATCGAGAGACTGTCGAATTGACTCCAGATCGAGCCGTTGCTGCCGTTCCAGATCCAGCCTGACACACCCTAGGTCACGAGCGTGTCCTAGGGTGTGTCACTTTGAGTTACTGCCGATTTTGGCGGCTTTCTCCCAACGTTCCCGGATTTTATTTGGCGGTTAAATTTAGGTTACACGCCCTAGGTCACGGGCGTAACCAAGGGCGTGTACTTGGAATTTTCTGCCTATAAAAGCCAGTTGCTGCCTAGTTGATCATCATCCAGTCCATGCTTCGATTTGGATCATTTCCTTTTACTTTTCTACACTTTTATTATTATATTTTTCTTTCATGCAATTTCCTTTAAGTCTTGTATTTTCAATTCCTAATTTATATTTTATTTTTTCTTGCAATTGTAAGTTTTCTTTTAAGTTATAAATTGTCTTTTCTTGGTTAACTCTCTTGCACTTATAATCTTTCTTTTCTTCTTCATAAAAATGTTCTTTCTTTTTAACATATTTTGCTAAGGTTTTCAGCATTTAAACGAATGATATCTTTAGCTAATGAATTATGTAATCTTTTGGTTTCCATAAGCTTTGATTTAGAAAGCTCTTCATCTGTGATTTCTAATTTATTGATTTCATATTTCTAGATATGATAATCAATTTAGACCCTTATTATATTTGATCGAGAGATCTGAGAATACGAGAAGATCACTCATCGGTGAAAGGAGTTGCATGCACCCCTCGAGACAGGATGCCATAAATCTTTCGGATTTGAGTCAAATCCAATAGTGGGGTTCACATCGTAAAGCAAGCTTAGGGGTTTCGACTGGCCGAGGGGTCTTAATCGATCAACCTAAGGTTAGTTGGTTGTATTCCTTGAGAGAGGTGTTATCATGATTTGAGAGCCTCCACGGTCGAGTTATTTGCAATCATTGCTTATGAATTTTAGATTTACTAAATATTTACTTAATATTGATTCTCGATCAAATGCTTTCTTTCTTTAATTATTTTATTTTAAAAACTCAATTTTATTTACCGATAAAATAATAATAATTTGCGTGAGTAGAAGTATTTAACAGCCCCGTGGAATATGACATTTGATATTTTCTTTTTTAAAATATTATATACTATGAACGATATGTAATCTTGCATATAGTTCATTGAATTGGAGAGAATATATCTCTCAAATTTTACCTATTAAATTTTTGGCATCGCTGCGGAGGAATATTTTTGTTGATATTTTGAAAGAGAAAATTTTATTAATTTTATCATTCTATTTTTCCCCAGCCCGCAATTCTCTTTTTCATTTTCCCCTCAAATTCCATTATATTAAGTAATGGTTGTTTTATTTTATTTAAAAAAATAAAATGTTATCTTATTTTGCCGCTAAATTTGCCGAACTTACAAACAAAATTAATATTTTGGAAGCCGCAAGAAAGCGAAATTTTTTGTCACTTTTGTTGTCACAATAATCATCCTAGCGAGGAATGTTATTATTTGTATTCTCTAAATTTTTATAATCAAAATTATTCTTCTATAGGATATAATCATAATGAAATTCCTTCTTACTCCAATAATAATTATTCATGATGACAAGATTACCCAAATAGTTTATGTTGTGATGATGGAAATTCATTTGATCTTATTTTCATTCCTCTACTTACCCACAATGCTTCACATCTAATGTTGGGGAGCTCACAGTCCAGTGGCGGACGTAGAAAATTTATTCTGTGTGGGCAAAATACAAAATTATTCAAAAAATAAATCGATAATTATAACAAAAAAATTTTATATTACATTAATATCATACACAATATGTTTATATTACATGAATAATGAATAATACCTTTCATTTTAAATATTTTTGATATCATCACACGATAACTTAACAAAAAACTTGTTTATAAGAAAAATTTTAACAACGAATTTATTTATAAAAAACTTTTAAATAACAAACTAGTTTATAAGGAAATTTAATAAAAAAAAATTAAACAACATATTAATGAACTTATTTATATTAAAAACTTTAAAAAACGTGTCAACGAACTTGTTTCTACAAAATTCAACAACATTAGAAAAAAGTTATTTTTTAAAAATATATACAAACAATAAACTTATTTATAAAATATTAAAATTTAAATATTGTTGACAATAGCTAAGAAGACCATTTCAATTTCAATATTACAATATATTTATTATTAGATAACTTATCTAAACCACCCTATTTTCTATTACCGAAAAATATCATTCTTAGAATTCAGTGTGGGCGGCCGCCCACACTAGGCCCAATGTGAGTCCACTCATGACCATATCAATTCGATGTTGACCATAAACCCTAAACCCTAAAGCATTCATAATTCTAGTTTTATTTTTCAATCTTCGACAACTAATTTTTCTATGGAGGTGCATGACTCTTCATGTACCCACGTCGTTTCTCTCACCGAGATCAAGAAATTTTATTATACCAAGAATTTCTTAATATTATGGGTGCAACAGACGAAATAGAAGATGAACATGTTTCTTCTCCTACTCCGTCCGATTTCACTCCTATTTTTAATGAATTTTCACACACACTACCTAATTATTTGGAAAATGAAGTTCATGAAAATATTGTGTCCCATGAATTTATTCCACTTGGTATTCCATTAGACTTATCGGATAAGAATTTTGTTTATGAAAATGAACAACCGACGTTTAATCTTTTATTTTCACAAGAAACTCTTCCTTGTGAAAGTTTTTCTGTCTCGCTAATTTTTTATTCTTTTGAAACTAATGATTTAAATGTAGATGATGAGCTGTTGCAACCAAACGCCTTCAATGATTCATTTGCTGCTCATCTTCAACAATCCAAATGACCTCAAGTATGTATATGGAATTTGGATTCACCCTTTCAAGCTAACGGACAACCAAAGAATCAAGAATATAGCGGAGGAGTCAATTGGCAACAGTCTTCGGCATATTCACCTCAGCGTGAATTAAGGGAGTTGTTTGTGTATTTTCAATTTAAATATCCTTTTAGCTAACCCTAAACATCTAGCTCAAAGACGTTAAACAAAACGCTCTTAGGAGACACTCCTAGCTTATCTTTTGTCTATTTCTTATTATTTCTTTACATGTTTTCTTTCTTCATACTTAGTTTATAAACATTGTGGACATTGTTTATTATTTTTTTTTTTAAAAACTTTTTAAAAAAATCTGTAACTTTTTTTCCAATTTTAGAAAAAAAAAATCAAAATATATAAAAAAATGTTTTTATTGCCAATTTTTAGTTTCCTTAGTCTTATTTTCTTTTCTAAGCAAATAAAAATACAAAAAAATTATAAAAATTAAAAAACTAATTTCTTGTGAAAGAGTCGTGTTAGGCTTTCATCCCACAAAACTGTCTAGTACTTTGAGAGCCCGTCTTTGGGTATTCTTTGGGAAGTCTAAGATCTTGGAAAATATTTATGTTTTTATGTTTAAAATTAATATAGATAATAAAAAAATGATAAACTTTTTAAAAATGTTATTTAAAAAAAATTAGTTTTTAATATATTTTTTATAAATCATGTAATATTAGATTCCTCCTTATTTTTAATTGAGCTTAACTAATTATGAATTTATTGATAGGCTTTTTACAGAGTTTTCTTTTTATGTATTTTTATTTTATATGTCTCTTCATAATTTGTTAGATTTAATTTTTAGTTGAATTTGATTTAATGAATTTTTCATTATCTTAATTTGTTCAGAATATTTCTTAGTTTTACTTTATCACTTTAAAATTAAAAATATTTAGATTTTACTTATATTAACTTTAGCTCATAGATTCTTAAGATTTCTCAATTTATTTTCTATGCTCTCACAATATGTATCTTTGGAAATTTATATCCTTTAAACTCTAGCCTTTCCCCTACCTTTTATTTAACTTATTGATTGGCAATAAAAAAATTTATAAAATATCATATGTCATGGAATGAGATGATAGAATTCATCATTCCTAAATATATGCACCCAAAGTTTATATGTCAAGGAAATGAGAGGATAAAATTCATCATTCCTAAACATATACATTTGAGAAGTTTTAAAAAAGAAGGAAAATAATCTTTAAAATAATATATGTAATGAAAATAAGAGTATAAAATTCATTATTTCTTAAACATATATAAAATATATTCTTTTTTGTCAATTTTATCACACATTTAGCCAATATCAATTCATAACCAAGATATTTATAAAAGAGCTTAGTAAATATTTTGAGATTTTCTATTGATGTGCACTCATAGATTTATAGGCACTCTTGATGTGCGTTTAGAGGAGGCTCTATTAAGGAGAGGTGGAGTTAGTGGGGTCAAAGTTCAACCCATGATCATAGGAGTGGAGGAATCCGTCGGCAGGCGATTCGCGCTTCGTAGCGCCAGACGCAGTCAAGGTCGCACCCCACTACTGGGGTGCGGTTAGCCTGTATCCCACTACTGGGGTGCGGGTAGCCCGCACCCCCCTTAAGGGGTGCGACCAAACTGCACCCCCCATGATGGGGGGATGCGGCCAAACCGCACCCCCCCCCCCCCCCCCCCATGGTGGGGTGCGGCCAAATTGCACCCCCCATGTTGGGGTGCGGCAAAGACGCACCCCCCATGGTGGGGTGTGGCCAAACCGCACCCCCCAAGTTGGGGTGTGGCAAAGCCCCCCCCTGCGTCTTACGGGGGATGCGACTGAAACTGCACTCCCCTCGGCAGGTGCGGTCGGAGCCCATTTCCCCTCAGGGGCCGCGGTTTCCCATTTCCCGAGTGATGCGACTTTCGGAGGGCGCATCCTCATTTTCATAACGACTGCTCTCCGACAGCGATCGTTTGTTCCCTTGGTTCTCCGTTTGCTCAGATGCTCTCGTGTTCGTTGCACGCTCAGAACACTCACTAATTCGTTGCGCGCTCAGAACGCTCTCGACTTCATTGCGCGCTCTGAACACATTCACGTTCTCGACGCGCATGGCAGTTAACTTTTCTTAATTTCTCAGATTGCAGGTCTTGTTTGTTGCCTTCATCGCCGTCAACGAAGCTGCCCGAACTGCCTGAACTGCCAGAAGGGCGAGACGGTCATTTATAAAAAATGGCGATCCATGTACTCCAAATCGGCAAATATGATTCGTTCATCAGGTGGTTATAGTGGTAATTATGGCAAATTTACCAGGCTACCCCTGCCCAAGGCTATAAAAGGAGTTCATGGCCTTCATTTCAGGACACATTGCCTTCAAAGCCTGAGAGAGCTCCGTTGAAGATTTCCTCTGAGTTCTCCTTCGACGCTTGAAGATCTCCTTCGGCCATCGAAGATCTTCTTCGAGGCTTCGAAGAACCCCTTCAAGTCCTTGAAGAATTCCTTCGCTCCAGAAGACAATCTTCCTATGCGATTTGTGAATCCTCCAGGTCAAAAAGGCGACTCGGTAATCTCACTTTTGTTCCAAGAAGAAGTACTTAGCTCTTCGAGAGGTGGCATGTCACCCTCGAATCTCTCTTTCTCTCTCTCCTACCATTGTAACGAGTCGCGGCATATCACGCTCGAGTTCTTAGTTTCCAATTGTAACACACCAGTGGATTGTGGAATTTGGGCGGCATAGCTCCGATCGCGTGGTTTTTCACCATTTCTGGATTTTTCACGTTAAAAGTCCTCGTGTTACTTACTAATTTTTTTCATTGACTATTTGCACTCTCGGTTCTCTCCCGAGCTAAGATGGTTCAATTCGACCAGTCTACTAGAGCATCGAGTGACCCGCAAAAGTTTGGTGTCGTCTATGGGAAAGGTGTTCCCAAAACTCTGCGAAGACTTTCCAAAGCCAGAATTTACTTTGCAGTGATACTCATAACTGATAGCAATGGCCAGAAGAAGTGTCGGAACCAGTGAAGGATCAATCCATGGGGAACGCGTCGATCCGCTTCCCTCACATTCACTCATAAACGCGCCCCTTGCAGACAAAGCAGGAAATGCTCCCATAGTGGCATTGGAACGACGCCTGCGTTAGATGGAGGGGCAGTAAACCGAGATGCGGACTCTCCCGAGAAATATCGAGGCACCTCGAGCTCCCGCTCCACCTCCAGCACTGAATGTTCCGCTCCTCCCAGCTCTAAACCGCGCTCTGGTCGAGGGTGCTGCTCGGGAGGAGGATGTCTCAGAAGAACTGTTTGATGCAGCGAGCTCCGCTCATCCCTCCCTACCGACCAGGGGTCGAGGAGAGACCCTCATCACCAACGCCAAGAAAGAATTGGCCCCGAGCAAGTCATAGGAAGAATCACTCGAGAAGAAATACGTGACGTAATAGGAAAAGAGTACAGTCAGGTTGGACGACGTACCACTTTTGCTCGCCTTTCCATGTACAACGACTCTCCACTATCTCCCCAGATCCTAGCTCATCTAGTTCTGCATGGCTTCAAGCTCCTCAACATGGAAACATTCGACGGGATGGACGACCCATTGGAGAATGTCAACCATTTCACTACCATTATGAGAATATACAATGCCCAGACCAGCTCCTCTGTCAGGTGTTTCCGGCAACCCTGAAAGGACAAGCGCGAACTTGGTTTCATTCTCTGAGAGATGGAGCTATAAACAGCTTCGCAGAGATGGCGCGATAGTTCACTGACCAGTTCATCGCCAACCGAAGGACCGTCCGAGACCCCTCTCATCATTCAGGAATCCGTCAGAACGACGGGGAGACTCTTAAGGATTTTTTTTGTCGCTTCACTACTGAAGCCCGAAAAATCCCAAGGGTCGATCCTGAGCTTTTGCGGGGCATTTTCCTCGGAGGTCTACGCCCAAACGGCTTTTACTCAGCTCTAATGAGAGAAACGGTTCTGAGTTATCCCGATCTTGTTCACCGGGTGGAAGCTCAGATAGCCGCTAATGAGGCTATCAAAGCGCACCAGCAGCAGTTCGAAGGCAACCAAAGAAGGAAATGTGGGTTCGAATAGGCCCCGGGAAGACCAGAAGAGCGACGTAATGAAGAACGCCACACCAACAAGCGTCGTCGCGATCCTCGAAGGGATCTGGGCCCTCGGCCGCCCAAAGTTTACACCCCATTGAATACCACCATAACCAACGTACTATATGCCATTCAGAATAATCCAGAGCTCCAGAGACCAAGGGCACCTCCCCCGAATCCAAGAGGCGACCAGTCAAAATACTGTGAGTTCCACCGAGGAACCGGGCACACCACCGAAGAATGTTCTAGGCCCAATGATGAAATTGAGCGTCTCATTCGATAGGGACTCCTGGGAAGCTTTTTGAAGGGACAGGTTCCCAATCAGCCTCAATCACATGAGGAGGCAAGGGAACAGCCTCCCGCTCCGCGAGGCGCTGCAGGGGGTAGGCCAATGGTGGGAGAAATCGAGACTATAGCCAGACCTCCAACCCTAGCCGCACAGATCCTCTCGATGCCAAACCCCCTAGGGACCATGAAGACAATAAGCTTAAATAGGACATCACAATCACTTTCAGGGAAGAGGATATGCAAGGACCACGACTACCGCATCATGAGCCGCTTGTAATCAGCGCAGGAATTGGGGACCATTGCTTCAACGTGAGAAGGATATTGGTCGACAACGAAAGCTCAGTCAATATCTTATTCTTGTCCACTATGCAAAGCATGAAACTCATGAAGGATCAGCTCAACCCTGCGGTTGGGACCGTCTACAACTTCGACAATCGACCTGTTCTAGTTCAGGGCATGATCACCCTTCCAGTCACATTGGGCGAGTTTTCGAGGCAGCCAACACACAGCATCCAGTTCGTGGTGGTGGAGTCCACCTCCGCCTATAACACCATCTTTGGGAGACCGCACCAATCCATCTTCGGGGCAATTCCATCTATTCCGAACCTAGCCATGAAATTCCCGACCGCCGCAGGGATAAGGGTCGTTAGAGGAAGCCAAGAAGCAACACAAACGTGTTTCCTAAAGCAGGCTCGACTAATGGAATCAACCGCTGTCAATATTGACAACTTTGACCTGCGTGACGAAGCAACTCTACAACACGGATCGCCCGTCGAAGGGCTTGTAGAAGTACCGCTCTCCCAGAAGGATCCAACCCTGACAATTCAGGTCGGGTCCCTTCTGTCCAAGGAAGAGCGGGAGGAATACGCTCTGTTCCTCTGCGGCAATGAAGACGTCTTCGCATGGAGACCAAAAGATATGCCTGGGGTAGACCCTCATGTCATCCTTCACTCTTTAAATATCATGCTTGAAGGCCAGTAATCCAGAAGAAGCGGAACTTCGCCCTAGAATGGCTCAAGGTGATTGAAGAGGAGGTGGAGAAGCTCCTGGAAGTGCGGTTCATCCACGAAGCAAAATACCACACATGGCTAGTCAATATGGTTATGGTAAAGAAGGCCTTAGGGAAGTGGCGGATGTGCGTCGACTACAACAATTTAAATCAAGCATGTCCAAAAGACAGTTTCCCCCTTCCAAGAATCGATCAGCTGGTCAGCATAACAGCCGAGCATGAGCTCCTCAGCTTCATGGATGCATACTACGGTTACAACCAAATTAGGATGAACCCAACAAATGAGGTGCACGTCGCATTTCGAACAGATAAAGGAGTCTACTACTACAAAATCATGCCTTTCGGCCTCAAAAATGTCGGGGCAACCTATCAGAGTCTAATGAACAAAATATTCAAAGACCTCATCAGCAGAACAATGGAGGTTTACGTGGATGACAAGTGCATGAAAACAAAGAATTTCAAGACAGAATTCAATGTCCTGTAGGTAATCTATTTATGTAATTCAATATGATAAGTTTTTATACTACACAATCATGCAAGAATATGATTAAAAACACATGTAGATTATCAAAAAAAGATGTAAATGAGATAATCATTATCAAATATAAAACTTTACTCATACTTAAAGACTTGCAAAAACAATTCTACACATGTATTCTACAACCAAAATTCATTGCACATTTAAAGATAATACTCAAGACATGACATATTCAAGAACAATGTTATAAAGAAACTTGAAATTAAAATTAAACATTGTAAATCATCTTTAAGTAATAAATATAATCATCCTTGATTTTAAGTAGTTAAGCATTTAACAGTTTTTTTCGAAATAAAATAGAAACAAATATAATAAAAGACAAAAGCATATTTTTGTATTTTTAGAATTGTTTTGAAGTTTTATCTTTGATCTTGATTTGTAAGGACAATATCAAAATTAATGAAAGTGCACATTGTGCCTCTCAGAGTCCTCTAGAGGGGGTGAATAGAGATTTAAAACTTATTTCTATTCTAATTGTGAAAAACAATAAAAATAAACTAAGGATTTACGCACAACAAGATCACAAACAGAATAATAATAATGCAGGAAATAAAGTGCAGGATAAAAAGAACTTGGGACAGCACAGAAAAGCAATTCAGAAGACACCAAGATTTTTATAGAGGTTCCCCAAAATGTGGGTACTCCACTCTTCTACCACCTGGTAGGGATGCACCACTGTGCCTGAGTCTTTTGGTAAGGAGACTCTTAGAACCACTGATCTTTTGACAAGGAGATCATGAACCACTAGATCTTTTGATAAGGAGATCTTGAACCACCAGATCTTTTGATAAGGAGATCTTGAACCAGTGAATCCTTTAAAGAGGGATTAATAAAACTCTTTTACAGAAGGGAATTAGAAAGTGAAAGAAGAAGAGGAAGGGTATATGAATTCTGTTTTTAGAATTCTTGTGATGGTTGTATGAAGAACAACTTCTTGTATCTTTTCACTGGGTCTGCTCTTGATGAACTTCTGCTTATGATGGTGATAATTTTGCAGAAGCTATATTTGTCAGATTCTCCTATCTTCTTTCTGATTGAACTCCGACTGCTATATGATTGTGTTGATGAGCATCCTTGTTCTGTTCTTAGAGAGAAGGAGAGCAACAATTATTTCTTCTCTGTATTTTCTTCTGTTAGGGTTCCTGTGAGATAGAGGAAGAAGAAGGAGACCCATTGGAACAGTATGCCATTTGTGAAGAATGCTCTACCCTTCTATTTCTTCTCTTGCCTTTTATTGCCCACCAGCAGATTTGAATTTGTTTCCATTTCTAGTGAGACCTGAAAAGGTACTCTGTTGTCGACCATCTATTTATTTCCTTCTTTAATTCCCGACCTATTCACCAACATTAAGCATGTTTCCAAGAAAATTTTTTGTCCTCTTTTAGTTCTTCTTTCTATTTGAGGCAATTAATGAGCTGTTGGAGAACGGTATTGAGTGAGGTGGGCCATGAGAGAGGGTTCAAAATGACAGCTGAAAAGGTTTTCCTTTTCAGACTGTATTCGACGTAACGTCGAGTTCTCTTCCTCTTTTATCGATGCACCTTCGAGTTCTTGTAGGACCAGCTTCGAATTCATCCTTGCTCTGATTGAACTCAGCTAGTCGACGTTGCGTCGATACCCAATCGACGTAGCAGTCGAGCTGATGGCTTGGCTCTGAACTTTATTATCTGCATCGAGATGAAGTCGACGTTGCGTCGACTTTGAATGGCTTCGACAGATACTTCCTTCTGCTCTGAGTTGAAGTAGAAGCTGCGTCAACTTCTCAAGATACTTCGACAAGTCCATGGCATCTACGCCGATATCTATTCGAGGTAACGTCAACTTGAGTTACTTCGACGGAAGGGTGAACCACTTGGACTTCTATTCAGAGTAGCGTAGACAATAATTCGAAGTTGCGTCGAATTCTATTCGACACAAATATTAACTTCACCAAATTATGCTTCTCTTGATCTGGCCTTGACACCCTAGGTTGAGTGTGACATCCTAAGGCATCTAATGACCAGATTACCCTTACTATATAGTGGGTAATTCATCCTAAGAGATAAAATCACTTTGTAGGTAATTTGTTAAGTTAAATCAAAGGGGGTTTTCCCAACAATCTTCCCCTATTTATCTTAACAAATTTTACAGTTTGTTCAAAGTGATTTTACACATTTCTTTGCATAAACCAAAATTACATACATGACAACATAGATATAAGAAAAATAATAGATTGAAATCACATGCCATTTCATTCAATTGTATATAGATCATAGAGTTGTATTTCAGAAATTGTAGGACATTGCAAAGTACCTTAGCCTTATTGCTCCTTGTTATGGGTTTTTCTTTTCCTTGAAAACACCTTTACCTTTCTTGGGGCAATGTTAAGAGGCTCATCATCTTCTGAAGTAGCATCCTTGGGAAGCTCCCCCTGAGAGTGAGCATTCACTTCAGCTTCCTGGACAGCTTCCACAGCTATCTTAGCTACCTCATCTAGCAGATTGTCATTCTGAGGCTCCTTCTGATCAGCTGCTGTACTTACAGCTTCCATTTCTATATCCAGATTTCTCTGAACATCTGGAGCAAGCTCCCCCTGAACTGTTGCATCTATTTGCTCATCATTCAATTTTTCTGGGAGCTCCCCCTGATCTGCAGGCTCCCCTTGATCTGCAGGCACTCCTGGATCTGTGCACTTTGAAAGGTGGTCACATGTTCAGGATCAGGCTCATTATTAGCATCCCATTTATCATGTCTACTCTTATCAAGGATAGGTCTTTCTTCCTCCAATATGTTCCCCCCCCCCCCCACATCTTAACCTTGCTGACAAGAGAGGTTAAGAATTCCTTTGTGACCATGGAGGAAGATATAAAATCTTTGAGTCCCTAAAGAGATCTTTTAAAGGCTAATAACTCACCCTCCATTTGTGATTATTTTCTATCAAACCTTCTTGCCTGAGAGGCCACCTGATCTGCAAATGTGGAGGAGACAATGCCAACTGCCTTTGAGATGATTTGCTCAAGATCAATCTTGGGGATATGAGAGGTAGATGGATGAGTTTATGGAGGGAATTCTTCTTGGATAGGGGAGAGTGGCTGATAAAACTCTGGGGAGACATGAATAGGTGGAGGAGATGGAGTAAATATGGATGGTGACTGATGAGGCATTTGGGAAGATGGCTCTGGGTCTGATGGGGATTGGTGTTGTTGTTGTTGAGATGGAAAATCCTCATGATGGAATATGGAATAGTGTCCAGAGGAGGTGGAGATAGAGGAGGAGGGATATTACCTCTTGGAGGGTCTGGTATTTGCCTTTCTGGCTCTTGAGGAGGAGGAGATGGAGGGGGTGAAGCTGGGGCTTGACCAGGCTTTAAGATTTGCCTGGTCCATTTAGAGAATATTCCAATGTTTATTCTCTTTCCAGGAGGAATAGGCACTCCTTTGGACTTACACGCACTGGGATAGTGGTGAAGCAGTATCTGACTCATGATTCTCATGAAAGCATTTTCCTTATGGGCATACTTGTGCCCAATCATCCTTAGGAGGCATTTCCCCTAATTGATCCTTATCTTCAGAACTAGTGCTCCCATTATCTGAAGATGTTGCTTTGGAACAGCATCATGTGCTGATATCTTACAGAGTAGCACTTTCCCTACAATATCTGCAAGAAATTTGTATTCTTCCCCAAGGTCAATCTTCTTCAGATTGATGGGCTTGTCCTTCTTGAACTGCATAATCTCCAGGGCCCTCTTGGTCTCATCCCCTGATAATTCTTCTGACTCATTTCCAGGAAGAAGATCATAAGTTTGGCTCAATATGTCCTCTGTTATCAGAACATCTGTATCAGAAATTTTTCCTTTAAGAGAGCCATCCTCTCCTATCTGAGCATTATCTTTGAACTCTGTTAGCTCGATATCCTAGATCTTGCATCTTGTTGAGATAAGCTTGGTAAGGTCGGCTTCCTGAAACAAGCCAAATATGGCTTTGAAGCTTTCTGTCGCTGCACTAAATGAATCAACATCCACATCAAATCCTAAGTTCACTTTTGGTGGAGCCATTTGATTCTAGGTAGCTGCAAAGACAAAAAGAAGTGAGAAAGAGAGAGCCACGGGAGAGCTGGAGAACAAGAGAGAAAGGAGAGGAAAATTCGAAAGCGTGAATGTTTCGATGCAGTAATTGCTTAAAAGCATATGAATCACCGCAACTTAGGGTTTAGGTCGACGCACCTTTGAAAATTCTTATTATTTAGCGCGCGAAGCTGTGTCGGGATTGCTTCTAGAAGCAATTTTGTGCGCGTCGTTATATCGATGTTGCGTTGACTAGTACTCGATGTAACTTCGAGATTGTTCAGCAGACCCTAAGTCGACTTGGTCCTGTCGACGTAACGTCGATTTGCAATCGACGCAACTTCGACTTTAGCCAGAGACCAAAAAGACGACACATGCGTCGATAGTAACTCGACGTTGCGTCGAGATCTATTCGAATTGTCAACTCTGAGTGCTTCTTGACGCCAACGTCGAGTAGAAGTCGATGGTACATCGACTTCTATTCGACGCATCTCTGAATGAACAGATCTATTTCTTTATAAAATTCTTGTTGTTTTTCCCAGCAATTATATTTATTGAAAATAGATTATAATATAATTTTAATAACCATTAGGAAAGATTCAAGGTAGAAATTACTCCCTTGACTAAATCTTTTTCCTTAATCAAAATCTACATCTTACTTCCCACTCCATTTTCTCCTGAGTGGGGCCCTATCAAACCCTGCACAGGTAATTCAAACATTAGAAGGAACACAGGTTACCTTGGGCCCTTTGCTTTTACCATTATAGGGTTCAATGAAAGAATAGAAGGGTCTTTCATGATACCCTTAGGATGATAGGGAATGGATTTCCCAAACCTCTTATCTTGATACTTAAAACGAGTATAAAATGTATCAAAATATAACAAATCAGCAGAATGTTTTATTATTCTAGGTTTTGCTCTAACCTTTTGGTTGAGTTTATTTGACTTCTCTACATGATTCTTGCCTAGAGGTTTTTCCTTTTTATTCAAATTTACCTTTTTAGGTTTGTCTATCCTACTTGGATGGTTGTTATCTCTACTCTTAGATGGTGCACTCTTCTCACTTGGTTGGTACTCACTAGGTCTAACAAATGATGCTGGATTTTTCCAGGAAGGTTTCCTAGGTGCTTCTGTGCTAGTGGAGGGCTCTGCTCCTAATCCTAGGTGATTAATGTAACACCCCAATTTTGTTGATCTGAGAATTAACGCCGCGCATTAGGTCTTCGTCGCTGAAAACTGCCGTAATGGCAGATTTTTCTTAAACGCATGATCGTGCGTTTCCTTGACGCACGATCGATCCGCCCGTGCATGCTCTTCGGCTGGAAGATTTGGAGTTCTGAATTTACTCGTGCATTTTTACGCACGGTCGTGCGTTCGACCGTGCGTTCGCAAACTGACGGAAATAGATCCGTAATCAGCGAATTTCTGGGCGCCCGTTTGGTTTGATTTCGATCGGACGGCTGTGAGGGGCTCATGGGAGAACCCTATGTAGGGCTGAGAAGCTCTCCCTCCTCATTTTCTCTTAAGTTGGGTCTTGAGGGTTTGAGAGAGAGGAAGGGTTGGAGGAGGAAGAGAACTAGATCCCGCCATTGTTGGAGCTTGGGAGCTCCATTCGCCGATCTGAGACCGGCAGCACGTGGGGAACGTCGAGATGCTTCTTCTTCTCCGTTTCTTTTCAAGTTTCCATGGCTAGGAGGAGATCTCAAAAGGTAACGACATTTCTCCTCCCGGACTTTAGGATGCCTGCATGGCATCCCTTTATTTTCTGCATTTTTGGCACCGGATCCGTCGAGTGAGAGGGATGCGGGTCGCCTTGGTTCAAAAGGAACCATCGGGTTAATTGAGTCCATCCCCAACATGTTTTGCACTAGAGATCCGCTCCGTTAGCGGATTAGGCATTGTGGGTGAAGCCGGATTTGCGACCGTTGGTCCGATTCGGTGATGTTGATTGACGCGCATTTTAGGGGTTTTGTTAGAAATCCGATTACGGCGAACTCGTCGTTGTGATGCCCTTGTAGCTTCGTATGGTAATGAATGTCGGGTTTTGGGCGGGGAAATGATGTGCGAAATATGGGGCTTGTGATGCCAAGGGTTGTGCGAAGGCGCGATTGGTCTTTGTGGTCGGCTGGCTATCCCGTGAAGACTGAGATTCACGTGTGGAGAGTGTCCCGGCAAGATTAGTCCCTTCGGTGTTGACTGACGAGAATGTCTGTGCTACGGATGAGTTCGGTAATGGTCGCCAGGCGAGGCAGTCGGTGGACGTTGCCCCGAGTGTAAGTCCAGGGCCTTGGGACGTTTTGCTTAAGCCAGAATTCTTAGCATCGGTTTTGTGTGTTGTTAGCGGCCTGAGCAGGTGAGCTGTTAGACAAGCCCGATGGCATGGTGAGCCAGGCGAGGTGGGTCTCAGCGAGAGCTCTTGGCCTTGGGCTACGATGCCCTCGTGGGGAAATGATGAGTACCCATGTGTTTGTGATGTGATGATGATGTATGATGATGTGTTAGATTCATACGCCTTAGGGTGCCTTGGGTGAAACCCGGGTTTGCATTCATTTTGCATTGGTAGCCCCCTTTTATTATCTGCTCAACATAGAAACGTGGATGATGTTTGTGACACTCATGCCTGTATTTATGTTGCTTTTCTGTATGTACATTTGCATACGAAGTGCTGACTTGCAGGGTGAAGTAGTTCCCCGGGGTCCGCTAGGACGGCCGGGAGGAGGGATGTTGTTACACCTCTTATGGTCAGCCATAGCTGACCCTCGTTTACCGCTCTTTGTGATTTGGATGCAGGGCAAGGATCGCAGGCTGGACCCAGCTCGCCGACCAAAAGGCCTAAAGCCTCATGAAGTGTTAACCTTGTTTTCATGCACTTCTACTTTATTATTTTGTTGTAACCGGCTTGCATGCCGAGGTAGTTTAGGGAAAACTATTATTCCCACTTTTGTTGGGATGTCTCTTTGTGTTGAATGTTGGGTGTTTTGGACTTTGGTTTTGTAAGGCCTTAAGGCCAGTTGGACTCCTATGTACTGTGGACAATCTCTGTGGTTTTAGTTTGTTTCCGTTGTGTTATCTTAATTTTGAGATTGGGTAGTTAATATCATCTTTTAATACTAAAGCTGTGGCGGTTATATGTTGTGGGGTCCCGGCCGGACCCATATTATATGGTCATTACAGGGAAGGTGTTACAATTTGGTGTCAAAGCGAGGTTTGAGTATTCTTGCGAGGTCTAGTGTATTTAGATCGCGTAAGAGATTGTCCACATAGGAGCATTGTGCGGGATCACGAGTATCCCTGTGTTTGAGTCTTGCGAATAGAGCTTGATAAGTCTTTTTCCTTGCTTATGCTAGGATGTTGGCGACGATGCGGGGACGTCGAGGAGGCAAGAGGAGCCTTCGGGAAGCAGTGCTACTGCTCCGGGCCTCATGAATGTGGGCATGTCCCCAGCTGATTTTTGTTGCATGCTAGTGGAAGCAATGGTAGCGGCTCAAGCTGGAGCGATGCCACGGGTTCCTACGCCGGTGGTGCAAGTTGTGACTCCTGTTACTCCGGCGGCTACGCCGGCTACACCGGATGTCGAAGTGAGGCAAGCAGGGCCTTTAGCAGAGAGAGCTATTCCGATGGGTGATCGATTCATGAAGTACTTCTTGAGTTTCCACCCTCCGACATTCAAGGGAGTTGGCACTCCCACGGATGCCGAAGATTGGCTTTCGAGGATCTAGGAACTCTTGAAGGCAGCTGAGACCCCAGAGGAGAGGCAGTCTCACTATGTGAGTTTCATGTTAGAGGGCGATGCGAAATTGTGGTGGTCGAACCATAACGGTCGCCATTTTGTTGGGTCCATCCATGGAGGAGTTTGGGAACGCTTTCCTCAAGCGTTATATTCCGGCCTCGACAAGGTTAGCACTGCAGCGACAGTTTTTGCATTTGGTGCAGCGTGAGAAGACAGTGGATGAATATCTGCAAGAGTTCACTTGGTTGGGTGGTTATGCAGAGACGACTATGGCAAATGACGAAGAGAGGGATAATCTCTTCTATCAAGGGTTGAGGGAAAATTTAAGGCAACCACTCATAGCCTTGAAGAATGCGGGATTTAATGAATTGGTCGAAGCCGCTCGCGCACTGGAGAGCGACATGGAGCGAACCCAATGGTGAAAGGGTTTTGCAGCAAAGCAGGGAGAAGGAAATCCTTCTCAGTCTCAGTCTCAGTGGAAGTCCGAGGGCAACCGATGGAAGAAGAAGCCCCGTCCTAGTAGGCCTGGGGAGAGAAGTGGCGCACCTTCGGGAGATTTTCGCTCCAAAGGTCCGTTGACTTGTTACAAGTATGGCAAGGTGGGTCACATAAGTCGGTTTTGTACCGAGGGCGGAGCTGAGCCAGAGCCGAGGCAGGAACAATCGGTGCGTTCCGGTCCCAGTGTTGCAGAGAGGGGGAAAGCGGCGGAGTCGAGTGCTTCGCGGTTCCCTCCAGTGCAGCCTAGAGCATATAATCTTGGGCAACAGGAAGCGATACGTCAACCCGACGTGGTGACAGGTACGAAAAGTTTAAGTTTTCGTCTGTTACTATAATGTAGGTTGCGGCCTTTCATGTTTGTTTTGCACGTGGTTAGGTTTCGTGCTAGTTTCGGGCTACCCCTCTCGAGTGTTGTTCGACACAGGAGCGTCACACTCTTTTCTTGCGGAAAGTTTTATCCGGAATGTTGGAACATGGTCTTCCACATCTCCTAGGTTTGAGAATAACAAATCCTATGTGTATTTGATCTTGTGTGTTTAAGTGTGCAGGAAATCAAAGTCCACATGACTCAAGGATGGTTGCCCCCAATTTTGAGCCAGCAATTCCAAGTCTCCCACTAGCGCTGGCGGTAGCACTTAGCGCCTGGCGCTAGCGATGATAGCGCAATTCCGGGAGCACATATGGAAGGAGATAACGCCTGGCGGTAGCCGATAGCGCATGCGGTAGCGACGCACACAGTTGGCAAGGAGGAATTGTTTCCTCGGATTGAAGATTCTGCCGCGCAGAATGTGTCCTAATATGGGCTAGCGTAGGCGGTATCTACTAGCGCTGGCGGTAGCGCGGAGCACAAGAGGAATGGCGAAATTGTTTCTCCGGATTAAAGATTCTCGCGCGCAAAATATTACTTAATATGGGATAGCGCCGGCGGTAGCACTAGCGCAGGCGCTAGCGCTGAGGCTATAAAAAGGACCCATTGGCTCCGTCTTCCTGACACTTCCACAACCCTAAACTCCAGAGCTTCGTGCCACAGCATATAGGGGAAGGTTCAGAGAGATACTCCCACCAAAAGCTTAGAGAGAATTTCTGAAGGAGGACTTCTTCACGCTTCATCCGACCGGCGGCCGCTTCAACAACGCTTATACTACAGCGGTCCAACGTCTCCAACTTCAGAAGTTCTTAGAGGGGGTTTTTATTATTGATGTTTTTTTATTCACATCTTTATTCTTGTAATCGTTAGTGAATTCGCCTCGTGTTGGCGACTAGGTCTGGGTAGGACTTAGGGCAGAAATCGCCTCGTGTTGGCGACTAGGTCTCGGGTGTAGGTCTAGGGGGTGCTCGAGGCCATATCCGGGGAAGGGTTGGCTAGAGCGGCTTGAGGCTGTATCCGGGGAAGGATCGGCTAAAGCCAACCGGTTCGTGGGGATACGAGTCGGTATAGAAAACAAAAAGAGTCTTTCTATTAGCTTTGATTTCTAGCTTCGATAAGAGATCAAGTTTTGTAATCATGCTTCTCAAGTTAATAAAATCATGTCTTTACTTTTACTTCACTTGATATGTCTTGATCTTCTTTAGTTTAATAATCAAAGCTTTTTCTAAAATATTCAAAATATATCAAAAGTTTTTAAAACCCTTATTCACCCCCTCTAAGGGCGCCTACCGATCCAACAAGTGGTATCAGAGCTAGGTTATTCCAAATCGGCTTAACAACCGGGAATAATGGCATCTCATGATCTCGCTTCTATTAGTGGGGTAAATTGTTATGAAGAAGAAAAATCTCCTAAACCACCTTTATTCGAAGGGAGAAATTATAAAGGGTGGAAATTATTAATGGAAAATTTTATTAAAAATTTAGATATCAATGCATGGGATATAGCAATAGTTAGACCAGCAAATGAATCAAATAAACAGGAACGTCATCTAAATGCAAAAGCCAAACATTATTTATTTTGTGCCCTATCAAATGAAATTTTCAAATTAATATATTGTTTTTCTAGTGCATACAAAGTATGGAAATTTCTTGAAGAAATGTATGATTGTCCTTCTACAGGTATGGAACAAACGCAAGAACCGGAGAATATGCAAGCTTACACAAGTCTTCAAGAATGCTCCTCTCATGGCGGATCAATGGAGCACACATCTAATGGAAGAGAAGAAGAAGTATTGTGTTCGGAAGAGGAGTGCCAAAAAGATGTCAAAGAAACGATATGTTCAAATCTTGCCTCTCCCGAAAGCAATGTAAGGAAATCAAATTCTATCTTTTGTACTTCTATCTCTTCATTACAATTGCTTCAAACTACAAAGCGCAAAATTAAGAAATTAAAAAATGCTAATAAACATTTGCGCTTAGAAAATAAAAATTTAAAGGCAAAAATTAATGAACAATCAAATTCAAATTTATCTAGTTCTATCCATGGTTCCTTAGTTGAAAACACTACACCTTGTATGGAATTTGTTGACTTAAAAGAAAAATGCAAGGAACTTGAAAAGGAACTTCTTTTTATAAAAGAACAAAATAAAAAATTATGTTTAGAAAATTCATCTTTGGAAAATGATTGTGCTAAGTGTAAAGAATATAAAATTGAAATTAAAGAGATGGATGAAACATTTGATGAATATAGAAACAATTATCAAGATCATATAGATTCAATTGTTTCAACCCTTAAAAATAGCACAATCGCTTATAATAAAGCTAGACATAATTTAAAGATTAAAAATGATGAATTAAATTCAAAAATCAACTTGCATATGAAAATTGTAAATACAAATTCACAATATCAAACTATATCTAAAAACAAGTTGAATATGAATATGAACATCTTACCTAAGTTTAAAAATGGGAGCAAGAATCACAAAGTGTTTGTAAATCAAAATCAAAATCACCATTACTTGCAAAATCATGTTTCTCCCAACTCAAAATTAAAATTGCACAAATTTCATATGAACAATACTTTTAATAATCATTACAATCATAATCATCAATATAAAGATTATCATAATGGAAATTTGAAAACTAAAAATAATGTTAAACCAAGATTTGAATGGAGACCCAAAGTTAAAGATGAAACACAAACTCCACTCAAAAGGGCTCATTCACTTCCATCTCCCCAAAAGCAAACACGATGTATTTGGGTACCCAAAGGAACCGTCATATCCGGTCCTCTTTGGATACCTAAATATTCTATTCATTAGTATCCAATCATTTGCATGAAGTAGAAATCAACTCAAAATAAAATATCAATTCTCTACTTCATGATATGCTTAATTTCTTTTTGCTCTTTGCTTTTTATTTTTCTTTGAGCCATCATGATATGATCACTTTATATAACTTGTGATATGACTCTCACATATTAAACCAAAATTCATAAACAAATCAAATTGAATAAAGTTGAATAAAAAGTCATATCATCTCTCAAGTGATCTACTTATCTTTTTTATTTCTATCCTTCTAAATCCATTTCCTAAAAGTCTTACAAAATTTGAAAAACTAAATTTGTTATATGATATTATTAAGACTAAATGAAATAAGTGTCAAAATGGATTTAAAAGGTGTATCTTAGGGGTATTAGGCTAAATTTATAAAATGCGCAAGTTTTGCTTAGGAAGTTAATATATTTACGTCATTTTCAATTACCCCAAGTATGTTTAATCATAATCATGTTTAAATCGGAATTAAAAAATTGCATGAATATTACTTCACTTATTTATGATCATTTCACTCATGCGTATGTTGTGCAAAACTCAATAATTATGGTTTAATAAATATGAAACTCTAATGAAGATGTAACTCATGTACTAATTTTAACTTCCGTAACTTTTTGCGATTTCTTCTCGTCTCATCACTTCATTAGACATGCCTTACATTGCAAAAACATAATTAAGAAAAATCGGAAGCAAAATCAAAGAAAATCAAGGCTATACGATCAAATTAAGCACTCTCTGTGTGCTAACGCAGGCGCTAAGACCTAACGCCGGCGCTAGCCCAAGTCTCTGATTTTCTATAAATTTAAAATTCTGAAAAATCAACAAAAATATATGTATTTGCTTAATATTCAAAAACTAAAGAGAAAATTTACAAAACTCTTCAAAATAAACATATTTTCTCATATTCACTATTCACCTTACAACGTGTCTATCTAATAATTTGAAAAGGTTGAATATGAATTTTCTTTAAAAATTCCTCATGTACATTATCATGAATAATTAACTACGAGCTCTTAATCACTATGAATTAATATTAATGATCATATATAATAGTCATGCAAAATCATATGATCTCCTAAGTCAAACATCAAATATAACTACAAAAGATTTTATTCCTTCGAAACATACAGTCTGCGATCATGATTACTATATGAACCTATTATGTTTTGCATAGACCATAGAATCAACTCTATATCCATATGAATAAATAAATTAGAATCATCACGTTATTCTATGTCTAAAATTTGAATCTCTATTGTTACATACACGCAACATTGTATCAACAAACCTTAGTATAACATTAATCTCAAACTTATCATACTAACATTGTTGACTAAAGAATAATTGTGTCTATGTTAGGCTTTATATGTTTACCAAGACATACAGGCTGGGTATTCTCATCTAGGGCTTATTCAAGATATTCCTGTGCATGAACATTATGGTTAATCACTAAAATCATGCATATTTGATTTGTTCATTAATGTCATCTCATGCAAAGTTTAGTTGGTAAGGTCATATACAAAATCGCTAATGTTTCATGAAATTTGCACTATCTAGACATTTCCTAAAAATCTGAAATTTCAGCATGAAACTACTATTTGGACACTTAATCAAGATCAACAAACAAAAATTTCAAAATCCTAAAAAATCGTGTACTGTTTCCCGCGCTAGCGCTAACGCCGGCGCTAGCGTAATTATTCGTTTTTCTGTATTTTTAAAATTTTGAAACATTCCTAAAAATATATTAATCTATATGTACTATCTATTTTTGCACTTCTGCTTTTATTTCATTTTTGAAAAATTAAAATACAAAATTACAAAAGCCAAATTACAAAAAATATTTTTTTGTTATTTGTTTGATTTCTATTCCTGTATGCAAAAAACAAATATAAAAATATAAAACAAAAACAAGTATCAAAAATTATTATTTTGAACTTACACTTTCGATTTACATGTATCTTGCGAAAGGGTGATTTGGGCTATCATCCCATCATATCACCTAGTACCGGGCGAACCTCTCATAAGGCAGTCCTCGGGAAGTCCAAGATCAATTTTATAAGTTCAAACTTTAAATAAAATTATTCTTCAAAAATATCAAAAATATTGTATGGACTTCATTGAAAATCAAACATGATTTAATCTATTATTTAGAACTTCTATAATGTTGCAATTTATCTTTTCAAACTACTTTGAACATTGCTTTCATCATGCTTTGATATATCTATTAATATGTGCATCAATTATTGTGAAAAAGTTGTGTAGAACTAAGCTTAGCATGCCTCTAAGTATAAGTAAATGTTTTATGTTTGATAATGATCGCTATTCACTCACTTATTTTGGCATTGTCTACATATGTGTTTAATCTAAGAGTGCTTGTGTATGTTTTTGTATTAGTACAATGAATTAAAATTGCACAAGTATCTTACCTACACTCCTTTATTCGCACTTTTAAAAGTTAAGAAAAGTGGTTATGTTTTTATAAATTATATTGGTTTGCAAAACAAGTGTATTCGGAGAACTTTGCACAAAACAACAATCATAAAATAAAGTGACAAAGATAACTCCACCAAGCACTACTTGAACCTCCTGATAAGTCATAATAAGCATTGTGAGGTTGAGCACCTTGGAAAGAATAGTAAAGTATCTTGTGCAAACCATAACTCTCTTTCAAAATAAAAACCACTTATTCTTAAGTACACCGGATCACAATAAAAAATCAATATTGAAGAATAAAATTATGTGATCCCCCAAGCACTACTTCGCACCCTGATAAGTCTTAATGAGCATTGTGTTTGCAAAGCACCTTGGTAGTTGTACATTTTCTGTGTGCATTGAAGTTTGTGGAAGTAAAATTATTTGTGTTTTATTGTGCTCTTACTTTACATATTACTTGTATTTTTGATTAAAACATGTGTTTACTCTACTAAAAAATACACTTATGTACACATCATTATCTTCCATAACACTTTTTCTCATGAGTATTTGATCCTAATGCTAATTTTATACTATTGTTTACTTATGAAATGCACTAGATAACCTAGCATGCTCTCTACAATGTTTAGTGTTTTGAAACTATGAATTAACATAACATTGTAGTACTATCTTTCTGATATCATCATTTCATGCTTGGTTAATGTATTACTGATTTTAAAATGTTTACAAAACATCTTCTTTATAAAATTAAACTCCTATATTTTTTAATTATCTTGTCTTACAAAAGATGTTTGCTTATATTTTTCTAAGTCTTCCGCAACTTTACATTTTTGCTACAAACTCTGATTTATGAAAATATTTTGATACTCAAACTCTGATCTATTTCAATGAAAAGAATTCTACAACTCCTTCTCATTTCATTCTCTACAAGCTCGATCATGCTTTTATCTTATTATCAACTTTTTAGTGGTGTCTCCTTACCCACTTTTACTAATAACAAAAGGGGGAGAACTAACATGATAAATATTAATCTACTATCAAACTATAATGCTTAATTAAGATGATAGCTTACATATTAGGAGAGCATTCACTTAGGGGGAGCATGTATTTAGGGGGAGCAATTCTAAATGCTAAAATCAATAATTATCCTAAGTCATCACTCTCACACACACACAAATATAGTTTCATCATGCTTATTTATTAATGCTCTGATTTATCATTAATGGATTTGTTATTATCAAAAGGGGGAGTTTGTTGGAACATGGTCTTCCCCATATCCTAGGTTTGAGAATAACAAATCCTATGTGTATTTGATCTTGTGTGTTTAAGTGTGCAGGAAATCAAAGTCCACATGACTCAAGGATGGTTGCCCCCAATATTGAGCCAGCAATTCCAAGTCTCCCACTAGCGCTGGCGGTAGCACTTAGAGCCTGTCTATAGCGATGATAGCACAATTCCGGGAGCACGTATAGAAGGAGATAATGCCTGGCGGTAGCCAATAGCGCAGCGGTAGCGACGCATATAGTTGGCAAGGAGGAATTGTTTCCTCGGATTGAAGATTCTGCCGCGCAGAATGTGTCCTAATATGGGCTAGCGCAGGCGGTATCTACTAGCGCTGGCGGAAGCGTGGAGCACAAGAGGAATGGCGAAATTGTTTCCCCGGATTAAAGATTCTCACGCGCAAAATATTACTTAATATGGGATAGCGCCGGCGGTAGCACTAGCGCAGGCGCTAGCGCTGAGGCTATAAAAAGGACCCATTGGCTCCGTCTTCCTGACACTTCCACAACCCTAAACTCCAGAGCTTCGTGCCACAGCATATAGGGGAAGGTTCAGAGAGATACTCCCACCAAAAGCTTAGAGAGAATTTCTGAAGGAGGACTTCTTCACGCTTCATCCGACCGGCGGCCGCTTCAACAACGCTTATACTACAGCGGTCCAACGTCTCCAACTTCAGAAGTTCTTAGAGGGAGTTTTTATAATTGATGTTTTTATATTCACATCTTTATTCTTGTAATCGTTAGTGAATTCGCCTCGTGTTGGCGACTAGGTCTGGGTAGGACTTAGGGCAGAAATTTGCCTCGTGTTGACGACTAGGTCTCGGGTGTAGGTCTAGGGGGTGCTCGAGGCCATATCCGGGGAAGGGTTGGCTAGAGTGGCTTGAGGCCGTATCTGGGGAAGGATCGGCTAAAGCCAACCGGTTCGTGGGGATACGAGTCGGTATAGAAAACAAAAAGAGTCTTTCTATTAGCTTTGATTTCTAGCTTCGATAAGAGATCAAGATTTGTAATCATGCTTCTCAAGTTAATAAAATCATGTCTTTACTTTTACTTCACTTGATATGTCTTGATCTTCTTTAATTTAATAATCAAAGCTTTTTCTAAAATATTCAAAATATATCAAAAGTTTTTAAAACCCTTATTCACCCCCCCTCTAAGGGCGCCTACCGATCCAACACGGAAGATTGGTGCTGAGTCCGTAGAGGCAGAGGTGGAGCTGAGCATGCGTATGCCGAATGGGTCTTTCATGACTACCATGAGGAAAGGACGCATTGTGTTGCAAATTGGTAATTCTGATTTCGTGTTGGTAGCAGCGATTCTGCCACTAGCCGAATTCGACGTTATCTTGGGGATGGACTGGCTTGCAGCGCAGCGAGCTAGTATCGACTGCCAGTTGAAGGTGGTAACCCTGAGAGGGAAGGGTATAGCAGAGGTCAAGTTCGAAGGCCTAAGCGGAGTGGCTTGCTCCCTGATTTCCGCTATGCAGATGAGGCGTGCGGTAAACCAAGGAGGTGAGGTGTTTTTAGCTTTGTTGGAGACTCACTCCACAAAGTTGGCTATTGGAGAAGTTTCGGTGGTGGAAGAATTTGAGGATGTATTCCCCGAGAAGCTTCCGGGAGCACCTCCTCAGCGTGAGATTGATTTTTCGATCGAATTGGTACCGGGTGCGAGGCCGGTGTCGCGTCCTCCGTTTAGGATGGCACCGAAGGAACTGGCCGAGCTAAAGGTTCAGTTGCAAGAGTTGCTAGAGCAAGGGTACATTAGGCCCAGCTCTTCGCCGTGGAGCGCGCCAGTATTGTTTGTGAAGAAAAGGACGGAAGTATGCGACTGTGCATTGACTACCGTGAGCTAAATAAGTTGACCGTCAAGAATAAATATCCGATTCCCCGAATCGATGATTTGTTCGACCGGTTAGTGGGGTCGGTGGTGTACTCCAAGTTGGATTTGAAATCGGGGTACTACCAGTTGAAGATTCGAGAAGAGGACGTTGCCAAGACAGCATTTGGGACTCAGTATTGCCACTACGAGTTTTTGGTGATGCCGTTCAGACTGACGAACGCGCCATCTGTGTTCATGGATTTGATGAACAGGGTTTTTCGCCCATTCTTAGATTCGTTCGTGGTGGTGTTCATAGATGATATTTTGGTGTATTCAAAATCGGAGGCAGAGCATGAGTCGCACTTGAGACAAGTATTGCAGACTCTAAGGGAGAATCAGCTTTATGCTAAGTTCTCGAAGTGTGAGTTTTGGATTGAGAAGGTGGCATTCTTGGGTCACGTGATCAGTGGAGATGGGGTGGCGGCAGATCCAGCAAAGATTGAAGCCATTAGAGAATGGCCTGTATTGAGAACCGTGGCGGAAGTCCGGAGCTTCCTTGGACTAGCCGGTTATTACAGAAGGTTCGTGGAGAATTTTTCGCGGATGGCGTTGCCCCTCACCACTCTCACTCGCAAGGACCAAAGGTTCGTATGGACACCGGAGTGTGCCCGTGTATTTGAGAATTTGAAGTAAAGGTTGATGTCTGCTCCAATCCTTAGTCTTCCTACTGGGACGGAAGGATTTCAGATTTTCAGCGATGCGTCAGGTTGCGGGTTTAACTGGATTGAACTGCAGTGTGATATAACGGATCGATTCCGAGAGGCGACCAGTGCAGACGAGGAGTGCCAGCAGTTGGTGTTGGAGGCTCAGCAAAGCGAAGGCACTGCTTTGGAGATGGTTAGTGGGATTTTGAAAAGAGACGGAAGGGTTTGTGTTCCGCGCTTTGGCAAGCTTCGTGAGGAGTTGATGTTTGAGGCTCACTTTACGAAGTACTCCATTCATCCAGGAAGTACAAAGATGTACGCAGATATGAAGAAATCTTTTTGGTGGCCTGGGATGAAGCGGGATGTAGCTGAGTACGTAAGCCGATGTCAGACATGTGCCTTGGTGAAGGCTGAGTGTCAAAGGCCCGGCGGGTTCTTGAAGCCTCTTCCCATCCCCGAATGGAAATTCAATGACATCTCTATGGATTTTGTGCATGGTTTGCCTCGATCGCGGCAGGGTAACGATGCGATTTGGGTGATAGTGGATCGCCTGACCAAGGTGGCTCACTTCATTCCGAATCAGAAGGGCGATGGCGTGGAGAAGCTCGTGGAGCTTTATGTTCGAAACATAGTGCGGTTGCACGGGATTCCGAAGAGCATCGTTAGTGATCGCGATGGGCGGTTCACTTCGAAGGACTAGAGGTTAGTGCAGAAAAGTTTAGGCACAAAGCTCAAGTTTAGTACCGCGTTCCATCCGCAGACCGATGGTCAGACGGAGCGAACGAACCATACGTTGGAGGACATGTTGAGGATGTGTGCTCTCGACTTTGGTAAAGGTTGGGAAGACCACCTTTTCATGGTGGAGTTCGCCTATAATAATAGCTTCCAAGCGAGCATCAAGATGGCGCCATACGAAGCTTTGTATGGAAGGAAGTGTCGAACGCCGATGTCTTGGGCAGAGGTGGGAGACACTAAGCTTTTGGGAAAGCAAGTGGTGGAAGATGCTTGCGAGATTGTGCGGACGATTCAGGAGCGCATGAAGGTTGCTCAGGATCGACAAGCGAAGTATTTTAATGCGCGCCACAGAAATGTGGATTTTGCAGTGGGCGACATGGTCTACTTGAAGATCAAGCCATTCAAGGGTGTTTCGCGTGTGCGGCGACTCAAGAAGTTGAGTCCGAGATATTTGGGCCCATTCGAGGTTACGGAGCGTATATGCGAAGCAGCCTATCGTTTGGCATTGTCCGCTGAGCTGAGTGGATTACATGATGTTTTCCATGTCTCTGTGCTGAGGAAAACTTTGGTAGAGCCAAGCGTCGTGGTTGAAGTGGCGGCGGTGCCAGTGACAGAGGATTTGAGGACGAGAATTTGTCCGGTTTGCGTGGAGGACTCGGAAGTCCGGTAGTTGCGTAACAAGGAAGCAGGCTTGTAAAGGTGCGATGGGACAATTGTGGGCGAGATGAATTCTCTTGGGAGCGTGAGCAAGGGATGCGGGAGGACTTCCCGGAACTTTTTGCATCAGGTATGCATCGCAATTTTCTATTTCAGTTTTGAAATTTCGAGGACGAAATTCTTTTAAGGGGGGTGGAGTTGTAACACCCCAGTTTTGTTGATCTGAGAATTAACGCCGCGCATTAGGTCTTCGTCGCTGAAAACTGCCGTAATGGCAGATTTTTCTTAAACGCACGATCGTGCGTTTCCTTGACGCACGATCGATCCGCCCGTGCATGCTCTTCGGCTAGAAGATTTGGATTTCTGAATTTACTCGTGCGTTTTTACACACGGTCGTGCTTTCGACCGTGCGTTCGCAAACTGACGGAAATAGATCCGTAATCAGCGAATTTCTGGGCGCCCGTTTGGTTTGATTTCGATCGGACGGCTGTGAGGGGCTCGTGGGAGAACCCTAAGTAGGGCTGAGAAGCTCTCCCTCCTCATTTTCTCTTAAGTTGGGTCTTGAGGTTTTGAGAGAGAGGAAGGGTTGGAGGAGGAAGAGAACTAGATCCCGCCATTGTTGGAGCTTCGGAGCTCCGTTCGCCGATCCGAGACCGGCAGCGCGTAGGGAACGTCGAGATGCTTCTTCTTCTCCGTTTCTTTTCAAGTTTCCATAGCTAGGAGGAGATCTCAAAAGGTAACGACATTTCTCCTCCTGGTCTTTAGGATGCGTGCATGGCATCCCTTTATTTTCTGCATTTTTGGCACCGGATCCGTCGAGTGAGAGGGATCCGGGTCGCCTTGGTTCAAAAGGAACCATCGGGTTGATTGAGACCGTCCCCGACATGTTTTGCACTAGAGATCCGCTCCGTTAGCGGATTAGGCATTGTGGGTGAAGCCGGATTTGCAACCGTTGGTCTGATTCGGTGATGTTGATTGACGCACATTTTAGGGATTTTGTTAGAAATTCGATTACGGCGAACTCGTCGTTGTGATGGCCTTGTAGCTTCGTGTGGTAACGAATGTCGGGTTTTTGGCGGGTAAATGATGTGCGGAATATGGGGCTTGTGATGCCTAGGGTTGTGCGAAGGCGCGATTGGTCTTTGTGGTCGGCTGGCTATCCCATGAAGACTGAGATTCACGTGTGGAGAGTGTCCCGACAAGATTAGTCCCTTCGGTGTTGACTGACGAGAATGTCTGTGCTACGGATGAGTCCGGTAACAGTCGCCAGGTGAGGCAGTCGGTGGACGTTGTCCCGAGTGTAAGTCCAGGGCCTTGGGACATTTTGCTTAAGCCAGAATTCTTAGCATCTGTTTTGTGTGTTGTTAGCGGCCTGAGTAGGTGAGCTGTTAGACAAGCCCGATGGCATGGTGAGCCAGGCGAGGTGGGTCTCAGCGAGAGCTCTTGGCCTTGGGCTACGATGCCCTCGTGGGGAAATGATGAGTACCCTTGTGTTTGTGATGTGATGATGATGTATGATGATGTGTTAGATTCATACGCCTTAGGGTGCCTTGGGTGAAACCCGGGTTTGCATTCATTTTGCATTAGTAGGCCCCTTTTATTATCTGCTCAACATAGAAACGTGGATGATGTTTGTGACACTCATGCCTGTATTTATGCTGCTTTTCTTTATGTACATTTGCATACGAAGTGCTGACTTGCAGGGTGAAGTAGTTCCCCGGGGTCCGCTAGGACGGTCGGGAGGAGGGATGTTGTTACACCGTTTATGGTCAGCCATAGTTGACCCTCGTTTACCGCTCTTTGTGATTTGGATGCAGGGCAAGGATCGCTGGCTGGACCCAGCTCGCCGGCCAAAAAGGCCTAAAGCCTCATGAAGTGTTTACCTTGTTTTCATGCACTTCTACTTTATTATTTTGTTGTAACCGGCTTGCATGCCGAGGTAGTTTAGGGAAAACTATTATTCCCACTTTTGTTGGGATGTCTCTTTGTGTTGAATGTTGGGTGTTTTGGACTTTGGTTTTGTAAGGCCTTAAGGCCAGTTGGACACCTATGTACTGTGGACAATCTCTGTGGTTTTAGTTTGTTTCCGTTGTGTTATCTGAATTTTGAGATTGGGTAGTTAATATCATCTTTTAATACTAAAGCTGTGGCGGTTATATGCTGTGGGGTCCCGGCCGGACCCATATTATATGTTCATTACAGGGGAGGTGTTACAATTAAATCTCATAGAGAGATTTTCAGTGATGTTTTTGAGCTTCTGACTCCTCCCATTGAGTGAGTCCTCAAAGGCCTTTGCTTTTGCTAGCTCTTCATTTAAGTTTATGTTTTCTTCTCTAAGTTTAATCAATTCTAACTCTTTAGTATTAACTTCATTTGTTAATTCTTGATTTCTTAGGTAGATTTCATCCTTTTTAATGTTCTCTAATTCATACCTAGCAATGTCTAATTCTTTTTCTACCCTAAGATGTTCAATGCAGAAGTCTTTGAGCATGATTTAAAATCTTCTGAGGTAAATCAAATTCATCAAAGACAGATACCCGATCATCTTCATCATCTGATGACATCCCTAGTGCCATCATGCAGGCTGTTACTGCTTCTTCTTCATCATCACTCTCAGATGATGAGGAGCTTAATTCTGCTTCAGAATCACTCCAAGTTTCAGCAATGAAGCCCTTGGCTTTCTTCTTGTCCTTTCCTCTGAAGGACTTCTTCTTCTTCTTCTCCTCTTTGTTGCTGCTTCTTTCCATTTGCTCTTGTGGACATTCAGGAGCAATGTGCACTGGTTTGTTGCAGGTATAACAGATAATCTCCTTCCTTGGAGTTTTATCATACCTGGGCCTTAAATCCCTTTCTTTTCTCCTTGAGTCTTCAGTCTTGACCCACTTATTGAATCTTCTTGCTAGCAGACTGAACATTTCATCCTCAGGAGTAGAGGGCCCTCCTTCAGTAGCTTTCAGAGCTAGGCTCCTTTGGATAGGAGCTAGAGAAGTCTCTCTTTCTTCGGTCTCAGCCCTGTTCTTCAGGAGCATCACATATGACTTAAGCTTTCCTAGCAAAGCTTCAATTGACATCTCTCTGTGGCATATGGACTCTCGGATTGCCCAGATTCTGGAATCCCATGAGCTAGGGAAGCACATGAGGAGTTTATCATTAATTTCAGTCAAGGATATCTCCTCGTCTAAGCCTCTGAGCTCATTAATGATAATGTTGAATCTGCCATATATATCAGCAACAGATTCTTCAGCTTTCTTTTGAAAGTTCTCATACTGGATATGGGAAGGCACTTTCTGTCCTTTCTTTCATCAGCACTTCCTTCCACCATTGTGGTGAGTGAGTCCCATATTTCTTTTGCTGATTGACATTCAGCAACCTTCTGGAAAATGTCATCTGATATTGTTGACACCAAAATATTCATGGCCTTGGCATCACATGCCTTGACCTTCTTCTCAGCCTTTGTCTATTCCTTTTTTGGGACAGCCTCTATTGTTGAGGATTCTCCGGCCTTTTGATTGACTGGAGCCGGAGGACCTATGAGAAGAACATTATATATGTCTTCATCAATAGAATTCATGTAAAGTATTATTCTGGCCTTCCAGAGTGTGAACTTATTCAAGTTACACACTGGGGGTCTTGTAGAAGCATAATCCTTAGTACTCATTTTCTTTATAAAATATTATTTGTAGTAAAGAGAAAAGAGTGTAGGAGGTCTTTTTGATCAAGGTGTTAACCTTTTAAAGATCAACCTCCCACTGATACCAATTGAAAGTGCACAGTGTGCCTCTGAGAGTCTTCTAGAGGGGGGTGAATAGAGATTTAAAACTTATTTCAATTCTAACTGTTAAAAATAATAAAAATAAACTAAGGATTTATGCACAACAAGATCACAGACAGAATAATAATGATGCGGGAAATAAAGTGCAGGATAAAAAGAACTTGGGACAGCACAGAAAAGTAATCCAGAAGACACCAAGAGTTTTATAGAGGATCCCCAAAATATGGGTACTCCCCTCTTCTACCAACTGGTAGGGATGCACCACTATGCCTGAGTCTTTTGGTAAGGAGACTCTTTGAACCACTGATCTTTTGACAAGGAGATCATAAACCACCAGATCTTTTGATAAGGAGATCTTGAACCACCAGATGTTTTGATAAGGAGATCTTGAACCACTGAATCCTTTGAGGGATTAATAAAACTCTTTTAAAGAAAGGAATTAGAAAGAGAAAGAAGAAGAGGAAGGGTGTAGGAATTCTGTTTTCAGAATTCTTATGATGGCTGTATGAAGAATTGCTTCTTGTATCTTTTCACTGGATCTGCTCTTGATGAACTTCTGCTTATGATTATGATAATTTTGCAGAAGCTATGTTTGTCAGGTCCTTCTATCTTCTTTCTGATTGAACTCTAGCTGCTATATGATTGTGTTGATGAGCAGCCTTGTTCTGTTCTTAGAGAGAAGGAGAGCAGTCGTTATTTCTTCTCTGTATTTTCATCTGTTAGGGTTCCTGTGAGATATAGGAAGAAGAAGGAGACCCAATGTAACAGTAAGTCATTTGTGATGAATGCTCTACCCTTCTCTTTCTTCTCTTGCCTTTTATTGTCCACCAGCAGATTTGAATTTATTTCCCTTTCTAGTGAGACCTGAAAAGGTACTCTGCTGTCAACCATCTATTTCTTTCCTTCTTTAATTCCCAACCCGTTCACCAACATTAAGCATGTTTCCAAGAAAGTTTTTTGTTCTCTTTTAGTTCTTCTTTCTATTTGAGGCAATTAATGAGCCGTTGGAGAACGATCTTGAGTGAGGTGGGCCATGAGAGAGGGTTCAAAATGACAGCTGAAAAGGTTTCCCTTTTCAGACTGTATTCGACGTAACGTCGAGTTCTCTTCCTCTTTTATCGACGCACCATCGAGTTCTTGTAGGAGCAGCTTTGAATTCATCCTTGCTCTGATTAAACTCAGCTAGTCGACGTTGCGTCGATACCCAATCGACGTAACCGTCGAGTTGATGGCTTGGCTCTGAACTTCATTATCTGCGTCGAGATGAAGTTGACGTTGCGTCGACTTTGAATGGCTTCGACAGATACTTCCTTCTGCTCTGAGTTGAAGTAGAAGATGCGTCGACTTCTCAAGATACTTCAACAAGTCCATGGTCTCTACGTTGATATCTATTTGACGTAACGTCGACTTGAGTTACTTCGACAGAAGGGTGAATCACTTGGACTTCTAGTCAGAGTAGCGTCGACAATAATTCGAAGTTGCGTCGAATTCTATTCGACGCAAATATTAACTTCACCAAATTATGCTTCTCTTGATCTGGCCTTGACACCCTAGGTTGAGTGTGGCATCCTAAGACATCTAATGACCATTACCCTTACTATACATTGGGTAATTTATCCTAAGAGATAAAATCACTTTGTAGGTAATTTGTTAAGTTAAATCAAAGGGGTTTTTCCCAACAATTAAAATACATAAAACTTTCTGAAACCGATGGAATTACAGTATAATAAATTTTTCAGAAAGGAAAAAAATCAGAAAGGGATCAGATATATTAAGAATTAGGCTAACGCCGACGGTAACAACTACCACCCGACGATAGTAACAGAACTTTGATTTTCATGTAAAATTCACATTTTTTTGAGATTTTTCTCTTGAATATAATTTGTCATTATGCGAGTTATAAGATTCAGCAAGAAAATTAAAAAAAAGAGTGAAATTGTAAGTTATACATTTTAAGCCAGAATATCTAACACTTCCAATTCTAATATAAGCATGTTGAATCTAGCATCGGGAAGAGGTTTGGTAAAGTTATCCGCAAGTTGATATTCAGTTCTGATAAAATTGATTCTTATATGTTCCTTTTTAATATGATCCATACTAAAATGACGTCGGTCATCTATATATTTAGATCTAGAGTGATGTACAGGATTGTTTGTAAGATCAATAGCCACTTGTTGTCACATTTTAATTCAATGTTATTTAGATGAACTCCAAAATTTTCTAAAGTTTGAGTCATCCATAAAGCTTGTGCACAATAACTACCTAGTGCGATATATTCGGCCTTGGTGGTGGAGAGAACAACAGAATTCTGTTTCCTACTCAACCAAGATACAAGTGAATGGCCTATAAAATGACACGTGTCATTAGTGCTCTTACGATCAAATGAACATCCCGCATAAGGCTGAGCATAATAATCGAAACTCGATAATTGCTCGATAATCGCTCGAATTTTCAATCGAATCGAAATCGAAATAAAATGATTCGAATCAGTTTGACTCGAATCAAAATAACTCGAAATTAATTTCGAGTCGATTTAGAGTCGATCATGAGTCGCTCTATTTATGATTCGAGCCGACTCGAATTAAAATATTAAATAATTGCTAAGCTGTCCGCTGTCCGGCGTGTCCGCTGTCAGCTGTTTGGGGATTTGGGTTCGGCATGGTCCTGGGAAAGTGGGAATCATCAATGCGCTCAGGCGACAGCAGCCTGACAGCCTCAGCATTTTCATTTTCTTTTCTTGATAATGGGATTATACATTTATACTATTATAGGAATCATAATTATAACTTAAGTTACACGCATCTTCATTTTCTTTTCTTGAATTTCTTCATTCCTAATTCGGCCTTCCGGTTCTAGGTAACATCTTCTCATCGAGCGGCGAGCGCGCCTTTAGGGCTTCAGGCTTTTTCCTTCTCCATCTCCGCCGAACCTGCGCTGCCCCGTGCCGCCGTGTTTACTGCTCCCTTGACGGCGAGTCGGCGATCGCGATCTGTAAGCTGCAAGCCTGCGAGTGCGAGAGGCCACCCTGTTTCTTCTAGGCAGGTTTCAACTTTTCTCGTCGACCTAGACGACACAACCAACCTCCCTTTCTGATTCTCCCGTCATTAAGGTAAGCATTTTTTTTAGTTTACATTTTCGTTTTAAGAAAAGTGTGAAGGAAGAAGAAAAATTGACAACGATTTATCTTAAATCATGTTATCTTCGGAGGGAGAGGCTAGAAGCATTGCGCAACAATAGAATAGAAGTAAATAAATATAAAATAAAATGTTTTATAAATAGAAGAGAGAGTATTAGAAGGGTCACGAAGCGAAAAAACTAAAATATGTTCTTACATTTATCACCAATCATCTCTCGAAATTAGTTCATTTGAGAATGCTAGTCCCAACATTAGTCCCCTCTTTTGAGCCAGAATATGGGCACATAAACTGATTAAAAAAATACATATGACAAATCCATTTTCAAGTAATCTTAAGAGATAATAATCTAAATATCGTATTTCATTAAGGTAAGCATTTTATACATAATTTCTTAAAGGTAATTTAATACCAATATGTTCAATGAAATATGTGAAGCTCTCTAAGATGGCAAAGGATATCCTTACAATACCCATCACAACTGTAGCTTCTGAATCAGCTTTTAGCTCTGGAGGGAGAGTACTTGATGATTATAGAAATGCTCTAAATCCCAAAACTGTGAATGCTCTAGTGTGTTCTTCAAATTGGATTCGTTCGCAATATAAGCATCGTGCCAATGTAAGTATTTTTATTTATTTACTCATGAATGGTTTTATTAGTCCTCCATTATATTATTTGATTTTAATGTGTGTTTTGCTATCACAGCTTGATGTGAATTATTTAACAAGTTCTCTACCAAATGAGATCATCGGGACTTCTACTAATGATTAAACTTACATTAAGGTATTCTCTTTTTTACGTTGTATTTATTGGTGTTTATGAATTCTTATTTTGTTAAGGACTTAAGGTGTTGTACATGTTACTAAAAAGATGATAATCCTACTAGGTGGAAAGTGAGGAGATGTAGGTGAATAATACTAGCTTTATAACACACTAGCACTAATTAGAATATAATAATGCATCTGTTTTTTATAAACTTCGAATTTAAAAATTGATTACTCTGTTGTGACTTAAGTGTTTCTTTTTTTATAGATTAAGGAGCAGAAGCGGAGATCATATTCTAGACTTTTATAGCACAATTTCATAACTTCACCACTAAATCATTATGTTTCCGCTACTGGATGGAGAATTCTGGACTCTGGAGGAGGCTTTTTCCTTTTAGTTTCAGCCTTTTGGTTGTTATTTTGTTCTCTAGAAATGAACTTACAGTTATGTATGCCTTCCTTATTTTGGATGTTAGTTTGTTTTATGAAGTTTTTTTATGGGACTATTATAGTTTCTAAAATTGTCGTCGTGTTTAGTGTTCCAGTCTATACTGTTTTACATATTTGGTCAACATATTGGTTTCGGTACTGTCGTGCTGCAAAATTTTACCAAGTTTTCTCGGTTGTTAATGCTATAATTTTGCTTGAGGTTCTATGTGCAGACCTAATATCAGTTGTATTTTTTGATGTTTTGTAAGGCTGTAAGAGCATGAATGCGAGAAAGTGGATAACACGGGGTATCTTGTAATGTAACATGAGTAGTTATTATATATATATATATTGATGTTCGTTTATTTATGATGGTAAATGCATTTGATATTTAGGCACACATATAGTTTTTAATTTATGTATAGACTTCCCTATACGATTTTGTTTTGGTTTGAAAGGCAAAGGCTCATATGTGGTTACTCATTTCCCACGGTTGAGCTAGTAGACTTCTACCGAGAAGAGGAAGAAAGACCTCCGGACCCTTCTGATCGAGTTGAGTTCTTCTCTTGAGAATTATGTCCGAGCCACATACAAAAGAACTGTAGACCAGTCGAGAATTCGGGATTGCTTGGGAAAATGATGAGCAGCTCTATTACTTGATTATAAATCAAAAAAATATGCATGCAGCTTCGATTTAAAACAACATGCTCAGTTATCCTAAACAATATAAATATTAAGTGATCAACTACTCAACAACATGCTCAACTATCTTACATTTATTATGATTTAAAAATGTCTCTCGGAATCGAATCAATTTCGAGTCGAGCCGGCTCGACTCGAAATCGATTTCGAGTCGACTTCGACTCGAAAATTTCGATTTTGAGCCGAGTTGAAATCGACCAGAATCGACTCGATATCAGCCTTAAACCTGCATAGTCTGAATCAGAAAAACCATGTAAAATAAAGGAATCATTATGAAGATACCATACGCCTAATCTAGATGTACCGAGTAGATAACTAAAAATATGTTTAATCGCTTTTAAATATGATTCTTTGGGGTTAGCTTGAAATCTAGTACATAAGCAAATGACAAACATGATATTGGGTCTAGATGCACTCAAATATAATAATGATCCAATCATTCCTCTATATAATGTTTGATCAATAGAAATATCGGCTTCATCTTTTCCTAACTTTAATGATGCATTGGTGTATTGGCTTGTTTTAGGTTTTCAAATCCAAACCTTTTGAGAATATCATGAACACATTTAGATTGACAAATAAAAATACCATCATATATTTGTGTGATTTGAAATCCTAGAAAATATGTGAGTTCTCCTACCAAGCTCATTTCAAATTTATTTTTCAACACTAAAACTACTTCATTACGCAACTTTTCATTAGTGGCTCCAAAGATAATATCATCTACATAAATTTGCAATATAATCAAATCATTATTAACATGCTTAATGAAGAGTGTGTTATTCGCACTTCTCACAGTGTATACGTGTTTCAACAAAAATGATGTTAATCTTTCATACCAAGCACGTAGCGCTTGTTTCAAACTATAAAATATTTTTTCCAAATACACATGATTAGGAAATTTTTCGTTAAAGAAACCGGGGGTTGTTCAACATATACTTATTCTTTTATAATCCCGTTTAAAAATGCACTTTTAACATCCATTTTAAATAATTTAAACTTTTTAAAACTCGCAAACACATGAAAAATTCGAATTGATTCTAGGCGAGCAACGGGTGTAAAAGTTTCATCAAAATCAACCCCTTCGATTTGAGAATATCCTTGTGCAACTAGTCTAGCTTTATTTCTTGTAATTTTAGAGTCACCATCTAATTTATTTTTAAATATCCATTTAACACCTATAACTGGATGATTAGATGACCTCTCTACAAGATTCCAAACATTATTACGTTCAAATTGATTTAGTTTTTCATTCATAGCTAGAAACCAAAAATCATCATTTAAAGCGGTTGAAATATTTTTTGGTTTTATTTCGGATACAAAACAAAGGTTTGAAAATGACTCATGTAAAGTAGAACAAGTAGTTACCCCTTTTGATGGTTCTCCAATGACAAGCTCCCTTGGATGATCATTTGAAAACTGTAGCACACTTAAAGGAACATATTCTTCTTTTTCATCTTCTTTCTCCACTTTTTCTTCTTCTTTTTCTCCAAGTGATTCATCATCATCATGCTCCAAAGGGGAAATGGGTTCATCTTCATTTCATGTAGGATTAGCATCTACACAAGGAACAAACTCATCAAATCTTACATGAATAGACTCTTCAACTATTTTAGTTCTTTTGTTATATATTCCATAAGCCTTACTAGTTGAAGAGTAGCCAATGAAAATTTCCTCATCATATTTTTCATCAAAATTTCCTAATGCATCTCTAGTGTTTAAAATAAAATATTTGCAACCAAAAACATAAAAATAAGATACATTGAGTTTTTTTTTAAAATATAGTTCATAAGGAGTTAATTTTATGATTGGGCGAAATATGACACGATTAATAACATAACATGAAGTATTAACAGCTTCTGCCCAAAATGATCTGGGCAACCCATATTCAAAAAGCATAGCGCGTGCTAATTCTTGAAGGGTTCTATTTTTCCTCTCCACTACACCATTTTGCTGTGGGGTGCGTGGAGCGGAAAATTCATGCTTAATTCTTAGATCATTACAAAAAGAAGAAACTTATCATTTTTAAATTCTCCTCCATGATCCGATCGTATGTATTTAATTTTTAAATCAAGTTTGTTTTGAATACAAATGCATTGTTTAGTAAATTCAAGAAATGCATCGGATTTGGAAGATAGAAATATAGTCCAACAAAATCTAGAATAATCATCAATTAATACAAAAGTGTATCTTCTACCTCCTAGACTAGAAGTGCTAACCGGTCCAAATAAATTCATGTGAACTAATTGAAGTCGTCTAGTAGTAGAAATTACATTTTTGCTCTTAAAAGAATTTTTTGAAAATTTTCCTTTTTGGCAAGGCGTGCAAAGAGAAGATAAATTTTCATTAAGCATAGGTAATCCCTTAATTAATTTATCTTTTGATAATTTCAAAATAAGCTTGGTGCTAGAGTGACCAAGGCGCCTATGTCAAAGTTCTAATTCTTCATTTTTAGAAATAAAGTATTTAAAGAAGAATTTGAAAGATCATTAAAGACAATCATATAAACATTATACATCTTAGGTGCAGTGAGTACGACTTCATTTATTTTATAATTTAAGATTTTGCAAATGTTTGTAGAAGATTCAAAGAATACATTAAAACCTTTATCACATAATTGACTAATTGAAATTAAATTATGCTTCAAATCTTCTACAAACAAAACATTGGAAATTGAAAACAATTCGTTACCCACTGTGTCGATGCACATGATCCTTCCTTTTCCGTTGTCTCCGAGTGTCACCATCCATCCTTTCTCCATCTAAAGGCTAAAGAACTTTGCTTTGTTTCCTGTCATGTGTTTGGAGTATCCCGAGTCCAAATACCACACGTCTTCTTTATCCTTAGCCTGCCAACATACCTAGAAAAAAGATGAGAGTAAAGATTCGGATAGCCAATAGGTTCCTCCCATAGAATAGGTGGAAATCTTAGGCACCCAATTTTGTTTTAAAGTATCATGACTCTTTTTCTTACATGAGTCCGAGGTGTGTCCAAATATATGACATTTGACACACGTAATATAAGGGGGTTGAGACCCTTTTCGGAGTTTTGTATATACTCTTGCAGGAAGATGAGGTTACATCTAATTTTTGAAATGATTTTTTATTATAAGAATTATGATTTCTGGATTTACTGCTTCCGCCGACATTAAGAGTTACCGATGGGCGATAGCTCCCAGTAACATAACCAAGACCATATTTTGCACTACCATGACATTGGTTGGCCAAGATCATGTCAAGAGACCTATGACCAACACCAAATTTTTCATTGATCATGTTTAAATCATGAATTCAAGCTTTAAGAGCGGTGTTTTCCGTTACTAACATAACACACTGATTCACAAAAGATTTCTTTCCTTTGTCTATTTGAGAGAGAGAGGTGTTTAAAGTTCTTTCTAAGTAGGAGGAGGTACCTCAGTGTCGCTTTGGACATTACATTCACCATCAGATAGTGTATTGCTCCTTGTCATGAGGCACATGTTGGCCTCTTCCTCACTGCTAGAGGATGATTCGCTCGATTCCTCAGAGGAAGAGTCATCCCAAGTAGCCGCTTTTAGTACCTTCTTTTTCTCCTTGCCCTTGTGCCTCTTTTCTTTTAGCTCTTTCAGATATTTCGAGCATTGGCTCCGGATGCGTCCAGTCCTTCTGCAATGGTAGCACTCTGGTGGTGGCTGCTCATCATCGTCATTGTCGCTACCTTTTCCTTTCTTCGATGAGGATCCCTTGTTGATAAAATACTTTCGGAAGGTGTTTCTCCTTTCCGGATTCTTAATGAATGTCTTAAACTTATTTACAAACAGACTCTCCTCTTCCACTTCATCAGCATCTTCTCCATTGGCCTCCTTCTTTGATTTCAATGTCAAAGTTTTCTTCTTTGGCTCCATGTTGTACTCTTGTTGTTGAATTTTCAGTTCAACCTCATGAGTTTTGGGATTTCCAATGAGGCTCTCGATTTGAAGCTTCTTTAGATCGTGCGACTCTGAGATGGTCGTCACCTTTGGATTGAACTTTGGAGTGAGAAACCTAAAAATTTTTCTCACCAAATCGCTGTTAGAGAAGATCTTCCCAAGCACTTTTGAGTCGTTGACGATCTTGGTGAACATTGTGTACATTGAATCTACGTCTTCATCCGCCTCCATCCAGAATTTCTCGTATTCGGATTCTAGTTGGAAGAGGTTTGAATCCTTGACCTATGAAGTACCCTCATGAGTAATTTCTAATAAATTCCATATATCATAAGCAGTTTCACAAGCACAAGTTCTTTTAAATTTCATTCTATCCAAAGCACAAAATAAAGCATTCATAGCTTTAGCGTTATTCTTGCATCTCAACTTATTGTTATCATCTCATCTATCTTTAGGTTTTTCCATAGTAACTTCTCCAACAGCAAATGTTGGTGGAGAGTAGCATTCTTCTACCATACCCCAAACGTCATTATCTAAGGCAATCAAAAAATAACACATTCTTGTTTTCCAATAATTGTAATCGGTACCGGTGAATAGAGGTCTATTAATCCCTTGACCCTCATAAAAAGCATGATCATGATGCATCATTATTCCCGATTATGAAACCATTTTGGAATAACCTACGCTCTGATACCAAGTGTTGGATCTGTAGGCGCCCTTATAGGGGGTGAATAAGAGCTTTTCGGTTTTTGAATAAAAATGGTAAAATGAGTTTTGTCACTATCGCCTGCAGTAAATAGTTGATGCCCGCGGTAGCGCTCCAGAAATTTATAACTTCTTCAAAAATTGTGCCAAAGTGATTTTTCTTAAAATCTTAGAGAATCAGAGAAGATGAAAAGTGATTTTATTTCAAAAGATAATTGTAAGAGTATTAATTTCAATAGCGCTTGAAAATGAGGTGATATAATAAAAATACTGTTTAGTTCTTCACTGATCCTTCTCCCAAGTACAGGTTGGTTATAGCCTACCTTCCCTAAGATATGGCCTCTACTCTTCCCCCTAGATCTACACCTAGACCTAGTCGTCACACACATCGCGGCGAATTACCCGTAATCCTCGCAAGGCCTAGTCGCCAACCCCTGCGGCGAATTCACTACTGTTTCAAAAATAAAGAGAAGAAATACAAAGTAAAACACTCCCTATTTAGAAAAGCTCTGAAGGAGATGAAGGATCGCCATGAACATCATCGGAGTTGAAGTGTGCATCCTTCTTCAAGTATGATCGAGTTGAAATCTCCTTCTCACTCTTGTTCTTCAATGGCGGAGTTAGGAATGCTTTGGAACTCTGGGATGAAGGCTCTCACGAAAGGTTGGAGTTGTGGCATGATTTGTGTAACCATGAAAGAGAGAGATCCATCCTTTAAATAGACTACGGAAACTACCGCATGTGGTAGTACTGCCGCCCCGCACTAGCATCGTGCCCGCTATCGTGCTGCAATGTGTCTGTCTTCGTGGAGATCATGCTAACTGCAACGGATCAAGGACCTACCGCGCCGTGGTAAGATCGAACGCGTCGTGTTAGCTTCCGTCATTTCATCATCGAGAGTCTGTCATCGGTCTTCAAATGCTATCCCATCTACCGCCAGCAGTAGGAGTTTCTGCTCAGCGGTAGCTCTAAATTCAGAGCTCCATGATCATTCTGCATAGATCTTTTAGGAGAATAGTGTTGGGTTTTCTATGGAGACACATCATATGTGCGCAGCGGAAAGAAACAAATAAGAACAACCCAAAAAGAGTTTCAGACCATGCGATTTCATGAATTAAGAAATAAATAAAAGCAACACATTGCAATATATACCTGAGAGGGATTGAGTCGATACTCAACCAAGGTGCTCCAATAGCAGGTCCAAAATCGTGTGGCTGAGTTCCTAGCACAGAAAGTATATTCGCGCCTCTATAGCAGTCCACACGAGCGTTGAAGAACCCTAGCCTCTTGTCGCACAAGATCTAGTCAGAGAGAAGAAAGCCCTCAGCATCTTCCACAGACTGCTAGGTCCGACTACAGGAACAGATGGCGGTGGTCGGACGGAACTCTTCCGTCAGAAGCTTTTGGGCGGAACTCTTCCGTCCCTCTCAGTTTTTCGCAAAACAGATCGCATTACTAGGTCAAAAGAATCGCATTCCTTGTATACCCAGGCGAAAAAGAGAAGCTATCTGCACAGCCACGACATTAATTGAAGCAAACAGAATTCGTCGAATACTGTGTTCGACGAACTGGCTAGCCTACGTCGAATGCATTGGCCGTTCGTCGAACAAGCTAGTTGTTCGTCGAACGGACTGGCCGTTCGTCGAACGCGTTGGCCATTTGTCGAACACGCCGGCCGTTCGTCGAACGCGCCGTCCGTTCGTCGAACGCGCCGGCCGTTCGTCGAACGCGCCGGCCGTTCGTCGAACGCGCCGGCCGTTCGTCGAACGCGTCCGCCGTTCGTCGAACGCGCCGGCCGTTCATCAAAGGCGCGAGCCATTTGTCGAGTGCGCTAGCCGTTCGTCGAACGCGTTGGCCGTTCGTCGAACGCGCTTGCCGTTCGTCGAACGCATTGGCCGTTCGTCGAACGGGCTGGCCGTTCGTCGAACGCGCGAGCCGTTCGTCGAACGCACTTTGAGTTCGTCGAACGGGCTTTGATTCGAACACTTGTCAACACGCTCCATACAATATTCACAATACCTGTGGAGCATTCAGTTGACTCGACCTGATTCCAATAAGTCATAGGATTGGTCCTTCACTCATATCCAATATGAGTAAGGCTAACACAATTCTTCCTTCAACTTCTCCAAACACTCTTGTGTGTGACCCCATAGGCTCATATCGTGTTTACAGTGAGACTAGATACTTGACCACTTCCAGATCACCATGGAAACACCAACAGTCTCCCACTTGATCTTGAACGTATCAAATAAAAGTCTCACAAACAATGAGAGGCATCTAGCAATGCATCATTGCTACCCAAGCAATAAGAGTTCATAACTCAACAAGCCTGTCTTGACTAATGTATCAGTGTTGTCATGTCCCTTTGTCCCTTACATCTGGATAGAACTAGAGGCATGGACCGTGTCACCCTCGTAATTGTTCAATCATAATTTCTTGATCTAGAATAGACTGTCTGAAACTGGTGAGCTCAATATCACATATTGACTCAACCAAGCATGGCCATGCATTTCTCAGTCTCATTCCATCAAGGGGCCCATGGATGTAATTCCTATCATATAGGAGGACAAATCCCATATCTGCCCACACACAAACACCCAAATGAATCTTAACATACCCAATAACCACCTTTATCATCAACCTTTCTCAAGGAAGACTTTAGATGACATCAAAGTACGCTCTTCCTCACTTGATGAATGTTGTGACTTCAGGTCGAAGAACCACAAACACCATTGTCATATGAGACCTACTTGTGACACGTTCATATAACAATCCACATAGTAATCTCATGATGGGTCTGTCCAGTACAACTTGTTCACTAACAAGTACCCATGTGATGACTTGATATCACAATATCATGACCTGTGAGAATCGGTCATCAGTCAACGCACATGCTCGTCTTTATGTATCATCATCGCCCTGAACTTCTAAGATGATACTACGACCAGGGACCATTTAAGAATGAAGCTTCTTATAAACATAGGCCCTCACATTCAAGTCACATACTTGAATTCCTATGGAAGCAAACATTCTAAGGGCATTTATTATGCTAATTAATCTATCAGTAGAAATATTTGACATAATAAAAGAACTTGCCATAAATGTAAAATAAAATATAAAGTACTTTATTCATCACATGAATAATCAACAATCGACAAATACAATCCACAAGACTCCCACTAGAGACGATCGTCCAGGTATCTAATACTCATTGATCTAGTATGAACATCATGCTTTCTCTGTGCAAGAGGCTTCGTCAGTGGATCCGCAAAATTTTCTTCAGTCGGTACTCTGCATATGCTCACATCTCCTCGATCGACAATCTCTCGAATAAGATGGAACCGCCGAAGTATGTTCTTGGAGCGCTGATGAGATCTAGGTTCCTTAGCTTGTGCAATTGCACCGTTGTTGTCACAGTAGAGAACTACGGGATCAGTAATGCTAGGAACTACACTAAGCTCGCTGATGAATTTCCTAATCCACACAGCCTCCTTCGCCGCATTTGCAGCAGCGATATACTCAGCCTCAGTCGTAGAATCAGCAACTGTCTCTTGCTTGGAACTCTTCCAACTTACAGCTCCTCCATTAAGGCAAAATACAAAACCTGGTTGGGACTTTGAATCATCCCTATCAGTTTGGAAGCTAGCATCTGTGGAACCATTTACACTGAGCTCTTCATCTCCACCATACACCAAAAATAAATCCTTAGTCCTTCTCAAGTACTTCAGGACATTCTTGACGGTTATCTAGTGACCATCACCAGGATCAGACTGATACCTGCTCGTCATGCTTAAAGCATAAGAGACATCGGGTCGAGTTCATAACATTGCGTACATGATTGATCCAATTGCCGAAGCATATGGAATCAACTTCATGCGGTACTTATCTTCCAAAGATTTTGGACACTGGTCCTTAGAGAGACTCACAACATGTGACATGGGTAAGAATCCTTTCTTGGACTCAAGCATGTTGAACCGTTTCAACACCTTCTCAATGTATGTACTCTGGGTCAAACCCAGCAACTTCTTCGATCTATCTATATAGATCTTAATACCAAGTATATAAGTCGCTTCACCCAAGTCCTTCATAGAAAAGCAGTCCCCTAGCCTGTTCTTAACAGCTTGCAGGGTCGAAATGTCATTTCCGATCAACAGTATGTCATCCACATACAATATCAGGAAAATGACAATGCTCCCACTAATCCTCTTGTAAACACAAGGTTCATCCTCGTTCTTGATGAAACTAAACTCTTTGATTTTCTCATCAAAACGAAGATTCCAACTTCGAGAAGCTTGTTTCAATCCATAAATGGATCGATTCAACTTGCATATTTTAGTGGCTTCATTTCGAGATACAAAACTCTCATGTTGCGTCATATACACTTCCTCAAGGAGGTTTCCATTAAGGAAAGCCATTTTGACATCCATTTGCCAGATCTCGTAGTCATAATACGCAGCAATAACAAGTAGAATTCTGATGGACTTGACCATGGCTACAGGGGAAAAAGTCTCATCATAGTCAACACCATGAATTTACCTGAAACCTTTAGCCACCAGCCGGCCTTTGAATGTCTGTACATTCCCATCCATGTCGGTATTCTTCTTGAAGACCCACTTGCACCCTATGGGTCGTACCCCTTCAGGTGGTTCCACCAAGGTCCAAACTTGGTTTGCATACATGGAGTCCATTTCAGATTTCATGGCCTCAAGCCACTTCTCGAGTCAGGTCCACACATAGCCTCTTGATAGGTTGCAGGCTCATCATCATGATCCATAAGTAACACATTACCTATTTGAGACACGAGAAATCCATATCTCTCAGGCTCAAATCTTGGTCTATCAGATCTACGCAGGACATGTGTTTCTTGAGCAGGCTCTCTAGCTACAAAAACTTGTAGACCTTGCTCAGGTTCTAAAATCAGTTCAACTATTGTTTGTGGTTCTTGAACTTCCTCAAGTTCCACCTTTGTAGTCTTTCTGGATAAGAACTCTTTCTCCAAAAAAGACGCCAGTCCTTGCGACAAACACTTTGCCCTCGTACAGCAGGTAGAAGTAATACCCTTTGGTTTCCCTAGGATATCCAACATGATAACACTTATCTGACTTGGGTTCCAGCTTGTCAGGCATTTGACATCGCACGTATGCCTCACAACCCCAAATCTTAATAAAAGACATATTATGATGCTTCCCAGTCCATATCTCACATGGTGTCTTTAGAACCGTTTTCGTTGGAGCATGATTTAATTTGAAAGCAGCAGTCTCTAAAGAAAATCCCCAAAAGGAAATGGGCAAATCTGATGACTCATCATCGACCGTACCATGTCTAACAACGTACGATTCCTCCTCTCAGACACACCATTATGTTGTGGTATTCCGGGCGGAGTGAGTTGTGATACAATACCACACTCTCTCAGATGATCACAAAACTCATAACTCAGATATTCGCCACCTCAATCAGATCGGAGTGCTTTTATCCTCTTTCTCAGTTGGTTCTCTACTTCATTTTTAAACTCTTTGAACTTTTCAAAGGTTTCGGATTTGTTCTTCATAAGAAACACGTATCCGTATCTACTAAAATCATCAGTAAATGTAACGAAGTAGTAGTACCCACCTCTATCCATAGAACTCATGGGTCCACATACATCACTATGTATTATGTCCAAGAGATCATGGGCCCTCTCACTACAACTAGTGAAAGGGGCTTTTGTCATCTTGCCTAATAAACATGATTCACATCTCTCAAATGATTCATTATCAAATGAGTCCAATAATCCATCTTTATGGAGCTTGGATATGCGTTTCTCATTTATATGGCCTAAACGACAATGCGAGAGATATGTAGGATTAGAGTCATTAGTTTTTAGTCGTTTGATATTTTCTATGTTATAGATCGAATGATTTATGTTCAAAACATATAAACAGTTAAACATTTGAGCAACGCCATAACAAACATCATTCTTATAAATAGAACAACAATTGTTCTTAATAATAAAAGTAAAACCAATCATGTCCAAACATGAAATAGAAATGATGTTTCTAGTTATAGCAGGAACAAAATAACAATTATCAAGTTCAATAATAAGCCCAGTGGGCAAGGAAAGACGGTACAATCCTATGGCAATGGCAGCAACTCTTGCTCCATTTCCAACGCGCAGGTCCACCTCACCTTTACCCAGCAGTCTTCTCTTTGTTAGTTCCTGCACATTCGTACAAATATGAGAACCACATCCGGTATCCAATACCCAAGATGAAGGAGCAGACATGTTAATTTCTATAACATAAATACTTGAAGTGGAAGTCACACTTCCCTTCTTCAGATCCTCGATATAGAGGGGACAGTTCCTCCTCCAATGCCCTGCCTTACCACAGTGGTGGCAATTTCCTTCTTTAGCTAATCCCTTCTTTTTCAGTGTAGAAGACTTGGGATCTAGGCAAGACTTAGGTCTCACCTTAGACTTCCTGAATCCCTTGGCCTTGCCCTTGCCTTTATGCACCATCAATATGGGGCTAGCAGGCTTGGTCTTCTTCATGTTGTTCTCGGCAGTTCTTAACATGCCTAGGAGCTCGGGCAGTGTCTTATCTATCTCATTCATGTTATAGTTCAAGACAAACTGCTCGTAACTGTCCGGCAACGATTGCAGGATCAGATCAGTAGCCAACTCTTGGCTTAAAGGAAACCCCAGTCTTTGAAGGTTCTCAATGTACCCAATCATTTTGAGTACATGAGTTCCTACTGGGTCTTTTGCTCCCATTTTACACTGAAATAAAGCCTTAGTGATGTCGAACCTCTCTTGCTGAGCCTGTCCTTGAAACATTTTCTTCAGGTGCTCGATAATCTTAAAGCCACACATGGTCTTATGTTGCTTCTGTAGCTCAGAGGTCATGGTAGCGAGCATGAGGCATTCTACATCCAGGGATTCATCTTGATACTTCTTATAAGCATCTTTGTCAGCACGGGACGAGTTCCCGGTCGGCTCTGATGGGGGATCCTCTTCCAAGATATAAAGCTTACGCTTTTGCCAGAGAATAATTCTCAGGTTTCTATACCAGTCAAGGAAGTTAGTCTCATTGAGCTTGTCTTTCTCAAGGATAGCTCTCAGAGACAAGGTGGAGTGAGATCCACTTGCCATGGAAGTTCTGCAAAATAATGCAAAATATATTTTAGTACTATATTTCAAAATACAATTTTATTTAATAAGGTCTTTTATTAAATACTCCCACTATTTTATTCAAATTGATAACCCTTAATATCAATTCGGAGAGTTTATGCGAGCTACTCTCTTAGTGGACAAGATTCGTATTTCACCAACACAATGAGTCCGCTTTGGCGTTCCTCTCATAATGCGGTTATTTAGGTAGGCAACACTTGCCAATTGCATCACTATGCAACTCTTATATGGTTGGTGAATAACTATTTATTCGCATCCATCATATGGTGCATGCCAACCCAATGCCTCTAGGCACTCAACTTTTGAGGTCACCTAGTTAAGTTGGACCCGATGTTGACAGTGGGATATCACAATTATCCGCTCGCACTCTTAACAATATAGATTAATGCACCTTGCTTTGGCAAGCCCACACTTCATCGATCGAGGCAGGAAGAGTGTCATCCATCGGAAGGCATCCGTATACTTAATAGTGGATAAGGGATTTTTATAAACATGATTAATAATTAATCAATGTGCACATTTACAAAATTACAACATTTACAAACCAAATACATCCCAGATGTGCACAAAATAAAATTATCAACGCTTTGATAGAAAGGGCTAAATCTGAGCATTTAGAACACTTCTAAATCTCCAAATTTACATGTATTTGACACAGGAAAAAACAACTCGACTTATGCAGTAGACAAGCTCGTCTCTCAATGTCAGATTCAAAATCTAAGACATTTGGTTTCACAAACCAATTAGAGGGACGGTTACTGCAAAGGAGAAACAATTTCTAAAACATGAAAATTGGAACGCAATCCAAGTCGTTCCTGGCGGGGTTGCAAGGGGTCGCGCCCCTGGCGGGGGTCTCGCTGACCGATCAGCGAGCGGGGTCAAGGGGCAGAGCCCTTGCGGGGTGCGAGGCAGAGCCCCGTCCAAAATTTTGAAATCCCACCACCAGAAACCACACAAAATCACATCAAATGTGATGTTCCAAGAAGAAATCAGGGCATTTAGAACGCTTCTAAAATCCCAATTTACACGCACTTAATGGAAACCTCCCTCTGATAACACTATTGGGTTTTCTATGGAGACACATCATATGTGCGCAGCGGAAAGAAACAAACAAGAACAACCCAAAAAGAGTTTCGGACCTTGCGATTTCATGAATCAAGAAATAAATAAAAGAAACACATTGCAATATTTACCTGAGAGGGATTGAGTCGATACTAAACCAAGGTGCTCCAATAGCAGATCCAAAATCATGCGGCTGAGTTCCTAGCACAGAAAGTATATCCGCGCCTCTATAGCAGTCCACACGAGCGTTGAAGAACCCTAGCTTCTTGTCGCACAAGATATAGGTCGGAGAGAAGAAAGCCCTCAGTGTCTTCCACGGACTGCTAGGTCTGACTACAGGAAGAGGGCGGCGGCGGCGGTCGGACGGAACTCTTCCGTCAGAAGCTTTTGGGCGGAACTATTCCGTCGCTCTCAGTTTTTTGCAAAATAGATCGCATTACTAGGTCAAAAGAATCGCATTCCTTTTATACCCAGGCGAAAAAGAGAAACTATCTGCACAGCCACGACATTAATTGAAGCAAACAGAATTCGTCGAATACTGCGTTCGATGAATTGGCTAACGTTCTTCGAACGCGCTGGTCGTTCGTCGAACGCGTTGGCCGTTCATCGAATGGGCTGGCCGTTCGTCGAACGTGTTGGCCGTTCGTCGAACGCGCTGGCCGTTCGTCGAACGCGCTGGCTGTTCGTCGAAAGCACTGGTCGTTCGTCGAACGCGCTGGCCGTTTGTCGAACGCGCTAGCCGTTCATCGAACGCATTGGCCGTTCGTCAAAGGCGCTAGTCTTTTATCGAGCGTGCTAGCCGTTCGTCGAACGCGCTAGACGGTCATCGAACGCGCTGGCCGTTCGTCAAAGGCGTTATCCGTTCGTCGAACGCGCTAGCCGTTCGTCGAACGCGCTAGCCGTTCGTCGAACGCGCTAGCCGTTCGTCGAACGCGCTAGCCGTTCGTCGAACGCGCTAGCCGTTCATCGAACGCACTTTGAGTTTGTCGAACGCTCTTTGATTCGAACACTTGTCAACACGCTCCATACAATATTCACAATACCTGTGGAGCATTCAGTTGACTCGACCCGATTCCAATAAGTTGTAGAATTGGTCCTTCACTCATATCCAATATGAGTAAGGCCAACACAATTCTTCCTACAACTTCTCCAAACACTCTTGTGTGTGACCCCATAGGCTCATATCGCGTTGGCAGTGAGACTAGATACTTGACCACTTCCAGATCACCATGGAAACACCAACAAATAGTTCATATACACTATAAACACACGACAAGCAAGATCAAATACATTGTGTAATTTGTTATTCTCAAACCAAGAGATGTGGAACGCAAGCTCCAACGGTTAAGGGTGGTCGCCTTCGTCGACTGAGTGTGCTTTAGATAGCATGTTCGCACTGCCTCCTGGTTTCTATGCACGACCCTTATTCCTCTGGCAGTCGGGAACTTCATGGCCAGGTGCGGAATGGATGGAACTGCTCTGAAGACGGACTGGTGTGTCCTCCTGAATATGGCGTTGTAGGCGGAACTCGACTCCAAAACTATGAACTGGATATTGTGTGTTATGTAACGCCAAAGGCCGACCTACCCCGACTCCACGCCAGAGGACACTAAACTGACATGTTACCGGGCTACAGCCCAAGCACCCCAACGCCTCCTCGCGCCTGTTCCTCAGCAACGGTACGTTGTTGAGGCCAATTCTCGAACCCGCAACCCCCTTGATAAGGAATTTTCAAACCACTCCTCATTATTAACTGAGATGGTGGTGCTTGGGCTGCAGCTCAGTTGGTGATGAGGAGTGTTTTGAAGGCTCCTTATCAAGGGGGTTGCTGGTTCGAGACCCTACCTCAACAACGTACCGTTGTTAAGAAACAGGCGTGGGGAGGCGTTGGAGTGCTTTGGATGCAGCCCAGTAACGTGCTAGTTCGGGTGTCCTCTAGCGTGGAGTCGGGGTAGATCGTCCCTGGGCGTTACATGTTGTTTTCCTTGGGAACTCGCTCAATGTGATCGGGATGGTAATCATACCATAAACTAGAACTGGCTCATTGTCAAAGCGGCGGACGGGCCCGGCTGCAGGGCTGAGATGCTCTCATCTAAGCTTCATAATTTGGAGAGTGGATAAAAATAGAACGTCGACGAAGCTCTTGTTGTCGACTAGTATTCTTTTGACATTGAAACAGGGGTCCATGATCCCTGCATTGATCACGATTGGGTCCTGGTGCGGTAACCGTAACCCCTGCAGGTCCTCATCCCCGAATGTGATGGTAGTGTCTTGCTTGAGCTTCTTATCTTCATGACCTCTCCCTGGTCTGGTGATCGAAAGGATCTACACGGCAAGAGTGAGAACCCGACGATGGTCTCGACTTCTCCCACAATTGGCCTGCCTCCTACTGCTCCCTGGGGCATAGGAGGTTGATATCTTGCCTGCCTGGGCGACGGAGGCTGATTAGGCATCTTGCCTTGTAGAAATCTTCGAAGGATCCCTTGTCGAACAAGGAGCATGATTTCCTACTTCAGCCCGGAACACTCTTCGGCGGTGTGTTCGTTCCCTTAGTGGAACTCACACTACTTCGACTGGTCGTTCCTAGGGTTCGGGGAAAGTGCTCTTGACCTTTGGAATGTCGGATTGTCCTGGATGGCATATAGCACGTTGGTTCGGTACGTGTTCAGCGGGGTGTAGATTCGAGACGGTCGCGGGCCCTGATCTCTCCGGGGGTATCGGCGATGCTCGTCGTTGTGGCGCTCCTTATTGCGTCGCTCTTTATGCCTTATATGGGCCTGCTCCTGCCCCTCTTCCTTTTCTGACTTCCTTCGAACTGCTGACGGTACCCCTTGATTGCTTCATGAGTTGCTATCTATGCTTTGACCCGATGCACGAGGTATGGGTAGCTTAGCACCGCTTCTCTCATTAACGCTGAATAGAAACCGCTTAGGCGGAGCCCCCTAGTAAAATGCCTTTCAGAAGCTCGGGGTCGACCCTTAGGATTTGCCACGCCTCAGTAGTGAAGCAACGAAAAAAGTCCTTGAGGGTCTCTCCCTTGTTCTGGCGAATTTCTGAAAGATGTAAGGGGTCTCGGACGATTCTACAGTTTGCGATGAACTGGCCCGTGAATTATTGTGCCAACTCCACAAAATTATTGATGGCTCCATCCCGCAGAGAATGGAACCAGGTGTGCGCCCATCCCTTCAGGTTCTTCGAAACACCTGACATAACAACTGATCTGGAGCATTGTATATCCTCATGATGGTGGTGAAGTGGTTGAATGTTCTAGCGGATCGTCCATCCCATCGAATGTTTCAATGTTGGGGACCTTGAAGCCAAGTGAGATCAGATGAGCTAGAGCTTGAGGCATCAATCGGGAGCCATGGTGAAGAGAGCGGCGGGCGAAAGCGGCCCGTCGTCCGATCTGTCTATATTCTTCAACAATCACATCGTGTATCTACTCTCGAGTGAGTCTTCCAACTTCTTGACTGATGTCTAATGCTTCCTGCTGGTTGTGATGAAAGTCAGCTCTGGGGCCATTAGCTTGTCGAGTGGGATACCTGGAGCTGGCCGCGTCGGAGAACACTTCTGCGTAGATGTTTTCCTCCCTGGCAGTTTCTTCTGTTGGAGCATGGTTCAGAGCTAAGGGAAGTGGATTAACCGAAGCACAGAGGGGAATGGGAGCTCGAGGATCTCCTAAGTTTCTCAGGAGATCCAACATCTCGATCTGCTGCTCTTCCATTTATCGCATGCATCCCTCCAATGCAGCTACGAGCGCGAGCATCGCTTCTTCCGCGAGAGATACGTTGATTAGTGAGTGAGAGGGAGATGGGATGATGCGCCCTCTTGAGATTGATCCCTCGGTGGTACGAACACGCCTTCTTGGCATAGTCGTCAGTCACGAGTATTGCAATGAATCAAATATTGTCTTCAGGGAGCGTTTACAGAGTTTGGGAACACCTTTCCCACAGACGATGTCAAACTATTGCAGGTCGCTCGACGCTCTTATGGATCGATCGACTTGAACCGTCTAAGCTCAAGAATGAGCCAAGCATGCAAATAGTCACACAGAGAACCAACGACTGACAAAAAAATCCCAAAAGGGGAAAAAACATCGGGTTATGGACCGGTCGACTTGAACCGTCTAAGCTTAAGAATGAGCCAAGCGCGCAAATAGTCACAGAGAGAACCGACGGCTAACAAAAAAAATCCCGAAAAGGGAAAAAAACCACGAGGTCCGGCATGCGCTGGCCAAGTTCCACTATTTCTCGAGGTGTTACAAAAGTTATCTCCCGAGGGTGACTTATCACCTCTCGTTATAATAATTATTCTTGACCGCTGAGGTCGCTTGGAGTGGGATGGTGATGAGCATGCTCGGGAGCAATATGGAATGTTGAATGCCACAACGGGGGCTCTGAGCTCGGAGGACGGAGATGGATGAGGTCTTCGAGCAGTCTTCAGAGGGGCTTTCGAGGAGCGAAGGAGATCTTCGAGGCTCCGAAGGGATCTTCGAAGGCCGAATGAGATCTTCAACCGTCTTCAATTGCCGAAAGAGATCTTCGAACCATCTTCAAGGAATCTTCGAACTCCAGAGGTGATCTTCGAGCGCCGATGAATATCTTCCAAGGAATCTCCAAGTTTCGAAGGAGATCTTCGAGCGTCGAAGAAAATCTTCAAAGAAATCTATAAGCACTCAAGGAGACGACGACAACCGCATGGTCTTGCGGAGTTGGTCTCGCAGTGATGGCCGCACGACCAGGGAGGCCGCGCGGCTGTGAGGTTGAGGCCGCGAGGCCGGCTCGAAGCCGTACGACCGGGGGGCTGTGCGGCAGCGGCCGCGTGGCCGGAGCCGGCCGGGGGACAACTGTGGGAGCCTATGTTCCGCATCTCTTGGTTTGAGAATAACAAATACCGTATTGTATTTGATCTTGTATTTTGTGTGTTTATAGTATGCAGGTTGTACAGGAACTATAGCTACACATCCCTATGAATCGTTTGCTGATTGGAAATGACTCTCTGGAAAGATAGCTAACGCTCGCGTTAGTAGTTAACGCCCAGCGTTATCAACTGCTGAGATGAAAAACTGCTGAGAAGGAAACTGCGTTCGACGAATGGAACCTGCGTTCGACAAACTCTGAAGGCGCTCGACGAAATCTGAAGGAAGCTGCGTTCGACGAACGAGGAGTTCCGTTCGACGAAATTTCCTGCGCTCGACGAACTTGAGCTCGACAAGCTGCGTTCGACGAACGAGGGGTTCCATTCGACGAAATCTCCTGCGCTCGACGAACTTGAGCTCGACAAGCTGCGTTCGACTAACGAGGGGTTCCGTTCGACGAAATCTTTTGCGCTCGACGAACTTGGGCTCGACAAGCTGCGTTCGACGAAAGAGGAGTTCCATTCGACGAACTGAGCCTGCGCTCGATGACATTGCGCCCGACAACTGTGTTCAATGAACTTGAAGTTCCGTTCGACGAAATTGCTTCCATTCGACGAAATTGCTTCCGTTCGACGAAAGTTTGTTCTGCCACGATCCCGGCGGTTTGCACGATCCTGACAGTTGCATTTTTTACCGTTCGACGAAGGGTGCGTTCGACGAAGGCGTGTTCGACGAAATCAGTCCCGTTCGACGAAATTGGTTTTATCACGTTCCCGACTTTATGCACGATGTCAGCAACTACCATACACGATTCACTAACGCCGGGCGGTATCCTTAACGCACGCGTTAGCTTCCGAGGCTATTTAATGTACAACCCCTCTCATTCTCATTGAAAAGTGATGATTCCAGAATTCTGATACTTTGGAGAGAGGTTCGTGTACAGCAATTAAGAGATCTCCATTGGGCTAACATGAAGATCTAAAGAAGATTTTGAAGGAGAAGGTCTACAACGCATATTCCATACGAAGGATGATTGTTTCAAGAACGCCAACATCTACATCGACTTCGTCTTCACCTTCAGAATTTCTTGGGGAGTTTCTCTTTACTTATCTTGTAATCTTTTATTTTTCCTTTTGTAATTTGTGTGGAGAAATCGTTCGGTGAGAACGTCAGTTTCCGGGAAGGATTCCGTGGGTAAATTCGTCTTGTGTTGGCGACTAGGTCCTTGTGCGGCTTAGGGGTTAATTCGCCGCCTTGTACGTGGAGACTAGGTCGAGGGTAGATTTAGGGGGTGGTTAGAGGCCTTATCTGGGGATAGATAGGCCATAGCCAACCGGTCCTTGGGAGAAAGACCGGTGAAACATCAAAAAGTGTTTTTACATATTTTCGCCTTGATTTCTAGCATTATAGAAATTAAACATTTGTGTATTGAATTTATTATGAAATAAAATCATGTCTTTTAATGTTCTATTAAATTGATTTTATTTCCTCTTCAAGAATGTTTTAATTTCTATTTTCATCAAAGTATCAAAATTAACATTTGTATAATTATCCTTGAAATACAATAATTATTTTCATTTTCTCTGATTTTCTGGAATTGTATTTCATTTAAGATTTCATAAGTAAAATCATTGTGGCAATCTTTTTGTTCTGAGGAATATTCTCTGGAGAGCTAACGCCCAGCGTTAAGTCTTAACGTCAGGCGGTAGCAACAGTCAACAAAAAGTTTTGTTTCAATTATTTAAAAAGGAATCTTCATTACAACCCTATCTGGAATATTAAAATATATTTTTCTATAAAATATTATGAAACTTCAGTCTCAAACTCTGATAAATTTAATTAAGATCTAAATTCCATAAAACCCTTATTCACCTCCCCCCCTCTAAGGGCGTTGTAAGATCCAACATGTGGTATCAGAGGGAGGTTATTCTAATACGGCTTCACAACCGGGAATAATGGCGCTTCATGATCTCGCATCTTCTAGAGGGGATAATTTTTATGAAAATGAAAAATCATTATGTCCACCATTATTTATGGGTGAAAATTATAATGGGTGGAGAATACTTATGGAAAAATTTCTTAAATCCTTGGATATTGAAGTTTGGAATATTACAATTAAAATGCCCCCAAATATTTTAAATAAAAATGAAATGTTTTAAAATGCCAAATCAATGAATAGTCTATATTGTGTATTAGATCAAAATATTTTCAAACTTATTTATACCCTTCCTAATGCTTATTAAGTTTGGAAATTTCTTGAGAATTCTTATAGTCTTCCTTCCACAGATGATGAATATGAGCAATTCCTTATGGATCCAAGAGAAGAAGACAATGTCACAATATTGGACTCAGTTGATGGCAAAACATCAAGCAAAAGAGAAGAAGGAAACTATAGCAAGGTAAGAAAATCTAAATCTTCTCTTTTAGTAACTAATTCTATTTCTACATTTCGTGTGCTTAAATTTGCTAAACGTAAAATTTCAAAGTTGAAACATGCTAATTCCAAATTACGTTTAGAAAATAAAACTTTAAAAGCATACGCTAAAGTAGAATCTTATATTGATGTTTCAAATTCTTGTTCATGCTCTTTAATTAAAAATGCTAAACCTTGTTTTGATTATAATACTTTTAAAGAAAAATTCAAGGATATTGAAAAAGGGCTCTTAGTTTCTAAAGAACATAATGAAAATTTGATAATTGAAAATGATGCTTTAACTTGTAAGTTAAGACAATTAAAATCTTTTGTTGAAAAAGTTCTAATTTCTAGTAATGACTTTTATCATGAGATTTTGAATAACAAAGATAAATTAACTTACAAAATCATTTCTAAAAAGGACCATTTTCATACATCAACTCAAAAGGAGTTTAGTTTCAAAAAGAATTGTGACCCTCACAAAATTCTAAAGAGTCACTATTATAAGTCTCAATATATTTTCAATCATGACTCAAATTTAAAAACTCTTTTTCATGAAAATCAAACTACAAAATATTATCCTTCATATTATAAGAGTATGTCTATAAGAAAGAGTGGAAATGAAAATCATCAAAATAAGAACCAATCATTTAAAACATATTGTAACCCGCTCTTTCAACATTCAATTCTTAAGAAAGACCATCACTCTTATAAACTCTCGAAAAATCAATATAATAAAATTCATTATGATTATCAACATCAATGTATTTTGAAAAATAATTTGAATAAACATAAATCTCAAATGAATTATTTTTCAAACAACTATCATTCCAAAAAGATGTCAAATAATCATAATATGAATTTAAAAGATAAACAACCAAAGTATAAATGGAGGCCCAAAATTAAAAACGAAACACAAACTCCACTTGTAAAGGCCCATTCATCACTATCTCTCCAAAAGCCTACACGATGTATTTGGGTACCCAAAGGAACCATCACACTTGGTCCCCTTTGGATACCTAAATCTCTCATTCACTAGGAATCATTGTATCGCATGAAGTAGAAATAAATTAAAAATGAAATATCATTACTCTACTTCATGATATGCTTAATTACTTCTTTTTTCTTTTGTTTATTTTTTTATTTTTGAGCCAACACACTATGATCACTTTATATATCATGAGATATGACTTTTATTTTAAGTCTAATGTCTAACAAATCAAATTGAACATAAAGTCATAATTTTTAAGTGATCTATCTTTCCTTTTTATATATTTTATCCTTTTTTAAATTCATTGCCTATAAATGTCTTATATTATCATTATAAATTGAATGCTAAATTTGCTTAATGATATTATCAAGACTAATGAAAATACTTTCAAAATTGGATTTAAATGGACTTTTAGGGGTATTAGGCTAAAATATTAAATGCGCAACTAATTGCATATTTGTCTGTTTTCTTTGTTGCATAAGATAGCCCCTATAATGAAAAATCATAATTGAAAATTTACAAAAATGATGAATATGATTTCACACACTCCATGATCTATTAATATCCAATGTTAAAAATTCGCTATAATCATATATCATAATTCATGATCTATCAAGACATATCTTAAATCAACTATTTCTATCAACCTTAGGAATTATGAAATATATGATTGCAATTGGTATTATAGTTTCATATCTTGTTTTGTGCGTGTGATGTGCATCTCTATTGTTTGCATGTATCTCATCATCTTTAGACCTAAGAATTAACTTGATATAAACAAGATGAAATCAAATAAAATTGTCACTTATTTCTAGGTCTATGAAAATTCAAAACTCTATGTTTGAATACATGCAATTCAATTATATATTTGTCCAATTTTACTTAGCTTTGCACCTTGTTGTCGTAATTCATCATACTAGCATCATCACTTACCATTGGTAGAAACGAATGTTCATGCTAGTTATATCTTGCAATGCTAAAGTAAATTATATTACTAAAATAAGAAAATCATAATTTCTTTTGTAGGTATTTGCATGAATAAAATTTATTCTAAATGGATTTAAAATCAACAATCATCGATATAATTGTAAATCCAAAACTAATCATGCAATTATACCATAGTTAATATATTTAAGGCATACACGCTTAGTATATCTATAATCATTAACCCATGACTTGTGTCTCACAATAGCGAGGGCGTAGGATTGTGTGCATTAGAGACCTAACCTCTAAGTCATGTCTTGTCCTTAACCGGGGAGGGTTCCAGTAGGGCCTTGCGAGGCACTGGGGGGAAAGAGTGCTAAGTTGAGCGTCATCTTTTGTATGCATATGAGATTAACACCCCAACCTACGACATGTGTGCAGCTCCTCATGCTCATCCGTCACTTAGTACGGGGCTACAGTGTAGTCATGTTGTTAATGTATCTTGATCTTAGATATACTTATATTATATTCATTGCATGAATATTATCTCACTCTTTATACATAAATCATGCATATTTGTTTTTGTTCTAACATTGCATCTTGTGTTTGCATATTTTATTATTCTTAGCTTTAATGATTTTACCAAACACAAGTACTTGAAAAATCACTAAAAACATGTTAAAAGAGCCTTCAAATCTAATCAATATACTCTGAAATCTCAACCGAAGGAATGTCTCTTTATAATACAAATGAATCATAAAAAAGATTTTTCAAAACATCAAAATTTAGTGTTCTGTTTTGGCGTTAAGAAGTTAACGCCTGGCATTAGCTCCTTTGTTCCAAAATATAGTTTTTTTTAATTATTTCTAGTATTATTTTAATATTTTGTGTGTGTTTTATTTCTCTGTTTGTAAAAAGTTTTCTATCTTTTTATTTCCTTTAAAACAAAATTTTATTTCTTTTTAAGAAAATATTATATATATTTTCTCATGCATTTTTTTGGTGTATCTCTCTGGCATAGAATATCATTTACTGAAAGGGCTATTAACGGCTTCTATGTTTTCCAGAGAATATATATATAATACAAAATTACAAAACAATTTCAAAGAACAAAAATATTTTTTTCTCTTTCTGTGTGTTTATTGTTGTGTGTTTTTATAAATAATTCAAAAAATTTATAAAAACTGATTGTTATTCATTGCCATTGTCAAGGATGATTAATTATATCAATTAAAGATTAAATACAATGTTTAATTTAACTTTCAAGTTTCTTAAAAGACATTGTTTTGTATTTATTATGCCTTGAATATTATCTTGTTATGTGCAATGAAATTGATTGTAGATAAACATGTGTAGAAACGCTTAGCATGCATCTAAGTATGAGTAATGTATTATGTTTGATAATGATTCATTCACTCACTTATTTTGGATAACCTACATGTATTTACAATCTTATTCTTACATGATTGTGTAGTAGAATACATAAATAATTAAAAGGCTTAAATAGATTACCTACACAACATTGAATTCATTATTACAATTCTTTGTCTTTCATGCACTTATTCATTAGAGAAATGTGGTTTAAAATGCTATGTTTGCAAAACAAGTGAATTCAGAGTCCTTTGTCACTAAACTAAAAAGCAAATAATAAATGACAAGGAAAACTCCACCAAGCACTACTCACCCTCCTGATAAGTCTTAATGAGCATTGTGAGGTTGAGCACCTTGGCTAAGAATTGTAAAGTGTCTTGTAGCAAACAATTTATCAAGGTTTTAAATGTCGGATGTCGGAGACATGTCGGATTGGGTTTTGAGATGTCGGATGTCGGATGTCGGAGACATGTCGGGGATATTTTAATATGTCGGATTCTTAAAAAATATTTATATTATAGGTTATACCATATTATCTTAGCTCTATAAACTACATTAATTTGTTCTACTCAATGGACACATTTTCTACTTTGTTGTATTATTTTCAAAATACTCAAATCTATTTTCAATCACCATTATCTTCTAACCATGTATCTATTTTCTTTGTATGTATATCTCCATTTATTATTTTCATTTTTAAGCACTTAAATGTTGAAAATTATTTTATCATTCTTCCTCATTGTTGAAAACGGAAATGACAAACACCATTTAGATATCAACCTGTATTATTTTACTTCTATATAAACATGCAAATTAACTGTACAATACTAAGAATAAATGTGGCAAACTTGGTGATAATGACAAAACTTGATGGAATAAATTGAAGCAATCAAATACGCAACTGATACTCCATATATAAAGCATGCAAAAGAAACATTGGAAGGAGACAAGTGAAAATCAAGTATAATCCATGTGCTCGGAAATGTGCAATCAATAAAATGGAAAAAACTTAGCAAAAAACCCTTCTAACGACGAGGACGAAGAATAAGCGGAGAGAAATCTCTGATCGTGGGATATTTAGAAAGACATTTAGAAATGTCAGCGACATTTAGAAATGTCAGCGGCGGCCGATATATCGGATTTAATCGGTTATGTCGGCCGACATAATGAAAAACACCATAACCTTTAAATTTTCATTATGCAAGTCGTTTTTGGTTCAAACAGGACATGTCGGCCGACATGTCGGACATGTCGGCCGACATTTAAAACAGAGCAATTTATACACCACTTCTCTTAGTACACCGGATCATAAAAAAATTGAAAATAAAGCTAAAAAGTATAAAAGTGATCCCCCGAGCACTACTTTGCACCCTGATAAGTCTTAATAAGCATTGTGTGTGCAGAGCACCATGATAGTTGAACTATTTATTCATGTGCATTGAAATATTGTGGAAGTAATAGTATTTGTGTAATTTAATGTTGTGTTATTTCATTATATATGTCATGTGTTTTTGATTGATTTGCTTGTATACTTTATCAAAACACTACTTTGTACACATCATTATCTTTCATAAAACTTATACTCATGAGAATTGGATCCTAATGCTCATCTACTCAAATCTCTGCAAACTTAAGTAAATGCACTAGATAACAAAGCATGATCGCTACAATGTTTATGTTTACTTGAAATGCAAATTTTTTTACATTGTAGTTTGTGTATCTTTTCTTGATATTATGAAATCATGCTTGCAATATTATCTTAATGGAATAGCATCTCTTCAATCTTTAACTCAAACATCAACTTTTCAAATTTAAAACTCATTATCCTTTGTATGATTTTATCTTCAAAATGATGTTTATGTTTAAGAGTGCTTATTCTTCTACTAAGTTTACCACTTATGCTCATTCATGTCTATTATTTTTAACACAATGGTTTCAACAAGTGGTATCTTAAAATAAGAATGCTTTATCATTTTTGTTATATTGCTTACCATGCTTATATTTTTTTTCAACAAGTAGTATTTAACAAACTTTTGATTGCATCTTATTTTTCTTCTCGACATAAAATATATTACTCCTCATTATACATACTCTCTCCTAAACCCTCTTTTGATTCTACCAAAAGGGGAGATTAAATTGCATAAATCTAATATTTAGGGGAAGTGCATTATAATAATATTAAAATCAAAAAAGGTATATTTGTAGGGGGAGTTATCATATAGGAGGTGCATACACTATCATATGCTCGATCATGACAATCCTTCAATAAGTGGTTCCTTATCTATCTTAAAAGATATACACTCATCCTACCCACTTTGTTAATAACAAAGGGGAGAAGAAATTGAGAAATCTAGTAAAATAGATATTTAGGGGGAGTAAATTTTAAGTGAACACTTATGTAGGGGGAGGACTTCATATAGAAAGACTATGCATTGTCGCTATCAAATCTATCATGCTTTTAACCTGTTATTCATGCATATCTTATTACCGCACTTATCTATAAACACAAATGTTTTTAAGTTCACTAATTTCTCATACAGGTATTTGTTATTATCAAAAGGGGGAGATTGTTGGAGCCTATGTTCCGCATCTCTTGGTTTGAGAATAACAAATACCGTGTTGTATTTGATCTTTTATTTTGTGTGTTTATAGTATGCAGGTTGTACAGGAACTATAGCTACATATCCCTATGAATAGTTTGCTGATGGGAAATGACTCTCTGGAAAGATAGCTAACGCTCGCGTTAGTAGTTAACGCCCAACGTTATCAACCGCTGAGATGAAAAACCGCTGAGAAGAAAACTGCGTTCGACGAATGGAACCTGCGTTCGACGAACTCTGAAGGCGCTCAACGAAATCTGAAGGAAGCTGCATTCGACGAACGAGGAGTTCCGTTCGACGAAATTTCCCGCGCTCGACGAACTTGAGCTCGACAAGCTGCATTCGACGAACGGGGGGTTCCGTTCGACGAAATCTCCTGCGCTCGATGAACTTGAGCTCGACAAGCTGCGTTCGACGAACGAGGGGTTCCGTTTGACGAAATCTTCTGCGCCCGACGAACTTGGGCTCGACAAGCTGCGTTCGACGAACGAGGAGTTCCGTTCGACGAACTGAGCCTGCGCTCGAGGACATTGCGCCCGACAACTGCGTTCGACGAACTTGAAGTTCCGTTCGACGAAATTGCTTCCGTTCGATGAAAGTTTGTTCTGCCACGATCCCGGCAGTTTGCACGATCCTGACGGTTGCGTTTTTTTCCCGTTCGACGAAGGGTGCGTTCGACGAAGGCGTGTTCGACGAAATCAGTCCCGTTCGACGAAATTGGTTCTGTCACGTTCCCGACTTTATGCACGATGTCAGCAACTGCCGTACATGATTCAATAACGCTGGGCGGTATCCTTAACACACGTGTTAGCTTCCGAGGCTATTTAATGTACAACCCCTCTCATTCTCATTGAAAAGAGATGATTCCAGAATTCTGATACTTTGGAGAGAGGTTCGTGTACAACAATTAAGAGATCTCCCTTGGGCTAACATGAAAATCTAAAGAAGATTTTGAAGGAGAAGGTCTACAACGCATATTCCATATGACGGACGATTGTTTTAAGAACACCAACATCTACATCGATTTCGTCTTCACCTTTAGAATTTCTTGGGGAGTTTCTCTTTACTTATCTTGTAATCTTTTAATTTTCCTTTTGTAATTTGTGTGGAGAAATCGTTCGGTGAGAACGTCGGTTTCCGGGAAGAATTCCATGGGTAAATTCGCCTTGTGTTGGCGACTAGGTCCTTGTGCGGCTTAGGGGGTAATTCGCCGTCTTGTGCGTGGCGACTAGGTCGAAGGTAGATCTAGGGGGTGGCTAGAGGCCTTATCTGGGAATAGATAGGCTATGGCCAACCGGTCCTTAGGAGAAGGACCGGTGAAACATCAAAAAGTGTTTTTACATATTTTCGCCTTGATTTCTAGCGTTATAGAAATTAAACATTTGTGTATTGAATTTATTATGAAATAAAATCATGTCTTTTAATGTTCTATTAAATTGATGTTATTTCCTCTTCAAGAATGTTTTAATTTCTATTTTCATCAAAGTATCAAAATTAACATTTGTATAATTATCCTTGAAATACAATAATTATTTTTTCATTATCTCTGATTTTATGGAATTATATTTCATTTAAGATTTCATAAGTAAAATCACTGTGGCAATCTTTTTATTCTGAGGAATATTCTCTGGAGAGCTAACGCCCAGCGTTAAGTCTTAACGCCAGGCGTTAGCAACAGTCAACAAAAAATTTTGTTTCAATTATTTAAAAAGGAATCTTCATTACAACCCTATCTGGAATATTAAAATATATTTTTCTATAAAATATTCTGAAACTTCAGTCTCAAACTCTGATAAATTTAATTAAGATCTAAATTCCATAAAACCCTTATTCACCCCCCCCCCCCTCTAAGGGCGCTGTAAGATCCAACAACAACTGCCACGGTCGTGCGACGTTGGTCATGCGATCGTGCAGTAGAGCTCGCGCGTCCGGCGCGAGGCCGCCCGGCCGGCTTCGCGGCAGCAGCCACACGCCTGAGGCGGTCGTGCGGCCACATGGTGAGGGCCGGCGACCGACCTTGGGTGGTCGTGCGGCGGCTGGTGCTCGTGCGTGGTTGGTGCTCGTGCGCGTTCTTAGTAGTGGTCAGTTTGGGATATTTCTCCCTCTCCCCACTAGTGGCACTACCCATGATAATGTGGGAGGTGGAGCTATTGACACCCCCACATTATGAATTAATTTTTATATTCGCAGCCCAATTCTCCTTATAAGTTTTAGGGGTCCATATCAAACCTGGACCTTACAATCTGTAAAGACAGTTGCAGAATAATGAAGGTTTTTTAGTCATTCAAAACTCACTTACATCACTCATTATGTAGTTAAGTCACGAAAAAATTAAAATAGAAAATCGCTCTTACAAGAGAAAAAAAAAAGGACTTCATTCAATTTTCTTTAGACATGGAAAATGAGAAATTAAAAAACCCTGAAATGTACATACACAATGCAACAAATGTGAGACTAGTTTTCCCTTGCAAGAGCAAAAAATTCAGGTCGTCCGGCTTGGTTTACCCTACAAAAAAGTGATTGGCTAGTGTTACCTATGATGGGGAGCGATGAATGGACCCTAGATGGGTGGACATGAATACGATTTAGAGAGGTGTGCAGAGGAGTAGGCGATGATTACCCTGTGATTCAGGCGAAATTTTTGTGTCCGGGCTCCGGTTATAAATCGTGGTCCGGGTTTTACGTGATGCTGACATGTGGCGTTAAATATGAATTAAATATGAATTTTCCTAAGCCGTTTAGGTTTTGTCGGGTAGTGTTTATTAGATTTTTTCGGGAACTCTCCGCCAATCTCTCAGATACCATACGGGCCGGTGGAGTTTTTCTTCCTCTCTGCGACCGTTTATCTGCTTCTTTCGGGAACTCTCCGACAATCTATCAGCTACCATACGACGCCACTGTAGTTCTTCTTCCTCAGTACTGGTCGTCCTTGACAATTTCTGGCCACCCTAAAGCTTCTTCCCCATAGCATTCACGACAACTTAGGTAAATTTTCGTTTCCGTCATTGTAGCTTCCGACTTCATCCATCTCAGATGTCATTTGGTGATATCTCAGATGTCCATTATGATATCTCAAAAGTTATTTGCGACATCTGAGATTTTATTTAAAACAAGAAAGACAACAATTATTTGTGATATCTCAGTTGTTATACTGAATATCTTAGATATTATTGTTGTTAGCTCAGATGTCATTTGAGACATCTCAGTAGTCAATAATGACATCTGAGATGTGATTTGTTACCACACATAAATCTTGATAAAATATTATTTTTTTCAGACTTCCATCATGTCTAAGGGTGCTGGGAGTGTTCACTCTCTCATCCAAATTTGAGAAAGGACATCTCAGTAAATTTTTGAAATCTGAGATGTCAAAAAAAAAATGAGCCGTCAATAATGACAACTGAGATTGGCGGGAGCTAGCAATGGCTGACGGGAGATTGGCGGGAGAAAAAATACAGCGGAAAACAGAATATACAAAAATAATGATTAACGTCATGTGTCAACATCACGTAACACCCGGACCACTCGGCCCGAACACAAGGTAATGAAGGAGCTTCGATGTTGGCTGATTTAGAGCGATCGAGGAGGGTCGACGTCGTCTGAGGAAATGCAAGTGAGGGGGATCGACTGAGCAGGAAACGACGACTGAGAGGGGATCCACTGACGTCGACTGAGGGTCTGTTTGGGAGAGCTGCTGCGGATTGAAAAGCTGCTGATTGAACAGAGCTCTTTAGACAGAGCTCTTTGAGGAGCTGTTTTGAAAAGCTGCATGCTGTTTGGATGATCTGTGTATAAGCGCTGATTAAACAGAGCTTTTTCAAATATGACTGTTTGGTAGAACAACTTTTTGAGAGCTGGTTTTTTCTAAACGAAAATATTAATATATATATTGTTCTCAAACATACACAAACACATATACATACAAACATACACACACATGCACATATATACATACAAAATACACAAATATATACATTCAGCTCTTAAAGAATATTAGCCAGGTGGCTTCTTACAATTTATTAAAGAATATAATAAAATTAAGTAAGCAAATCGACTGAAACAGATAATCAAATTAAGTTCAGCTCTTAAATTGCATGGTTTATCCCATTGTAAAATGCTATAATGATTTGCTGAAACATACAGACAGCTGAAATAGGTTGTAATAGGCTGTAATAGTACTGTAATAGCTGTCATAAGCTGTAATAGTACTGAAATAAACATTACCAGAGCTCTCCATTCCAAATCGAAATCATAACTAAAAACGAACATTACCAGAGCCTCTCCGCCTCTACCGCCGGAGAAATTGAGGAGAGAGTGAGGAGGAAGGAGCACCGGACCGCCTCTACCGTCGGAGAAATAGAGGAGAGAGTGAGGAGGAAGTAGCACCGCCGGTAGATCTGGAGGGAGAGTGAGGAGGAAGAGAGATCTGGAGAAAGGTAGATCGTGCTTCTGGGCGGGATCGGGCTCGCCGGAGGGAGGAGAGACTATGTAGCACCAGACGAGCGACCTCGCCGGAGGAGGAAGGAGCACCGTTGGGGGACCTCGCGTGGAATCGGGACGGGAACGGGAGGGAGGGGAGGGATCGGGAGGGAAGCAGTTCTCGGGGGAGCGATTCCTGAACCGCAAAAGTGGCACCGAATCGGATTCTCCAATCAGCCATAAAATTGGGTATTTAAAATAAGTGCTTCTCAAATAGCACTTTAGGAGAGCTCTTCCAAACACCTAAATAACAGCTCTGGCGGTTGAAAAATCACTTCTCAATCCGCCAAAGCTCTCCCAAACAGACCCTGGGAAAGAAACCACGGAGTAAATTAGAGGGTATCCACGCGGGGATGTTCGAGCGAGAGGAGCGCCGATGATGACTGATGGAAGGTGGAGAAATGGGCGAGCGAAAAATAGAATCGGCCATTTTATGAGATCGATCCTACCACTATTTGATCAGATCGATCGGACGGTCAAGGTTCCATTTTTATAGATCGATGTCATAAAGCCGCAAGCCGCCACAAAAAGAAAAGCGGTAGATCGATCCTCGACGGCGGCCGCCGTTCCCGCCCGCCGATTTATTGATCCGTGGGGAGTCAAAGCGGAAGCGAAGCATCGAATAGCTCGGCTACGCAATCGCCAGATCTCCCACTGCGCGTAACGGTACGGACTCGCTTTTGCTTTACCTCAATCGGTCGATTTTGTCGCCAGAGAGCTCCTCTGCTATCTGCGAAGACATCTTCTTCCTCCCACGCCGACGGTGAAGCGGCCTTCTAGCTCCGGCGTTGAATCCTTGCGAGCTTCTGATACACTCTACTTTCTAATTGCAGGAAAATTCAGCAGGAAAGGAAGTTAATGTCGCACCATCAACTCTGGGGTGGAAGTTAAAGGTAAACGAAGGTAAGACATTTCAGAAAACATCACACAACACAGCAACCCTGTATGGAGGCTTATACACGCACACATGGCGGTTTGCGTAGTTTTATAACTAATCCTGCTGAATGTTCGCCGCCCCATTCACACATGAAGTTTAAATTCAAATTACACACACCATCATTACTTTCCATCATAATAATTTCACCACCATCATAATAACTTAGAAGATTCACCACCATACTTGCTTAAAATGATCATACTTGCTTAGAAATGATCATACTTGCTTAGAAGATTCACCACCATCATAATAACTTCACACCATTTAGATAAAGGTAGTCCTTCAATGAAATCCATAGAAATACCCCTCCAAATTTTGTCACGAATCGGCAGTGGCTATAACAGTCCCAAAAACCTTTCATTTGGGGCTTTACATTGTTGGCAGATGGTGCACTGTTGTATATATTGGTACACACTTCTTCATATTTTTCCTATAAAAATTTGGTTTCATCTTTTGTAAAGTGACAAACATGCCGAAGTGACCACCAATACTAGTGTCATGGAAAATATAGCAGAACAATTTTCTTACCTCCTCATTCTTTCCCACCACTATTCGACCCTTCCTCATGAGCCAACCATTAACAACTTGGAGGTGTGGTTTTAGTGTTGGGTTACTCACTTCCATATGGAGAAGACGTTGGATCTTCTCATCTTGTTGCTGGGATAATAGTAGCTTCTCATCTAGATCGATGTTCCCTGTCACCAAGGTGTTTATGTTGTCGTCTGCCTCCTCTCCTTTTCTAGACAATGCATCAACAGTTACATTGTCCACTCCCTTCTTGTACTTGATAGAGTAATCATACCCAAGCAATTTAGCCATAAAATTTTGTTGTAAGGGTGTGGTGAGGTGTTGATCCATCAAAAATTTAAGACTTTGGTGGTCTGTATGGATTTCAAAATGGCTGCCTATAAGGTAATGCCTCCATTTTTGCACTGCTAATATGATTGCCAACATTTCCTTTTTCATAAACTGAGAGGGATAATGCTTCTTTCCAAGAATTTTGCTAAAAAAAGAAATAGGGTGGCCTTCTTGTAACAACACGGCTCCTACTCCTTGATTGGAAGTATCCGTCTCCAGAACAATTTTTTTAAAGTTGGGCAGGGCCAATACAGGTGGGGAGGACTTGCTTGAGTTCCCCAAATGCTCTGTCAGCTTCTGAGTTCCATTTGAACTTACTCTTCTGTAGTAAGTCTATGAGACGTCAGGCAATACATCCATAACCTTTAATGAACCTCCTATAGTAGCAGTGAGACCTAAGAACCCTCTCAATTGCTTTTGGGAGCTGGGTTGAGGCCAAGCTTTCATGTCTTCCAATTTGAGGGGATTGGCTGACATTCCTTAGGCAGAAATGATGTGGCCGAGATAATCAATTTGGGAGACCCCAAATTGGCATTTGTTTCTCTTTACATGGAGCTTTTCCTTTACCAGAATTTCAAAAGTTTGCTTCAAATGTTTGAGATGCTCTTCCCAATTAGTGTTATATATTAAAATATCATCGAAAAACACTAATATGAATTTGAGTAGGTAGGAATGAAAAACCAGGTTCATTTGACTTTGAAAGGTGGATGACACATTGGTTAGGACAAATGGCATAACCAGGTATTCATAATACCCTTCATGAGATCTGAAAGCCGTCTTTTCAATGTCTTGGGGTGCCATCCTCACTTGATGATAGTCGCTCTTAGATCCAGTTTGGAATATACGGTTGACCCTTGCAATTCATCCAATAACTCCTCTATGATTGGGATGGGGAAATTATCTTTGACTGTGTTATCATTGAGTCTCCTATAGTCGATGGACATCCTCCATGAACCATCTTTCTTCTTTATTAGAACAATTGGGGAAGAAAAGAAGATTTTGCTGGGTCATATAATCCAGTCATCTAACATCCCCTTGATCATCCTTTCAATTTTTTCCTTCTGCATACATGGGTATCGATATGGTTTGGAGTTGGGGTATAATGCTGGATCTTTTAAAACTATGTAGTGTCGTGAGCTCTGGGTGGTGCAGACCATGAGGGGTCTCAAAGATTTTTTAATACTTATTCAAAAGTAGTTCTAAGCGTGACGAATGATGGATTGGTATTCCATTTGGGATGATATCACCTCTGTTGTAGCCTGGTGGCATTGTCTTGTTGGTCACCTCCTCTTGATGTTGCAACCAACAAACACTGAGCATGGCGCACTGTGCCATTTTTTGAATTAATTTTGACAATTTTTTTTTATTGATGATTACACTGCCAACATTCTTACTCCCCTATAGGGCAATTCTCGTTCCCCCCATGGGAATACCATATGCAATTTTAAGAAATCCCACTTAATGGTATCTAATGTAATAAGCCATTGTACTCCTAACACCACATCACATCCTCCTAATGGTAGGATTAACATATCTGCCTCAAATGGTATCCCATGCATGTGCCATTGGAAGCCTGCACACAGCTGGGTGCTTGCCAGTCGATTACCATCTGCTACAACCACCTTAAATGTTGGTATTGTAGTTGCGGGGCATTGTAAATGCTTGGCTGTAGTTTCATCAATAAAGTTACGAGTACTCCCGGTATCAATGAGGATGAAGATTTGTTGTTCTTTATACGACCCTGTGACTCTCATTGTATGAAATCAATGATGCCTGTAAGAGCATGCATGGAGACCTGTGGGGTAATGAGAGGTTCTTGGCATTGTTCTCCTGACCCCTCCTCTCCCCCCTTCTCTTCTTCCTCCATCTCTTCTTCTTCCATCTCTATTTCAAGAATATATAATTGTGTTGAGTTGCCGCATTTGTGTCCCTTAAAATATTTCTGGTCACACCAGAAACAGAGTCCCTTGAGGCGTTTGTCATCCATTTCTTTGGGGGATAGACGTTTGGTAGTCTTAGAAGGCCGTGGCCGACTGAAACTGGTGGTAGACATCCTGTTGGATGCATTGTTACCTTCTAGTCCTAGACTCGCAACCTCCATTCCCTGACGATGAAGGCCACGATTGCCTCCAATTGAACATTTTTGTTCCTGTATTCTTGCCAAAGCATAAACTTTCTGAAGGGATGTTAACATACACATTCGCACGACCAATGATATGTCTTTCCGGAGGCCCATAAAAAAGAGATTAATTGCATATTCTTATGAGATAATCAACTTGTTGCGCAGGGCTTCGAACTCATTCAAATAAAGTTGGACTGTGGATGTTTGCTTCAATTTTTTTATCTCACTCATGCGGTTATCAAAAATTGTTGGTCCAAAATGCTCGTGAATGGCCATGGCAAATTCATCCCAAAAATATTGAATTTGGAGATTCTTAATTTGGAGTAAATCTGGTAACCATGCCAGGACTTTATCTTCCAGATTCATCACCGCTACGAAAACCTTCGTTGCTTCAGGGGTGTCGTAGACTTCAAAAAATTGCTCATTGCAGAACAACTAGTCGTGCACGTCGTCTCCAGAAAATGAGAGAAGTCCAATTTTGCTCTTCTAGTCGGCTGTAAATAGTTTTTTTGGTACGACGATCCTCTGTTTTCAATGGTCGTATCAATGGGCCCATCCATGCGTGATTTCTCCATTGTCAAAGTTGAAAACATCATATTCAATTCATCTGTGTCCGACGTCTGTCGTTGCTCCATTTCCTGAAGGTCTAGTTTCCACTTATCGTCATCCAAACTTTGCATCTTCTCCTTCAGTGCCTCCACATCCTTGTGTAATTCGTTGTTCCTGGTGTTATGGTCACTCATCGTTGGAAGATATCCACAACCCCAAAAGGGCTCTGATACCAATTGATATACTCTACTTTCTAATTGCAGGGAAATTCAGCAGGAAAGGAAGTTAGTGGCGCACCATCAACTTTGGGGTGGAAGGTAAAGGTAAACGAAGGTAAGACATTTCATAAAATATCACACACAACACAATAGCCCTGTATGGAGGCTTCTACACGCACACATGATGGTTTGGGTAGTTTTGTAACTAATCCCGTTGAATATTTGCCGCCCCATTCACACATGAAGTTTAAATTCAAATTACACACTCACACAACACCATTAACGAAAAAATTATAAAACGTATCGTAACAGCTTCTTCCTCCGACATCGACCGCATCCCTTCTCCTCGTGAGATTCTTCCTCTGTGTTCGAAGCTGTTAGTGTTTCCAAGGCGATCTGGATGTGATCAAGCATTTAGTCTCACTGCCAACGCGATATGAGCCTATGAGGTCATACACAAGAGTGTTCAGAGAAGTTGGAGGAAGGATTGTGTTGGCCTTACTCATATTGGATATGAGTGAAGCACCAATCCTACCACTTATTGGAGTTGGGTCGAGTCGATTGAATGCTCCACAGGTATTGTGAATATTGTATGGAGTATGTTGACAAGTTTTTTAAGATGAGTCGTCGAGAATGTCTCGACGAAACTTATCTCAAGTCGTCGAAAGGGTTCATCGAATGATCTCGACGAACTATATCAATTCGTCGAAATGTCTCAACGAATTGGATATTTTCGTCGAGTCAATTCGTCGAATGGTCTCGACGAATTAGATCTACTTGACGAAACAATTCTTCGAATGGTCTCGACGAAATATATCAATTCGTCGAAATGTCTCGACGAATTGGATATCTTTGTCGAATCAACTCGTCGAATGGTCTCCACAAATCAGATCTTCTCGACGAATCTATTCACCGAATGATCTCGATGGATTCGTCGAATGGTCTCGACGAATTCGTCGAATGGTTTCGACGAATTAACTTTACTCGACGAATTCTGTTTACTCTAATTCTAGTCTCGGGTGTGCGGATAGCCTCTCTCTCGCCCGGGGTATAAATAAGACACGATTTTATACCCTAAGTGATCTATCTGATTTGCGACTTCTAAAAGGAGACGGAAGAGTTTCGAAACCCGACAGAAGAGTTCCGATCGACCGTTTTTCCCGCACCCCGTCGCCGCTGTCGCCGCCTTTCCTCTTGACGGACCTAGCAGTCCGCAGGAAACGCAGAGGGCTTTCCTTCTCCAACCTTGTTCTTGTGCGACAATAAGCAAGGGTTCCTCTTCACTCGTGTGGACTTCTATAGAGGCACCGATCGATTTCTGTGCTTAGAACTCAGAGTTTGCCTTCGAGGTCAAATTTTTGAGCATCTTGGTTGAGGATTGACTCAACCCTTTCAGGTATATTGCAGAGTGTTGTTTTTATATTTCTTGATTCATGAAATCGCAAGATCCTTTAGTTCTTTTAGGTTGTTCTTGTTGGTATATTCCGCTGCGTGCATTTGATGCATTGTTCAAAGAAATCCCAACAGAAACCCTGTAGCATCTCTGTCTCCTACCGAGCTTGTTCTTCCTATCTATCTTCAATTTCAGAAGTTCGTAACACCTCGCTTATTTCTCTCCTTTTATACTTCAATAGTAACGATCTGATCCGAGGACGATGTTGTATTGGAATTTGCTACCTGTAGGGTTTTGCTAGGTTTCTATTGTCTATCTTCGGTTATATCGGGTTGGATTTTTTTGTTTTTTATCAAATTTGAGTTTGATTTTGGTTTAATCAAAATCGAAGTTAGGCCTCATTCGTTTGGTAGTTTTTTATTATTAGTCGTTAGCCAATTAATTTTTGCAATCTTATTTGATGTTAAATGATGAGGGTTGTGTTAGGTAGACGACCAATGTAAAATTTAGTCTCTCTTATGCATATGGATCGTTTGAAAAATTAGTATTTTTAGCCGACCGCACTATGGTGGGATAAATGCTTGAGTGTTGTTTGATGTTAAATTTGTGAGTATATCACAGTAGTACGCATCTTTTAATATTGTAAAATTTAATCCATTTCCTTTAGTGCACCACACAAGATTAGACGGTTCTATAATTTTGGCTATCTTTAGATCAACTAATGTTGTGTAATGTGTATGATTGTCCAACATTTTCAGTTTTTTTGACATACTATGGTTTTGAAGTATTATTGCAGCTTTAGTTTATTGTAGTTTTGTATTATGGTTATCGTTAATAATTTTATCCCAACTATTTGAGCTTGACTTTAGGAATCATTCTTTTCTATTTGTTTTCGCCTGATGCTGCTATTACATCAAGAATTGACGGTCCTGACGACATTCCAGCCATTCATTGGTCTTTAAAAATCAATTCATGTGTTTCAATTCAATCTTGCAACCAAACAAAATAATTGACAGATTCAATTCCTGTGCCTGAAAACTTTCAGGCAAACGAACAAAGGAATTTGTTTTGGCCCAATTCCAAAACCTATGCATTTTTGGTTTTTAGACAAAACCAATTTCTTTTTCTGATTTCCTGCGAAACGAACACATCGATTTTGTTTCCTTCTCATAACAATTGTAAATCTTCTCATAACGATGATTGCTATTGGGACTGAATGCGGCGGTCTCTACTACCTCGACGATCTTCCCACTTTCTCTGCATTTGCTGTCTCCACTTCTTTACTTCAGTGGCATCATCGTCTTGGTCATCCTCTATTGCGTTCCTCCACTAGCTCATGTCATATTTCAAGGTAGACTCCACTTTAGAATGTCAGGCTAGCCAGTATGACAAACATCACCGTACAACTTTTCCTTCCAAACTATGTTCAAGTTATATTTGTCCTTTTGAACTTGTTCATTCAGACATCTGAACTCCTAGTCCCAACAAGCCTGTTGGCGGAGGCAGCCTATACTTGCAATTTTTATTGATGATTTCTTTAGATGTACTTTGGTGTATCATTTAAAAGAATGTTCTGAACTTTTTATATTCTAAAAATCTTATAATTAAGTTCACATTCAGTTTGGTTTGTCGTTCAAAACTATTCGTACCGATAATACGATGGAATACATGAGTCAGTAGTTATTATCTTTCTCCATCTCTAATGATATTATTCATTAGACCAATTGTGCACGTACGTCTCAACAAAATGGAGCGGCCGAAAGGAAAAATCGTCATCTCCTCGATGTTACTCAGATACTCCTATGTCAGATGAATGTTCTCCGCTCCTATTGTGGTCATCCGGTTCTCATTTCTTCTTTCCTCATTAACCATTTACCTTCTTTTACTGTTCAGGGTAAGAACTCTTTCTCTCTTCTATATCCGACCGGTATATCTTTTCCTCTTAGCTTGCATGCCTTTGGTTGTACTGCCTATGCCCACAGTCCTGCATTTGGTCATGATAAATGTTACGAACAATAAAAATTGATTGCAATAGAACTTGAAAATTAGATATAAATCATGAAGGATATTCGTGCCTAACCTCAGGAGGCTGGTTCCTCCTTGAAGTCCCTCTCCAAATGAGAGATCCAAAATCCTAAATGATCAAAGATACCTAATACTCCTAAGTCCCCTCCTTATATAGGAAGGAAGAACCACTTCAATTTACCATAATACCCCTTAGAAAATAAAATTACATAATAATCAAAACAAAATAACAAGCTCCTTGTCATCTTCATTGCGTGTGCGTAATAGTATATCCCGCTTAAAAATCGAACTTGACCCCAAGGTTGAAGCGCCGCTACCCGCCGTCTAGTAGTGGTACGCCCGCGGGTTGTCTGCCACTGAGGTGGTTGGGACGTGGTCTGGTGGTGCGTCAGCGATCGCAAGGATGTTGAAGTCAGCTATGCCGGTCTCCTCCAAGTCATCATCGATGATGGCACGAAACTTTTTGACAGGACAATCATGAGTAGGAGAGTAAGGTTTCTTGCAACGGAAGCACAAGCCCTTACTCCACAAGCCATGATAATCTTGTTTGGAAAGGCAGTGAGTAGCGACAGGACGATTGTTGCATGGAGGCACAATGGGTGGGCGAGGTAGAGGAGGTGGTGGTGGAGGTTTAGGAGGAGGGGCAAAGTACGGTTGGTAAGGGGTTTAGATGGAGGCGATGTAGAATGAGGGTCCTCTTACGTCGCAAGAAATTTAACCTTCACGACTAGGGAGAGGTTCATGGCTTGGTTGACGGTAGACGGATGGAGGGTGCAGAGGCGAGCTCGGAGACGAGGTTGTAATCCATGCATGGAATAACCCAAGTAATGGTCGGGTGGAAGACCCGGGACGTGGGTGACTAACTCGATAAATTTATCCACGTACGAATCAATGGAGACGATTTGGTGGATCCCACAAAGGCGTTCGATCATGTTGCCAGAGTAGCGGTTATCATAGCGCTGAATTAATGCCTCACTGTGAGCCGCCCAAGTGAGGCCGGGAGAGAACTGGCGGAGCCAGCGGACCTAATGAAGGGCAGACCCTTGAGAAATTTTGTGCCTAAGGAGTCTGGTGAATGTCAAAATATTGCTCGACACGGGCAGGAGGCCTGGAGTGCGCTTGGGGATCCCAAGGCAGAGGAGTCAGGAGGCCCAGAGTGCTGGCCAGTATGTATGTTGTAGAGCAAACCATAATCGATGGGAACTGCTCGACTTGGGCCTCGAGGCGAGTGTTGATGGTGGTGATGACATGTTCTAGGGCCTCCATACGGCGTTCCATCGAGTGCTTGGTCTTTGGCATAAGCAGAAGATGTAGGAGACAGGAGAAGGGAGGGCCAGCGGTGCTGCGGAGGAAGAGGTCAGAACTACGGATTGCGGCGGAGAGGTGGGTAGCACTTTGAGTTGGGGTAGAATGCGACGTGCAGACTGCTGGTTGATGCAAAGGACAACCAGAAGAGGGGCTGCATCAGTGTTGGCGAAAGGCTCGACAGTCGGGCACCTGTTGATGGTAGGAGGGCACAAATCGAGTGTGGAGGTGCAGGAGTTTTTTTGTGCAATGGCGGGTTAGGTCGATGAATGGCTCGATGCACCGTCGTGTCACTGGAAGGCGCACGAGACAGAAGCAGGGAGACGACGCTTCAGAATAGGGCGTGGATCTGACGGAGAGCGGGCCTAGAGTGCCGGGGAGGACACCATACCATGAGGGAGTGGTCGTGCAAGATGCGGAGGAGCACCCGCGAGCGCAAGCGAAGGGCAAGCGAGCTGCGTAAGAGTACCCAATCGATCGGTGGAAGAGCGCAAGTGAAAGACGTTCCCAAGAAAAAGATCCACCCTTGGAAGCAGGTGTTAGCCGATGATCGATTGCGAGGGGTGGGCGGCACGGCTGGTCGGACCAAATGCTATGAACGCAGACAATTGATTGCGATATGACTTGAAAACCGGATACAAATCACGAGGGATATCCGTGTCTAACATCAGGAGGCTGGTTGGTTCCTCCTTGAAGTTCCTCTCTAAATGAGAGATCAAAAACCCTAAATGATCAAAGATACCTAATACTCTCTAGTCCCCTCCTTATATAAGGAGGAAGAATGTTACGATCGTAGCCCTAGAATTGGGATGGGCCCCATGCAAGCCAACAACCTCCCGTGCAATTCCCACGATTCCTGGCCTGGGTACCGTAACAGAGCGGCGACCCACACACCCCAACCCTTTTCCACACTTGTTCTCAGCGGCTCATTTGGTGATGAGACTCATTAGGAGTCCTTATCAAGGAGGTCTGGGGATCGAGCCCCGACCTCAACCACCCGCCGCGCTGAGAATAGGTGCGGAGAAGGGTTGGTGTGTGTGGGTTGCGACCCTGTTACCGTACCCAGGCCAGGAATCGTGGGAATTGCCCGGGAGGTTGTTGGCCTACCTGGGGCCCAACCCAGTTCTGGGGGCTAGTACCGTAACATAAAAGTGCAGGCCAACAACCTCCCGGCCAATTCCCACGATTCCCGGCCTGGGTGTCGTAACAGGGTCGTGACCCACACACCCCAACCCTTCTCCGCACCTGTTCTCAGCGCGACGGGTTGCCGGGACTCGATCCCCAGACCTCCTTGATAAGGAATCCTCCTAATGAGTGATGCTCATTAGGAGGAGTTCCTCCTAATGAGCATCACTCATTAGGAGGAGTCCTTATCAAGGAGGTCTGGGGATCGAGCCCCGGCCTCAACAACCCGCCGCGTTGAGAACAGGTGCGGAGAAGGGTTGGGGTGTGTGGGTCGAGGCCCTGTTACGTTACCCAGGACGGGAATCATGGGAATTGCCTGGGAGGCTGGTGGCCTTCCTGGGGCCCAGCCCGGTTCTGGGGGCTACGACCGTAACAAAGAACCACTTAGAATTTAACCTATTACCTTATACAATATAAAATTACATAATAATCAAAACAAAATAACATGCTCCATGTCATTTTCATTGCGTATGCGTAACAATAAACTCTCCGCTCGTTCCACCAAATGTATCTTTGTTGGGTACTCTCCAACTTAGAAGGGTTATCGCTGTTTCAACCCTATCTTCTTAGTTTTGGCCTTCTCGGTTTGGAAGAAGAGAAGAGTGCGAGGATGACTCACATGCTCACGGAGTTACGGTCAGGAATTATTAGTTATTAGGTTTTCGTTGAAGCCTGAAGCCCTGAATGCTATAACACCGTGGGGTGTGGTTTCACCGGTTTTGAGGACTTCAAAACCGCACCAAACCAGGTGGGCACCGGTTTTCACACACTTAAAACCAAACCGCAGCGCACCCGATCGGTTTGGTTCGAAATGCAGTGAGGTACGGTGTGGTGTGGTGTGGTGCGGTTTCTTGGTTTATTGAGGTTTTTGGTTTTAGTGCACACCCCTACACTCTCACTTGGTTTGTTATGACAAAATGATTTACCAAAAGGGGAGAGTTTCCCTCTTACCCACCTCTCCTCTCATGACCCCGCCACTATCTATTATCAAACACATGAAGACATACAAAAGTCATCGCAATGTATTCGAGCATATTTCTATTGGATGGGCTCAAAGTAAAACATGCAAATATTTGTCACCAATTGCATTACTTGTGGAAGGCATAAAACTGACCATTTCATCCCGTTGGGCTGTTATAATTTCTTTAATTTTTTACACAAGTGGGCATATATCTGTATGGGCTTTATTGATGTCCTTCCCTAAACCAGATTCCTAAGTATGCCAATTTCATACCAGTCGCCCACCCATATATATAGGTCGAACAAAACTTTAGTCTTAAACTCTTAATAGGTTGCTAGAGACCATCGTTTCAGATTGGGACAAAGTATGTACTAAGTGTTTCCGCCGGAACTCTTCAAGTTAGGTGAACATAACTCTCTCTCTCTCTCGTCTGTTACCACCTTGGTGAGAAAAAGAAAACGGTAAACCGGATCATCGAGATGTATTTACATTGCTTTGCGAGTGACAAAACCAATGATTGAGTTGTTTGGATAGCTTGGACAAAGTACCTCTACAACACATTATACCACAACTCTTTACATACTGCACCATTTCGAGAAATATTTGGACTCCGCCCATCTCGCCTCCTCTCTTACAATCCTCAATACTCTTGTCGAAGGGTGGATCAGGCTGTGGCATCGTGAGTAGATCATGGAAATTGCTTGTGATCATCTGCTACAAGCCCAACATCTCATGAAAGCCCCATAAGGTGAGCACCATCAGGTAGTCAACTTTGCATGGAGAAATTTGGTATGGCTCAAGTTATGGCCTTAATTGACAGATGAAAGTGGCAACACATATTGCACACAAAGCTCTTACCACGTTTGCATGAGACTTCCAAATTGGTGGAGCTCTTACGACATGTAGCTTACTGTCTGCCGTACTCCCAAAGCAAAGATACACAAAGTTTCTATTTTTCATTGTTGAAGACTCATATGTAGGGAATCCACTTGTCAATATTCACCTTTTACCTTAACTAGTTGAAGATTACGGCTCTATTCGTTTGAGCGGTGGCGGTGGTAAATAGAGCAGTGGGAAACGGAGCAGTTGGAATCCATTGGTGATAAATGAAGAAAACTATTTGGTAAAACTCCGTTTGTAGTGCTGCTCAAAGCTGAAATACAGATAAACTGTTTGGTAAAACAACGATGGAGTTTCTGTTATAAACCACATGATAATTACACTGCAATTTTCATTATATCTTGTGATAATTTAATATAAAATTAAAACAGTCTTCATGATTGTTTTATTGTCTAGAATGATACAGACATTGTTTCATCAACGTACTACAAAAGATAATTTAATTAACTGCAATAAAACTCTTTGACTTCAGAACTCAAAGCCACTAATCACATGCCAATGTATTGAATAAACATTAGGAAATCTACACTAATAATTATAAAACCAATGAATTTTTTTTCTACCAGTCAATACTGCCATCTTAAGAGAGCGAGGGAAATCTCTATCAAGGTTGTATTAATAACAAAACAACAGTCGAAGTTTTGCAGATATGAGACAAATATATGGATCTCTATTAATACTGCCATCTTAAGAGAACGAGGGAAATCTCTATCATGTTTGTTTTACCTCAACATATGGATCTCGAACTCTCTTTAATGTAATTTTTCACAATAAGGCTAAATTGCCCCAGGCCGTGCAACACCAAATATAGATCTTATCTATAACCGCCTAGGGAAAATGAATATCATGTCATTAGATGATTAATCTTTATCCAACTCTTCATGTCCTTCCCGTTCCATCTTCTTTTGGCCTTAATATTTTCCACCAGAGACTAGAGCACACTCTTTCAGATAGGACTAGCATTTTGCACCTCTTTCATATGAATAGCCCTTGTAATCATTGATTAAATTCATGCATTGGAGCAACTAAAAAAATCATCAGGAGAAGATCCTGCCTTTGAACTTGGATATTTTTATCTGGATGTCATCTGTCTATTATCTTCTCTTTGTGGCTATTTTTTTCCTAGGAAGGTTCGATCCCTCAAATCCTGTCTCCCTAAGAGATCCTTCCTCTCCATTATCCTTAGACCTACTGTGTAAATGCACCCTTTCTTCTTTTCTTTTGTGGATGTTGTTTGTTGTTTCATCATGAGTTGAGACAGTTGATCACATACATATCCTCACTACGTATTGGCAATGTTTGTGTACAAGAGATGATAACCCTGAATGTATGACTGATTGGGTTGTAATCTATTGGGAATATTTAGCAAGTAGCATTTTAGTATTCAATCTTGCTACAAAGAAAGTGAATGGACTATTGTGCTTGATTTCTGAACATGTTGGTAATTTCCATGCATATATATGTACTTTAATTAGTTGTTGATATGTATGGTGATGGAAACTTGGACATTCTTACTAGTACCTCTGCATTTTACAAATTTGATTACCTTGGAAAGGTGTGAGAAAAATTCCCATGGGTGATGAGGGACTTTTAGAGATCAATGACAATTCATACAAGATTCACCCTCCATATGAATATAAGGTGTCATCGACATAGCCTTTCTCAGGAGAAGTGAATGAAGCATATTCAATGACTTATTGAATGCCCCGGTGAAGAAGTGTCAAAGCCTAGATGCGAAGACAAGGAAGAAGCATAACTGAAGTTTGTGCAAAGTGTGAAGAAGAGAAACCATTATTCAATGCTCGGACGTGTGTGGAGGAATATGTGGGCAAAGAAATTGGAACGCCGGGATGCACAATGAAAGCTCAGACGAAGTTGGGAAAGCATTGTTAGTGGAAGACTTCATTATCTCTTAATTATGATATTTTGAATATTGCTTTTGTTTAAAAAAATAGTTTTTTAGGGTTATGGGGATGTTTTAGGATAGTAAAATATTTTGTAACCTTCAAGCAAAGGACGCCATCTCCTTTTTTTATAAAAAACTTTTTTTGTTCTTTACAAGAAAGCAAGAACATAAAATTTGGAGTCTAACATTCTAAACTGATACGGTTCGGTGGTGGTTTATGGCATCACTTTTGTTTCTTTACCTTTCAATTGGTATCTAAGTAATACCAACCCTTCATTATCTGCACCTTGCTGCTCGAAGAAGACTGAAGCAGTTGAACTTGACCTCGACATGACAAGTGGCTTTGACCAAGTAGAGTAAAGAAATCTTTTTTAAGGAAACAAAAAATTGCTCTGATACATGTGAAGCTTATTGTAAATTGTGGTGTTCCCTTTCCCACACCCACTTTCAATTATATATGTAAAAGGTCATTAATTACGAGTAAATCTCTAGATTTGGAAAACTCAAAAGAATATAATTTACACTGACCAAATAGCATAGGGCTAATTATCGGAACCTCCCCTGCGAGTTTGCATTATTACAGAAACCTCCCCTCTATGTTTCAAAATAACAAACACATCTCTTTTACGGGTCTACCGTCAGTTATCTTATTATATTAGTATTATGTTGTATCAAGTCTTTATTATGTTGTATTGAGTCTTTATTATTACTTGTCGAGTAAGAGTATTTTAGGTGTTTTAATATTTGTATGCATCTTGATGTATTTACGGGTTTACCCATGGGTCTTGTTATATATAGACCCTTAATATTGTATGGAGGCATCAAGCAAATGAATAAAAGAAGCACATAACATCTTGGTATCAGAGCTTTCGATCCCCCCTTTCTTCTCTCACTCGGATCCTCCAGCCCAACTGTTACTGTTTTCTCCCCTCCGACCAAGCATTTTTGTCCACCGTTCCCATAGTCGATTCCTTCCATCAACCGCTCGCCTCAACTCCATCCAGCAGCTGCTCTCGACGGGCCGTCTCATTCCTGCACCCATCCACGATCCAACACCCAAGACTCATCTCCTCTCACCTGCTCGTCTGCTTAGTGCACCTTCCACAAGTCGAGCCTCCTTCTGTCCAAAATTGACGCACCCTTCTCTCTGCCTTCTTCCGCCGGTCGAGCCCATCCCATCCAGACCGACGCACTCTTCAGCGATGACGCCTTCTGGCTTCATTCCACATGCAGTTTTGCTCCCTATCCGCAGTCGACGACAACGTTTGCGCCTCCTGTCGACCACACCTGAGCACCTTCCGCTCTGCCATTTCTTCGTCAATGACCGCCCCCCCACTCGCCCCTGCCGCATGCGTAGTCCTCTCTGTCACTTCAACCGCTACTGCAGCAGTGCCTCCGCACGGGCACGCGTCTCTTTGCTTCCTCGAGCAGTGCACCTCTCTTCTTTTGTTGTTAGAGCAACTCCAATGGGGATCTCTATATTTAGAGATCCCCATTGTACTATGTTCTCTAAATATAGAGAACATGGTTAGAGCAACTCCAACCATGTTCTCTATATTTAGAGAACATGATATAAATATATATATTATAGGTATATTATATGTATATTATATTTATATGATATCGATATGTATATATTTATATGTAAATTATATTTATGCATTTACGAGTGACAGTATATATTATATGTATATGATATGTATATATTATATATTATATTATATGATATGTATATATTATATGTAAATTATATTTATGTTCTCTAAATATATGTATATATTTATATATAAACTATATAAAAAAAAAGCAGCCCTGCGTTCGTCGAACGCAGGGCTGCGTTCGTCGAACGCAGGGCTGCGTTCGTCGAACGCAGCGCCCCTGCGTTCGTCGAACGCAGCGCCCCTGCGTTCGTCGAACGCAGCGCCCCTGCGTTCGTCGAACGCAGCGCCCCTGCGTTCGTCGAACGCAGCGCCCCTGCGTTCGTCGAACGCAGCGCCCCTGCGTTCGACGAACGCAGGGCTGCTGTTTTTTTTAGTTTATATATAAATATATAAATATAATTAGAGAACATAAATATAATTTACATATAATATATACATATCATATAATTATAATATATAATATATACATATTTATTATTATTGTATTATATACTATTAAGTTTTTTAAGTTTTTTTTATTTTAAATTTGATTGCATAAAAAAAACACACTAAACATTAGATAATTCGAATGAAAATATTACATTTAGAATTAAAATTAAAATTTTGCGAGGTCATCACTGGGTTCGCTACGACTTCCGCGCGCGCTTTCCCTGTGTTGTTCTCCTCCATACCCTGGTATGCCATAGCCGCTTCCTCCATATTGACTTCCTCCGTGCTCGATGTCGTACTGGCTTTCTTGGTACCGACTTCCTCTAAATTGAGGTCCTTCAAATTGAGGTCCTCCAAATTGAGGTCCTCCAAATTGAGGTCCTCCAAATTGAGGTCCTCCAATTTGAGGTCCTCCAAAGTGTGGGTCTCCTTCATACTGACTTCTTTCATAACCACTACCTCCATATATGTCTCCTCCATATTCAGTTCCTTTGAGTGATGAAGATCCTCCAAATAGTGGTTTTACAATATTTTTCTTCATAATGACATTTTGTTTTTTCCGAAAATACTCCCTCTTTGGAGTTCCTTTGATGTTATCCAAATCTATCATCATGATATCGTGATCTTGTTTAGCGCTCTGAAGATCTAGTCTTCTCCTTTGATTTTCTGCTTTTAACTTCATGAGCGCTTGGATAGAAGAATTATCGTTTGCTCGTTGTTCTTGCCCTTTCTTTAAAGCCTTTATGATTTCTTCATTTTTTTTAGTGTGGGCCTCAATATCATAACTCTTACCACTCAATTTTCTCCTCCTCTCTTTTTCTTGCTTTCTTCCATGAGGTCGATTAGTGGAAGTTGAGATCGGAGATTCTTCATCACCAGTACCACTAGTATTCAAGTCATTGCTATCTGTATTTAAGTCTATACTTCTCCGTTGACTGGGAGATTCTTCATCACCAGTACCACTAGTGTTCATACCTTTTGTAGAGCCAGACGTATCTATCCACTTCTCTGTATTTTTTAAGATGGATCAAACATGATCAAACAAGAAGCCTTTCTTCTCTTTTGGATCGTCGCCATATAAATTTTTTGCTTGATTTAGCTAGAAAAATAAAATTATTTTAATAACATATTAATTAATCGATTTAATAATTAAAATCTAAAAAAAACTTACAATATCAAGTTCAGATGCACCGCTGGGGTTTCGTTGCTCAATCTGTCGAACACATCCTCGGAATTTGCTAGCCTTGTCAACAAGGACCAACGACATGAGAGAGATTTTGGGGTTCTCTGTCCTATGCAAGTTTGAGGTCTTGTGTTGTGAAAATTTTTTGAAACTATTTCCCATAGCCTGTGCTCTTTTTGATTACTCCCAGTAACTGGGTCTTCTGAGACCTCAAGCCAAGCATAACATAATGCTTGATCTTCTTTGGGAGAGAATGCTAGCCCACGGTTGGCAGACATGATGTTCAAAATAAAGGAAGTAGAGAGAGTGCATGATTTTGGAGATAGCGTGATGGGTACTTATAGAAGTCTTGGAATCCAATGCTGGGAAGAATTAAAATTAAAATAAAGGAATCCAATGCTGGGGATGCTGGGAATCCAATGCTGGGAATCCAATGCTGGGGATGCTGGGAATCCAATGTTGGGGATGCTGGGAATCCAATGCTGGGGAGAGGGAATCCAATGCTCCGGAATTGATGTTGATAGGATTGATGGGACAAAAGAGAGGTTTGAGTGGAGAAGGAATCCAATGCTGGGGAGAAGGAATCCAATGCTGAGAATCTATATAAACGCCACTTTTGGATAGCCAAATATACTTTCAAAACAATATTTCCCTCATTAAAATAAATGAACTATGGAGCAGGGTCATCCCATTTGCGATCTTCATCATCTTCAGATGATGAATTTGATCAAAATCTTCTCAAGTGGGAAGAAGACCTTAATGAATGGGAGAAAGAAGATAAAATTTTAGCACGTATGTATGCCTCCAACAATGCCATAATAGCAGCTCAACTTCAAGAGGAAGAACGACCCCGACGTAGAGGTTCAGTACCTGGCCATGTGGTAATCAATCGGGGGAGGATTGAAGGTAACACGAGACTTTGGAATGATTACTTCTCTGAGCACCCCACTTATGGGGAAACTTTTTTTCGACGAAGATTTCGCATGCGAAAGAATCTTTTCCTTCGCATTGTCGCTGCAGTGCAGGAGCACGACAATTTCTTCGTTCAAAAGAAGGATGGTGTTGGTAAGCTTGGGCTATCAACAATACAAAAAATTACAGCAGCATTTCGTATGTTAGCATACGGAACATCAGCTGATAATTGCGATGAATACATTCGAATTGGTGAGTCAACTGTGATTCAATGCTTGAAAAGATTTTGCAGGGCAATTGTACAATTGTACAATGATGAATATTTGAGATATCCCAATGCAAATGATGTAACAAAATTACTACAGAAAGGTGAAGAACGAGGGTTTCCTGGGATGCTGGGAAGCCTAGATTGTATGCATTGGCAATGGAAGAATTGCCCAACGGCACGGGCATGCCAATATTCAGGACGTCACGGTGGACCAACAATCATTCTCGAGGCAGTAGCATCATATGACCTATGGATATGACATGCATATTTTGGCTTATCGGGCTCTAACAATGATATCAATGTTCTGCAGTCATCCAATTTATTTGCAAACTTAGCACAAGGTATTACGCCTCCTACCAATTATACAATCTTGGGAAAAAATTATGATGTTGGTTATTACTTAGCCGAGGGTATCTATCCGAAATGGTCAACACTAGTTCAAACTATTTCTCATACACAAGATAAAAAAAACACTTCGCAATGATGCAAGAAGCATGCCGAAAAGATGTAGAACGAGCATTTGACGTTCTTCAATCACGTTTTGCAATTATTAAGGGGCCATGTCGTTTTTGGGATAAACATGTGTTGCACGATATCATGACTGCTTGCATTATAATGCACAATATGATTATCGAAGACGAGCGAGATGAAAATGAAGATGTCGATATTTCTCCGCCGCCGCCAACTCAGAATGTTGAAGAGATGGACACAAGTGAAGCCGAAAGATTTCGTCAATTCCTAAATCGGCATAAAAAAATCAGAGACAAAGATGCACATTTCGCACTTCGAGATACCCTAATTGAACATTTATGGGCACGACATGGTAATGAAACAATGTAATTTGGAAAAATGTATGCATTTTAATTTGAATGTATTTTGATTTATGTGCAAGTTTATTTAGTAAAACGTATTCTCTTGCTCTTTGTATGAACAATAATAATTATAAAGTATTCAATATTAGTCTCGTTTTGTAGGTCTCGAAAAAATGAATTTATTGATATATTATATGTCATATTTGAAAAAATATATTGACGAGAGCAATATATTAAAATCAATGATTTTTATAAATATACAAACTAAATAATAAAATAATAATAATAATAATATTATATACGATAGAGGCGCTGCATTTCTTCTCTCCCTCCTCTAAATTTAGAGGAGGAGAGAGAGGATCTCTAAATTTAGAGCCTAAAATGGCGGACGGTTGGAGCAAAACCGATCGGCATTTTTAGAGAATGCCGATCGGTTGGAGTTGCTCTTAATCCTCTACGCCCGACTGCTCGGTGCCCTCGAGCCCCTCACCGTTATTATTTACAAGCTTGGGCACGCTCTTCTGAATTGATTAATCATACCGATTAATTAATTATTAAATATTCACTTGTCTAAAATATGGTACACGTAGACGACTCATGGGCACGACTACTCGCCGTGCTCGACCGTATTAATGCTTGACTCAACCGTCATGACACTTTGATCGACCGCCACCAAACGTCGCACTCATCTGCCCCGTCATTGACTCGTGCAGTCACCGCTGCTAGCAGCCACTGATGTACCGCTCTCCCTATGCTCGTCACCCCGTCGCATCCGCCACCGATGTCGGCCCTTGCTCCGCCAACCCCGGCTCTGCCTTCCCAGGCCATCTCGCCGCCTCCGATGTCGGCCCTTGTTCCGCCAACCCCTGCCTTGCTACTTCCTCCGGCCCTCCTCGCCAGTACTCCTCACCGCCACTCCGCCAGACCCGCTCCTTCTGTCGGTCGTTGCCATTTTGGCCGCCTTGCCGGTTTTGCCACCACCACCATTTGTTCACACGACCGCCAACCCGCAGTCATTGCCTTTGGCCACCTCGCCGCCTCTTCTGTCGGGCCTTGCGCCGCTGACCCCGACGGATCCGTTCCTGCTATCGGTCTTCGCTCCTCTGCCCTCCTTGCTGTTGTTGCTCCACACTGCTCCTCCAACCCCGCCGAAGCCATTCCTTCTGCAGGCCACATTTTCGATGGTGCCTCCGCTTCTCGTAGACGCCACCGCTATGTGTTATCGGGCGTTATTTTGGCGCGAGATCAAAGTGCCAGATGATCCGACCACCCAAGTAAAGTTTGAACTTTAGGGCAAGCTCGATGTCGAGGACGGATGGAGTGTTACGGGTCTAACATCAGTTATCTTATTATATTAGTATTATGTTGCATTGAGTCTTTATTATTACGAGTTGAGTTAAGAGTATTTTAGGTATTTTAATATTTTTATGCATCTTGATGTATTTACGGGTTTGCCTCTCGGTCTTGTTATATATAGACCCTTAATCTTGTATAGAGGCATTAAGCAAATGAATAAAACTTTTTAGTTCCTTCAAATCTCCCTTCTAGAGCCTCTTCTCTTCCTCCCTAAAGTTCTTCTCTACCCCCCTCCCCATCTAGGGTTTCATCTTCTCTCATCTTCTCCAACAGTTCTAGGATTTAACCCCTGTATCTCCGGCTACATCACCCCTTCTGCTGCCATTCGACAGCCCACCAAAAGAAGCACGTAACAATCTGTTATGGGCTTAGTTCGTTGCCGGGTTGTTGGAGGCGGAGATACAAAGGGCAAGCCCTAGAATGGTGGAGGAGGGGATGAGAGAGGAAGAAACCCTAGAGGGTGGAGGAAGGAGAGAAGAGCTTAGAGAGAGAGAGAGAAATTTAGAGAGATAAAGGAATTCATATTTCATTTCATAATCCCCAAATACAAGAGAAGGGTCTATTTATAGAACCCCGGGTGGCATACCCGTAAATACATAAAATGCGAACAATATTAAAAATACTAAAACATTACTACGAGTCTAATAACTATGACTCCCTACACGCAACGAGATAATAAGATAACTGGCGGAGGATTATAACACATAACAATCCACCCGTCCTTCATTTTGAGCTTGTCCTCAAGCTCAAACTCTAGTAGGATGTTCGGCTTCTCTGGCTCCTTGATCTCGCGCCAAAATAGCGCATTGTAGCGTGTCGCAGTAGAATGGGTAGCGAGGTGTAGCGGTGGCGCCGTTGAAAAGACGAGCGGTTGAAGCAGTGGATTTGGCTGGTCTGGTGGAGTGGTGGTGAGCAGCAACTGCAGGGATGGAGGAGGAGCGACGGCCGACAGCAGGAAGGGATCCGTTGTGGTCACGGGAGCACGGCTCAGCGACAAGGCAGGGGCCGACGGAGCAAGAGCAAACCGAGGCGGTGATGGAGACGACGACGACAACGGCGATGATGGCGGCGGCGGTGACAGCGACGACGACGGAGGCAGCCCACTTTGTGCAGGATTGGAGAGTGAGTCCGGTAAGGCAGGGGCCGGTGGCGGAGGAGGTGGAACGGCCGGTGGCGTAACATCAACGTGTCCCGAGTGCTCCAATTGATCAAGCTTGGCCTCGAAGCGAGACATGGTGGCTTGAAAAGTCGTTGACCACTTCCGCAGCATTGAGTGGAGGACGCCCGCATCCGCGGCGCTAAGTTGAATGGTCATGAAATGAACTATGAAGAAGGGGTGCGGTTAGGAAGAAGGGGGTGCGGTTAGGAAGAGACAAGAAATGAATTAAAAACTAGGGAATGATGACGATGGGAAAGGGGACTAGGGAAGTGTAAATGAATTAATTCAGGAGGAAAAGGGGTCAATTAGGAAGTCTGCAGCCCGAGAAAAGTTGGGGCGTGGCTCGAGGAAGATGGGGGCACACGGAACTGTGACGGGACGCGGACAGGGCGCGTGCTGAGAGCGATAAGCGCAGGGGAAAAGCAGAGGGCGAGAGGCGCTGAGGATGCACGCGTGCGTCGATAAAGTAGCGCAGGGAGGGGAGTCGGCGAGCTTGAACAGTTGCAGCGGCGAGTGGAAGATGTGGCTGGAAATGCGCAGGAAGAGGAAAGGGCGTGCGGGGTGGCTCTGAAGCTGAGAGCGGGGGTTTGGCGCTGCGGTTAGTAGGTCGCTGGAGATCGCTGGAGAGCGGGGGTTTGGCGCTGCGGTTAGTAGGTCGCTGGAGATCGCTGGAGAGCGGGGGTTTGGCGCAACGGGCTCTGAAACGATGTGCGTCAAGAGAGGCGTCGGGGATGGGAGATCGACCGTGGTTAGGTTGCAGCGGCAAGGGAAGATGAAGACGCAGTTGGAGTTGATGACGAAGTAGGAGCTGGGTACTGTGGGGTCGACGATGGAGGATGCTGTTGGTCGGGGTGGCTGGCGTCGACAGTGGGGTTGGCGAGGGTGACGACTCGGCCGGAAGAGGACGAGGAAGATGAAGGTGTTGCGGCCCCTGCTGGCAGCGGACGAGGAAGATGACGCTTGATCTGACGGCTGGACTCTGGACCTGGTTTCGACGAAGATGTGGCGCTGATGTGTGGGCGTCGGGCTCATGGAAACCGAAGTAACAGAAACAGCGGAGGCGGCGGTTGTGGCTTGCGGAAAACAGCGGAGGCGGCGGTGTGGAGCAGCGGAGAGTAACGCCGAGGAAGGATGGCTCTGACACCAAGATGTTACGGGCTTAGTTCATTGCCGGGTTGTTGGAGGCGGAGATACAAAGGGCAAGCCCTAGAATGGTGGAGGAGATGATGAGAGAGGAAGAAACCCTAGAGGGTGGAGAAAGGAGAGAAGAGCTTAGAGAGAGAGAGAGGAATTTAGAGAGATAAAGGAATTCATATTTCATTTCATAATCCCCAAATACAAGAGAAGGGTCTATTTATAGAAACCCGGGTGGCATACCCGTAAATACATAAAATGCGAACAATATTAAAAATACTAAAACATTACTACGAGTCTAATAACTATGACTCCCTACACGCAATGAGATAATAAGATAACTGGCGGAGGATTATAACACATAACACAATCCCCCATAAGTTTGGTTTGTTTGCAAACTCCCCCTTCCGTTGTCGAAGTCGTCGGAGTCGTCTCGAGCCGAAGCCCCATCGATATCAGAACAGTCGTCGATGCCCTATTAGAATGTCCCTGTCGATGTTGTCGATACCCTACTCCACCGCCCACAGATTCTCGAGCGAAAGCACTATTAACCGCGCTCGTGGGTGGAAGTGTTGGGAGTTGGCGTGGTCGTGTGAGAAATGAAAACCGGCTTTGTTTTTTTAGGATTATACTTTAATCTGAAAGTTTAACATAAGGGGGGAGTTTGTAAACCGGCCAGACTTGTGGGGTTGGTCTTTGTAATTTTAAAACATAAATGGGAGGTTCCTGTAATTATGCAAACTCCCGGGGGAGGTCCCGGTAATTAACCTAATAGCATATGATACATCTATGAACTAGGTATCAATATGCGTAAGTGATCCCAAAAGATCACCCAATGGGGTTAGCTTACTGTGATGGTTCGAGGCTCAAGACCTTTCCGTTCCAACCACTGCTTAATGAATTGTTGATTATCTCCCTAGGGATCTCAATGTCTTTCTTCACATAGATGTTGTTATATTTTGCTCGTAGGCGGAGAAGCGATCGCCGACTCAAATATTTTATTCATTTATACTATATTAAAAAAAACCTCTCAACTGCACGTGTGATGGAGATCGCAGGCCCGCACACATGTGTTCCTGCAGGAGGTCGTGATCCGCTATCCATTCGAACGATCCGAGTTCACGGATGTGTCTGAACGGTCGATCCGAGTCTTTTTCATATATTATTTTATTTATTTCGAGTTGTATTTGGCACTCGATCGGCTCGGACGATATGAGCCGTCCGACTCGGGTGCCCTATTTCAGTTATGACTTATTTATGCATACAGGCGACTGTGTAGTGATCGATGGTTATTCTGCAGTTTGCTGAAACTGCCCGTCTCCCATTTCTCTCGGTGTACTCCGGGAACTCCAAGGCATAACCTCCCTACCTCCCCACCGCCGCCAACCACTGTAAGTCTCTCCCCCCTCCTCTCAGTTTCGAACCACCGGCCCCTCCCTTCAACCACCGCCACCTTCTGTATTCCTGCTGTTTCCCTTCTCAGCAACCCCAATCCAGCCCTCAACACCTCACTAACTCAACTCCATGGATCCCACTATCCAGAACCCTCCACTGAACCTCAAGCCCCTCTTTGAATCACTCGGCCAAGACCCCCCACCTGACCCAACTCTTCCAGAAACCTACGCCCAGCCTCTATCTCTGATTCCTGCTTCTGATCTCCTTCCTAGAAGTCCAGATCTCTTATTCCCAGCAACCTACCCCACTGTCCAGATAATCCACGCCTAAATCTGCCTCCCGCAGCCTTCAAATCCCTCTGTTGCTACATTCGCCCGCCGCCTGCATGCTTAAATCAGTATTTAGAGTATTTGTTTTTTATTATTGCATATTGAATGTGAGATTATATGCATTTGTTATTGTGAAATCGCATATTTGCAGGACTTAGTATGTGCACGCTTCTAATTTTGCTTTTTTATAACATTTTTCTGTGAACAAACTTACTTCTGAATAAGTTTTATTTTGGTTAATTATTTATGATAATTTTATTCGGACTACTCCTTGCATTTGCAGTGTCACATCTCTCATTTAGGATTGCACGGTTTAGGAGTCTGGATAAAAAAACCTAAAAACTGCTAAAACTGTTCGAAGAAGGCCAAAGATACATCTCCACCTCACAGAAGTCACATGGCACTACTGCTAGTGTGTGTAATATGATATATATAAATCTAGATCCAACTCATCACACACGTGACTTATCTCTAGCATAGCAGAACTAGACTCTACCCAGGAAAGCTGCAGGACCCGATCACAAGCAGGCCGACATGGCATTGAGTGGTGCCGCCGTCCGAAGAGTTTTGGGCGCCGTCACTGCCTAGTGCTAGTGCGGGCGGAGCTGTGACGAAGGAGGGAGTTGTTCGGGCTGTAATTTTTGGCATCAGCAGGTGCTTGCGCTGGAGCACGGGGAGACTATGCGCGATGTTCTTTCACAAGAACATGTGCGGAGGGCTACTCTGCACCGGGGAAGAGGTTCTGGCCTACATCCAGAGGCCGCAGGGAGTTGTTGCGAGTTTTAGGAGGCAGAATGATTGTCGTTGTGATGTCATGGATGTTGGAGACCAGCAGAGCTGCAGGCGCATGAAAATTGTTTTTGCGTGTAACGTACCAATGGTCACTGTGCGAGATGCACTATCACACCGTTGTTTTCCGCGAGCACGACTTTTTGCGTATGATTGATCTAAAATACGTCCGTATTTCAAGACGACCGTATTACGCATGTATTTGTGCAAACAATCTTCACCGTTGAATCGCGGATCGTATGACTGTATTGTACACAACACGGTGATCTTTGGTGTTCACCATGCGTTGCACGTACCTAAATAGATCTCCATGTGCAGGGCAGCGAGTCTGTGGTGGTGTGCGATGATTGTCATATTTGTCGGTCAAATGAATAAAATAATATTTGATGAATCATCTCTCCTTTTCTCTCTCTTCTTTTGGTTGCAAAAATAGAAAATTATGAGGGAGCAAAATGGGAAATGACGATGTTTCAGCAAAGAAAAGTTACCCCGTACTACATACAGTGGGTGGGTGGCGGTGTTAGCGGGAAGCCTGTGAAGCATTCAATCATCTTCATGCATAATTCTGTTGGTATGGTCTGATAATATTATGGACTTCTGGTAGCAACAGCTTAGGCCCCGTTTGTGTGGTCTGCGGAGCTCTGCTGCAGCGAGGCACCAGCCAGTGCCCTGTTCCGCGCGGAGAATTTTTTATGTTCGAGTGCTGGACACTGAGGCTCTGTTTGGGTAAGCTTTTTCTATTCAAAGAGTTCTATTCGAACAGCAAAAGCTATTTTTAGTTGTTTGAATGAACAACTTTTTGAAAAGGGCTTCTCCAAATAAGCTGTTTTAGAGGCTCTTTACATACTGGGTTTGCTCTTCGTGCTCTGTCGCCCACCATCCTACCAAACCAAGCCATAATCGGATAGATACAATGGAGCCTTAATGCGGTTGCCCCAGCGAAGAGGAGACGTTCCAGTTGGCGAGTGCGAATTCCCCAAATACAACTACCAACAAATTCGTTTTCTTTCGTAGTGGGGCGGCCGAATGTTGAGCCCAACCACTTTTTAATCTGTTTTATATTGATGGATTTAGTTGGTTAGGTACATACCAGACCACTTTCCCCCCACTGTATGCATTAATCCATTTTATAATCACGAGTTCTCATTATTTGTCCTCAGAAATATAATTTCTCTTCTGATATTTGCTTTTTCCTTATTAATGTTCAGGCTTTATAGGTTAATGTCAGCATCATTCTGGAAGGATATTTAGATCTGTGGCATGTGAAATCAAGCGATCCTTGCCCCCTTAAAGCTCTAATTTCCTAGGTAAATGATCATGAGATCATAAACATTCGTTGGTCAACATGAACTGAGTTTAAAAAAATACAAACAGTTAAAAGGGGGGAAAAGATGGATAAGTTCGCAGTATCAGAAGAGCTGATAGAGAGGAGAAAGACAGCATACAAAGATCCAGAGAAGGGGTTGTGCTGCGGCGAGGCTAAATTGAGCCGATGCAGCTGTTGCCGGCCGGTGAGAAGTTTGCCGAAGAGGATTATCTTGGTGCGGCATGGGGAGAGCCAGGGCAATCTCGACATGTCAGCGTACACCACCACGCCGGATTACAAAATCCCATTGACAGACTTCGGCACCAAGCAAGCGCGTGCCGCCGGAGAGCGCATCTGCAGCGTGGTCTCTGATGGAGGCCGGGACGCCAACTGGAAGGTGCACTTCTACGTGTCGCCGTACGTGCGGACACGCGCAACGCTGAGGGAGATCGGATATGCGTTCCCTAGGGGGAGGATCATTGGGGTGAGGGAGGAATGCAGGGTTCGAGAGCAGGATTTCGGAAACTTCCAGGTCGAGGAGAGGATGAAGGCGATAAAGGAGTCCAGAGAACGTTTTGGCAGGTTCTTCTTCCGTTTTCCTGATGGCGAGTCTGCTGCTGATGTCTTTGACCGAGTTGCCAGTAAGTTTCTTCTTCTTCTTCGTCTTCCCCCATTTTTTTTCATTCACTGCATAATTACGAGAATTCCCCTGTAGTTATTCAAAGTCTTGCAGAGTTACATGAGGTTCCGGTAATTAAAACCATTTTAGGGAATTATTAAAGGGAGACATCAAAAAGGGGCTATTGGCGCGCCAAAGTGCTCCAATTTTTTTCTCTAAATCTTCCCCCCAACCCCATCAGAAAAAACTGTCCAAATCTACTGCAGGAATGATTTGGAAGATTCCAAACTCAAAACAGCGGTATTTGCTATCAACAACATAATGGAGGCAATCAATCAATATAGATTGATCTGAAATCTGATTCAAATCCAATATAGCACCTATGAGTACATAAGAAGTGTATAGAATCGATTCTTTTTAATGAATAGACCCAATCACAACTTCGAATATTGAATTCAAAGAGATCAAATGGGAAACTATACTCTGAATCATAAAATTATAATGGAATGTACGATCAACCGACATTTATCGAATTTGAAAAATAGTCGCAATAAACCTAACTCGCACACAAGCCGCCCGCGCCTCCTCGCTCTCTGCCCAGACGAAACCGACTGCAATATTTGATGCCGGATTCCCCCCTTGCCACTGGATTCTGCCATCATTGTCGGGAGAGTGTTGCTTCGCCGGATTCCCCCCTTGCCACTGGATTCTGCCATCATTGTCGGGAGAGTGTTGCTTCGCTGGATTCCCCCCTCAGCCCCAGATTCTGCCATTGATGTCAGAGTACTGTAATCGATGCCGGATGAAGTCGCCGATCCCTGCATTTTGGCCCCGGAGTAGCAAAATCGACGCCGGAAAACTCCGTCAACGCTAATGGACCCCATCGAACCCACCCTGCATTTGAAGCCTGATCTCTTTTCCTTTTCGGAGAAGGTGAGTTCAACACAGGGAAGTCCTGGAATGAAATCTTGCCGACTATTTTTCTCTCAGCGGGTCTCTTAGATGAGGTGAATGGCCGTCTCTTAGATGATGGACCAGAGCAGGGTAAATTTATGCTATGGAGATCAATCGAAATATCCGAAGCCATGAATCAGTGGCGGACGATGGCCGTTTGATTTAATTGTTTGAACTAAATATATCTTGTTCTAGGGGAGTGCTGATCATTCTCTTCTCCTAGGAACTTGTAGTTTACTATAAGCTATTAGATTAAATTTGCAATAGACTTTTCCAATAACTCCTTTTTCCTATCCTTCTTTTGCTACCACTCTTTTTCCCACCGCCACCGCTCTCACAAACATGCCCTAGGAGTGCGTTTTGATGCTTATTACCGGACTTTTGAACTTTCTCAAATTTCGTTCCTGTATAGTTCTTATAAAACCTAATAGGGACTGTGGCTATAACCATCCCTTCATGCCGAAGGTGTTCAAACACATCTACTACCAAGATATTAAAGGAATTCCCTACATCAGAATGGTCAGAAAGATTTTATTGAATCACATCTCTGATTGTAATGTTTTGATCATAGGATGGGTGGAACTTTGCCTTAGTTATAGAGTAGCCACTCAGAACAATATCATGTGGAAAGGAAAAATTACTTGAAGTGCAGGCACTCCCCCATAAATTAGTCATTCTTGCTGTTTCTATGAACTGAGTTGAGGCTCTGTTTGGCGCGGTGGTGGCGGTCACGAACGTGGTGGTTATGAACCGTCGTTCGTGAAAGCCCGATCTCACCTAAGTATCTTCATCCACTTTTATGTTCAAAACTAGTTATCTTTTCTTGGTAGCAGTCATAACAATTGTCTTGCCAAACATGCATTCTACGACGGTGGTGCTTTTGTCCAAACTCACCGCAGCAAAAAAGCCGCACCAAACGAAGCCAAGTTGAATCTTTTGTTGAGTAATGGTTAACATCACACTTAGAGATGTGCACTTTCGACGCACATTTACTTTGATTGAGTAATCAGAATTCATGAGTTACAAGAGGTTTGATTGGGGGGCTGAGATCTCTAGTTCGAGTAGAGAAGACTTTCGTGAAAGATGAAGATTGTGAGAAGACGATAACTATAGTATGTTAACAAAACTGGTGGGTGGTTAACAATTTTCAAAATACGCGGTCCGCTGTTAACAAAAATGTGTGGATAGTCAAAACTGCGGTTAACCATTACTTCTTTGGATGCTATATTCTTGAATGGTAAGTAAAGAGTTGCTTTTGCTTCAGGTTTTATGGAGTCTCTGTGGAGGGATATAGACATGAGGAGGCTGGATCAGGACGAGAACTCAGAGACGAACCTAGTGATCGTCTCACACGGCCTGACATCGAGGGTCTTCCTGATGAAGTGGTTCAAGTGGACCGTGGAGCAATTCGAGCGGCTCAACAACATGGGAAACTGTGAGTTCCGGGTGATGCAACTTGGCCCGAGCGGCGACTACAGCCTGGCCATCCACCACACCAAGGAGGAGCTCAAGAGCTGGGGGCTCTCTGCGGAAATGATCACCGACCAGCAATGGAGAGCGACCGCCAACAGGGGTCCCTGGAACGCGGACTGCGCTCCTTACCTTTATTCATTTTTCAGTCATCTCAAGGACGAAGATGAGAACGGCGTCGCCGAGGATGGACAGAGTATTATTGCTTGAAAAACCTGTTTGTGAGCTGAGGATGGACAGAGTATTATTGCTTGAAATCTGTTTGTGAGGATTGATTCACATGGAGTTTATGTTACTTGTTTTGTAACATATTAGCTGTTGCTGTTTTTAATATTTTACTTCTACGGCCATTTTATAATTAACTTTGTAATAAAATTTTATTTTCATTTATTTATTTATTTTTGTAATATGTACTGTTTATATCAAATCAGTGAAAGTCGTTTTCCATTTTTAGATCATCATGGAAGCAGTTGTTAGTGGCATGCAATAAAGGCAGGGCACAGGCCCCTCGGTCGTGGGCTTTTTGCTATCGGGCCTAGGCCGGCCACTGTTCAAATTGGGCCCAGGCTGGGCCTGGGCCGCCTGAAGTAAAAGGGGGTTTGCCTGAGCCTACCTGATCGGCCCAGGTAGGCCTGGGCCCGGCTATGCAGGACCCAAAAAAAATCATTTCTATTGCCGATATGTGGCAGCTAGCAACAGCTATTACCGCTAGAGCTGTTATGGTTCCGATTCGGTTCTACTAAGATTGTGAACCGAATCGCTGAGGTAACTGTTCTTCAAATTATAACTAAAATCTTATTTGGTTTGACTGGTTATAGTTACATCATAATTTTTGGAATCGTCGTGTTAACGGTTCCGGTTCAATAAGAATTAAAATCAAATCGGCCACTAACGGTTTGGTCCGGTTCTATGCGGTTTGATTCAGTTCTAATTGGTTTTATGCGTTATAGTTTTAATAATTTTATAACTTTATAATATAAGTTATTAGACGCATTCACAAAGATTATTATCTTTTTGTAAATGCATATTTTAAAAAAAATTAGAATTCAAATAGTTGGAGCAATAACTTCATGGTTTCTTAAGTCTAAATATGTTTAAATTGAAGTAATACAGATATGCATGCAATAATATTTGATTTGACGCACTGCATAGAAAAATAATAAGTAGCATTATATGATTACAATAAATCTGATCCAAAAAATTAATTAATATAAATATGATCATTATTCATTAGCATGATGGACAACAAGTAACATTGTAACACTCGATGCTCAACAAAAACAGTCGCTTTACCTGAGCAGTTGAGAAATGACAATCATAAGCATGCACAAAGTAGAGAATACAATCATCAACAAAATTAAATAACAACCACTATGTACCATATTTGTATGTTGGCAGGGTTCATCACTGAGTACGGTTGCAATCGAACGGCGCTGCAATCGAACAGTGCATATAGGTACAGTCGTATAAATAATAAATATATATTATTAATATTATAAAAAATATTAATAATAAATATACATATTATAAAGAATAATAATAATAATAATAATAATAATAAACGGATTGTGGTTCAGTTTCGCTTCGGTCCGGATTGGGTCTAAAATTCTTAAACCGCTCGAGACATTTATGTTGCGGTTTCGGTTCCGGTCCGGATAATAAAATGAAGGAATCACACTCTGATCATTGTTGTTTACGGTTACAAAATTTAAACAAGAACCTGAATAATTCGCGAACGGTTCGGCCCAGTTCTTTGCGGTTCAGGTTCAGTCCCGGTTCGATTTACGATTATAGGTTTTAAGTGAACTCTAATTACCGCTGCCAAGTGGCAGCTAGCAGCTGTCATTTGGCAGCAATTTGCTGGGCGGCATTGCCCAACTAAAATGATGGGCGGCCACTTACAGGCATTAAGCAAAACCTAGTGCCTGGGCAGGTCTGGACCTATCCCGACACCAGGTCGGGCCCTTCTGTTGGGAAAAACCCTTGATTTAACTTAACAACTTGATTAAAAGTGATTTTATCTACTAAGATTAAATTACCCATTGTATAGTGAGGGTAATATGATCATTAGATGTCTTAGGATGTCACACTCAACATAGGGTGTCAGGACCAGATCAAGGGAAGCAAAATTGGGCTAAATTAACATTTACGTCGAATAGAATTCGAAGTAACATCGAGTCCATATCGACGCTGCTCTGACTAGAAGTCCAAGTGATTCAATCTCTCTGTCGAAGTAACTCAAGTCGACGTAACGTCGAATAGATGTCAACGTAGAGGTCAGGGACTTGTCGGAGCAACTGGAGAAGTCGACGCAGCTTCTACTTCAACTCGACGCAGAATATCTTATCAGTCGAAGCTATCTAAAGTCGACGCAAGGTCGACTTCATCTCGACGCAGAAGATGAAGTTCAGAGCCAGACCGTTCCCCAACAGCTCAATAATTGCCTGAAATGGAAAGGAGTATTAAAGAAGAAGACAAAAAAGTTTCTTGGAAATATATTCTTTCCATGTGGACGGGCTGAGAATTAAAGATGAAAGAAAGAGAGAGTGATAAGCAGATTAACTTATCAAGGATATCAAAAAGGGAAAGAAATTCAAATTAGAAGAAGAACGGATAAAAAGAGAAGAGAAGACAGAGGGAGACATGGCATTTATCACTATCAGCCGTCTCCTTCATTTTTCCAGGGCTTTCTCTTCTTCTCCTTCTCTCAGAGACTCTAACAAAGAAAACAAAAAGGAAAGGAAGGCTCGGCTGTTCTTCATCAAATAGAACAGAGGATCTGAAAGCTGCTCTTTAACACAATCTCATAGCAGTCAGATCATAATCTGAAGAAGAAGAAATGATCTGACAATACAAAGCTTATGCAAATCATCACTATCAAAAGCAGGGGCTAATCAAGAGCAGATCCTTTGGAACAACTCATAGGCTGATCTTCATACAACCATCTTCAAGAATTCTGAGAACATAATTCCTTCAACCTTCTCCCTTCCTCTTTCTCATTCTGTAAAAGAGTTTTATTAATCCCTCTTCAAAGGATTCAGTGGTTCAAGATCTCCTTATCAAAAGATTTGATGGTTCAAGATCTCCTTATCAAAAGATCTGGTGGTTCATAATCTCCTTATCAAAAGATCATTGGTTCTAAGAGTTTCCTGATCAAAAGACTCAGACACAAGTGGTGCATTCCTACCAGGCGGTAGAAGAGAGGACTACCCACATTTTGGGGAACCTCTATTAAATTCATTGTGTCTGTGCTGTGATTTTCTGTGCTGTCCCAGTCTTTTATTCTGCACTTTATTTCCTGCATTCTTTATTCTGTCTGGATTGTTAAGCATAACTCTTTAGAGTAATTTATTATTAAACACAGTTAGGATAGAAATATTTTAAAACTCTATTCACCCCCTCTAGAGGAATCTCGGAGGCACACTGTGCACTTTCAATTGGTATCAGAGGGAGGTTGATCAATAAAAGGCTAACACCTTGATCAAAAAGACCTCCTACTCTCATTTCTTTTCTATAAACATATTTTATAAAGAAAATGAGTCATAAGGATTATGCTTCAACAAGACCTCCAGTGTGTAATCTGAATAAGTTCACACTCTGGAAGGCCAGAATAAAACTTCACATGAATTCCATTGATGAAGATATCTATGATGTTCTTCTCACAGGTCCTCCTGCTCCAGTCAGACAAAAGAAAGGAGAATCCTCAACAACTGAGGCTGTTCCAAGAAAGGAATGGACAGAGGCTGAAAAGAAGGCCAAGACATGTGATGCTAAGGCCATGAATATTCTGGTATCAATAATGTCTGATGACATTTTCCAGAAAGTTGCTGAATGCCAATCAGAAAAGAGATCTGGGATTCCCTCACCACAATGGTTGAGGGAAGTGCTGATGATAGAAAGGACAAAATGTCTCTTCTCATATCCCAGTATGAGAACTTTCAAAAGAAAACTGAAGAATCTGTTGCCAATATGTATGACAGATTCAGTCTGATCATTAATGAGCTCAGAGGCTTAGACAAGGAGATTTCCATGACTGAAATTAATGATAAAATCCTCATGTACTTCCCTAGCTCATGGGATTCCAGAATTTGGGCAATCAGGGAGTCTAGATGTCATAAAGAAATCTCTACTGAAGCTTTGCTAGGGAAGCTTAAGTCATATGAGATGCTCTTACAGAACAGGGCTGAATCAGAACAAGAGGAGAAGACCCCAACTCCCATCCAAAGGAGCCTTGCCCTGAAAGTCTCTGAAGAAGAATCTTCCACCCTAGAAGATGAGATGTTCAATCTCCTAGCAAGGAGATTCAAGAAATGGGTCAAGACAGAAGATTCAAGGAGAAAAAGAGATTGGAGCTCAAAGCCCAAGTATGACAAGACTCCAAAGAAGGAGGTTACCTGCTTCTCCTGCAACAAACCAGAGCACTTTGCCTCTGAGTGCCCAGAAGAGCAAAGGGACAGGAGAAGCTGCAATAGAGAGGACAAGAAGAAAAAGAAGTCCTTCAGAGGAAAGGACAAGAAGAAAGGCAAGGGCTTCATTGTTGAAACCTGGAGTGATTCAGAAGCAGAGGAGAGCTCATCCTCATCTGAAAGTGAAAATGAAGCAAAAGCTGAAGCAACATGCATGATGAAACTGGGAATGTCATCAGATGATGAAGCGAAGCAGGTATCTTTATTTGATAATTCTGATTTTTCAATTCAGAAGACTTCAAAATCTGTTCAAGAATTTCTGTAATGATCACCTTAGGGTAGAAAAAGAACTAGACACTGCTAGGACTGAATTAGAAAACCTCAAAAATGATGAAATCTACCTAAGGAATCAGAATCAAACAAATGAAATCAAGAATAAAGAATTAGAACTAATTGAACTTAGGAAAGAGAACATACAATTAAGAGAAGAGCTAGCAAAGGCAAAGGCCTTTGAGGACTCACTCAATGGGAGGAGTCAGAAGCTTAAGGATATCACTGAAAATCTCTCTATGAGATTTAATCACCTAGGATTAGGAGCAGAGCCCTCCACCAACATTGAAGCACCTAGGAAACCTGCCTGGAAAAATCCAGTCTCATTTGTTAGACCTAGTGAATATCAACCAAGTAAAAAATGTATCACCCAAGGGTGGAGAAAACAATCATCCAGATAGGATAGACAAACCCCTAGGAAAGAATCATTTAGAGAAGTCAAATAACAATCACCTGAAAGTACAAACAAAATCTAAGATAATAAGACACTCTGCTGATCTTTTGCATTTAGATATATTTTATACTCATCTAAAGCATCAAAACAAGAGGTTTGAGAAAATCATTCCTTATCATCCCAAAGGGTATTATGAAAGACCCTCCTATTCTTTCATTGAACCCTACAATGGTAAAAGCAAAGGGCCTAAGGTAACCTGGGTTCCTTCTAATGTTTGAATTACTTATGCAGGGTTAGGAAGAGTTCCACTCAGGAGAAAATTGAGTGGGAAGGATGATGTAGATCATGAATATGGAACAAAAGTCTGTCAAGGGAGTAATCTCTATCTTAAATCCTCCTTAGCATTTATTACATCATATTATCATCTATTTTCAATAAGTAAAATTGCTGAAAAAAACAGCAAGGATTATCTAAAAGAAATAGATATGTTTATTAAGAAGTGCGTCGAATAGAAGTCGACGTACCATTGACTTCTACTCGACGCCAGCGTCGAGAAGCACCCAGAGCAGACAATTCGAATAGAATTCGACGCAGCATAAAGTTCTTATCGACGCATACGTCGACTTAATAATTGCCGATTAAATTCGAAGTCACGTCGATTGGAAATCGACGTAACGTCAACATGACTACGTCGACGTATGGTCTCTGAATAGTCTCGAAGCTACGCCGAGTACTAGTCGACGCAACGTCGATATAGAAGCGCACGCAGAATTGCTTCTAGAAGAAATCTCGACACAGCTCTGCCCGCCAAATAATAAGTAATATCGACGGTGCGTCGACATAAACCCTAAGTAGCGGCGATTCATCTGCTTTTAAGCAATTACTGCGTCGAAACATTTGCGCTTTTGAATTCTATTTCTCTTGCTCTCCACCTCTCCGGTGCCCCCTTTTTCTCTCGCTTTCTCTTCGTCTTTGCAGGTACACTCAACGAGATGGCTCCTCCCAAGGTTAATTCAGGATTTGATATAGATGTGGACTCTTTCAGTGCAGCAGCAGAACATTTCAAATCAATTCTTATCCTGTTTCAGGAGGCTGGTCTGACCAAACTTATCTCAACACGATGCAAGATTCTGGAAGTCAAATTGACTGAACTCAAAGACAACATTCAGATAGGAGAGGATGGCTCCCTCAAAGGGAAGATATATGACACAGATGTGTTGATCTCAGAGGAATTGCTGAACCAAACATATGACCTTCAGACAGGGGATGAGTCAGATGAACTCACAAGGGATGAACTTAAGAGATCCTTGGAACTGATGAAATTTAAAAAGGACAAGCCTGTCAATCTGAAAAAGGTGGACCTTGGTGAAGAGCACAAATTTCTGGCTGATATAGTGGGGAAAGTATTGATGTGTAAGATCTCTGCACATGATGTCATACCAAGGCAACAACTTCAGATAATGGGAGCAATGGTACTTAAGAAGAAGGTAAACTGGGGAAAATTGCTCCTGAAGATGATTGAGCACAAATATGCCCACAAGAAAAATGCATATATGAGAATTATGAGTCAAGTCCTTCTCCATCATTACCCAGCACTATGCAAGTCAAAAGGAGTGCCCATTCCTCTTGGAAAGAGAATTAATATTGGAATCCTTTCCAAATGGACCAGGCAAATAGTGAAGCCTGGTCAAGATCCAGCATCTTCTCCTCCTCTAGAGTCAAACAGGGAGATTCCAGATCCCCCAAGGGATGATCTTCCTCCAATGGACACTGTTCCAGAGCCCCATCAAGAAGATACACCAGCCTCACTTCAACAACAACAACAACTTCAACAAACACTGCAACAACAACAACAACAACAGATCCCTTCCACTTCTCCACCCGAACCATCTTCTTTGCAAACCCATCTACTTCCATCCATACCACCTCCACCTCCAATCCATTTCTCACCTGATGTCTACCATCCTCTCTCTTCCATTCAAGAAGAGTTCCCTTCATCACCTACACATCCATCTCATCCTCTCATTGACATTGAGCAAATCATCTCCAGAGCAGTAGCCATTGCCTCCTCAACTTTTGCAGATCAAGTGGCATCTCAGGCTAGGAAATTTGACAAGAAATACTCACAGGTAGAGGGTGAGTTATTAAGTTTTCACAAAAAATTTCAAAGCCTCAAGGAATTTGTCTCTTCCTCTATGGTTACAAGAGAATTCTTAACCTCACTGGCCAGCAAGGTCAAGAAGGGGGAGAATATCTTAGAGGAAGAGGGTCCTATCTTAGGGGGAGAAGTTCAGGAAGAAACAGATGAAGAGCCTGCCCCTGACAAGGTGACTACCTTCCAGGGGGAGCTAGCAGATCAAGGGGAGCTCCTAGGTATTCAAAGGAAGCCTTAGGAGGATCAGGTGATGGATGAAATAACAAAGATTGCACAGGAAGCTGTAAAGGAGGCTGAGCATACTGCACAGAATCAGGGGGAGCCAGCTCCAAACATTCAGAGAAATCTGAATATGGAACTGGAAGCTGTGAGCACAGCAAGGGATCAGAGGGAGCCCCAAGATGAAAATCCACTAGGTGATGTGGATGAAATTGTTGTGGAAGCTGCCCAAGAAGCTGAAGAGAATGCAAAAACTCAGGGGGAGATTCCACATGAGAAAGAAGGTACTGCAGAAGATGATGATGACAATGAACATCTAAAGATAGCTAAAAGAAAAATCCCAAAGGTGTTTTCAAGGAAAAGGAAAACTCCTGAGAAAGAGCAGTAAGGCTCAGGTATTTTGCAAAGAAGTACAGTCTATTTTTAAACAGTTGAGATTACATATATTCTTCTTGATTATTGAATGAAATGATCTGAGAAAACAGCTTGTCATGTTATTATGTCTACACTGTCTTGTATGTAATGAATTGTTGTTTATAAAAATTGTATAAAATCACTCATAACAAAATGTAAAATTTGTTAAGATAAATATGGGAAGATTGTTGGGAAAAACCCTTGATTTAACTTAACAAATTGATTAAAAGTGATTTTATCTACTAGGATTAAATTACCCATTGTATAGTGAGGGTAATATGGTCATTAGATGTCTTATTATGTCACACTCAACATAGGGTGTTAGGACCAGATCAAGGGAAGCAAAATTGGGCTAAATTAACATTTACGTCGAATAGAATTCGACGTAACATCGAGTCCATATCGACGTTGCTCTGACTAGAAGTCCAAGTGATTCAATCCCTCTGTCGAAGTAACTCAAGTCGACGTAACGTCGAATAGATGTCAACGTAGAGGTCAGGGACTTGTCGGAGCAACTGGAGAAGTCGAAGCAGCTTCTACTTCAACTCGACGCAGAATATCTTATCAGTCGAAACTATCTAAAGTCGACGCAAGGTCGACTTCATCTCGACGCAGAAGATGAAGTTCAGAGCTAGACAGATCAACTCGACGGACACGTCGATAAGATGTCGGCACAACGTCGACTCATAGAGTTCAATCAGAACAGGGATGAAATCGAAGTAGCTTCTACAAGCACTTGAAGCTGCGTCGATAAGAGAAGAAATGAATTCGACGCTACGCCGAATACATTCTGTAAAAGTATATCTTTTCAGCTGTCTTTCTGATCGGAATCGCACCCGGACCATTGTTGTTTACGGTTCCAAAATTCAAACAGGAACCTGAATAATTCACGAACGGTTCGACCCAGTTCTTTGCGGTTCCGGTTCAATCCCGATTCGATTTACGGTTTTCAGTTTTAAGTGACAGCTCTAATTACCGATGCCAAGTGGCAGTTAGCAGATGCCATTTTGCAGCAATTTGCTGGGCGGCATTGCCCAGCTTAAATGTTGGGCGGCCACTTACAGGCACTAAGCAAAACCTGGTGCCTAGGCAGGCCTGGACATATCCCGACACCAGATCGAGCCCTTCCAAAAATAAGGGCCCTAGGGAGACCCCTAGGCCTGCCTGGGCCTGGCCCCGGGCCTAACCGGGCTCAGACATGGGTAGACCCGCATCTTTGATTCCTGATGATTATTGCTATGATTTTTTAGTATAAAATGAGGATTTTATTTGGTGATTGTCATAGGCAAATCTATTTTGGATATGGGCAAATCAATTTTAAGTGTTGATCAAAAAATTATAAGTGTGGATCAATTTATTACGTGCATAATTATAAGTGTGGATCAATCGCTTAAATGATTGCATCTGCAAAAAAAAATGTCAAAAACTAAAAACTCATGATTATGCATGTTTAATATTTATGTGCATATTTTATAGTATTTGTAGGCCTAACATATTTTTTTTCCAGGAAACTCTTTTATGCAAAATATAGTGAATGTCCCATTGTTCAGCATTTTTTTCATTATATCACCTATAGTTGGAAGTAGTGGATAGTCGTTAACGCATCAGTAATTGTACGAAATGATTTCTATTAATAAATCCTATGAATATTATTCTTCGAAATATCAGAGGTGGTAAATGCGTGAAAGTTTGAAACATGCGAAAATATACTAATATAATATTGTAGCAAGAAGCTATGGTCAGTCTCATATCAGACATCAATATCCACTTATCCAAATGAGCAAAAATAACCGCATAATCTAAAGATTTTAACCATTTCGATCTTATTGTCTTCCCAAAATTGTTATCATATAACTCCTCTTTTTGTAAAAGTTCTCGAAAAAGACCATTACTTACTTTTTAGTCTCAAGGCATCAACAATCTAATCAGATATGTATGGTGACATAAATAAACAACTACCAAATCATCTCCTTTTGTCATTGCTTTTAGTTAGGGACGCTTGTGCGGGACAAACACGGTCCTCAGATATTTGTTGTAGAGTTGAGAACACTTTCTCACAGACGATGCCAAACTGTTGTGGGTCGCTCAGTTTTCCTCCGGTCTGGAGAAACGGACCGTCCTTCCTCCAAGTCGGGTTGGGCGCGCAAACAGTCAAAAGTAAACCAAGCAGTAATAATATGGAGGCGTTTTAGCGTGGAAAACCCGAAAAGGGTGAAAAACCACGCGGTCGGTACGGTGTCAGACCGAAATCCACTATTTTCCTTAAATTTACAAGTATTGGAGTTCCATGGAGGGTGACAGGCCACCTCTCAGTTTACAAGCTCTAAATGCGGAAAAAAGAAGGAAAATGACGAAGTCCAAGAAGCTTTGACAGGAGTGTCCTCGGGCGCGTTCTTCCAAGTCTTCTCTGGCGCTCGCTGAAGCTAAGTCCACAGAGTTGCTGAGGGAGCGTCGACTAAGGAGATCTTCTGTGTCCTCTATGGCTCTTCCTGAAGCTAAGTCCATTATTTGATTTGTAACATCTTGATAATGAACTTCTAGACCCCTTAGACATTATTTGACCGTTAGGGTCTATTGGGCTTGGTTGACACCCGAATGGTAGGTTAATGCCCTATTGAGTGTTATTGACCTAATAAGTCAATCAATTCACTCGTCGGTCCACATGGACATTTTCCAACTTAACGGACAATGTTGGCAAAAAAATTGTACCTCCAAAACTCACACTAGAAATAGATGGGGGGAGGCTGCTGAGTGCAGACTACTTTAGACGGAGAATGCCAGAGGGGAGACCTCTGAGAGAAAAACTGCTTCGATTGATCTTAAAAGAGGTTACAAGAGGGAATTTAGAACAGGTCAGAATGAGAGATAGAAAAGTGACAGAATTCAAGACCGCTTACACAGGTTGTAAGCTGGAGACTCAAAGCAAAAGTCCTATTTTCAGGTACCCTTACCCCTCTATTTATAAACGCGGAGGCTGCCCAAACGGGCAAATACAAAAATTATGGGCTGCCCGGGGTACAAAAGAGTCGGGGCAGAGAATAGGGGTGCAAATAACAAAGAAGAAGAAGAAAAATGCCCAGACCGTGCAGTTTGGCGATCCCCATGAATCCTGACCGTCTGAGCCTTAGGAAGAATGCCAGAGGAGGCATGCGGTCTGAGCGGTCTCCCATAATGGAGACAGTTGGAACTGGCCGCTCTGACCAGAAAAGAGAGGTTGCAGACTTCCGAGCAAACATGATAGTACAATGCCGCGGTCGCCAACTACATCTCGCCCGGGTACACCACTCGCCAGCTAGCGAAAATTGAGGCTATCAACGAGCTCGCCATCCCTATAGCCCACTTTGACGTCAGTTCGCGGCTCCCCCTATGGCCAGAAATTTGTCAGGTATTTATTCGGGTTGTTATATTCCTTCTCGCGCTCGCATAAGGCTTCTAACCACGTGTCGTGGGTTCGTCAGATACTGAAGTATTTTGGCGTGAGTCTGGGCCAGATGACCCCCAACTCGGTCGCTGTCATGGCAGCCTTCGCCAGCTACCTGAGGTAGGATTGGATCGAGTTTATTTTTCCGGTCTTCCGCAAGCTCTTCTCCTTCCGAGCTTACAATGATGGGACCGCCTATTTCGCGAGCCAGCATGCCAAAGTTTGCGAGATGTCCAAAAAGAAGCATCACTGGCTCCAGAAGTTCGTTTTTGTGAAGGGGGCTTTCGACAACATCCCCTTCTCGCTCGTCCAACATTACGAGATGACCTATCGCCCTCCTACGCTCGGCGGTCATAAAGTCGAGCACTTCAAGTTCTTGGCGATGAAGAACTTCGAGGTCGCCTAGCTTCGGCGAAATGTCGACTCGCTACTCCCTGTGCCGCCCGGAACAGGTTCGACTCACGTTCTCTCCTTATTTTGTATTTCGCATTTCTTTCATTAGCTAACCCCTGGTCGTTGCATCATTCGCAGGGGAGAGAGACCTTCCACTCCACCACCCTTACACGAGGGTCGGGACTATCCTCCCTGGTCTCGCACTCGCTACATCGACTATCGCCGCTTGTCGATACGCCCCCAGCACTTCCGCGCCCTCTGGCAAGAAGCGTCCTGCACCTGCGGGCCGCGGGGCGCCATCCTTGCCGCCACGCCCAAAAAGAAGAAAGCCTCCGCTCCGACTAAGGAAAAAGAGGTCCTCGAGGACCTGCCAAGATCGGACCCTTCGGTGAGCCTACCTGCTGGTAAAGAGACCATCGAGATCGCTTAAGGGGTCGCGGGTACGTCGGGGGTGCCCACGCAGGTGAGCCACCAGAATTTTTGTCTCGGCACGAAGCACCAGGATAAGGCCGAGGAGACTCTCTGGACTAGGATCTGGAGGCCAACAGGGCCTCCGTGTCAAACCTCCTCCCCTCCTGGGTGGAGCAGGGTACCATTGGAGGTCAGTCCTTCGCCTTCTCCTTCGGGCTTTACATCCGGGAGTATGCCACGGACTTCGACGAGCTGACACCCCGGGTGCCCGCTCATGAGAGCGTGCAAGCCCAGCTCCGCACCCTTGAGCTCTCACACATGACGGGTCGGTGATGCCTCCAGGCTGATAGGAATTCTGAAGTTCTTAAGCGCGAGCTGAAGGCCGCTTTGGAAGAGATCACGAGCCTTAAAGAAAAGCAGGAGATTTCTGATGGCCTCCTCGCCAGACTTCAGGGCGGGATGGTAAGTTATTGAAGAATCCCCCCTGTCCTCGCTGTTTATTTTGACAAACTCGCCTTCTCCTTTGCAGGATGCCGAGACCGCCAGTCAGCTTCTCGCCCGCACCTCCGACCTGGAGAAGGAGATCCTCGGACTGAAGGCTCAGAATAGCGAGCTGACTCGGGCCGTCCACCTTCCCCTCCTTGCAGCGGCTAAACTCAGACATACTCGGAGCGCGAGATTGAGGAGATGATGCAGAAGAACGTGATCGCAGCAGCGAATCATATCTTTCGCACCATGAAGTGGGCAAGCCTTCTCTCTGGCGAGTCGGCGTAGCTAACCGTCGAGGAGGTGGTCCCAGAGCTTTTCTTACCACTGCCGGAGTCTGGGGACAGTGAGAGCAAGCGGTCCGAGGACCTCCCTTAGATTTTGATTTCTAATTTTTGGCTAGCGAGATCGTCGCGACGTATGTAATAGAACCTTTTTTATGAAATGAAATGAGATTTTGTTTAGTTCTTTTTTGTCATTCTCTTATTTTCACCTCGTCGCAACGTACTCGCGTACCCATTACGTGGCAATCGCGCACCCTTCATGTGGAAATCACGCGTCTTTCTCGTAGCACTCCCGCGCCTTTTACTCGTAGATAGTCGTTATACACGCGTTCGCTTACCCCCTCCGGAAGCTTGCGAGCATCGCTGCTCCACCAAATTGTGTACCCTTATGTCGGTGATTTCCTAGGCCGTCTGGCGCATCTCACTTCTGCGTCAAACCCTGTTCGCTCGCCCTCGGGTACCGCGAGCGAGGCTCCACCCACGCTATCTCGTGCGCGCCACTCACCTCGGCCGATTCATTTCGATCTTCCCTATCATCTATGTACCTGCGAGCCCCTGACTCGCCCATCTAGGTGTACTGCCATTTTCTCTTACTACCTGCGAGCGAGGCCCTCCCCGTGGGAGGCCTTGTATCGCTGGTTTGTTTTGCCGACCTCTCGTCAGGCGAGCCCTATTTCACTTCACCATTTGAGCGGCTTGTCGACCCTGCCGGCTAGTGGGAGCCTGGCAGCGATATTCACGGGTCTTGTCACAACTTTTACCTTGTCAGCCTCTCAGAGGTCAACCTGACCCACCGTCTAGTTAGAGCCCGGCAGCGGAATCGATTTAGGCCACTCTAGCTCAACATTACCTTGTCAGCCTCTCCAAAGAGCAACCTGGCCCACCTTTTAGCGAGATCCCGACAGCAGAATCAATCTGGGGCACTCCAGTTCAGCATTACCTTGTCAGCCTCTCCAGAAATCAACCTGACTCACCATCTAGTGAGAGACCGGCAGCGAAATTGATCTGGGGCACTCCAGCTCAACATTACTATGACAGCCTCTCCAGAGATCAACCTGACCCACTGTCTAGTAAGAGCTCGACAGCGGAATTGATCTGGGGCATTCCATCTCAACATTACCTTGCCAGTCTCTCCATAAATCAACCTGACCCACCATCTAGTGAGATCCCAGCAACAGAATTGATCTGGGGCACTCCATCTCACCTTTACCTTTTCAGCCTCTCCATAGATTAACCTGACCCACCATCTAATGAGAGCCCGACAGCGTAATTGATATGGGGCACTCCAGCTCACCTTTATCTTGTCAGCCTCTCCAAAGATCAACCTAAACCACCGTCTAATGAGAGCCCCACAATGGAATAAATTTGGGGCACTCCAGCACACCTTTACCTTGTCATCTTCTCCAGAGACCATCCTGACCCACCATTTAGTGAGAGTCCGACAGAGGAATCGATCTAAGGTACTCCAGCTCACCTTTACCTTGCCAGCCTCTCCAGAGATCAACCTGACCCACCGTCTAATGAGATCCTGACAGCAGAATCGATCTGGGGGCACTCCAGCTCACCTTTACCCTGCCAGCCTCTCTAGAGATCAACCTGACCCACCGTCTAATAAGAGCCCGGTAGCGGAATCGATCTGGGGCACTCCAGCTCACCTTTACCTTGTCAGCCTCTCTAGAGATCACCTGACCCACCGTCTAATGAGAGCCCGGCAGCGGAATTGATCTGGGGCACTCCAGCTCACCTTTACCTTGCCAGCCTCTCTAGAGATCAACCTGACCCACCGTCTAGTAAGAGCCCAGCTGCGGAATTGATCTAGGGCACCCCAGCTCACCTTTACCTTTCCAGTCTCTCCAGAGATCAACATTACCCATAGTCTAATGAGAGCCCGACAGTAGAATCAATCTAGGGCACTCTAGCTCACCTTTACCTTGCCAGCCTCTCCAGAGATCAACCTGACTCATCGTCTAATGAGAGCCCGACAGCGGAATCGATCTGGGGCACTCTATCTCACCTTTACCTTGTCAGCCTCTCCAGAGATCAACCTGACCCACCGTATAATGAGAGCCCGGCATTGGAATTGATCTGGGGCACTCCAGCTCTCCTTTACCTTGCAAGCCTCTCCAGAGATCAACCTGACCCACCATCTAATGAGAGTCCAACAGCGGAATCAATCTAGGGCACTCCAGCTCACCTTTACCTTGTCATCCTCTCCAGATATCAACCTGACCCACCATCTAATGAGAGCCCGATAGCGGAATCGATCTGGGGTACTCCAACATTCAAGCACATCATATGGATATAACAGACAAGAACAATAAACTTATACCAATTTAACATATACATATATATATGGTGTGATAGACCATGTTCGGCTCCCTGAACCCCTCCGGGGTTGGTGCGAAAAGCTCCAGCTCATAGAACGGGCTTCCAACATTCGCTGCTCTCTACTGCCCCACTCGCCTCATGAGCTCACCTACCGGGCTCGCACTTGTCAGGCTGGGGAACAACTCTCGCCCGGCTAGATCTCGCCCTGGCGCCTCGCCGACCAGCACTTGCAGGGCCTCTACCCCAGGACACTCTCGCCTGCCCCCAACGGCGGGATGACCTGGGCCGCGGGGGTTGAGAACTCGCCTCGCGCAGTGGCGAAAGTGAGGTTGATTGTCTCTATCACTTCCCTTCGGAAGTCTGCTAACATCCCTACTATCACCGTGGAGCCGGATGGTGGCGAGCCGCCATAGCCGACGCCATGCTAATCCTCTCCAGCCATGTTACCTCCTTGGGACTTTCTTGTACTAGCTGCTTTGCACGCTCACCGCAACATAAATGTTGGAACCGAGATTCGGCCCAACGTGGAGTTTGGACCCCTAAGAGGGGGAAACTAGCACCTACTGATCCCGTAGAAGAACCTGATCGAAGATTTAGAATTAAACACTGACCCTTGGCTGCAGCATAGAGGTCCCACTACACATCCGGAATATCTTAGAGCGTTTCCCCTCCCAAACTAAAAGCTAAAGTTGGGTACCTTGGAGAGCTTTAGGAGCTAACCAAAATGTCCTCAGGAGGAAGAAGCCAAAGAAATCTGATCCCCTCCAAAGGTGTCCTTCATGGTCTATATATAGTTTATCAACTAGGTCTGCTAATAGCATAACTTCGCCTTTTGGTCTTGCTAAACGCACCCCAAAGTGGTCTGCTAACAGTCAAACTTCGTTGTACTTATGGGCTATTGGCAGACAGACTTGAATAAACGTGGATAAAATACCATACCAAAGATCCCAGGGCTGGCGAGGCCGGTCCTCACCTCATCCCTAGGGACCTACCCAGGTGAGTGTGAGCTCGCTCCTGAGTCGCTCGACGCCGTGCAGCGAGACCCGCACGCCTCGGTTGCTAATCGCACCCTGAAGCGGCGAGCACTCCCTGGCCTCGCACTCCGCTCCTCGCAAGGCGGTGAGCCCTGCTCGCCCCGCCCTCGCGAGGCGGTGAGCCTTGCTCGCTCCCCCCCCCCCCCCCCCTCGCGGCGAGCCCTCGCTCTCTTCGCCTATGCCCCAAATTCCAATTTTGTCCATTGACGAACACTAGGTTGTAAAGTTGTATTAATTAAAATTTATTTATTTTGATTTAACTATATTTAAAACACCAAATAATAAAATAAATTAGAAAATAATATCCAAATATTATTAATTAATTTGAGAAATTAAATTAGGCCCCAGGAGGCTGTGATAAATATTTCAGTTAATTTATAATTAATTAAATACACATTTTTAGCATAAAATAATAGGTATTAAACCCTCATTTAATGTATCATCATTCCCCAAGGCCATAGCCGACTTCGGGAGTAAATTTCTCCCTCTCCCAATGCTTTGCGAAGAGATGGAGTGGGGGGGGGGGGGATTCACCAAAGGGGAGAGGAGTTAATTTCTCCCCAAACCCTTAAATCACCTCCCACCTCTATATAAACCCTCAAGGGTTATGATTTCGTTTTTCCTGCCTTTATAACCCCCAACCAACCATAAAAGAGCCCCAACGATCACCCGACGAGTTGCTCCCCACTAATCTCCGGCGATCTCCACCACCAATGGTCGAGCAACGATTCCCTCGCCTAAACGGTGAGAATGTAAGTTCCTCTGACTCGTCTCTTACCTTAGATCAATTTCTCGTTGATTCCCACTGACTCCAACCACCAGAGACGGCGATCTCGACCTTGGAAGCTTCAGACCACCCATACAAACCTTCGTCGTCGTTGTAGGATTCGGCCTCATATGAGACGTTTGAAGGGGAGGAAGGGTCCCAATGACCATCCCTCATGGCCCTTAAGGCGGAGGGAACCTTCGGAAATCGCTCCGGCGGCCTCCTCCATCCAAACAACAAATATATTAAATTATTTTACTATTTTACGAGCCACCGCTTGCGCCGACCGGCCGCCGGCAGATGCGCCACCAGAGATCCCTCCCCCGACGCTCCCACTTGGGGTGGTGTCCGAAGCTAACTCCCCACCGGCGGCGGTGGGGAGGCCCTGTAAAGAATCAAGGTCGCTGAGAAGAACACAACCACCATTGATCTCGAAATTTTTTTCCTGGTCTCCGGCCGGCGGCGACGGCGGTCGGTCACCAGTCAACGTGTCGCTAGTGTGCCCTTCCTGGGCTCACCTACCGGAGGTGGTGGTCGGAGCAAAGGAACCTTTGGCCGCCTTGGAGACATTCCACAAGGCTCAGGCCATAGTGCATGTGGTCATGCATGCACGTGCACCTGGAGCTTTAGCTCCAGAAATCTGGTCGCCGCCATCCATCACTGGTCGGCCACCGGCCAATGCCCCACCGGAGCGCCCACCCCAGGCTCACCCATCTTGGGTGGTGACATGAGAAACGGTGGCTCCGGCCGGCCTGGAGATTACCCGAAAGGGTTGGATCGACGATGGCATACAACCACCATCTGATCTGGTCAGAATTACACAGCCCGCCCGATTTTATCGAACTGGTCAAGCCAATGAATGGCTCTGGCTGGATCATGTGCACTACCTGTTGGATGTGTATATGCTCTGCTAGTTATGCACCATCAGATCTGCGCCATGATCTGTGTGTAGATCTGAGCAGAAAATCTGCCTGATTTTGGGAAAAAATCTATTTTTAAAAATAGATTTTTAATAGCCTTAGAGGCCGACCTGGAAAATTTTTGTGGGACATAAAGTTATAGAACATTATGTTGGCTGCAACTCATATGTTATAAGTTTTCTTATTTGGAACCCCTAACTAATTTATTTTGGCACTTGAAAAGTTTATTTAATCATTCTGGAAATTATAAAACTGTTATATAAAGTTTCTATATTTTACCGAAACTTCGGACCCAATTTTCAAGGCCTTGGAGTCCAAATCAGAACAAGCATGTTAAAGACACTATTATTGATGGATGATTCCTCTGCAACTTTTATTTTTTAATGTTTCTCATTTGGAGTCTCGAGATAAATTTGATTTAGCCTCAAACAATCCAAAATAATTTTAGATTATTGTTTTGTTTGCAAACAGTTAATTTTAATAAACTTCAACCCCTATTTTGGAGAATTTAGGGTCTGATTTAGGGAGTACATGTGAGATACACTATTATTTATGGTTGTTTTCTCTACAACTTTCATATTTTAAAATTTCTGATTTGAAGTCTCTAAGTAAATTTAAACTTGCGATGAATATGTCTAAATGATTCAAAGTGTTGTACACATGAAATCATGATTCTTCAATCTATAAGTTTGTCATTTCTAGCTTAATCATGTGATAAACATCAAATGACGAGTCGATCTAGGATTACTTGTAAATTTTATTAGTATGGTCATATAGTCATTTCATTCATTACCTAACACATGGGAATATGGGAGGGTGCATGGTTACTGAGGTGGCGGGTTCGTCGGCTTCCGCATAATATACACTGATGACGAACTCTTTTATTTTTGGTAGTGAAGAGGACCGGGGCTAGTTATCCCTTACACACAGGTCCGTCTATTTATAACCTAGAAGTGGGAACGACCTACCCAATGTCATTGTCTGGCCACGACGGCGGGGCCTGGGAAGTGAGCTTCTTCTCTTAACAGATCACTATGTCGACATAGGGGAAGTGACTGTGACACATCATTCGAGTGATAGGGAGGACAAACACACATGCTCATCATATCACCTATATACATATGTCTACCTATACTTCCGCCTTGGTCCGACATCGTATAACCACCGTCAAGAGGAGTTATACGATGGCGGGTGAATTTAAGACTTTAATATTTCTTTCTTTATGAACTGTTGATGTTACTGATTTGTTTATATAATGCATGTATATATTTGCTTCGGCTATTGTGTTAACTCTCCTTGTATGTGTCCTTCCTGGTACCCATTAGGGGGCTGGGGAGTAGCGTGGGATTTTTACTTGCTCCGTTGTGGCGAACGTACTCTTGTACATTATCATTTTAGGACACGATGCATCTACCGACGGAGTAGGAGCGGATGGAGGAGTGTAGACGTGTTCCCATAGACAAGGAGTTGCCTGAGCCATCCTGGATGATCTATGAGGATGCGAGGATACTACCTTGAGGAGTCGTGAGGATGAGCGATTTCTTTTTTGACACTTTATGTTTTTGTGACTATATGATTTGGATGATTATAACTACCAGACATTTTATACCCATTGGTGGGTTTTCATTAAGATTTATATATTTTAATCATGTTGGGATGCTCGTTGATGTATTGCTTCCGCATAAATTTTTATATTATGTGAATATTTTAGTAATGATGTATAGTCATACAAGGCAAATGTTTTGATAATTAGGTCGCGGGTCAGGTAAGAGGGGTGGATCCTCTACTGAAACACGAACCTTTTGGAGGGATGCTCGCCTTGGGCATAAGGATCCCCTTGATTTTAAAAAAAAGGTCCTTACAATTGGCATCAAAGCAAAAAACGATCCAGATTTATAAAAATCATCGCAGACGATCAACCGTAGTATGAAAATTAGTTCACGGATGAACTAAGCAATGGAAGCGTGGTGGACCGCAACATAGTCATGATGAAATACCACACAAATTTTCTCTAATAGAACCAAATTGGCGAGGTCTTCAACAAATATTTGGCCTTTAGCACAATTATTGAGTTCTTACATGTGTACTTTAATAAATTGGAACATGTATTTCGGGAATCTAGCCTCAGATTGATATATGGGGATGACACTGATGACACAGATCGATGAGGGCAGGTATCATCCCGGTACTCTGGTTGATGATTGGGTCCCTCCACCTCCTGCGACACCCACTGCCCCAGCGACGCCAGCCCAGCCAACTCTGTTCCGTTAGACAGAGTTAGGGTAGACTCTCACTGCATTATTGGGTACCTTCCGGGCCTCACTACAGCAGCAACAACCGCAACAGACATAGGGCCCCACAGATGTAGAGAGACTAGTGTTGTTCAGGAATTTTTGCCCCCCCCCCAGCCTTCAGACGGACGGAGTCGGCCACCTAGACAGAGGATTGACTGGAAATAATTAACGAGTTACTATGGGGAATGCACTGCCCTTCCAACTATGCGGTTTCCCTAGCCACCTCTCTTCTGGAGGGGTGTGTTAGTTAGTGGTGGAGGCCTACCCTACATATCACATATATGAACCGCCGCTTGACGGACATTTCCTGGAGAGATTTCACTATCCTGATGATGGAGCATTTCATTTCTGACTCGGACCGGGAGGAACTCCAGGAGCGCTTCCTTCACCTCTGACAAGGTACCATGACTAGAGGGAGTTATCACACATTGCACGGTATGCTAGGATTATGTCCATAGAGTACAGAAACTGGGCCAAAAGGTTCTTTCAGGGCCTCGCTGACTCAATTCGGCAACCCATCATCACCGCAGCTCATGCGTCCTTTGGGGAAATTGTTTACCTTGCGAAGACGATGGAGGCCGGCATAAAGACCGACAAAGAGAGGAACATGTTGAAGAGGGTAGTAGAGACACCTCAGGGATAATATCAGAGAGGACATGGGAGATACCATCGTGGATGTGGCAATGACAGGGGAGATAATAGAAGAAATGATCGAGGAGATCAGCACGAGCCACGACGCGGCCACCATCGGAGGAGGACACCTCCGCCTCTCCCAGAACAACATCAAGGCATTCTGGCACCAACATATGTGGATGAACAATGACCTTTTGAAAGGTGTTGTTTTCAGTGCAATGATTTGGGGCATTTACAACCTCAGTGCCCCCTATTAACACCCAGAGAAGGGCATCGGGACATTCATCGGGGTGGAGGTTGTGGTTGGGGCCATCTTGGTAGAGAACAACAGCGACCTCCCCCACAGGCCTATGCTTTGGACTTGGAGAGAGAACAAGCCACTGCAGATGTGATGAATGTGTTGGAGTTACCATTGTGATCTAGAAGTGGTCAAACATGTAATCTCACTGCCAACGCGATATGAGGCTGCAGGGTCGCACATAAGAGCATGTGGAGAAGTTGGTAGATTGACTGTGTTGGTAAAAGTTACCAATCACCATATATATAGAATGGGGGAAGTCCAGCAAATGTTGTTGTCTGAATTCGTCGGGTTTACACGGATAGAATTCGTCGGGATTCGTCGGATTCGTCGGGATTCGTCGGATTGTCCCGTGAACACTCGACGAATTGTCACAGAGACCCTTCACTCGGCAATTGTTGCCGTCTGATTGGATTCGTCGGAATTCATCGGATTGTCCTGTGTAATCTCGACGAATTGTCACAGAGACCCTTCACTCGGCAATTGTTGTCGTCTGATTGGATTCGTCGGAATTCGTCGGATTGTCCCGTGTAATCTCGACGAATGCTGTTCCGTGGAATCCCGACGAATTGTAACCGAACCCCCAATTCTGCTGTGTGGTCTGCGGATAGCGATTCCTCTAGAAGCTGTTTATCCTTTGGGTATAAATAGAACTTCTTTTAGGGTTCTTATAACAGACGAAAGGTTTAGCCGACGGAAGTGTTCCTCTCTCGCCCGAACCCTAGACGGAAGGAGTTCCGTCGCTCGTTCGCCTCCGCAGATCTCCCCTCCGGCGATCGTCGCCGTGTGTGTTCTTCCTGGAGCAAACCTAGCAGTTCGTGGAAGTACAAGGTGCAGTCGTCCTTCTCCTTGCTCGTGTGGATCTCTGTAGAGACGTAGACATTATTCTACGTGAAGACTCTCGCATAGCCGACGACAGGAATCTTCTTCTTGGAGCATCTAGGTTGGATTTGATCCAACCCCACTAAGGTAATTTCATACCTAGCATTTTGATTAACTTCTTGATTCAATATTCATGGTCGATCCGAATCTTTTGGGTTGTTTTTCTTCATTTCCGCTGCGCCTACATTTGATGTATGGTTCTAGAAAAACCCAACAGAATGGTATGTGATTTTTTTGCACCTTAATTGTGATACCTTTAATACATATATATATTAAATATATATATGATTATTAAAAAAATCAATTGAAACCTTAGGGATCATATGGATCAACGATCGGGCAACTCGAACACTCTTCGACACAGGTGCTACCCACTCATTCGTGTTCCGTGACTTCATTCATTGGGAGCCAAAAGTGGTTTACCTCATAGAGAATCCACTGTGGGTACAACTCCCTGATGATTCAGACATGACCTCGGATCTTTGCAAATTTAGAGTCAAAATAGACGATCAGGAGATGGTGGTGGAAGTGGTGGTACTCCATCCTTCAGGCTTTGACCTGATATTGAGAATAGACTGGCTCGCGGAACATGCGGCCCAGATAGACTGCCATAAAAGGAAGGTGACCCTCCAAGTGTCAATGAGAGGAACGATCACCTATCATGGAATACCGTCTATTTCTCATCTCGTACTAAATTCCAAACAGGCAATGAAGTCTGCCATAAGAGGTGATGAGGTGTTCGTCGTCTACTTCGAGATGGTGGGCAGAACTTGGAATTGGCCGAAGTCAAAGTGGTGAAAGACTTTTCGAATGTATTTCCAGAGAAGCTCCCAGGCTTACCTCCACACTGAGAAGTGAACTTTCAGATTCACCTCGTACCCTGAGCTCATCCAGTCTCAACAGCTCCCTATAGGATGACACCAAAGGAGTTAGCAGAATTCAGACGCAGCTCCAGGAACTGGTAGACTCGGGATTCGTCCAACCCAGCTCTTCTCCTTGGGGAGCACCTGCGCTCTTTGTGAAGAAGAGTGGATCCCTCCGGATTTGCATAGACTACCGGGAGTTGAATCGGCTGAAGATGAAGAACACCTATCCTCTTCAAAGGATAGAAGACTTGTTTGATCAGTTGTAGGGGGCTCAATCTTTCTCCAAACTCGACCTCCGATCAGGGTACTGTTAGCTCAGGATTGAGGATAGCGACATTGAGAAGACTGTGTTATGCTCTCATTACGGGCAATATGAGTTCACGATGATGTCATTCGGTCTCATCAATGCCCTAACAGCATTCATGTCCCTGATGAATCAGATGTTTGAGCCATTCCTCGACCATTTTGTCATCGTATTCATCGATGACATCATGGTATACTCTGCTTCTGAAGAGTTGCATGTCACGCACTTGGAGAAGGTGCTACAGAAGCTGTAAGAGCACCAACTGTATGCGAAGTTCTCAAAGTGTGAGTTTTGGCTTAAGGATGTTGTCTTCTTGAGCCATATTGTTAGTACCAATGACATAGCAATGGACCCGACAAAGATTCAGGCCGTCAAGGATTGGCTACAGCTTCGCTCCGCGGGAGATGTGAGGAGTTTTCTCGGGCTTGCGGGATAGTATCATAAGTTCATAGAGGGATTCTCTATGATAGCACTACCACTTAAATCACTAACAAAGAAGGATGCGCGGTTCGTATGAACATCACAGTGTGAAGAGGTATTCCAAGAGTTGAAGGGGAGGCTTACCTCGGCTCCCATACGATAGAGACAGTGGTAGAAGTTCCTATGTGTCTATGATTTTGACCTCCAATATCACTCGGGCAAGGCAAACACTATCGCATATGCTTTGAGTAGGAACCCTACACCCTTAGCTAGTTGGATGATCGACATACCGAGAGATATTGTGAATGATCTCGAGGAGATGGGCATTACGGTGATCTCCCCGGGAGATTCAGTTGTGGCAACACATCATTTGTATTTGATGGAGATTAAATGCGATCCTCGGAATAGGATTTGGGATGCTCACCCATATGATCTATTATTTGAAGATGGGATTGCCCGCTTGAAGGATGGGAAGGAGCAGCCAAATTTTTCAGATAAGGGACGAAATTCTATATTTTCGAAAAAGGATATTCATTCCTTATAGTGGACAACTTTGGCATGAGAATTTGTATGAGATCCCATACTCGGTACACGATCCATCCGGGCATCACAAAGATGCATGCAGATCAAAAGAAGACATTTTGGTGGTCAGGGATGAAGCGAGACATGGTCTCTTTTGTGATGCATTATCTGATATGCTAGCTTGTCAAGGCAGAGTGTAAGAGCCCTGTCGAGTTATTACAGCCACTCCCTGTCCCTGAGTGGAAATTCGAGAACATATCCGTGTATTTCATTCATGGTCTGCCCCTCCCCCAGACCGGGAATGATTCTATTGGGGTGTTGGTCAACTTGTTGGCGAAGGTTGCGAGGTTCATTCTGAACCGCTGAGACGATGGTATCGGGAAATTGGTGCGTCTCTTCATTGAAAATGTGGTACGATAACATGGTGTGTCGAGGACCATAGTTCTTGATCGGGGCGGTCGATTCACCTCCAATGGGTGGAGAAGTGTTCAAGCATATTTGGGGATCAAACTGACATTCAGAACAACATTTCATCCCCAGACGAACAGGCAGACATAACGCACAAATCAGACCATGGAGGATCTTCTCCGGTTATGCCTAGTGGATAAAAAGGAGCCGTGGGAGAGGCTCCTACCTTTGGTTGAATTATCCTGCAACAACACATATCAGGCGAGTATTGGCATGGCTCCGTACGAAGCCTTGTATGGTTGGAAATGCGGAACCCCACTTTCTTGGGCCCAGGATGAGAACCCAAGGGCCCTGGGGCCCATTTTCATGGAGAATGTCACAGAAATTTTTCGAATGGTACAAGAACGATTGCGTGAAGCTCGGAGATAGCAAGTCAAGTGCTACGACGCTGTCATCGACATGTTGAGTTTGTAGTGGGTGATAAGATTTACTTAAAGATCTGCCCTCGCCACCGAGTATCTCGGCTCCATAGTCAACGAAAGTTGAGCCCAAGATACATGGGGCTACATTCCATCACAGAGCGGATCGGTGAAGTGGCATATAGGTTGAAGTTACCCCCAGAGCTACATGAGTTGCATGACATATTCCACATCTCTTCATTGAGTCGTGCATTACTACACTCTGAGCATGTTATTCAGGAGGCTTCCAGACCGATAGAACCCAATCGATCTATATCCCTCAAGCTAATGTGGATCATGGATACTGAGACAAAGGTTTTACGGCGAATGAGAGTTCCCCTTGTCTGAGTACAATGGGACAACTGCGGGACTGAACAACCTACCTGGGAACCTGAGGATCAGATGTGAGAACTCTACCCCGATTTCTTTACGTCAGGTAACACATAAAATTTTAGATTCCTTATTTTAAGTATAGTAATTTTGCTCCTCTTTGTAAATACTACGACCTAATCGAATTTTTGAGGACGAAAATTTTGGTAGACTTTTTGGATTTGTAACATCTCGATATCGAACTTCTAGACCCCTTAGACATTATTTGACCGCTAGGGTCTAGTGGGCTTCGTTGGCACCTGAATGATAGGTTAATGTCTTATTGAGTATTATTGACCTAATAAGCTAATCAATTCACACATTGGTCTACATGGACATTTTTCAACTTAAACAGACATTATGACCCCCTATGTGTGTGAATTGACTCATTAGGTTTTAGTAGGCCCAATTAACACACGAACATTGCACAAATACTCTAAACGAATCGAATTGACCCATTATGATGCATATTCACCAAACTGATCAACTTGGATAGCGCAAAACTCAAAAATTTTATAATTAGTCTAAACACACACCAAACTATCCGACTCGATCAAATTACTGACGAGAGATGCACATGACTCGCCAATACACTAATATGGCTGAATTATGACCCGTGATCAGAGGAGCGACCTTTGAAGTATTTCAGTTATATTTAAATAATTTATTTAGTTATTAAATAATTATTTAAATAAAAAAATAATTGGAATCATGACGAATGAACTCTCATAAACTTCGAACTTTTACCGGAAATCCCCAATAATATTTGGATTATGATGGATAATTAAAATAATAATAATATGCATTTAAATGATTTATGAAATAAACATTAAAATCATTTATATTACAAGGAAATTTGAGAAAAATAGCTACTGAGTCTATTTTTCTCCCAAAATTTTATTATTGAGTCCTAAAAATATAAAAAGGAGTAATATTAAATAAAATTTAATATTTAATATAAAATTTATTTATTTTGATTAACTATATTTAAAATGCCAAATAAATAAAATAAATTAGAAAATAATACCCAAAAATTATAAATTAATTTATGAAATTAAATTAGGCCCCCAAGAGGTTGTGATAAATATTTCAGTTAAAAATTGTGATGTCGTTCCTAATTATTTTATATTGAATATTGTACACGTAGGCAAGGACAACGAGATGTATTTTAAACGATGTTAATTGTCTCTAATGTTAATACGAAATAGACATACAAAAAGTAAAGGAGAACAAATTTGGGACCGGCTAAAGCATAGAACGGCTATATTGAGCCAAGGATCATGACTCACACACATAAGTGTGTCAACTAAAGAAGGAAGATACCTAATCGAGAGTCGTATATTACGTGGAAGCCTAAATGAGAGCTTCATTTCCTAGTTCATGCGCCTGGGAGATGCTCCAGGCGGACGACAAATGTTCGACGTCGAAGGCTCCAGGCAGCCCAAATCACCTCCCAATCCCACGATTTTTCTTGCAATAGCGAGGTAATCTCCCCCTCTATTACTCCTCTTAGTTCTTATGTGAAAAATTTGCATGGATTGAGTAGGGCTGAAAGTCTAGGGTTAAGATTTTTGGGTTTCTTTCATTTCTTTTCTTCTTAAAAGTTTCTGGAATGGATTATGATGCCAACTTTTAGGTTATTTTGCAAGTTTAGACAATTTCAGTGAAACCCTAGGTGTAGGAATGCAAAGTTGGACATTTCTACGTGCTTTTAAGGGAAGGGAGTGACTTATAGGATATTTTCCTTTCAATTGGAGCAAAACCCCTTTCCGTTAAGTTAGGGCAGCAATTGTACTTGGAGTTTTGATATCTTTTTCTTCAATTAAGTTAAAATTAGACATGAGAGTGATGTTCCCTCACAAAGTGGATGAAAATCCCTTAGTTTAAAATTAGGGCAGCCAACACCTAGTTCGATTAAGGTTCAGTTGGCCTAATTAGGTTAAGTGAAACCTAATGCGTCGGCTTGCAGTGGATTGGCAAGCGGTGTAGAAGGTTAAATATGCCAATTTGACATTTAAGAGGGCTAATTTGAATTAGAATGCCTAATAATTAAGGGTAATAATTGTATAGGTCATGGCATCCCAAGGCGGTGAGAGACGCAATGATGATTCTGGGAGGGATCCAAGAAAAGGGAAAGCTCCGGTGAGTTCTTATTTCGTAATTTCAGTTAATCAAATTGTTTACACTACTGTTGTTACAGTTGTTCATATTAAACTCGTTATATAATTTAGAGGCGAGTTAAGTGCATAATGAAGTCTCTTAAGTGATAATAAGAAAGGAAAAATAAAAGTAAATTAGTAATGCATCGATGCAAAATGAAATGAGTCATATTAAGAATGTACCCAATAGTGGAGGTGGGCTGAATGTCCTCCCACATGAAACTAAATGAAAGTAAACATGTGAATATGAAAATGCATGTTTCATGCATTTATATGTGTGTGAATATGCAAAGACACGCATATAAATAAAGTTTTAAACATTTATAGGTGTGCGAATATGAAAAGGCACACAGATAAATAAAATAAAGTATTTTTAATAGTGTCCAATAAAAAAGATAAAATAATGAATTACCCAATATGTAATAGGGTAACAGAAAATAGAGTATATACGAAATGAACATAAAATATATACATAGAATAAAATCCAATGAAAGAAATGAATAACAATTAATAAAGCAGAAAGTCAATAAGAAAAGTGACTCAAGAATATCTAAATAACTCACCTTAAATGATAAAAAGGAAAATAAGAAATCGCTTATGTAGGGATACGGCGCAACCAATTGCACCAAAAGACCGTCCTGTTGGTCAAGGCGCCTACCGCTCCTTTATAGAGTCGGCTATCCTCGGGCGGATCCACGGGGCAGTCAGTTAGACCCACGGGGGACACACCCTTCCGCTTCAAATAGCACCGCAGCGCCGGGTGCAATTCTGGCACCCCAACAATCCCCCCCCCCCCCCCCCCCCCGAAACGACCCCGGGGTTTCGAACCCGCGACCCCCTCTGATACCACTTGTAGGGATACGGCGCAACCATCTGCACCAAAAGACCGGCATGTTGGTCAAGGCGCCTACCGCTCCTTTATAGAGTCGGTTATCCTCGGGCGGATCCACGGGGCAGTCAGTTAGAGCCACGGGGGACACACCCTTCCGCTTCGAATAGCACCGCAGTGCCGGGGGAAATTCTGGCACCCCAACAACTTATTCCTTTGACTAATTATAAAATAAAATAAAACAGGTCACAGAAGAGGTCAGCCCAGTTCCAAGTAAACCACGTACTCCATGTTCTCCGCGATAGGAGAAAAAGTATCGCCTTTGCAGGGTCGAAGCCGCTACAGCAGTGCTCGAGGTGGTGGATGCTCATCGGGAAAGGTGCAGAGACCTTGAGTATCCGCATGAAGAATTTTAATTTTATTTTTAGGTAAAGTCAGTTTGTTAGTCGTTCTACAGAGTTGTAGTATAATGTTATGAGTCGGCCTTATGGCTTGTACTTTTTCTGCTTCAGTTCTGTGATAAGCCCTTCGTTTATGTGTAGACATGTTGGGTTATCTTCATCTTGTATCAACTTTAATGTGAAATAAATAAAAATATTTCTGTTTTTCCTGCACTTTTCCTTTTTGCCATATCATGAATTTTATTTTAGCTGAAATGTTTCTATCTGGCACCTCTGATGATAAATGATTATAAGGTAATGTTATTGTGGCGATAGCCAAAATTAAGGGTCCATTACAAATTGGTATCAGAGCCAGGTTTGAAACTTTCGGTGTGACATGAGTATTGAAGGAGAAATGTAAGGAGATTAGTAGTAAAACAGTACTGTTGTAGGGTCCATAGGAATAGTCATGGGGATATATGATCCCTCTTCTAGAGCCAAGTAGACATTAGGATCTGAGGCTTCCATGTACAGTCTGATCCTCTGCTTCCAGATAGGAAAATTCTCTTTGGTGCAGATGGGAAGCTTTATTGAACTCATCTCCTTATGATGTTCATCAGCCATAGTTTACTAATAACCTAAAATATTTTAGAGATCTTGTTCTAAGTTATTAGGCCTTTGAACTTAACCTAGCTCTGATACCTATTGAAAGATATGGGTTTGATTAAACTACTCCTAGAGGGGGTGATTAGGTGTTTTCAAGGTTATTTAGCCCTTTAAAAATATTCAACACAACACACAAGCAAACCAGAAAACACAGAGACTTATAGTGGTTCCCTTCAAGACAATGTGTCAAGAGGTAGTTTACTGTCCCTCCCACCTATCTAGCAATGTGCTAGACTAGGCAACTTCTCCAAAACTCAGATCTCTTTCACTATATAGCCAATCTTACAACTCAGATCACAAAGGATCCTACCTCAACCCTCACGCAGAAAAGCTTACACTAAGGTTACACAAACCCTACAGTAATAACTCAGACTTTATAAGTCCTACCAAGCACTCAAATCTATACCCAGATCCTACCAAACTCAGGCTCACACAGAACCCTACAAAATGAGAAGGTGGTTTTTGCCGTTGAAGAAGAGAAGGCTTCAAAGATAAAGCTTTTCACAAATTTGGTCTCCTTCTTCTTCTTGCAGATGTAGGCTCAGTGATTTTTGAATCACCAAATCTTTCTTGAATCTTTTTCTGAATATATCAGATTAAGCTTCTTGTGCAGGAAGAAGAAGATTCTTTCTTGTAGTCTTCACAATACAGCAAAATGAAGATTTCTTGTTCAGCACTTTTCTCTTTTCTGATTGTAAGTGTGCGAGTGAGAGAAATAATCAGAAGTATATAGATTTCGAAAATAAAATCTATTTATATTCCTATGCACTTATGCATAAAGGCCCTCAATAATTCATTCCTTAATTAATTAGGCCATTAAAGAATATAGACTGAAACGGCAGAATAAAATGCCATAAATGCTCTTCCCTTTTTGGAACTTGCAATATTTGGAAGTATATAATATTCTTCATTAAATGTTGTGTAACGGCTATATTCTAATTATTCCTTGATTAGTGCGCAAGATAGGCGTCGTGCACATTCCCTGAATAACAATTTCCAAGAAAATCTGTGCATTAAATGCAGCTCTGCAACTGTCAAGAAGATAAAATTCCTTCAAGCCGATATCGTCTTGATCAATCTAAGCAATATATATTCTTCAAGACGATGTCGTCTTGATCTTCTAGACGATATAAAATCTTCAAACCGATAAGATTTCTTCAAGACGATATCGTCGAGATGCTGTCTTCATGACTAAAACACAGTAATAAGTAATAAGGCTTCTTATTATTTATGTTCAAGGCTTCTTCAAGACGATATCGTCGAGATTGTCTCGACGATATATTCCCTGTCTCAATGATATGTCTGTTAAGGCTCAAGTCGATATTTGACTTAGTGAATTTTTCACTTATGTATAGTTTTGATACTAAAAATATAGTCTTGATATTAAACATATAGTTTTGACATACCTGTCACATCATGAACTAAAACACATATCAAAGACAACTTTGCTTATCAATATTTGTGTTCCTTCTTCAAATTTAGTAACATTGAAGGTACAATACCCAACAATGTGGACATTAAATACCATCCACATAAAGCCATAGCTGATGCTTAAGCAGAAAGAGTTTAGCATCCATGATCGTGCCGCTAATAGAGCAAAAAGGATTATTGCGAGAAATACAAAAGTTAGAATTGCTTACTTGTATTACCGCCTCTCAACCTATGTTTGTGAAATTTCTCGAAAAAGTAAGAGGTGGGCAGTTAACTACTTTCGTGGAAGATGATGGACTATTGTATATGAATGGTAGATTGTGTATTCCCGATGTTAAGACACTCCAAGCAGAGATACTTTATGAAACGCATAATACAACTCATTCTATCCATCCGGGAAGAACAAAAACCAAGACTTAAAACAAGATTTTTGGTGGTCAGGAATGAAGAATAATGTAATTAAATACATCGCAAAATGCCACAATTGTCAAGTTGTGAAAGCAGACCACCAAAAGCTAGGCGGATATTTGCGACCCCTACCTATCCTTGAGTGAAAATGGGATGACATGGCAATGGACTTTGTTATGGGGCTACCGAGGAGTAAACCTGAAAATAATGGTATTTGGGTAATTATTGTTCGGTTAACGAAAATTACTCATTTTATTCTCATGATAAAGGACGGATCGGTCGGAAGGTTAGTTGATCAGTATATTAATGTTATTATAAAATTCCCTTAGAATTCCCTGATATATAATCCCTGATAGAGATAAATGTTTCACCTCTGATACTTGGAAACTAGTACAAAAAAGGCTGGGAACGAAATTATTATATAACACTATTTTTCACCCTCAGACAAATGGCCAATCAGAACGAACCATTCAAATATTAGAAGACCTTTTATGAATGGTTGTTCTAGATCTTAAGGGTTCATGTGAGAAATATTTATCTTTAGTGGAATTCTCATATAACAATAGCTATCAAGCCAATATTCAGATGTCACCATTTGAAGCATTGTATGGGCGTAGGTGTCGAACTCCTTTAAGTTGGGCCGAAGATAGAGAGCAAAAGTTATTCAAGAAAAAGAAAGTTGATAAGATGTATGATAAGATTGTGATCGTGCGTGAACGATTGAAAATAGCTCATGACAGACAACAAAAGTTTTATAACGCCAGACACCGAATAGTAGAATTTAATGTGGGAGACATGGTCTGTCTGAAATTAAAACCTTTCAAGGGAGCTTCACGAATTCGTCGAATTGGAAAGGTTAGTCCAAGGTATGTGGAGCCATTCCTAATCACAGAAAGGATTGGAGAGGTGGCATATCGCTTGGCATTATTTGGTGATCTTCAGAACCTTCATGACGTATTTCGCGTGTCTTCCCTGAGGAAATTTATAGTTGATCCAAATACAATAGTTCCTTCTGAGGAAATTCAAATTGAATCAGATCTATCAGGCCCAACTGAGTCATACAAAATTGTAGATTGACAAAATATGCAACTCTGAAACCGAGAAGTTCGATTCGTTAAATTCTGGTGGAAAGGGCATAACGTTCATGAGGCAACTTGGGAAAAAGAAGAAGTAACGAGGGATCTCTTTCCTCAGCTTTTTGATGCAGAATCAAATTGAAGATTATAGCGGACGAAAATCTAATATGGAGGGGAGAATTGTGACGTTGTCCCTAATTATTTTATATCGAATATCGTACATGTTGGCAAGGACGAGGAGATGTATTTTAAACGATGTTAATTTTCCCTGATGTTAATACGAAATAGACATAAAACAAAGTAAAGGAGAACAAATTTGGGACCGGCTAAAGCATAGACCGGATATATTGGTCCAAGAATTGTGAATCACGCACATAAGGGTGTGGGTGTGTCACCTAAAGGGGTAAGAGACCTAATCGACAACTGTATATTACGTGGAAGCCTAAACGAGAGCTTTACTTCCTAGTTCTTGCGCTCGGGAGACGCTTCAGGCGGACGACAAACGCTCAACGTCGAAGGCTCCAGGCAGCCCAAATCACCTCCAAACCCCACATTTTTTCTTGCAATAGCGAGGTAATCTCCCCCTCTATACTCCTCTTAGTTCTTATGTGAAAATTTTGCATGGATTGAGTAGGGCCGAAAGTCTAGGGTTAGGATTTTTGGGTTTCTTTCATTTCTTTTCTTCTTAAAAGTTTTTGAAATGGATTATGATGCCAACCTTTAGATTATTTTGCAAGTTTAGACAATTTCGGTGAAACCCTAGGTGTAGGAATGCAGAGTTGGACATTTCTACGTGCTTCTAAGAGAGGGGAATGACTTCTATGATATTTTCATTTCAATTGGAGCAAAACCTCTTTCCATTAAGTCAGGGCAACAATTATACTTGGGGTTTTGATATCTTTTTCTTCAATTAAGTTAAAATTAGACATAAGAGAGATGTTCCCTCACTAAGTTGATGAAAATGCCTTGGTTTAAAATTAGGGCAACCAACACCTAGTTCGATTAAGGTTCAGTTGGCCTAATTAGGTTGAGTGAAACCTAATGCGTCGGCCTGCAGTGGATTGACAAGCGGTGTAGAAGTTTAAATGCGCCAATTTTACTTTTAAGAGTGCTACTTTGAATTAGAACGCCTAATAATTAAGGGTAATAATTGTATAGGTCTTGGCATCCTAAGGCGGTGGGAGATGCAATAACGATTCCGGGAGGGATCCAAGAAAAGAGAAAGCTCCGGTGAGTTCTTATTTTCATAAATTCAGTTAATTAAATTGCTTACACTATTGTTGTTACATTTGTTCATATTAAACTCGTTATATAATTTTAGAGATGAGTTAAGTGCATAATGAAGCCTCCTAAGTGATAATAAGAAAGGAAAAATAAAAGTAAATTATTAATGCATCGATGCAAAATGAAATGGGTCATATTAAGGATGTACCCAATAATGGAGGTGGGGTGAATGTCCTCCACATGAAACTAAATGAAAGTAAACATGCGAATATGAAAATGCATGTTTCAAGCATTTATATGTGTGTGAATATGCAAAGGTACGCAGATAAATAAAGTTTCAAACATTTATATATATATATGAATATGAAAATGCACGTAGATAAATAAAGCAAAGTATCATTAACAGTGCTCAATAAAGAAGATAAAATAATGAATTACCCAATATGTAATAGGGTAACAGAAAAGAAAGTACATGAATAGAATAAAATCCAAGGAAAGAAATGAATAACAATTAATAAAGCAGAAAGACAATAAGAAAAGTGACTCAAGAATATCTAAATAACTCACATTAGTGTGATAAAAAGAAAAATAAGAAATCGCTTAGTCTTTTGACAAATTGTAAAATAAAATAAAACAGGTAACGAAGAGGTCAGCCCAGTTCCAAGTAAACCACGTACTTCATGTTCTCCACGATAGGAGAAAAAGTATCGCCTTTAGGTCGAAGCCGCTACAGCAGTGCTCGAGGTGGTGGATGCTCATCGGGAAAGGTGCAGAGACCCTGAGTGTCCGCATGAAGAATTTTAATTTTATTTTAAGTAGAGTCAGTTTGTTAGTCGTTGTACAGAGTTGTAGTATACTGTTATGAGTCGGTCTTATGACTTGTACTTTTTCTGCTTTAGTTTTGTGATAAGCCATTCATTTATGTGTAGACATGTTGGGTTATCTTCATCTTATATCAACTTTAATATAAAATAAATAAAAATATTTCTGTTTTTTAACACTTTCCCTTTTTAACATGTCATAAATTTTATTTTAGCTGAAATGTTTCTACTTGACGGCTCTGATGATAAATGATTATAAAGTAATGTTATTGTGGCGGTAGCCAAAATTAGGGGGTCATTACAAAAATAATTTATAATTAATTAAATACATGTTATAGCAAAGAATAATGGGTGCTAAAGGCCGATTTAATGTGGCATCACTCCCCAAGGCCATAACCGGCTTGGGGAGTAAATTTCTCCCCCTCCCAATGCTTTGGGAGGAGATGGGCGGCTGAAATAATTGGCGGGGGGGGGGGGGGGGGGGGGGGGGGGGGGGATTCACCAAAGGGGGAGGAGTTAATTCCTCCCCAAACCCTTAAATCACCTCTCACCCCTATATAAACCCCCAAGGGGTTAGAATTTCATTTTCCCTACCTCTACAACCCCCAACCAGCCATAGATGAGCCCCGACGATCACCCGACGAGTTCCTCCCCATGAATCTCCAACGATCTCCACCACCAATGGCCGCGCGATGATCCCCTCGCTTAAATGGCGCGCATGTAGGTTCCTCCGACTTCTCTCTACCCTTAGATCAATTTCTCATCGATTCTCGCCTACTTTGACCACCGGAGACGACGGTCCCGACCTTGGAAGCTTCGGACCACCCTCACTAACATCCGTTGTCGTTGCAAGTTTCAACCTCGTATGAGACATATGAAAGGGAGGGAGGGTCCCCATGATCCTCCCTCATGGGTCTTAATGTAGAGGGAATCGTCGAAAATGGCTCCGGAGGCCTCCTCCATTCAACCAGCAATATATATCTATTTATCTATCTATCTATATATGTATGTATATATCTATATCTATATCTATATCTATATAAAGTTTCAACCTCGTATGAGATGTGTGAAAGGGAGGGAGGGTCCCCATGATCCTCCCTCATGGGTCTTAAGGTAGAGGGAACCGTCGAAAATGGCTCCGGAGTCCTCCTCCATTCAACCAGCAATATATATCTATTTATTTATCTATCTATATATGTATGTATATATCTATATCTATATATATAGATACATATATATATATGTATATATTTATATCTATAACTATATATATATAGATATAGATACATACATATATATACATACATATATATACATACATATATATACATACATATATATATATATATATACATACATATATATATACATACATATATATATACATATATATACATACATATATATATACATACATATATATATATATGTATATATATATATATGTATGTATATATATAGATATATATATACATAGATATATATATACAACATATATATACATAGATATATATATACAACATATATATACATACATATATATATACATGTATATACATAATTATTTAACTGTTTTACCGGCCACCATCGACGCGGCCGACCGTCGTCAGTTGCCCCATCGTAGCTCCCTCCCCAGGCGCTCCAACTTGGAGTGGTGGCCGAGGCTAACTCCCCACCGACGGCAGTGGTGAGGCCCCACAAAGAATCAAGGTGGCTGGGAAGAACACAACCACCATTGGTCTTGAAAATTTTTTCCTAGATCTCTGGCTGGCGGCGGCGACGAGTAGTCTTCGGCCAATGTGCCACTGGTGTGCCCTTCCCGGGCTCACCTACCGAATGTGGTGGCCGGAGCAAAGGAAGCTCTGGCCGGCTTGGAGAAGTCTGGCAAGGCTCAGGCCACAGTGCATGCGGCCATGCATGCACGTGGACCTGTAGCTTTAGCTCCTGAAATCCAGCCGTCGGCGATGGCGGCCGATGCTCCAACGGAGCATCCACCCCAGAAACATTGATCGGGGGTTGTTGTCGGAGCAACGGTGGCTCCTGCCGGCCCGGGGATTACTCAAAAGGGTTAGATTGATGGTGGCATACAACCACCGTCCGATCCGGCCCGGACGGGTCAAGCCAATGATTGGCTTTGGCTGGATCCTGTGCACTACCTGCTGGATGTGTTTATGCTTTGCTTGATCTGTACCATCAGATATGCACCAATATCCGTGCGCAGATCTGATACACACTTGAGCAGAAAATTTGCCTGATTTTGAGAAATTTTCTCTTTTCAAAAATAGAGTTTTAATGGCCTTAGAGACCGACCTGGAAAATATTTGCGAGATACAAAGTTGTAGAACATTATGTTGTCTACAACTTTTATGTTATAAGTTTTCTGATTTGAAACCCCTAACTAATTTATTTCGGCACTCGAAAAGTATATTTAATCATTTTGGAAATTATAAAATTGTTATATAAAGTTTCTGTATTTTATCGAAACTTCGACCCCCCCCCCCCCCCCCCCCCCCCCCCCCCCCCTATTTTGAAGGTCTTAGAGGCCAAATCAGAACAAGCATGTTAAAGACATTATTATTAATGGATGATTCCTCTACAACGTTTATGCTTTATTGTTTCTGATTTGGAGTATCTAGATAAATTTAATTTATCCTCAAACAATCCAAAATAATTTTAGATTGTTGTTTTGTTTGCAAAGAGTTAATTTTAGTAAACTTCAACCCCTTATTTTGGAGACCTTAGGATCTGATTTGGGGAATTCATGTGAGACGCGCTATTATTTATGGATGTTTTCTCTATTACTTTCATATTTTAATATTTCTGATTTGAAGCCTCTAAGTAAATTTAAACTTACCATGAACATGTCAAAATGATTCAAAATATTGTACACTTGAAATTATGATTCTTCAATTTATAAGTTTGTCATTTCTAACTTAATCATGTGATAAACATTAGATTGCGAGTCGATCCGGGATTACTTGTGAATTTTATTAGTATGATCATATATTCATTTCATACATTACCCAACACATGAGAATATGGGAGAGTGCATGGTTACTAAGGTGGCGGGTTCGTCTGGTTTCCCCATAATATACACTATGAAAGAAGTTGTGATGTCGAACTCTTTTGTTTTTGGTAGTGAAGATGACCGGGGGATAGCTACCCCTTCCATACAGGTCCGCCTCACACTTATTTGGTTATGTGCTGAGAGGGTCTCCGCACGAGTTGAGGATGTGTTCCCACCGAGAGTGCATATTCTTCATTGAGTACGAAGGCCTAGTAAGTTTGGGTGTATCTATAACATAGAAGTGAGTGCGGCCAACCCACTGTCATCGTCTAGCCACAACGGTGAGGCCTATGAACTGAGCTCCTTCTCTTAACAGATATCTATGTTGACATAAGGGAAGTGATTATGACACGACATTTGAGTGATAGGGAGGACAAACATACATGCTTCTTATATCTCATATATACATGTGTTTACCTATACTTCCACTTTGGTCCGACATCGTATAACCACCTTCAGGAGGAGTTATACGATTGCAGGTGAATTTAAGACTTTAATGTTTCTCTCTTTATGAACTGTTGATGTTACTAGTTTGTTTATATAATGCATGTATATATATGCTTTGGCTATTATGCTAACTCTCCTTGCAGGTGTCCTTCCTGGTACCCATTAGGGGGCGGGGGAGGAGCGTGAGATTTACATGGTCTGGTGTGGCTAACATACTCTTGTACGTTATCATTTTAGGACCCGATGCGCCTACCGATGGAGCAGGAGCGGATGGAGGAGCGTAGACGTGTTCCCGTAGACGAAGAGTTCCATGAGCCAGCCCGAACGATCTACGAGGATGTGAGAGTACTACCTTGAGGAGTTGTGATGTTGAGCAATTTCTTTTTTGACATTTGATGTTTTTGCCACTATATGATTTTGATGATCATCACCCTACCAGACATTTATACCCATTGGAGGGTTTTTATTATGATTTATATATTTTATCATGCTGTGATGTTCTGTGATATATTATTTCCGCATAAATTTTTATTATATGCGAATGTTTTAGTAATGATGTATACTCTTACAAGGTGAATGTTCCGACAATTGGGTCGCGGGTCTGGTAAGAGAGGTGGATCCTCTATCGAAACACAAACTTTTTGGTGGGATGCTCGCCTTGGGCATATGAATCTCCTTAGTTTTAAAAAGGGGTCCTTACAGCTTGGGCTCAGGCATATTTCCTGGCGACAATGACGGTCGATGGTGGCGGAGGGGGCCGGGAGCAGCTGGAGCGGCGGCGGCCCACCAGCGCGGAGGTCGGGTTCGCGCGCGCGCACTGGCCGGGCAAGCGCCTGCGTTGGCCACGCGAGCGCGCTGGCCGCGCGCGCACACGGTGAGGCCGTGCATGATGCGCGGCCTCGCGGCTCTGTGCGCGTTCTTTGTTAGTGTGCTTTGTCTGTGTACCCCTTTGAGCGTCTTTGTGACCCTTTGTGTGAGCGAGGGTCTTGCACGAGACTCTTTCGGTCAAATTGGTTTGCTTGAGCATTCCGTTCGAAGTCTCTTCGATTTGACTATGAAGTCTTTAGGTGGAATCCCAACAACACTGAAAATAAAAGTTTTACCCAAACCATTAAACGCCGTAATTTTATTTTCCAAAAACAGCTACTTAATCAAACTCTATTTGAATTAGGCAAAACCATTGAATCAGTCCCTAAAGTCCTCCTCCTTTATGAAATTGGTCCCTAAAGTTTTAAAAGCTGGAAATTAGTCCCCAACTTTACTGAAAACCAAAATCAGTCCTACTTAACGGATTTGACTAACGGAAAGTAACTTAAATAGTGATACATAGACCCATAAATGATCAAAATAGCACTTTTTTTTTTAAATTACATTCGGATTGAAAAAAGCCGAAACGAGCCGGAACATCATTCAAATTAAAATTTACTTTTGATTTTTCAGATACATGTCATTGTGTACAACTTATAGGTGCTAGTATCTGCATTAATGAATGACATGTTCCAGAAGCAACATGCTTTCATCGAATTAGATTGGGTGAGGATAGTCTTTCATGTCGAATCTATACCATTCGATTTTGAGCATGCTCTATACCATTTGATTTTGATCAAATTCAATACCACTCGATTTTTTAGCAAGAGTAAAAATAAATAAATATAAGAATAAAATAGCAAAAATTAAAGACTAAATCTATCAAAATTTATAGAAGTATTGAAGAGTAGCTGGAACCAGCTGGAACATCAGTAAGGCTCAAAATTAACATTTAAAATTAATCTGAAAACTAACAGTTACATATGAGATCAACAAGTCCCATATTTCCCAAAAATTAACAGTTACAAAATACAAAAAACAAAATTCAGCTTCTACTCCAAATGCGCTCCAACTTTCACGAGCATTAACCTGAAAAAATAAACATTTAAAATCAGACTTTATTCAATGTTTATAAAAAAAATAAATAATAAGAAAAGTAGTTATATATACCAATTTATATTCCTCAAGTAGGCTTGGAATTTCTTTTGTTGTGTCCTTTGACTCCACATATTAAACATGTAATAGTGTTATGTGTTCTACTCATCCTTGAGGGATTTCACTCTTCGTTGACATCCATAATCCGTTTCTTTTTTGGCCTACCCGGAGCCCTTCGTCGAATCGGTGGTAGAATTTGTGTCGATGATGTATTTGACCAAAGATTTTGTCCATTTGTAGGCAATATACTATGATTATAACATGATATATATGTAGATTTTTTTAAAGCAATCAGACACATATTTAGCTATGTCTAGCTTTAAGTAATTCATGCAACTTATAGCATGACGACAAGGTAGACCACTAAGTCTCCATTTACCACATGAACAAAAATAATTATCTAATGAAACCACAAATTTTACGAGCACATGTACTACTTCAAATATTTTATCACTTGACCATATCGGCATCCACATTCCACTATGTTTGGCCTCTTCATCAACTTTCTTTGCAATCTTAGGGTTAACCTCGCCAACTTGTTTCTCAATTCTTTGTCTAATGTTAGCCCATCTACACATTAAATGTACTCGAATGTCCTCAAGCATTGTTAGTATGGGTTTGTCTCGCATATCTAAAATAACTCGATTGAAAGCCTCCGACATATTGTTCACAACAACATCGCAAACATGATGTTCACTAAATGAGTGTTTGCACCACAAATGTTTATCAATTGCAATTAAATGTCCATACGCTTGGTTTGATATAACTTTAATCTCATTCATAGTCCTAACCCATTCCTCTTCATATGTAGCATTGGAGGCCCTCCATAACAAGCACTCCAAGTTCTTACTAGGAAACTTCTTTCTGAAATTATTATATAAATGACGGACACAAAAGCGATGGTCAACACCCGACAATAATTCTTTGAAAGTTTGGACTAATCCCTACATGTTAAGAAAAAAATATGTAAAGTTTCAAGAAATGAAAATTAACACATAAAAATTAACGCATACCTTTTGTTGGTCTGATATATATGTAATTCCTCTAGATCCAATATCTCTAATAAGATTGCCAAGAAACCAACTCCAAGAATCTTTATTCTCGACCTCCACAATTGCATACGCTATCGGTAACATTTGATCATTGGGATCTCTCCCAATTGCTGTCAGTAGTTGCCCGCCAAAATACCCTTTCAAAAAGCATCCATCCAATCCAACAATAGGCCTACACACTTTGAATGAATCTTGACATCCGGCAAGACAAACATACACCCTCTCAAACCAGGGTATTATAGATCTTGAGGAGGTATTATTGATTCATTATAAAATCAGGAGACCAATTAAATTTAAGAAAGACTGAACTTCCTTGATTTGAACTCAAGAGTTCAGCACAATATTAATTCATATAATTATATTGCTCTCCAACACTACCTTCTATGGAAGCAATTGCTTTAGCTTTTGCTCTTGAAGCTTTATCTTTAGATATCCCTACCACCCACTTCTCTTTTGCCTTTGCAACAATGTTTTTTATTTCAACGTTTGGGTTTTCTCGTACCTTTGATTCTATACGTTTACCCAACCAGTTTAAGGTCAAAAGTTTATTGCTGAATTCTCTACTACAAGAGTGTTTATCTTTCACAGTTCTCACTTCCCATGTATCCTGGTTCTTCATTGGTGCCGCATATATCTGTCATTTACATCCGGGCTTGCAATTGTACCTGATTCTTCTATTATCATTCGTCATCAATTTTAAACCTACACCCATATGAATTGAGTACGTTGTCACTACATCTTTAAAATGCTCTTTTGATTTAAAAACTAAACCGAGTTCCCATTTTATTTCTTTCATATCCTTCAACATTGTAAAAATAGGTTGTCAGGGTTTTCTACTAACTGATCCGCCTTCATCATCACTACTAAGTGATTGAATAGAATCACTTACATATTCTTCATCACTAATATCATTTAATGCTACTGATGTCTCGTTGAAACTATTGCCAAAAGTTTCAACATTAGTATCACCTTCATCAAACAATTCTTCTTCATTCTCAAATTGGATATCTAATGCACTATCTTCACTATTATTATCATCAGTTCTGAAAATCCCGTCATTCAAATCCTTCATCGGCAGGCTAAGTTCAATCAAAAAATAAAATCTAGGTTAGTGTAACAAACAACATTGAAACAATTGCCAAATAACTTCATATCATTCCCAGTACATGAAAAAAAATGAAAGAAGAAGGAGAGACAAATCTTGTCCCATATATTTTTGATTATCAGTATCATTACACGCAATGAGGAATGTACTCAACAGAAATAAATGAAGCTCATATTATGGAAGCTAGAAATTGAAGACACAAGCTGAAATCAAAACAATAGAAAACTGAAATCACAGTTCTAAGAATCCTAAAAAATAAAAACCATCAAAAACTGCAATCAAAACCCATAAAGAACTGAAATCCAGAACTTAAATCATCTAAAATCCTAAAAAAATCAAGGAAGGAGTACCGAGGAAGAAGATCAAAACCCCTAAAAAATCAAGAACTGAAACCCATAAAGAACTGAAATCAAAACCCTAAACCCATTAAGAACTGAAATCATCAAAAATCCAGCTACATAAACTGTTTTGGAGGAACGCTTATAAAAACCCCATCAAATAAATGCAGGAAGGAGTAGAGCAGGAAGGAGTACCGAGGAAGAGGATCGATCGGCAAGAAGGAGTACCGAGGAAGATGATCGATCGACAGGAAGGAGCACCGAGGAATAGCGAGAAACAACGAGAAGGAGACAACGCCTCACAGATTTAACAACGAGAAACAACGAGATTTCACTTTCGTGTAGGATCGCCGAATGGAGAACTGTTCACCTACGCGAGGAACATCGAGAAGCAAATCCCACGGGAGAAACAAATTGGAATGGGTTTAGGGTTTAGGCTAATAATAAAATAAATGTTATTTTACTATTTTACCCTCATAGATTTAACAGGAGAGTTAACTGGGAGTCTGGGACTAATATCAAATCTAAAATAAAGAATAGGAACTTATTTCAGGCAAAAAATATTTAAGAGACTTATTTGATAAAGTTGTATGACTTGACTGATTCGATGGTTTTGCCTTTCAATTAAGACTGGTGCTAAAGGCAAACCAGAATTGGCTATTGGCAAACCAATTTCTATGAGTTATTACGCGTTTTTTGAAAATATGATTTTTACATGCATTTTTAGGAAAAGTGTTCAACACAAAAATTGTAGATCTCGTCGAGATCTACAACTTTCGTGTTGAACACTTTTCCTAAAAATGCATGTACAAGACGTATTTTCTTGTTATTTTCAAAGATTCACTATAGTTACGATCAGAGCGACAATACGCCATGTGCGTGTATTTTTAGGAAAAGTGTTCAGCACAAAAGTTGTAGATCTCGAGATCTACAATTTTCGTGTTGAACACTTTTCCTAAAAATGCATGTACAAAACGTATTTTCAAAAGGTGCGTAATAACTCATAGAAATTGATTTGCCAATAGCCAATTTCTGATTTGCCTTTCACACCAGTCTTCATTTAACTATTTTTTCATTAGTATAACCATGAACTGTGATCCCTTTTAACAGCTCCGTGTGACAAAAGCCGGGCACACAGCGGTGTCAGATTTTCTGCTCCTACGGCGGCGCGGAGGACCTCGGTCATGGGGCGGGGATCTTCTCGCGGGTTGTCGATTTCTTTCTTCTCCCACGCACTCTCTCTCCCTACCGTCCTCCTTGTTTTCTTCCTCCTCGCCTGCCCAGCTTGTGGCATCTACTGCGACGAAGATGACTGCTATGATCTGCTTGGGTTTCGTCACTTTTCCCTGCCCCCTCATCATAGATTTCTTTGTACTCATCTGGTTTAGGAGTTCCCTAATACCCTTGTTCCGTCTCTTCTGCATTCAGGGTTATGCAGAGTGCTAACGCGTCCGAGATCAAGAAGGCGTATTACAAACTCTCTCTCAAACAGTACGATCGCTGACCGGATCTTACTTTCAACAGTTTGTTTTGCTCGAAACCTGGAATGTTTTTCATTTCTATGTTTTGCGTTTTTTACATTTCTCAGTCATCCTGATAAAAACCCAGATCCGGAGTCGAAAAAGCAGTTTGTAAAAATAGCAAATGCCTATGAGGTACAAACTATCCCGATTTTGTAAATTTTCCAGAGAAGTTTCTTCTGTGAAATTAGATATTTATGCTAATCCGCTACTTGTACTCTAATTCTGGTCATTCACTCTCAGTGTCCGTTCTGACAACTTCTTCATGACTATGCATTCTTCTGTTCCAACGCAGCTGTTATGATAATCATTTACTTGGGCAGCTGCTATAGTGCTTTGATAGATTTGTCGCATTTGGAACATTTTTTGGTGTCATATATGCTGATTTCTCCTTAGTTTTCAGTGACAAATCTGTTCATTTTTGGAAGTTGATAATTACAAAAGGCAATTGTTGTTCTTTATTGTTTGATCGCGAGATTTAATTCTAAGAACTTTCATGTGATTTTTGTTTTGCATCGGATTAAATGATATAGAAGTAAAGAGAGAGGATTTTGGTTTGCTTAGAATAGTTTTCCTTTTTTTGTGTGCAGTCATTTCAAGTTATGCTTCATGCTGTTTTCACTTAAATTAGTGTTCACGCAACTGCAATGCAGCTATTACAATTTAGTTACTGATGTAGGAATTTTGATTTGTTGGCCACAAACTAACTGCTCAAAACATGGAACAATTTTTAAGCAAGTTTATGTATAGCTGAAAACACTTGACAGGATTGAGAAACAAGAAGGAGGATGTTATTAAGGTGCTTTGAGAGGTGGAAGGGAAGAGGTAGAGGAAGGACACACGAGGAAGTAACAAAGAAGAAAGAATAGTAAGCTAATAATCAGGGGAGAATTCCCGCCCCACCTTTGGACGATTCCTCTCAAAGAGAGATACAAAATATGAGAATATTCAAAATAACTTAACCTTTACATGTCAGTTTTTATAGATTTCATAGGCATATGAGATAAGCCGGATAATAAATACAACAATTAATGTCTATTAATTAAGTAATAAAGTAACTCATTAATGCACCAATAAATATGATTAATACACTAATAAAGAAACATGCCTCAACCTAATAAAGATGCTCATTAATACACCTACAATTAATTATTCATAATGACATCATATTCTCAAAATGCTCTCCTTGCATTCTTTGTTGATTGTCGAGTGTGGTCTTGGATGTCGTACATGAGGCAATACCCATCGTTTACTCGTAGGATGGTGGGGTATGTGGTTTATCTCCCCTTAACACCTCCTGGCCCTAGAAAACATGTCTCGTACTTGAGGCAATATGTGGAGAATAGTGTTGCCAAGTTGTCATCAATCGACAAAATTGTCACTTCAAGTTGACCGAGTTTATTTGGATTTTTGATAGTATTGGTGGTGAAGGTAATTAGTCCAATCATAGAGGTCATAGACGAGGTATGCTGTGGACATCAACTATGGTGTAGTTGTGCCTTGGTGGACCGATGGAACTAAAACTGTCTGAGGTGTGGGAGTGGAAGTGGTGAGAAGGCAATGGTGACAGTGGAAGTGTAGGTAGGCATGGATTTGGTGGAGACTGTGGTATGCCAGGGAGGATTTCAAAGCTAGTGTGATCGTAAACGGTCTTAATTGTGCTTTGGTCGACAGTAAAGTGGACTGGACTGTAGGTGATGATTTGTGTGTTAAGTTGGTTGTGTTGGGAATATTTGGCATACTTTTGTGAGGCATTTGGGGCCATGTGTGCTGTGTCAATGTGTGTGGAGGGGGGATAAGCTGACGCGAGGAATTGTTTGTGGGGCCTGAGAAAACTAAAATTGAATGTTCAACATGAGATGAGGAATAAACAGAAGAATGGGTGCTCATGCTTATGTGTGGACTGCAAAGTCGTTATGGATGCGTCTGAGAGGAGACTTAGTACCATTATATAAGGTGCGAAACGTGTGATACTGGAATAGGGAAACATAGGGTGACATGGGGTTGGAAACAAGTGGTGGTTTCATAAAAGGTTTAGGAGATGCTGAGGAGTGAGTGATGAGTGGCATATGTAGGCGAGGAGTCGTAGTGGAGGAATGGGGCGATTTGGGATTGTGGAAGGATAAGGAAATCATCTATATCGGGTCTCATGGTGGTAGTAACCTGACAAGCGGAGTCATCATGAGGGACAACGAGAATTTCCGCCTACCTTCCTCCCAAAAACCGATGCTGATTCTGTCGGCAACATTAATGTCGATTTTGGGAGGAAGGTAGGCGGAGATTGTTGGGACGAACAGAGCTTTGCTAGGTGCATGATGTGGGTTAGTGACGAGGTGAAAAGGTCACTGGAAGATATCACTTATGATTTTGGCGGTGGGGGAGGGGCATGGAGATTGAGTTGAGAAAGGTGTTGAAGGGGGTGTGGGAGATGTGATGACATGGTTTAGGAAAGTGGGTTGCAAGTGTGGAGCTGGGGCTATGGGGAGGTGTTGGGGGTTCATGTAATTGCCGCCGTAGGGAAGTAGCAACATGGTGGAGGCTCGGGAGATCATAAGCAAGTGGAAGTTGATCATGCGAGCCCCCGCGGTGGGAGGTCAGTAGAATGGAATTAATCGGCGTTGTGAGCTGGTTTGTACTGGCTAGGAACTTGTTCAATGCCATGAGCATGTCAGTGTAGAGACCTTCCCTAGTTCTTTTTTTGGGGCCATTGTTATGTAGATGTAGATTTTGAAAGGTGGATGAGAAGAGGCAGAGGAAGGACCTGCAAGGAAGCAAAAGAAATAAAAATACACTAATAATCAAGAAAGAACTACTGCCTAATCCTTGGCCGATTCCTCTTAAGGGGAGATGCAAAATATGAGAACATTCACAATACCTTAAATCATTTCATGTTGCTCCTTATATAAACTTCATAGACACTCACAATAAGAAGGATAATAAAAACACCCATAAATGCATTTTAATTACCTTATAAAGACACTCATTAATGCATTTATAAAGACACTCATTAATGCATTTATAAAGACACTCATTAATGCATTTATAAAGACACTCATTAATGCATTTATAAAGACACTCATTAAGGTCCCAATAAAGACACAAACTACTACCTAATAAAGGCTAATTAATACAACAATTAATTATTCATAATGCTATGTCGTTTTCTTAGAATGTTCTCATCGCATTCCTCCTTGATTGTTGAATGTGGTCTCGACTGTTGTGCACGACCTTGTGCAAAGACAATTATTAACTTGTAGGATGGGGGTAATGAGGTTTGGCGCCCCGCATGAAAGGAGAAACTCTAGAAGTTGAGCTAGGAGGGACAAACGAGAAGTAGAATGAAAAAGGCTAGGGCATATATATATATCTTTATTATATAAGAGAATATAGCATTCTCCATGCTCTTACCGTGCTTTCATTTTCCACCGTTGGATCTTTCACATGTTTTATCTGAAACATCTTTAATATAAAAATAACAAATAAACTTCCCGGGAGAAAGATAGAGAGTGGGAGAGAGAGAGAGAAAGAGAGGAGAGAGGAGAGAGTGCGGCGGAGAGGGAAAGAGAGACGGAAAAAAATAATCTTTTTAAGTATATACGTATTTTTTTTACAAAATAAATATTGTAATATTGATTTATTTTTTACGGTCATTTCGAGTACTCATATATATATGTTGCGGGCGCAGCCCGCAGACGCATCGAGCACGGGCGAAGCCCGTGCTGAGGCGGGCGAAGCCCGCCCGACAACATCGCGTCGGGGGCGGGCGAAGCCCGCCGTCGCGGGCCGGATATTGTCGTGCTTGGCCCGACCGACGACAAATTATTAGTCGTTGGGGAAATGCCGCCCCCACAATAGATGTCGCCCCAACGAAAAATGTCGCATTTCACGATAGATGCCAACCCCACAACAGAGGTCGCCCCAACGACATATGTCGCCTTCCACAACGAATGCCGCCCCCACCACAAATGTTACCCCCCCAACACATGTCGCCCCCCATGATAAATATCTTCTCCAACGACAAATGACGCCCCCCCTCCCCCCGACAAATGTCACCCCACACAACAAAGGCCGCCCACCACGGCAAATGCCGCCCACCACGACAAATGCCGCCCACCACGACAAATGCCGCCCACCACGACAAATGCCGCCCCCCACGACAAATGTCGCCCCCACGACAAATGTCGCCCCCGCAACAAATGTTGCCTTGGATCGGGCCGGAGGCTCGTGCCTGTCACTCGTATATATATACATGCATACTAGCATCTTCGAACGGGCTTCGCCCGTTCTCGATGCGGCGTTGCGGGCTTTGCCCGCATCCAAGCGGGCTTTGCCTGCATCCAAGCGTGCTTCGCCCGCAAACCAACGGGCTACGCCCGCAAGCATATTCTAAAGGTCGGCGACACTCGCACGGTTTTGCCCGTGCTCGATACGGCGCGCGGGCTACGTTTGCATCCAAACGGGTTTCGCCCGCAGACCAACGGACTGCGCCAGTGCCAACAAACATATCCGAAGAGGTAAAAAGAATAGGGCAACTAATTGATAAGAAAATAAATGACGGACATGATAACTAATAGCAATGAGAGATATAAAACAATTTATGAAATAACAATTTAGTAGATTATTGAGGGATGTTAATAATGATCGGTTATGGCACTTGTGTGAAAATACTGGAGGGCAAGAAATAAGGCATACCAAGGAGTCTGGCAGGAGCTCAATTGCCAAATTGATTTAAACGTTGGTCTCCTCATCCAAGATGGGAGAGTAAAGGTCATTCAGCAAAAAAAAATCTGCAATAAAATCACACTAAACATAATTATAATCTTGATTCTTGACTATGGTTGTAGGATTCTAGTTGATCTACCATAACTTCCAACCTAACTTGCATACATAACTAATGCAACTTTAGAGTGCAACTTTATAGTGTTGGAAGATCACATCATTTTTTTTCCGATTACAACAATACGGGAATAAAAGATTTACAGAAAGTTCATTTTAGTTCAAATTATGTTAACAAATCAACTCACTAATGCTATAGTGATATTTAATGATGGAGACATATATAAGTTAAAGAAGGAAAATATATATATAAGTTTCTGTGAGTTACCTTAATGCGCTCCATTTCTGTATTTTCATCTTCTACTACTATAGCATCCATAAAATTGCACATATCAACTGTCACAACAATAATGAAGTATTAGGAAATGGAAGTAGGCATAAGCTTAGATCGTAGAAGACAGCTCGGATACTGTAGAAATTGCAATAGGAAGATAGCAGAGATACCAACCTCAGGTTCTTCAGAGGCTCAGTTTCAGGATGAAGTCATCTGTGCTGGGTAGAAATGGCTCTTCTAAAAAAATTTAGCTGCTATCAATCATCAATGTTGGCCGCCTCCCATTTGTCCTACAACTCTGAAATTGGAAAATGAAAACTACCTCTTCGAATGAAGGGGAGTGGGTCCCATGCAGAAGAAATCCCAAAATTGATAAAGTAGGTTACCAGAAATAATTGGTAAGAAGTGTTCGGCAGCAGGATTCCATATATGAAGTAGCTGAATGGGAAGGTAGGTTGTTGCGATGGACCCGCGACGTTCTTCAGCGTAGGAAAAAAGTGTGTAGAAGGAGGGTGCTGTAGGTTTTAACTAAGATCGTGTAGTCTGGGCGATGCCCTCGCATGGAGAAAATCAATAGAGATAGGGAGTGGATTGGACATACCTGCCAGAGTATGGCTTAATCTGAAGGCGCTTCTCTACATGAACTTCCTTCAATGGAGGCGTAAGAGCGTGGAGTAGGAGAGGATTATGCGGCTTCGTCGGGTTTAGCTGTGTGTTTGTGCTGGAGACGGGAGATGCGCAGGAGTAGTTAACCTAACAGGGGGCGTGCGAATGTTATAATGGAGATCCGATGGTTATTTGGATGTAGCGTCGCCAGCAGTTTAAGCCGCGGGAGGAATCACGGTGGGTGCGGTGAGCGAGAGAGGGAGAGAGTGCGAGTTAGGAGTGAGGCGGAGAGGAAGCGCGGGATTTATCCACGGTGGGTGCGGTGAGCGAGAGAGGGAGAGAGTGCGAGTTAGGAGTGAGGCGGAGAGGAAGCGCGTGATTTATCCATAGCCCTAGACGGGGGGCGATGTTGAAAGTGTGGGAGGACCGGATCCGGTGGCCTTAAATCAAGAATGTAAGGATTGTGTGGTTAAAACTAAAAGTTTGGTGTGAACGTAAATGATTGTCGTGATCCGTGAATGTTGTGAGCAAATGAGTTGATGGAGATCAACGAGACTTTTGGAGCACAAGTTTTTGGGCCCGTTCACGTTTGATTTGTCACATGCCATATATGACACCACTTGATGGACAATCTGAGTCTGTAGCTTCGTTCAAAGTAACATTTACATAATTTTATTTATTTTGTTTTATTTTTGTATTTTTATTTTGAGAGATCGAACAACCTCATGAACGCTTAATCTAAGTCATCCATGAGGGTTGCCAAAAGTGTGGTTGTCTATATAAACTAGTTAGGGTTTGGTTTAAGCTTTCATCATAGATTTTGGAGTTTCTTTTCAGAATCCAGTGGTCTCTTCGTGATGCTGACTCCATGAAACCTATTCGCCTACTTATTTCCTTGTATTTCTAGCATTGCTTCCCCTCCCATCCCTTCCAAAGCCTTAGTCAACCAACATCCAGCAACAAGCCACCCGTTCCTTCATCCAAAACAACCACCGACAGTACTCATAGGGTTGTCCAACCGCCACCCCATCCTTCCTTCCTCCATAGCAGAGAACCGGTCTCGACGTTCGCAACGGGTATGCAGCTGACCCTTACTTGACCTGAGCTAGAACCTTGACTAGTTGCTGAGAACCGAAGGACCTTGCACCTAAGAACACCTGAAGTACCTGAACAGACCCCTTAAGCTGCAGCGAGGAGGTCCCACCACACACCCGGAAGTTCAAAGAGAGCTTCCCCTCCCAAGCCAATGCTGAGCCTGGGCACCTTGGAGGGCACTAAGGGCAATGTTTTAAATATCGGATGTCGGCGACATATCCGATTGAGTTTTTAAATGTCGGATGTCGGAAGTCGGAGACATGTCGGGGATATTTTAAAATATCGGATTTCCATGTCTTATAAATAAAATTTTTATTTTTATGTATACTAACTATAATTATATCTTATAAAAATAGAAAAATAATATAACAAATGGATAAAAAATGAGCCATTTATATTACGAAATAAAATCGAATAGTATCTTCGTTAAAATATTATTAACAAATATAAAATTATACATTGTAAATATATTTAATAGTATACAATAATTTTATTTTGATAACAATAAGTTTATTGCAAATAAAGAAAATTTAAATATTTTCATATTTTTGTAATAAATATATTAAATATTTTCATATTTGTTGTAATATGAAATTAAAAAATTGCGAAACAATTATACAAAATTGGTTGTAAGAATAAAACGTTAAAAATTTGAAACAATAAGTCTATTCGATTTAAGCATATGCTGCTAGTCTGCTAATATAACATAAAACAAAATAGCGGACGATATATTTAAAAGTCGTGTCGGCCGATATATCGGAAAAAATCGGACATGTCGGCCTATATTTTACAAAAGGACATAATCTATACATTTTAGAAAAACATATCGTTTTACCCTAAAAAATGACATGTCGGGCGACATGTCGGACATGTCGGAGGACATTTAAAACAATGACTAAGGGTCACCTCTCCGTCAACCTTAACTGACGGGGGGGGGGGGGTGTGAAGTGCTTGCTCACAAGACATACACGAGGGAGGGGAGAGACCAACCCTTCCTAAGGTGCCCACGAGGGTCTATTTATAGACTTCCCAAAATTGGGTTGCGGATAGCCAAGATTATACTATCCGCAGCTCAACTACGAACCTGAACAACCAAAACAGGAGGGGGGGCGAGTGGAGGTTGAGACGTCCACTCCCTCCCTTGCCGGGGGTCGGGAGAGTGGACCGAAAGGTCCACTGCCTGGGCTGGCTCGCCCGAGTGCCCCCCTCACCTTGGGCGAGTGGACCTTGGTCCACTCTCCACCCCTGGGCGAGTGGACCACGCGCCCCTGCCTTGGGCGGGTGGACCACTAGGTCCACTCTCCTGGGTGAGGAAGTGGACCTCTGGTCCACTTCCTCCCCCAGGACTTCTTTTTTGGTCTCGACGGCCTCGACTAGTCGATCTTTTGCGTCACGGCCATTCTCTCTATCACGTCCTCATCCGCGTCGGGTCACACCGACTCGGCAAATATGAGGGTTGTACACAATCCCCGCTCTTTTCGAGCTTGTCTCAAGCTCGGAAAGAAAGTCCAACCCACCTATTTGACGAGTAGGTGGGGCTTTAGAGGAATCCACGGAGGGCCCCGCCAATCGGTTACTCTAGTCGAGCTCTCCAGCTGGACTCGACCTGAGGCGGTAGACGAACCTTTCTCCACTTAACGACCCTCCTGTGAGCCAAACTCAACTGGAGGTAGAGAAAGCTCAACACCTCTGGTCGAGCTAAACTCGACCCGAGGTGGAAGACGAACTCAACACCTCTAGTCGAGCTGAACTCGACCCGAGGTGGAAGGAGAACCTTTCTCCACATAACAACCCTCCTGTGAGCCGAGCTCAACTGGAGGTGGAGAAAGCTCAACACCTCTGGTCGAGCTAAAATCGACCTGAGGTGGAGGAAAGCTCAACACCTCTAGTCGAGCTGAACTCGACCCGAGGAAGGCGAACCTTTCTCCACTTAACAACCCTACTGTGAGCTGAGCTCAACTGGAGGTGGAGAAAGCTCCACACCTCTGGTCGAGCTAAACTCGACCTGAGGTGGAGGGAAACTCAACACCTCTAGTCGAGCCGAACTCAACCTGGGAGGGAGGGAACTCAACATCTCTAGTCGAGCCGAACTCAACCTGAGATGAAGGGAACTCAACATCTCTGGTCGAGCCGAACTCAACCTGAGATGGAGGGGACTCTAACATCTCTGGTCGAGCTGAACTCAACCTGAGATAGAGGGAACTCAACATCTCTGGTCGAGCCGAACTCAACCTGAGATGGAGGGGACTCAACATCTCTGGTTGAGCCGAACTCAACCTGAGATGGAGGGAACTCAACATCTCTGGTTGAGCCGAACTCAACCTGAGATGGAGGGGACTCAACATCTTTGGTCGAGTCTAACTCAACCTGAGATGAAGGGAACTCAACATCTCTGGTCGAGCCGAACTCAACCTGAGATGGAGGGGACTCAACATCTCTAGTCGAGCCGAACTGAACCTGAGATGGAGGAGACTCAACATCTCTCGGCGAGTCGAACTCAACCTGAAATGGAGGGAACTCAACATCTCTGGTCGAGCCGAACTCAACCTGAGATGGAGGGGACTCAACACTGCCCCGGAACAACTGAGGGTGGAGAACTTCAACACTTCCTAGGGGCTTAGCCCACCTGGAGGCGGAGGAACTCAACATATCCCAAGACCAGTTTCTCTTCTCGAAGCCTTACCAACCCAAACAAATCTACCCGACAAGCCTCCCAGCGGCCGGCATCAACAAGCCCGGGCGAGTGGTCTCCAGTCGAGGACTTAACCTAAAACGAATCTACCCGATGAGCCTCCCAGCGACCGACATCAACAAGCCCGGGCGAGTGCTCTCCAGTCGAGGACTCAGCCTAAAACAAATCTACCCGACGAGCCTCCCAACGACCGACATCAACAAGCCTGGGCGAGTGGTCTCCAGTCGAGGACTCGACCTAAAACAAATCTACCCGACGAGCCTCCCAGCGACCGACATCAACAAGCCCGGGCGAGCGGTCTCCAGTCGAAGACTCAGCCTAAAACAAATCTACCCGACGAGCCTCCCAGCGACCGACATCAACAAGCCCGGGCGAGTGGTCTCCAGTCGAGGACTCAACCTAAAATGAATCTACCCGACGAGCCTCCCAGCGACCTGCATCAACAAGCCCGGGCGAGTGGTCTCCAGTCGAGGACTCAGCCTAAAACAAATCTACCCGACGAGCCTCCCAGCGGCCGACATCAACAAGCCCGGGCGAGTGGTCTTCAGTCGAGGACTCGACCTAAAACAAATTTACTCGACGAGCCTCCCAACGACCGACATCAATAATCCTGAGCGAGTGGTCTCCAGTCGAGGACTCAGCCTAAAACAAATCTACCTGACGAGCCTCCCAGCGACCGACATCAACAAGCCCGGGCGAGTGGTCTCCAGTCGAGGACTCAACCTAAAATGAATCTACCCGACGAGCCTCCCAGCGATCGGCATCAATAAGCCCGGGCGAGTGGTCTCCAGTCGAGGACTCAACCTAAAACAAATCTACCCGACGAGCCTCCCAGCGACCGACATCAACAAGCCCGGGCGAGTGGTCTCCAGTCGAGGACTCGACCTAAAACAAATCTACCCGACGAGCCTCCCAGCGACCGACATCAACAAGCCCGGGCGAGTGGTCTCCAGTCGAGGTCTTACCTAGATGCTATCTTTAACTACTTTTGATACATTATAAATATATTACATACCATTACAATGCGCTTCCTCGCGCTTACTCGGCCACATGCATCTTGGCTATCTCCTTCATCACTTCCTCCATCTCCTCAGCTTTCTCCTGGTCCTTCCAGGTAAAGCTGTCTCCTCTCTGCCGGGGTTCTTCTTCCTTCCCTTACCTCCAGAAACTCTGGGCATGTGGCTGTTGTGTGTTCCTCCTGCCGATGGAAGTCGCAGAACGGCAATGCCAACATCCTTGCTTCCTTCCTTGCGCGACCCCTCTTCTTATTTTCTCTTTTTCGGCCAATCGTCATGGCCTGTAGGGGTTGGGGTTGCAATGGCCTTGAGTCCGGCTGCCACCCTGCTGGGTTGAACCGTCCCTGCCCCCCCTGAAAGTTTCCTCTCCCTTGGAAATGGCCTCTTCCTTGGCCTTGAGGGGGTCCTCCTGGCGGCCTCCAGGTTGGTCAGGCGACTGGTGGTTGAAACCCCCAGCCTTGCTCCTGCCCAACGGGGGGTCCTTGGTCCCCTTGACTTCTTGCTTCCTCCTTCCTCTTCCCTCGCTCTTTCTTTTCTTCCTTCTTCTCCTCCTCCGTCCACTTGGCTAACTTTCCCACGAACTCCTGGTTGGTGGCCTCGCACTCGATTTCTCGAGCAGCCCGCTCCATTAGCCCCTCGAAGGACAGAGGGGGTCTCGAGTCAGGCTCATCCTGAACATCCCCTGCTGTAGCCCGAGGGTAAAGGCCAACTGCAGGGTGTGCCCGGGCACCTCTTTAACGAGGAGGACTTCTTCCTGGAATCGATCCACGTAGCTTCCCAACATCTCTCCCTGCCTTTGCCGAATTAGGAACAGGGCCTCCGCCCCCTTCCTCCTCTTCTTCGAGGTGGAGAACCTCAACAAGAAGATTCGACGGGGGTCCCCGAAGCTGTAGATAGTACCTGCTGGGAGCTGGTGGAACCAGTCTCTCGCCTTTCCCTTGAAAGTGACGGCGAAGAGCTTACACCTGAAGGAGTCCGTCATCTGCCTGATCGAGACCATTTCTTCAAATCACTGGAGGTGCTGGAGAGGGTCATCCTTGCCAGTGTAGTAAGACATGTCAGGTTCACTGAACCCGTCTGGAACTGGAGCTGAGGTAATCAGCTCGCAGAAGGGACTCCCCCCTCCTCCCTGGCGAGTCGAAGGCGTTCTCCCTACCTCCTCTCCGGGGTAACCGATCCCAGGAGAGCTGTTGAAGAGCACTCGCGCTTGGAGGCGCAATCTTGCCTCTGAGGCTAGCCCCTTCCCTTGTCGACGTGCTTGCTCTGTCTCCATCGGAGATGTCGAGGCGGGCACGGGTGCAGGTGGTGTCGAGCACTCGCCGTGAGGGGGGAGTGCGACCCGCAAGAGCTCCATGACCAACTTCCTGAACTCCTTAAAGTCACCCTTCTTCATGTACTCGCTGGTAGGGGGCGAGTTCCCCGGCTCACCGCTTCCAGCCATGAGACTTGCTCAGAGCTTTCCGAACTAGTTGCTTCCACGCTCACCGCACCAGAATGTTGAAATCAGAGAACCGGTCTCGACGTTCGCAACGGGTATGCAGCTGACCCTTACTTGACCTGAGCTAGAACCTTGACTAGTTGCTGAGAACCGAAGGACCTTGCACCTAAGAACACCTGAAGTACCTGAACAGACCCCTTAAGCTGCAGCGAGGAGGTCCCACCACACACCCGGAAGTTCAAAGAGAGCTTCTCCTCCCAAGCCAATGCTGAGCCTGAGCACCTTGGAGGGCACTAATGGTCACCTCGGCGTCAACCTTAACTGACAGGGGGGGGGGGGGTGAAGTGCTTCCTCACAAGACATACACGAGGGAGGGGAGAGACCAACCATTCTTCCTAAGGTGCCCATGGAGGGTCTATTTATAGACTTCCCAAAATTGGGCTGCGGATAGCCAAAATTCTGCTATCCGCAGCTCAACTACGAACCTGGACGACCAAAACATGAGGGGGGGGGGGGGGGGGGCGAGTGGAGGTTGAGACGTCCACTCCCTCCCTTACCGGGGGTCGGGAGAGTGGACCGAAAGGTCCACTACCTGGGCTGGGCGAGTGGACCACTCGGTCCACTCCCCTTAGGGGCAAGTGGACCCATGGTCCACTCGCCCCAGTGCCCGGGGCGAGTGGACCACAGGTTCACTCGCCCCTCACCCTGGGCGAGTGGACCATGGTCCACTCGCCACCCCTGGGCTAGTGGACCTGCCTTGGGCGGGTGGACCACTAGGTCCACTCGCCTGGGCGAGGAAGTGGACCTCTGGTCCACTTACTCCCCTCCCACGGGACTTCTTTTTTGGTCCTGACGGCCTTGACTAGTCGATCTTCTGCGTCACGGCCATTCTCTCTATCACGACCTCATCCGCGTCTGGTCACACCGACTCGGCAAATATGAGGGTTGTACAGTACTGGTCGCAAGCAATAGCGTGTATGAGTTAAGATTTCATCTCCACAGAGTATACAAAGTGAAGATTCTCATAATTACATTGACATTAACTATTTAAGCGAATCAAAAAGGGGTTTTGTTTGCATTTAGGAACATTAACTAAAAACTAAGGGAAGAAGAGAGAACCATTCATCCAACCTCTCAAATCTCATGTAAGGATACCCAAACACACATTAACATGAATATAAACACACATTAACATGAATATACATGAACGTGTATGATTTCACAATACAATCAATTATATATAAGCGTACAACCATAATATGATAGAGAATGCCTGAGCCTCCAAAGTTTTGGTCGAAGGGGAATTAAGATATGGAGGGAGAAGAAAGACTATTTCTCAGGTATGAAGGGAAGAACCACGGGTTGTCAATCCAACTTCTATTCAATCCTTGGCTGGCTTCTGGGGTCGAGGAGGAGTGGCTTCTGTGGTCGAGGAGGAGCTATCACCAATCTCCCAATGTTACCCATCTTCTCTCCATGTGCTCTCGCCTCCACATCTTCTTCCTTGTCCCCTTGCACCTTTGGAATCCTTGGAGAACTCTCCTTGTAAATGACTTGAACCTGGAGAACAGCTAGGTACCCTTCTTCTCTCCAAGTGCTCTCACCTCAACATCTTCCTTGTTTCCCTTGCTCCTTTAAAATTCTTGGAGAACTCTCCTTGTATGACTTAGAATCTGGAAGAACAACTAGGAATTTATGCGCAATAGAATTTAGTCACAAACGATCGAGCGCCCGACCGTGACGGTCTATGAAAAATTGCCAGAAAAATCTTTCGTGATAAAAAAACAAGATGTCGAGGTGTTAGTATAAACCGTGTGCGCTTTGAGGCGCACGGTCTTGCCGCTATCCGCACATCACTCTGCTATCAAGAATTGGATATATGCACCCGCCCATACTTAGGCGCACAACGTGCACAAAGGAGTGCACAAACATGAGACAGAACACAAATTTTTGGGTCGAAATTGGATTTGTTCGCGCACGTTCGTGCACTTGGCTAGTCGACGCACAGCCAGTCGACAAACGTCGACTGGCAAAAGTGCATGGTCGTGTGCAAATGGAGCACGATCGTGCATTCTTTTAGACAATGACTTAGCTTGATTGAGAAGGGGAGCTGAATGGAAACCTGGGGTGCACGACCGTGCACATCAAAGTGCACGACTGTGCACATCAAAGTGCACATCAAAGTGCCGACCGAGCACCTTATGCAGAAATTGTGAATTTTATTCAAAGCGCTCCCAAGTGCATATGAGTTCACCCTTTTAGCTCTCAATAGTCCCCTGTAGCAGAATTATATAAATAATAAGTAATATCTATGATAATCAAAGAGTTAGGGCTAAAGGTGTGCCAAAATAATTATATAAAAACACTTATCAAATATTCCCAGATTTAACTGTGTGCTTGTCCCCAATCAAACCAAACTCATCACCGAGGGATAAGAAAGTTAAAACAGTAAACACGACATCATGAAGTAGTAAGAAATTAATTCTTAAGCGATGGAACAGTAAAAGTTTTCGTAATGCAGATAAATCTAAATAATAATGAGTTTAAAGGTTCTTTACATGGACAAGAATTGTGAATTTCTATAAGTTTACACTTACAATAACAAGTCAATTCAAAAAAATGCGCATTAAGAAAGTTACAAAGTTAATATAAGATTCTAAACTAAATTACTTCAAGGTGCCCTGCAATGAAATCCATCATCATTAGTGTCCATATACTTGTCCTTTCACACTCTCTCTACTATGAAGATATGAATCATTATGGTTGGATCATTAGGGCTTTAGCTATGATGAAATGTTAGGCTTAGGTTTAGGTATAATATCAAAGATAAACGTGAAGGTTCAATCACACTTAAACTATAATATGGAGTCCCAACAAAAGATTCACCATACAAAGGTAGAGATGAGCTACTCCCCCAAACTTATCATGGAACATATGGAGTACTGCACTCAACGATAACTTTAGACCCATCTAATTTTTATTTCATCTTCTTCTATTAAACTTTTCTTTTCCCGCTACAAACATTTTGAGATGATATATTTTATGCTCTTATCTCATAAGATTTTCTTTCTCCACTTCATTCCACAATGAAAACTCCAATCATCCCAATTCATAACAAATGAAACTTAACATAATAAGTGTGATAATTAGGAAGGCCATATGACTTTGGTGGAATATTAAGTGGTAGGTATTTTCGAAAAAAGTGTAAGGTTCAATTTGGATAAGCAATGGTGAAATATGCATGGCGGGGTACAAAGGCTCAAACTATCCAAAGAAACTGCTAAATCATATTCCAAGCATAATGATGATCAAAATACATGCTTCAAGAGTAGCTTGAGGCAAGTTCTAGCCACTAAACTAAATGACCTATTCATAATTATATAAGAATCTTTCTCTAAAAAATGCACACTACTACACAATTCTAGGAATATCATGTCATGCACGAGAAAAGAAGAGAACCAAAATCTTGATCAATAAAAGATAAACTAAAACCATGAAGATTCACAGAGACTTAACAAAATTTACACAAGAAACAAAGACAAGAATAATTGATTACTCCTAGATGATGACATAGTCTACGCGGTTAAACAATTTATCACCAAAGAAGAGTAGAGAATGCTTAAAAGAAACAAGACAGTAATCATAAATTTTTTTTGGGTACAGGAAATTAGATTTTTTATACTAATACTCCAGCAAAGAAAAACATAAATGGAGCATTGTCCTCAATACGACAATAAGCAAAGTAAAGGAGAGTGGAACGAGGTTACCCAATTCAATAATTGCATCCAAAGCTTGGTCCAAATGAGCGGTTTCGAGGTTCCTAAGCTTCTCATAACCTGGAATTGAAAATGCACAAAAACAAACAACAAAGCAAGCATATACTAGAGAATCATGAATGCAAGTTAGAATCTTAAAATAACTTGGCTTGCCTCCCAAGAAGCACTTTGTTTAACGTCTTTGAGCTGCACCAAATACCTATATTATAACAGTGATATATATAGTCCAAAAACAGAAATGAAATAAGTATAGTTCAACAAACAAAAATAAAATCCAAAAATCCTAATCATTCAAGGTTTACAAAACCAGCTATATGCTGATTTGTATTAAAATTTAGAAATAACTGATTAAGGTCTGAGGACCGAGCTAGTGGCATGAGTGGAAAGATGCTTAGTCTTTCCTCCACGTGCCCCTCCTTGACTTCATCCACTTGCGCTGCTCTTCTCATTCATTTTTCTTTTTATTCTTTCTCTCGACACTAAGCGACCACCATTTCAACACTTCTTCCTGCACATCATCGATTTTCGGCTTTTCAGTTATGTATTCTCCTTTATTCTGCACACTTAACAAACTATCAAAGCACTGTGCAATTTCATAGTACAAGGAGATGAAAGTTCAGGATTTTGTAAGATGGGTGGGGAGACATTCTCACTAGTTTCAGGAATGACTATGCTGTCATCGGAGGGGTGGAGAGTAGCGCCAATGGAACTCATGAAGGGATCCACCAAGATATGTAAGGAATTGTTTCCCTTGGGACCCACCACTTGAAATTTCATTGTTAACACATCATCCCCCAATTTGATATCAACATTGTGAATGCCTCCCTCTGTACTGGCTGTAACCCATTTGCAAGCACAATTGGAACGCCCACATGTTCCTTGCTGTCTCCCCGCAACAAGGTTTGCAAGCTGGCCAATCTGGTTTTCTAAATTCTTGATGGACACCTCGTGATTTTGCAACGTGGATTCTGTCCGCACCATGAACTTTTCCCTCATTATCTTAAGATTTTTTTTCTTGTCCTGTTGTGGTGAGCCTTGATGGTTATGAGCGTTTCCTCCCGCCTTCCCTCCTTGGACTTGCCCTTGGCTCTAAGAAAAAAATGTGATTCCTCCACCCAGGGTTGTAAGTATTGGAGTAGGGGTTGTTGCGCTGCTGGTTCCCTACATAATGAGCAGTTTTTAGTAGTAAAAGTGGAAGGGGAAGAAAGATTACCCAAGGTGCATTCAAAATTATGGTGCCCCTGATTTCCGCAGTTTTCATATGAGATCGCCATCACTGATGACAGTGCAGAAGAGCTGGTGCCTAAGGTGTTGAGTTTGTCAAGCTTCTTGTTCATCAAGTTCAATTGAGCGTTGAGTGCTGTGAAGTTGTGGACTTCAAGCATTCCCGCCACCCTCTTTGTAAAATTTCTTCCTGCACCCCATTGTTGGCTGTTAGAGGCGATTTTATCGAGCAACTCAAGGGCCTCCTTTGGGGTCTTCCGTGTCAACGAACCTTCCATAACGACATCAATTGTAACCCGAATATGTGGGTCCAGGCCAAAGCAAAAGGTTTGTACCAATAACCATGTTTGGATATCATGGTGCGGGCACTTCCTTAACAAATCATGAAACCTGTTCCAAGCTTTAGCCAATAATTCCTTCTCCACCTAACGGTATGTGGTGATCTCATTAGTTATTTCTTAATCGGACCGTCTTCTCTCCGGTGGGAAGTATTTCCCCAAGAACTTCGAAACAATATCTCATGTGGTGATTGGCTGATGTAGACCGAGAGGTCGAATCTGAGTTTCGCACACTTAATTATTGCTCGACGTTTGAATTTGAAAAAAAGGTCGTTAATTTTTATTTGAGAGTGAACTCCCGAGTGATTTACGGGTCGATCAGTCGCGAAATCATTATATCCACAATCAAAATCACAAACAATAATTTATGGGTAAACGATAATTCAAATAACGCGAACGTCCGAGGCAAGCTTAGAGATATTTAACTAGATCACATAAGGCTATTCAAATTAAATGGAGCAAGTGAGATGAGACGGAGTTTACCCAAGCATACACAAGCTACGACTAAGAGAAGATCTTCAAGAACAGTTGCACGCAGTGAGTACAAGCCGTCGCGTGTGGAAGATTGACGAAAGATACGCTGTGGTCGACGTCTACCTTCGGAGGAAGAATCGTTCTTCACGAAAGTCACTGTAATAGAAGGGAGGGGGAGGGGGGCGACGATGACCCTTACTGGGTGGCGTGGATACAAAAAGAAGTGCTGCCCTGTTGACCTCCTCCCAAGCCAGCTGAACGACCGACAAACATGCTGAGGACGTCATAGGTGACGAAGGAAGATGTTTCTGTTGTGAAACTCACAGAAGCCGTGAAACTCTCCTTTAAAGCAGGAGAAACTCTCGTCAGGAGAGAAAATGAAGGCGCGTACTAGGTCGGCAACGACTTCTCCAGTTTCGCAGAGGACGAAACTGCAAAATTTGCCTTTTCTTTTTAATACTTTCCAAATAATTTTTTCCTAAATCCCTTATGGTCCATTCGTTTCAACGATATTGATATTCAAGAATTGGCTGTCGGCCAATTAAAGTCAATTCTGTTGTTCGTATGGAAAGTTTTAGGAAGACATTGACTTTCGAGACCAAAACCAACGATATTTGAGTAAACATAGAAAACCCTCGATTCAATATTTATGTCATGCAGTGGAGTTTGGGATTGTTAATTCCAGAATTATGAATTTAGCACTTAACTCCTCGAGCTCGAGTGCACGTTTTTTTGCCCGGGCGTGCGTTTTTTCTCCCGGGCGCGTGTTTTTAAACCCGATCGCGCGTTTTCCCCCGGGCGCATGTTTTTCGGCCCCGACGCGCATTTTTTTGCCTAGGCGCGCCGCGCGTATTTTTCGCCTGGACGCGTACTTTTCTCCTGGGCTCCAATTTTCGCCCGGCCGTGTGTTTTTTCGCCCGGGAGCGCATTTTTTCGCCCGGGCGCGGGATTTTCGTTCGGACGCTCGTTTTTCACCCGGACACGCGGTCTTTCGCCCGAGCATGCATTTTTTCGCCCGGACGCAGGATTTTCGCTCGGGCACCCGTTCTTTAGGGTGTATGCAATGTTAACTACTCGACCCGATGTCTCCTATGCTTTGAGCATGACTAGCAGATATTAGCCTGATCCTGGTGATGGTCATTGGACAACAGTCAAGAATATCCTGAAGTACTTGATAAGGATTACAGACGTATTCTTGGTGTTTGGTGGAGAGGGAAGAGCTCATTGTAAAAGGTTACACAGATGCTAGTTTCCAAACTGATAGAGACGACTCAAAGTCTCAGTCAAGTTTTGTATTTTGCCTTAATGGAGGGGCTGTGAGCTGGAAGAGTTCCAAGCAAGAGACAGTTGCTGATTCTACAACAGAGGCCGAGTATATCGCTGCTGCAATTGCGGCGAAGGAGGCTTTATGGATTAGGAAATTCATCAACGAGCTTGATGTAGTTTCTAGCATTGTTGATCCAATAATTCTTTACTGTGACAACAACGGTACCATTGCACAGGCCAAGGAACCTAGATCTCATCAGCGCTCCAATGACATACTTCGGCGGTTCCATCTTATTCAAGAGATTGTCGATCGAGGAGATGTGAGCATATGCAGAGTACCGACTGAAGATAATATAGCAGATCCACTAACAAAGCCTCTTGCGCAAAGGAAGCATGATGATCATGTTAGATCAATGAGTATTAGATGCCTGAATGATCATCTCTAGTTGGAGGGTTGTGGATTTTGTATCTGTCGGTTGTATATTCATGTGATGAATAATACTATGTATTTCTTTTTACATTTATGACAAGTTCTTTTGTCATGTCAATTTGTTTCTATATTTGATGTAGTAATTAACATAATATATATTCTTAGAATGTTTGCTTCCATATGAATTCAAGTGCGTGACTTGAATGTGAGGGCCTATGTTTATTAGAAGCATCATTCTTAAATGGTTCCTGGCCGAGGTATCATCTTAGAAATTAGGGTGAGGATGATACATTAAGACTAGTATGACTAATGACCAGTTCTCACAGGTCATGATATTGGATATCAAGTCATCAAATAAGTACTGGTTAAGAACAAGTTATATTGGACAGACCCACCCTGAGACTACTTTGTGGATTGTTATGTGATCGTGCCACAAGTAGGTCTCAAGTGACAATTGTGTTTGTGGTTCTTTGACCTGAAGTCAAAACATTCATCAAGTGAGGAAGAGCATACTTTGATGTCATCTAAAGTCTTCCTTGAGAAAGGTTGGTGATAATGGTTTTTATTGGGTACGTTACGAATCATTTGGGTGTTTGTGTGTGGACAAAGATGAGATTTGTCCTCATATATGACAGGAGTTACATCCATGTGCCTCTTGATGGAATGAGACTAAGAAATGCATGACCATGCTTGGTTGAGTCAATATATGATATTCATCTGACATCCTTCCACCTACTCGACTCAGCTCTTCTTTGTGCCACTCGTCTCCTCACCGATCAACCAAGTTTGACATGGGAAGACTTCAAGCGGTTCTGCAACTTGCGTTTCGGTCCTCCAACCAGCAACAACCCCTTGGTGAGCTTACGACTTTACGACAGACGGGATCCATGGACGTTTATCTGGAACAGTTTCAGCTTCTCCTGACACACGTCACGCTCCCCCTGGGATGCAGGTCTCCATCTTTACTGTTAGCCTTCGCGACCGTCTGCAGCTGGATGTCGAATTTGAGACTCCTTGAGACTTAATGAATGGTTTGCGTTTGGCTAGGATTTGCGACCGTTGCCTCCAGCTGGCGCATGAGGCTTACTTTTCTGCTGACATAGTGGCTCCGCATGGACGTATTGAGGGCCCTCTAGGATCTCTGATTTGTCGTGTCTCTCGTGTTGATATGATGGAACGATGAGCGCAAGACTTATGTTATAACTGCGACAAGCAGTATACTTGCGGACATCGGTGCAAAATGCTTTTCTATCTGCACGTCGAAGACTCTAACGATGAGGGCGTTGGATGAGACTGTTACCGTCATCGATCTTCATAGAGCTTGAGGTCAAGATCTTTTTGCAGGGCGGGAGAGATGTTATGGGCCTCGAGCACCGGGCCTAGATATTTATTGTTATCTTTATTCTTGTCTTTAGTAGGTGTTATCATTGTGTTAGAGGCCTCTAGCATTGAGCCTAGTTATTTATTATTGTTGTCTTTAGTAGGTGTTATCATTGTTGTTTGTTTTTATTAGTATTGTCTTTTAGTACGTTGTAAGCCTATATAAAAGCATGAGTATGTTTGTATGTGATCATCAATGAAAAAAGTCTTTTTTCAAACCCTAAAGAGATTTTGGTAGCTCTCTCCACCCGAGCAAGCCCCGCTTAGGCAGCTGCGGTTCCGGCTCCACAATATCCTCTCTGCCTCCAGCCACCACTCCGGCGAGCACGTAACACTATGGCTAGGAGAAGATCTTCAAGAACAGTTGCCTGTAGTGAGTATACGCCGTTAAATGTGGAAGGTTGACGGAAGATACGCTGTGGTCGACGTCTACCTTCGACTGAAGAATCGTTCTGCACGGGAGTCGTCGGAACTGAAGGGGAGGGGGGTCGACGATGACCCTTGTTGGTGGTGTGGATATAGAAGGAAGTGCTGCCCTGTTGACCTCCTCTGATGCAACCGTCACCGCATCCGAGGACGCGTGATATCATCACGCACCAGTTATATTTTTAATATTTGTTATTTTATTTTCATGTCATGTATTACTTTTTTCCCACGCATCCGTTTCTATTTTTCGGCTCATCAGTTTGACCACCCGATGAGACCATGAATAAAAGGTCCAGTAATTTAGATAGTTATGACGGAAAAGGGTAAGCTTAAATTATTTAAAGAAAATACATAAATTTACAAGAACATCTTCATCAATTTAGAGGAATTATTTAAAAGAAATCAACAAGATATTCACTCTCTGCCGTGAAAGAGGAATTAAAATAAAATTATGGAAGGAAATTATTACTATGGTAGGACATATGGAAGGAAATACTCACTGTCAGCATTTTGGAAAGAAATAACCATGGCAATAAATTATTTCCATGCATACTGTTGCTGTGAAAATGAATTTGGAGGGAATAATGCTGCCTTCTACAAAAGCTGCCCGCTGGAGAAGAATTCAGACCGGGCGACAGAGAAACAAGAAATTTCTTTTCTCTGCCTTGCCGGACACCATCCGTACTCCTGTGCCACCTCCGTTCCACTGTCTCAGTGCGCTAGAGACTCAAAGTACCGACCTGGATTGACGCTTCAGCGAACAGTCCGCTCTCAACGCCGTCAATCCTGACCAGATTTCGGGCTATAGTTCGTCGTCGACCTCGACACCTTACTCCGACTATTTGAAACACAGTGCTTGCCGTCGACCTCGCCTCCCACTCCGGATCCAACCCGTGATCGTTCAGACCGCTGGTGACTGCATCCTTGGACGACGGATTTGGATCGAGCCACTTCCCCTGCGCGTATCCTTGCTCCAATCATTTAGCTTAATTTATGCAATCCACTTAAATAGTTCATAAATTATTATTGTGGTTTATGCTTGTGGTCGTACGAATCTCATTTTGGTTCAACTCGTTAGATGCTCGAGGGGACTTCTTCGAATAACGATTAACAGTTTTAGCAAAGTTTATCGTTGAGAGTAATTTTACGCGCGAAAGTTCGGTTTGGCCCACTCGGCCTACACCATCCTCCCAAGGCGACCGAACGACTGGCAGACACGCTAAGGACGTCACAAGTGTCGAAGGAAGATGTTGCTGTTGTGGAACTCGCAGAGATGTGGAACTCTCCTCCAAAGCAGGCGAAACTCTCGCCAAGAGAGAAGATGGAGGCGCATACTAGGTCGGTGTCGACTTCTCCGGTTTCACAAAGGAATGAAAGTTTCATCGTCTGTGATTTTTCCGGTCTCTCTTCTTCACGACAAGACTCTTAATAAAGAGCAAAATTTGCCTTTTCTTTTTTAATACTTTCCAAATAATTATTTCCTAAATCTCTTTGTTATTGATTTCTCTTTATGGTGAATGATTTGAATATCTTTTCAATTTGAGTTATTCTTCAATTAACCTTATGCGTCCTTAAATAAACTAAACTTGCCTTTTCCATCCTAACAACTTAAAATTACCGTACCTTTTATTCATGGTCTCACCGGGTGGTCAAACTGATGAGTTGAAAATTCCAAATACAAACTGATGCGCTGGAAAAGAAATGCACGACATAAAATAAATAAATAATAATAGATATATGACGCATGATGGTATCACGCGTCCTCAGATGCGACGAAGGATGCATAATTGACCCTGCTGGCAAGGAATGTGGCTTTGTTAGAAACTCCATTATGGCGAAAAATATCACATATTTCAAGGAAATTAGAAATGTGCTGGTTTGGGTCCTCAGGGGGAGAACCAGAGAACTGTACAATATTTTGTTCCAATTGGATTATGGCTAGCTTGATCTCAAAGTTGTTTGTATGTATTGCCGACCACAAGATGGGCGAGGCACTTCTTACAGTAGGGAGCGAGTAATCCCTGTCCTTTGCCATAACGGTTGCTAAACTTCTTGGTTGAAATGCACATGATTGTCATTAACTCATTATGCTGGCCCCCATGGCGAGTGCTTCTCTTCTCAATAGTAGAAGAGTGCGTTCAATCTCAGGGTCGAAAGGAAGAGGCTCTTCTTGACGTCGCCTTTGCATAGATATAAGAAAAGTTAAAGAAAATAATGAAAACCAAAGTTTCCAAGTGGTGTGTGAAACTAAAGATTAAACAAGAGAAAGGGAAAATTGCAAGAAAAAAGGAAAATTGCAGTGAAGAAAAATGCTTAAAATAGTCATGACACCATCATGGTACAACCTTTGAAAGAATCATCCCTATTCTCCGACAATGACGCCAAAAACTTGACGCACAACGAGCATACATTGCAAATCCCTAAGGAAATGCTACGACGGTGTACCAGTCGCAAATAATAAAGTGTATGAGTTAAGATTTCGTCTCCATAAGGAATACAGAGTGAAGATTCCCACAACTACAATGCCATTAACTAGTTAAGTGAATCGAAAAGGGGTTTTGTTTGCATTTAAGAACATCAACTAAAAATTAAGGGAAGAAGAGAGAATCATTCTCCAACCATCACAAATCCAAAGAAAATCCGAACACTCACATTAACCTGAATAGGCATGAAAGTGCGTGATTTCATAATACACAAAATTAAATAAAAGCTTACAACCATAATATGCTAGAGAATGCTTGAACCTCCAAAGTTTTAGTCGAAGGGGAATGAAGATACAGAGGGAGAAGATGGGCTATTCCTCAGGTATGGAGGGAAGAATCATGGGTTATCAATCCGGCTTCTCTCCAATCCTTGGCTCTTCTGAGGTCGAGGAGGAGCTGTCACCAACCTCCCATTTGTTACACGTCTTCTCTCCAAGTGCTCTCTCCTCCACGTCTTCTTCCTTGTTCCTCTTGATCCTTTAGAATCATTCGAGAACTCTCCTTGTATGCCTTAGAACCTTGAAGAACGGCTCAGAAGACTCCTCTTCGAAATTTAATGCCACCCCTCGACCTAAAAGATGAATTTATATGCAACAAAATTTAGTTGCTCCCGGTCGTGCGCACGGTCTATGAAAAATTGGCGGGAAATTTCGTCGTGATAAAAAGTAAGACGGCAGAGTGTCAGGATAAAGCGCACGGTTGTGCGCTTTAAGGCGCACAATCATGTCACTATCTACACATACCCTGCCATCAAGAACTGGATATGTGCGCCCACCCTTGCGTAGGCGCACGGTTGTGCACGAAGGAGCGCACGGGCATGAGACAAAACACAAAATTTTGGGTCGAAATTGATTTTGTTTGCACACAGTCGTGCGTACGGTCGTGCGCTTGGCCAGTCGACGCACATCAAGTCGACGAACATCGACTAGCAAAGGCGCACGGTCGCGCGCAAATGGCGCATGGTCGGGCACAAATGGCGCACGATCGAGCGCAAATGGCGCACGATCGCTCGCAATTGGCACACAGTCGCGTGTTCTTTCAGAAAATGACTTAGGCTCTGTTTGGCTCAGCTGCAGTGCTTGGAGAATCAATGGTGAGAAGTAGTGGTGCGAAATCTACTGTTTTACGGAGTGGTGAGAAAAGCAGTGAAACTGTTTAAAAAAATAGCGTTTGTGTTGCTGTTTCAGATGGGGAAACTGTTTAACCTGTTTGGCAAAACAACTATGTGGTGTGTAATACATTGAACTAAAGCTAAAAATTTATAGGAAAACAGAAAACAAAACTTACTTCTGATAATGGTTACAGATAATGGTTTATGCAAATTTCTAATCAACCTTCTGATCATGGTTACAAATGATTCTTTTTTTTAACACACATTTATATAAAATTGAACTCCATTAAGCATAGTGAATAATTGAATATGCATCAAGGATGCATTTAACGGTTGCAAAGATCAGAAAACAAGTAAGAACTCACGTCTTCTATCTTCTTCTATCTCAATTTCCTCCTCTCCCTTTCTCTGTTCTTCCGATACCCATTTCTAACAATCTCTTCCATCTCCCTCCCCATTTCCCCCAATAAGAACTCCAATTGCTATGACCTTCCATCAATCTTTGTGATAGCCCTTCTAACAATCGAGCTCGACATTTGACATGAGAAGGACAATGGTCCGTGGGGCGATCGAGGGCAGTCGGCCATGAGCTTCCAGCTGGTGTTTCTCATGGCGTTGATGAGGTAGCACGACGTGAAGCCTAGGGCTCCGACGAAGAAATTGGGGTCAACTGGCCTCGTATCTTTTCATCATCGTGTTCCCAACCTGCGTAGGTGAAATCGGGATGGAGAGGCGGAATTGTGGATGGAGCAGCGCTGCGCAGGCGGAATCATGGATGGAGAGACGGAATCGTGGATTGAGCAGCGCTGTGCGCGGTTTGCGAGTCGTGAAAAATTTTCATGACTCGTAAACGCATAAAAATAGCATCCCGCCAGCGGTGGCTACTCCCATCATTGCCCCAGTTTTTTTTTCTGTTTGGCGGGGCGGTGAAAAAATTGGCGTGACACCACTCCAAAAACGTGGAGCAAAGCAGAGCCTTTATCTTATTGAGAAGTGGAGCTGAGTGGAAACCCAGTGTGCACGACCGTTGACCTTATGCATAAATTGTGAATTTTATCCATAACACTCCCAAGTGCATAGGAATTCACCCCTTTAGCTTTCAATAGTCCCATGTAGCAAAATTATGCAAATAACAAGAAATATCCATGTTAATCAATGGGTTAAGTGTAAAACATTGATAAACCAGAGCTAAAGGTGCTTCAAAATTGTTATATAAAAAACTCATCACTCCCTACTACCCTTCCTGTTTCAAACTGTAACCGTACTTGACCAAACTTGTAGCCGCCCAACCTCCAACTCCTAACCACACCTCTTCCAAGGCCCATATCCTCCCACCCGAGATCCAATCGGGTTAGCCCAGGTATGTTCGATTCCTCTCCAACCCTTCCCTAGCCCGACAGACACCCCCTCATCCCTCCCTCACCCTAGCCAAGCCCCACTACCTCCTCCCCTACCAAAACCATCCCACTTATGTTCTCCTTAAAAACTCCACAGACAAAATTTTCTTCAATAATTATATGATTTAGTTTTAAATCAGTTTGAAAAATTTAATACTTATGTATTTTATTTGAACCAAGATATCCAACTCAAAACCAATTAGTGAAGAATGGAATGACCCAAGTACTTATAAAACATACAAGGCAACATGGCCAATGTAGGACTATTTTTTCACTCTCATTTCGGGTAGGACTTCAAGTGGCACCAACCAATACACAGTGTCCAGAATCGTGAATCATATACGAGAATCCTTGTGGTGGATATGACACAATGCATGCCTGTCTGGAAAATATTCCAACACCCCCCTCACATGAATTCGTGTGAATACATCACCTGGGAACATAAGAGCGTGAGTCTCACTTGCTCTAATACCATATTAGAACCCAGACGTGCAACATAAAACCAATTGCTGAAAAGTAGAGAGGTGCAAATGAGTATAAGGCTCACAAAACATGTGATACCCATTGTGGGACTATTCCTATTTCCATGTGTCTCTAACAGGTGTGGACCAATGGTCGATCACTATGACAATCTCCGTGGATACAGCACAATACAAAGCTATTAGGATAATATTTCAACACACCCCCACATGTAGATTCCCATTGATACATCATGTGGAAACACATGAGATACATTATGCATAGGAGTAATATACATCCTTTTGATTTAAACCTCTACCATGTTATTGCTACCAAATAGATAAAAATATGTTCATAATTGCTCTGAAAACACAACTCATCCAAACAGTACCACTGCATTCATGACTGCCCCACCACAACCACGCCAAACACGCTATTAATCTATTATGGAACTTTCTTACCCCAAGTGTTTAATTTTAGTAGGAGGTCTGACGCAGGGCGGTCCTATGTGAGGGCAAAATAAATGAGTGAACTCCTACATGCAACCATACATATCCGACGAACTTTTAAACTTGCAATAACTTTTCTTTATAAAATCAATTACGAACGATAACCATAATAGTTAAAGAATTCAAGAAAGGAAACAAGTGAGATTGTACAGGCGTGAGAGTGCGCGAAAATAAATACTATTTAAATGGGAAATCACAAAGACCAAAATGACGGAAACAAGACTTACAAACCACTATCTCAACAAGTAGAGAATAAATATAAGACCTAACATTTAAAGAAATAACAACACACCTTGAACTTTGCAAACGATTGAGAGGGGAGGTCTGGATGCGCTTTTTGAAGGCTGCCGGGGCTGGTTTTTCAGCAGTAAACAACTGGAGTTTGCTGTGCTGGAGGTCTGGACAGCAATTGGGAGGATGTATGTAGCTGTATGGAAGGTGTGGAGGCTTGGCCGGAGCTTTGGATGGCTGTAGGGTGGCTAAATAGCACCCAGGAAGCAATTCCGGGGAGGTTTTGGGCAGCTGGGTGATGGCAGAGGGTGGTTCCACGAGTGGATCAAGTGGGAAGGGGCTGCAGTTGGCTGGATTTGGGCTGCTGGGTGATGGCAGAGGGTGGTTCCACGAGTGGCTCAAGTGAGAAGGGACTGCAGTTGGCTGGATTCAATTGGGAGGGCAGGCTGCAGTTGATGGCAGCAGATGGTGGACCCAGCAATCCAGGACTTCGCGTGAGATTGAGAGCTGGGAAGGAAGAGAGTTTCGGCCAGCAGTTAGAGGAAGGTGGGGGATTAGTTATTTGGAGGAAGTGGGGGGGGGGGGGTTCTTTTCACATGAGAATGTGGGGGAATATTGGGATATAGTGGGCTGTTGTTGAGGGGGTTTGAGGGAGTGGCTCCATGTGTGAATGAGGGAGGGGATTAAGGGGTTGATTGTGAGGGAAAAGAGGGGATAGTGGGGCTTAAATTTAGGAGGTGGTTCCTAAATAAGTGGAAGTAGGTTAGTGGGTAGTTAGGATGTAGTGGGGAGGTGGTTAATGGGTGGTGGGGTGGCTGTATGGAAGGTGTAGGAGGATCACCGGAGGTGGTCGGAGGCGTGCTCCGGTGATTGCCGGAGATGTTTTTATGGGGTAAAGGGGCTGTTTTTGTGGGGGAATGAAGGTGGTGGTGGAGGGAGAACTTGGGGGCCGGCTATACATGCTGTAGAAGGGGGGAAAGATGTATGCGGATGCTTGGCCGACTGTTGTTATAGGAGGGGACCCTTAGGCCGGTGGCTGTAATGGAGGGGGAAGTGGGGGCCTAATGGCCGACTGTTGCAATGATGGGGAGGAGGCACCTTAGGCCGGCTGCTGCAAGGATGGGGAAGGAGGTAGGGGCTGGCCGGCAGTTTTGGGAGGGGATGAGGAAGGGGCCGACCAATTGGAGGGGAAATGAGGGAGGGGTGATTGGTGGTGGACGTCAAGGTAAGGGGTTCCAAGGCTTCGCACCCGGAACGTTGGCTTCGACACCGTTTGACCAAAGAATGAGCTTCAATACTCCATTCTTCAATGCCTAAAATGAGTTCCCTCACCCTCTATTTATATATTCCTAGGGGACAATGGACGGCTATGATTGGCTGAACGTCCCGACTCAAAAATACATAAAACTACAACTCGAAATAAAAAAATGACAACAAAATCTATTACGATCGTCGATCCGCATAAAATGAACGGTTCCGATTCCCCATCAAGGTCAAAACATTATCATTGGCGATTATATTACACTTACTTTCTGTAATTCCTAGGTTATTGTTCTTCATATTTTGTTTCCCTGTAATTTGGCATATTATTTTGTGTATGCTTCGTTAGATTATTAACATTTATTGTAGAAAATCCATAGAAAAGTTAGTCCATTAGATTACTATGCCAGTATATTGCATATTAGAAATCTTACACCATAAGGATTCTTCATTAGTTTTGAGTGGTGATTTTGGCGCATGTGATGGGATAGTGTGCAGTGGCAAGAGGCAGCATGAAATATGTTATATGCTATGGTTAGATAATCTACCTTTTTTATTTAGATACTAGTACTTATTAGAATATTCTTTTACTGTCTTTATACCATATAAGTGCTATATTGAGAATATTTTTACAGATTTTGAAGGATGAAGCCACAAGAGAGCAATATGATTACGCAATTGAACACCCCGAAGAGGTAGCACTTTAACTAGAGTAAACAATTCTGTTAGGCAATAATTTTTGGTGCCTGAATTTTATTTGTTTCTTCATTTCCTTTTATGGTGTTGAAATAGCCCATGTGTTTGGCCCATTTAGTGGCCCAGTTTCTTCTCCTCTCTCTTTAGTCCCACATTGTGTATAGGATTTCTCTCACTTCTCTCTCCTATAAATATGTACTCTCTCTTTGTATACAGTGACAAGAAATACATACAAGCTTTGCTCTTTTCTACGTGGTATCAGAGCTAAGTTTTTTTTTAACCGGACAACTCCCGGTCTCTATTTTCGTCTAAACCGCAGGAAGTGCGGTCTCTGCTTTTTCTAACCGCAGCATCGGTCGGTTTCTATCGCGTTTTCCTCACGCGCCTCCTCCCTTCCTCGCCTCTGCTTTTATAACTTCCTCCCGCGTGGGTCCCGCTTTCTTCTTCTCCCCAGTCCGAGCTCGCCAGCCCGTTCTCCTCTCCCGTCGTCGCTCTCAGACCGCCCGACCTCTTCGCAAAGCCTCTGCCGATCTCATCGACCACCATCAGCGGTCGCTCTCTGCTCGTCCAGCGCGGTCGACTCCAGCCCGCAGTTGTTTTCTTCCCGCGCACTTGCAGCTTTTACATCACGATCTCAAACCGCAGCGAGCTTTCCTCTGCTCGTCTCCTCGCCGCTCGTCTCCGGCGGTCTCTCCTGTCCAGCGGCCTTCCGCGATCTCCCGTGCGACCTCCTCAGCTCGCAAACCTCTTCCCAGCGGTCTCTGATTGCCGGTCTCCTCCTACTCCACAGCGGCCTGCAGATCCTGAAGTGTGCCGACCTCCTCCTACTCGCAGCCGGTGTCCCTCCGCAGCCTGCAACTCCTCAAGTATGCCGGTCTGACCGCGCCTCTCTGCTCGCGGCCTCCATCTCCTGCTGCCTGCGATCTCAAGCGATCTCCAGCGCCTCTGCGATCTCCAGTTAAGCGATCTCCAGTGCTTCTGCCGATCTCCAGTCCAGCGATCTCCAGCGCCCTCCTGCGATCTCCAGTCAAGCGATATCCAGCGCCTCTGCCGTTCTTCGCAGCAATCTCCTCCTCCGCCGATCTCATAACAGCAGCAACCTCCTGGAATCTCTAGCGCCTGCTGACTCTTCCGACGACCTCTCGACTTCTGCTCGCCAGATCGCCTCTCTCAGGCCGCCAGATCGCAGTTCTCAGTTCGCCTCTCTCTCACGCAGCGGTCTCCTACTCGCTGCTCTCCCTACGACTTCTCTAGCCGCTGTCTCCCAGCTCGCCAGCGGTCTTATTTCTGCTCGCCAGCGATCTCCTACCAGACAGTGCGAGTTGCAGTGCTCTTCTATCCGCAGTCCTCAAGCAGTTCTAGCCGCAATTCTGGTCGCCCAACCCTCTACTCTGCTGGTTACTCCCTGGTGCTTGTTTCTCCATGGCTTTGTCTCCTTCCCCGACCCCAGACTTGGTTGTGTCTATTTCTGGTGGTGGCATCTCTTGCCTCCTTCATGGCTCTTCGTGGATTCTGGATTCCGGGGCCATCCACCACATTACTTCACAAGCACCTTCACAATACTTGGCCTCCGAACATCCTCCGTTCATTACTGTGGCAAATGGTGCTTCTACTCCTGTTGCTGGCTCTGCCGATCTCACTCTGTCACCCTCACTTACTCTTCGCTCAGTTCTTCATGTTCCGGGCTCCTCCTTCAATCTCTTATCTATTAGTCGTCTCACCCAAGATTTGGATTGTTGTGTCTCATTCACCTCTACTTCATGTATTGTGCAGGATCGACAGACGCGGCGCATCATCTGCAAAGGGCATCTCTCGAACGGACTCTATCTCCTCGATACCTCTCCCACCGTTCTTCTCTCCTCTATCAGCACTATTGAGTGGCACCGCCGTCTTGGTCACGCTCCTCTACAAATACTCCGCAAAGCTCTTCCCGACGTCTCTCTCCATGAGTTTACCTGTGAGTCGTGTATCTATGCCAAACATCATCGTTCTACGTTCACCCCCCATCCCACTCGAAGTGCTGCTCCCCTTGATTTGGTTCACTCTGATATTTGGGGTCCCTACAAAATCGCCAGTGTTTTTGGCTATCGTTACTTTGTTACCTTCGTTGATGACTACTCACGGGTGACATGGTTGTACCTCCTTCGTGACCGCTCTGAGTTGTCTGGTGTTCTTCGAAACTTCATCATCGAAACTCGCAACCAATTTTCTACTACTCTTAAAACTCTCCGTACCGACAATGCCCGCGAATATACGGGTCATACAGTCACTCACTTATGTGCTGAGTTTGGGATAATTCATCAAACCTCTTGTCCTTATACCCCCAACAGAATGGCGTTGCTGAACGCAAGAATCGTCACCTGCTTGAGGTCACACGCTCTCTCATGCTCCAAATGAACGTCCCCAAACAATATTGGAATTTCGCGGTCTCTACCGCCTGCACTCTCATCAACCGCATGCCTTCTTCTCGTCTCAACTTTGCATCCCCCTTCGGTCTCCTTTTTCCTTCTACGACTCCGTTCTCCATCGCTCCTCGCGTGTTTGGCTGCGTATGCTACGCTCATCGCCTTGGTCCGTTCTCTGACAAACTTGCTCCACGTGCCACCAAATATATGTTTGTTGGTTACTCCCGGACTCAGAAGGGCTATCTCTGCTTCTCTCCTCAGGATCGCAAGCTTCTTACGACTGCTGATGTTACCTTCCTTGAAGATCAACCCTATTTTTCCCAACCAGCGGACTGTCCCCTTCCGCTGCCTCCTCTTCCGCGGCCTGTTATTCCGGTTACTTCACCCCTTCCTCCGCTCTCTCCAACGCCAGTCTCCTCCCCGCCCGTCTCCTCCATACCAGTCTCTCCCATCCCTCTTCTACCTCCCTCCCAGAAACCACCTATCACTCGTGTGTACGCTCGTCGTCCTCTGTCCTCCACTGCCCTACGGGAGGTGCCCTCCTCTGATGATGACTCGCAGCCTGCCGATCCGACTTCTTTCTCTACTGCACATCCAATGACACACTCTGTCTCTCTTCACCGCCTCTCTCCGGAACTTCGCCAACTTGCTACTTCTCTTTCCTCCATTTCTATTCCTAACTCTGTGCAGGAGGCTCTTCAACATCCTGGCTGGCGTGCCGCCATGGAAGAAGAAATGGCCGCGTTGTGGGCAAACCAGACCTGACAGCTGGTGGATCTTCCCCCTGGCCAGAAAACTGTTGGTTGCAAATGGGTCTTTGTCATCAAGCATGCTGCGAATGGGACCATTGACCGCTTAAAAGCTCGACTAGTGGCTCGCGGCTACACGCAGCAACAAGGGTTGGACTACGACGAAACCTTCTCTCCCGTCGCCAAACTGAACACAGTATGGGTTCTTCTCTCCGTTGTCGTGCACCGCCAATGGCCCTTACATCAACTGGATATTAAGAACGTCTTCTTAAACGGTGATCTCACTGAAACGGTGTATTTGCAGCAGCCGCCCGGGTTTGAGACCACGGGGGAGTCTAGGACCCTGAAAGTCTGTCATCTTTTGCTGTCTCTCTTTGGTCTCAAACAGTCTCCTCGAGCATGGTTCGACAAGCTCAGCAAGGTCCTTCGTGAAGCAGGCTTTACTCGGAGCTCGACTGACTTCTCCTTGTTTACTTGCCACCAGGCAACAGGCACCGTTCTCCTTCTGGTCTATGTGGATGATATCATTATCACAGGCAACGACTCAAAAGGAATTCAGACGATCAAACAACAACTCAGCTCCGTGTTCCAAACGAAAGACCTGGGGAACCTTCATTACTTCCTGGGCTTGGAAGTAGCCAGGCGACCAGACGACCTTGTTCTATCTCAGAGAAAGTATTGCCTCGATCTTCTTCATGATGCAGGCTACTCCGGCTGCAAACCCATCAATACTCCAATGGACGCAAATCACAAGATTTGTGCTCAGTCATCTGACTCTGATCTCTTGCTTCAGAACCCGGAGTACTATCGCCGTCTGGTAGGAAAACTGATCTATCTGACTGTTACAAGACCAGATATCTCCTTCGCTGTCGGTATTGTCGGCCGTTACATGCACGCCCCTCGTTCCTCTCATCTTCAGGCTGTGGAACGGATTCTACGATATCTAAAAGCGGCTCCTGGTCAAGGCTTGGTATACAAGACCACATCCTCAACTCCAACACTGGTAGCATACTCTGATGCTGACTATGCCGGCTCTCTGAATGATCGTCGGTCAACCAGTGGCTTCTGTACGTACTTCGGAGGACATTTGATTACCTGTCGAGCAAGAAACAAGCAGTAGTTGCGCGCTCCTCAGCAGAAGCAGAATACAGGGCAATGACATCTGTGGTCTCTGAACTTACATGACTTGAAAGTCTTCTCACGGATCTTGGGGTAAAACTTCCTGCTCCTGCTCTTCTACTTTGCGACAGTCAGACTGCTATACATATTGCCAAGAACCCAGTCTTCCACGAAAGAACCAAGCATATCGAGGTCGACTGCCATTTTATTCGGGAGAAAGTACAAATGAAAAAGATCGAGCTAAAACATGTTCCTGGTACTGAACAAATCGCGGATGTCCTCACAAAGGCACTGTCCAGTACCCTCTTCTATCAATGCTTGTCCAAGCTTGGCACATACGATTTGTACGCTCCAGCTTGCGGGGGAGTGTTGAAATAACCCATGTATTTGGCCCATTTAGTGGCCCAGTTTCTTCTCCTCTCTCTTTAGTCCCACATTGTGTATAGGATTTCTCTCTCACTTCTCTCTCCTATAAATATGTACTCTCTCTTTGTATACAGTGACAAGAAATACATACAAGCTTTGCTCTTTTCTACATATGGCATGCTCTCTGTTGAGTCATACGAACTATGTTGCTATGTAGTTTATGGTGTTCTGGATTCTCTGTTTGGATCATTTTCTAGATATGCATATCTGTAATTCTATTTTAACATGAGATTTGTTGCACATTTCTTGTTGAATCAGTGCTGGCCATATTTGTTTGATTATTAATGGATGTTCTAGTGGCAGATCGATATACCGAGGTTTACTGCCAGACTTTTGATCATGAATGAAGTCTAATATGAACTTAAATACATTGTTTTTTTCATCCTAATATCTTTTCTCCATACAACCGAAAAGTTGTTATTCGCGTTTCCATGTGGTTCCTTAACATGCAAAGGCAACATTGACCATGGCTGAATCTGTTTAATGATGGATTCAAAGAGTTGTTGGTTTCTTCTTTTATTATCACTTGTTCAAATATTTAGTAAATTATAAAGCTTATGGAAATGGTAAAAAGTAGCAAGAGTACTTAAATTTGTTCTATTTAATCTTATCTACTATTCTTTATAACGTGCACAAGGAATTAGTTTACGCAGGATGGGTTTAGTGGTGTGTGGCACAACTCAATGGATGCCTACATGAGTTGTAAAACTATCTGATGTCTATGCTTGCAATAAGATAAGTTTATGAATAAAATTGTAATCACCGCGAGTAGAATTTCGAAGTAAAGAAACAAAATATAGACGTGTATGTTAAAGAGTACGAAATAATCAATGTTAGGGAGAATAAACATTGCAAATCACAAGATTATTAGACACAAATATTATGAGAAAGTATCCATAAAATCAAGGATTGATACAAAGTTCAACAATAGAATAATTCTACAACCACAAAATGAACTCACAAATGAATAGCAGGTTTCAAACAAGGAGGAACTTGGAATTTGTAGTGTACGATGTCCGTTGGGAAGATCCTCCAATGAACATTGCTGTCGATGAGAGGTGAAAGCCTGAGCAGGAGCAGGATATAATGAGTTGGATTTGAGCCAGGGGGAGATTAGAATGATTGCAGAGAGCTGTTTGGAATGACGGTTGCTGTTAGGAAGTGTTACTGTGGAAGTGATTTCAGAGAGCTGTTTGCAACTAGGTGCTGAGATCATGATCCAGGAAGTGAAAGTGGCTGGCTCATAAAAGGAGTCAGACTTCACTTCCTGAAAGTGTGATTGTATCATGAATGAAGTATGGCTGTGCACAACTAGGTGCTGGATCATAAAAGGATACAATATTGAAAGTTAGATGCATGAGATAATGAAAGTAGTGGCTGTGTACACTAGGTGCTGGATCATGATCCAGCAAGCCATACTTCATTCATGATCCAGGAAGTGGCTGGATCATGAATGAAGTCACACTTCACTTCACTTCCTGAAGGTGGCTGGATCATGAATGAGTAATTACAACTAGGTGCTAAGATAATGATACCTGAAAGTGGCTGGATCATGAATGAAGTCACACTTCACTTACTGAAGGGGCCTCACATTGACTGTGGAAGTCCTTTTATGGCATGCACTCATGTGGAATTACTCATCTAGCACCTAGTTGTAAACAGCTCTCTGCAATCTAGCACCTAGACTGTGAAAGTGGCTTTAGACTGTGGAAGTGATTTCAGGCCTAGGGAAAGGGTTTGAGGCCCTTGGGAGTGTAGGGAGAGGGGTCTAGTCTTGAGTTTCCTGTGTCTTGGAGGAGAATGGGGGAACTAGACGTGTCTGTATGGGCTCTTATTGGTGGCTGAGTGGAGATGTGCTGCAGGGGAATAGGGAATGGACTGGGAAGGAGTTCTGGGACTGGACTTAACTTCCTGGACAGGTTCTGGATGGGAACAGGGCTTAAGAGGGGAGCCTGTAGCCTTTGCACATAAGATGATAAGGTAGGCAACACAAACTCTATAGTCTTCGAAACAAGGTGCCCAATTGCTCAATATTCACAGCACTATAATGAGCAACAATGGTTTGCTTCTTACTTTCTAGAAGATAAGGTTTCCATAGAGAAGATTAAGTGCCAATTAAGAGAACGATCATCAATAGACCCATCCCAATCAACATTAGAGTATCCTAGCAACATTAAGGATTTTCCTTGTTTGAATACTAAACCTTGTCTAGAAGTTTTTTTTCGGATAGCGAAGAATACTGAGGATAATTTCCAACAAGTAATAGTAGAGGTCTGCATAAATTGGCTGACAAAAATTACAACACATGAGATATGATATTTGGACCTTGAAAGTGTCAATGGGTCTCCAACCCAATACTTCAGTCTTGAGAGAATTTCAAGAACAAAATTCCAATGCGATAAGATGGCTATCTCAATTAATAAGTACTAGAGAGTTCCTTAATTTTTTTTTCTAAAATACTCGTGAGAGGTGTTACTTGATAGCAACTATATCTTCGGAATCATAAATGAGAATTGTAATATTACTTTTTGATCATTTCTTCACGAACATGAATAAATTGCTTGGTTTCAAGCTAAAGGAGCAAAATACCTTATCCAACTTTATAAACCAAACCCGATCAAGTGCTTGAGCCTGTAAAACGACTTGTTGAGCAAACACACCAAACTTTCTTCCCTTTGCTCACACCAAAGAGCTTTTTGCATAAAAAACATCTCCTTAAATCAGTATAAGATTTCTTGACGTCTAACTGATGTGGAGGCCAAACATTAGTAAATGCTAGAAATATAATGAGCCAACCGAATGTCAGCTTGTCTATAATGGAAATTTTGTAAACAAAAATAATTCTAAATTCCTGAGTGATCACTTTGCCATGAGACAAGCCTTAAGATGTTCTACCATCCCATCTGGATTATACTTGACAGTTAAAACTGGCCCACACCCAACTTCCTTACAACAAGGTGCTAGATGAACGAACTTCCAGGTATCATTATATCAAAGAACTTGCATTTTCTTATTTATAATAGCTGTCCAACCAGGAACTTTTAAGGATTCTTGAGCATTAAAGGAATTAATAATAGAGTGAAGGAGGATATGATGCCTTGAAACTAGGCAGTGAGATGAGCAATGAAAAAATGGTGCAAAATGATTAGGGGCATCTCCGCGCTTACCTTTTCTCTGAGTAAGAGGAAGATCATTTCAAAAATTATCTGGAAAAATAAATGATTTACGCCAACCCAATGTTTTCTATTATAAGCCAAAGTTGCTTTTTTAGTATTTGAATATAGTGTATAAATCCAAACTATCAACAAGTGACACTGACATACTGATTGTTTTATCTTGAGAGATATTATATGTGGAGAAAAAGATTGGTTTTGAAAAAAAGGAAACATTCAAAGAAATGAACATGCATTTCTTTTTTAGAGAATAACAATAATATAATTTACATTGTTTTGAAAATAGGATGTAGTTTATCATAGCTTAATCCATAGCTCTGCACAACACAACAACAAAATTTCTGAGCAGGGATGGGACAATGATCATGAATTCATGATCAATGTTGTGGATATCTGTCGAAAATGTCTTACATGTCGGCGACATAACGTTTCATGGATAAAACGACACGATCACGCCAATGCAGGGGGCGCGCGCGACGGAGTATCGGGCAATGAAGGAGAAGGCGAAGAGGGCTTTTGGGATTTGTTTATTTGCGAAAGGAGTTGACAACCTGTAGGAGAACGAAAATTTGATGGGAAGAGCGAGGAAATGACGGATTAGATATTGATCTCAAAATAAAGAGGGGGATCATAGAGGGTATTTTAGGCACTTCAAATATTGCACCATGAGTGTTTTGGGTTTGGTTATAGTATAAATATATACCACAACCCCAAGATGTTGAACCATGAACATGTATTAATTACCGAAGTGGAAATAGTTGCATTAATCGAAAGAAATGACATACAAACGCGAGGTATGCTCGTGCCCATTTCTGGAGTCTGGTTCCTCCAAAAAGCCTTTCTCCAAAGATGGTGACCCAAACCCTAATGATCTCAAAGATGAAAAAGATACTCTCCCATACCACCTCCTTATATAGGGAAGGGGGGGGGGGGGCTCACATAACATTAATTATAAAGCGACAAATAAAAATACCAGATAAAATAAAACGTGCGTAACAATACACCCCGCCAGAAAAATGACCTTGTCCCCAAGGTCGGAGTGCCGCCCGCCAGCTAGTAGTGAAATGTCCATGGGTGGGTAGCCGAAGTGTTGCCCGGAGCGTCGTCCGGCGATACATCCGTGATCATAAGAGCGTCCGAGTCAGCCGTGTTGATCTCGTTCACGTCCTCGCCGATGATAAGGCAGAACTCCTTCACCGGGCAAGTATGATTAGGCGAGTAGGGTTGTTTGCTGCGGAAGCACAGACCCCTGCTCCGTATGTCATTATACTCTTGGTTGGACAGGCGGTGAGTAGGGGCATGACTGTTGTTGCGTGGGCCCGGAATGGGTGGGCGAGGTAGAGGAGGTGGCAGTGGTGGTTGTTTAGACGGGGAAGGGGTGTATGGTTGGTAGGGAGGTTTGGCGGGGGGCCCTGAGGAAGGAGGGTCCCCGGACGTCGCCAGGAAGTCGGCTTCCAACAGTGGGGAGAGGTCCATGGCTTGATGGACAGTTAGCGGTTGCAGGGTGCAGAGGCGTGCTCGGATGTGGAGTTGTAAGCCATGCATGAAGTAGGCCAAGTAATGGTCTGGTGGGAGACTGGGAACATGCGTCGCGAGGGAGACAAACTCATCGATGTACTCGTCGAGGGAGCCGTCTAACAAACGCCGCAGAGTCTCCACCGCGGAGCCTGCGTAGCGGCTGTCGTAACGGCGAATGAGCTCTTGCTGCAGGTCCGATCAGGACATGGCCGGTTGGGATTGATGTAGCTAGCGCACCCAGTGGAGATTCCTACTGCAGGTCCGACCAGGACATGGCCGGTTGGGATTGATGTAGCCAGCGCACCCAGTGGAGAGCGGAGCCCTCCATACCGATCAATGCATTGTTGACTTTGCATGCCTCGACAATCTGCTGAATTTCGAAAAACTGTTCGGCCCGGGCAATCCAACCTATAGGATCGGTGCCGTTGAATGAGGGAGTCTCAAGGAAACAAGGCCCTTGTGGGAACCCCCCGTGCGGGGGGGGGGGGGGGGCTGTGGCTTGGCATGGATCCGGCGGAGTTCCAAGAACGGGGAGGTGAAGCCACGTTGGACGTCGCAGACATGGTTGGACGACTGGCCAAGAGGGAGTCGATCTTGGCGTCCATGTGGAGTATGTGGGCCTGCAGCGAGGCGATGACGCTGTCGTGGTCATCCAGACGACGAAGGATGGCCGGATCCGTGGGAGGGGGAGGCGTCGGGACGTCGGAATGGGCCATTGAACGGAGCCGCGGTGGCATGCACTCTGAAATGGACTGCAGAGCCGACCAATCGGGGTTCGAAACCGCTGGTTGGCGGAAACAGCGGGCGTCAGTGTTTCTGCGTCCAATCGGGGCACAAGGATGACACAGAGATTTAAGGAGGCGGAAAGAGGCGTGCCACAGATCAAGTAATTCAGCGGGAGTGTTGCGTTGGCGGCGGGGTTGGACGTGGGCTGTGCGCCGGCGAAATGCGGTCAGACGGGTTGAATCCGACGGAAAATGGCGGACCCTGCGGCTCCCCGCGGAAGATCGGTCTGGAGCAGGCGGAGGAATGACGGAGCAGCGGATCGGGCTTGGAGCAGGCGTAGCCGGCGGATCGAGGCCGGAGTCAGTTGAGGAGGCGCAACAGATGCCCTACGATGCAGATAGGTCGATCGTCGCTGGAGGGTGCACGGTACGTCCGCACGGCTGTGGACGCAAACGGACAAACCCGGCTGCATCGATGCGGGCGGGACGGCTAGGTCGGACCAAGTATTACCGGAGTGGAAATAGTTGCATTAATCGAAAAAAATGACAGATACAAACGCGAGGTATGCTCGTGCCCACTTCTGGAGGGTGGTTCCTCCAAGAAGCCTTTCTCCAAAGATGGAGACCCAAACCCTAATGATCTCAAAGATGAAAAAGATACTCTCCCATACCACCTCCTTATATAGGGAGGGGGGGGGGGCTCACATAACATTAATTATAAAGCGACAAATAAAAATACCAGATAAAATAAAACGTGCGTAACACCATGACTCTGATAGGTTGATCCATAATCAATAATCACCATGACTACTTGATGGGGATTGCAGATCGAGTGTGGGCCGACACATGTTGGAGCCCGCACGAGTCTACATACTCCGAAGGCGGATATGATCGCCGGATAGACGACCTGAGTTGGCACGACAACATATATTTATGCTTATTTATTTTTTGTATTTTAATTTTATATAAATTTTGTTTTATGTTGATCGTCCGTAGTGGGTTGTAAGTCTATAAATAGGTCTAGGGGCTGATTCTTAGGCATTGAATTTGGAGAATAATATTAGGTTCTTGCGATCTTACCACGGCGCCGATTCGTGGAATTCTAGTTGCCGAAGTCTAGAACCACCTGTTCTCTCTCATGGGCTGTCCACCACAACGCCACCACTCCGTCCGCTAGAAACCCCCGGTCCAAGCGCCGGAGAGCCACCCCCTTTATCACTGTCTTCCAGCATAATTACCTCAAACATTTTTAACCACCATTATATCAACTCGTAATCCTCTAAATCATTTAATATCCACGTAATTCCCCATTACCTCCCATATAACTGCCTCCAAAATGCCGTTTCTAAGCAGTTTTTTGCCTTCTCAGCTCAGCCGAACAACATTTTCTTTCCAGAAGTCTCCCACTGCCCACGCCTCACTCGTCCAATCAATTGGAGGCTATTTCCTGCATTCCTCCTTACAGCCGGCCCAAACCCCCTTCATATTTCTGATCCCGGCACTCGTGCAGCCTTTTACTTCTGTCCACAAGGATCCCTCCACGCCCAGACCATCCCTCTCCATCCAGCAGGCCACCACCCCTCCACCCAGCCCCCTTCCACATTGCAGAATTCCTCCTGAAATCCGAAATTGACACAGTAATTCAGCAAATTCTGCTGTTCAGACCCAGAATCAGGAACCAAACATCCTCCCAGACTCTTATTACTTGTGTAAGTTCTTGTACCAAGTCTTTATTACTTTTTGAATATTTGTTGGATAAGCATATTATTTGGGATCTAAATTTGTAAAAGTTTGCTTAATTCTTATTCTACTTGAAAGGTTTATTCGTCGAACATTTAGTGGAAACAACCTCTCTTTTTAAATTCGACTAGATCTTGCTTGTGTTTCTAACACATAATCTCTAGTGTGAGTGTTTGCGGATTTTAATATTAAATTCAGAATTTATTGTAAGTAAATATTGGATAATTGCATGAACGTTGCATCATTTATTTTCACCCCAACACTACATTATCATACACTCATTAGAGTATCATGAAAGCACAATCACACTTCCACATGTCATTCGCTGTGCGCCACTACTGAGTGAGGATGATCCGAAATTACATTAGATGCCAGAGCAATATGTTATGGAGCAAGGTTAGTTGCTGTTGCAGAAGGAATTTCCTTAGCTTTGAACAAATGACTGGCGAGATCATGTAAGAGTCAGAATAGGGAGAGTTTCCAGGAGGTGGGATCGAACACCTAGATTTGGTGAACATTAAACACTTCCAAGATAAATAGCTTGCTAATGGGTTTATGAATAAAGTTATCTGTGAAGTGCAAAAAATAAAGTACCTTATGTGAAGGTCCTCTACAGGGGAGGGGGGGGGGGGGGTGATAGAGTATTCAAAAATTCTTTGCAACTCCATGCAAATGGTTGCCTAAGAGTGGCAATCTCAGATCAAAAAATCATCCCACAGTGGAGATGCTAACATAAATGTAATAAAATAAACTAAGCTATAAATAGGAGAGAAGAGATTTATAGTCGTTCTCCAACACGGGTATGCCATCTCTTCCACCACAGTGGAAAATCACTGGTTCCACCGAAGCCACCTGTTTTCTCATCCTAATTATTCACGACTCAGAGTACTCGCTCACTCACAGTACCTCCTTTCCATTTCTTGCTGAGTGTGGAGTTGGGACGTTTTATACCCAACAGAACGAACACGCGACCTTCTGATCTTGAGTGGTCGAAGAACTTCATGTCAAAATGACAGGACGATACTTTGCCAGGAAGTCGCCTGAAGGGTCTCACAACAACCTTGAAGAGGCGATTACCAGAAGCGAATTCAATTTGTTGCCTTTTGCGGTTACCCAACCATCTGAACAGGTGGTCTCCCTCACTAGAGGGATTGCGACTCCAGATGTTCGTCCGCCAGTACCACAGTCAGCACGCAACTTACGAACTAGGAATGAGGAACTCGTCGATGCCAGGCGAAATTTCTACTAGGCGGCAGTAACTTCCAGCCTGGCGCGAGTACATAATTTTGAGGAACTCGCAGACCCTATTGAAGAAGAAGAGCCTTCATCTTTTTCTGATAATATTCGATGGGAACCCATCCCAGTCAGATTCAGGGAGCCTCACCTCTCTCGATTTACTGGGAGGGAAGGCCCTGTTCAGCACTTGCAAGCTTTTAAATTAGCAATCTCCCTGCGAAACCTCTCCAACGAGATTAGTTGCAAGCTACTATCTATGACCTTCGACGACAAAGTCAGAGATTGGTTCTATAAGCCGTCGTCTCGATCTATAAACTCTTTTAAAGAGTTTCGAAAGGAACTGCTTTTGAGATTCACCACTTCCAGAAAGCGAAAAAGCGACCCTCAGACACTTTTCTGATTAGGCAGGGAGCATCTGAGACTCTGAGACATTATATTAATAGGTTCCAAAAGGAAATCCTCGGGATTCACAACATTGATCCCGCTATGTATCAAGTGGCTTTGATCTGTGGCCTTCAAGAAAGTCTTTTCAAATTTGAGGTTAACCGGAAGCCACCGAGCTCTTATGGGGAACTGATTAACATGACTAACCATTTCATTGAGGGATAGACAACAAACCCTAGATTTGTCTCTTCCCTCATCTAACTGATTCAACGACAACGGGAAGAGAACTCTCTCGCTCAACCTCCTGTTGCCCCTCACCGCATTTAAAGACAACGTCCAAATTTCATTCCACCCCCTCCGCAACGTGAAAACACCTGCCATTATCAATGACCACCTCCTCGTCAGTTTCTGTAGATAAGGCCATCACGACCTCACTCCCCTCCATGGAACAGGCCTATACGATCTCAACAATATGCTCTTCCATCCACATCATCACAAGCCCGTCCCATGCTAATTTATACTCCCCGTGCAAACCGATATGATGATTCATAAGAGGAGTGAGTATACATATCTAATTTTTCTATGAAAGAGGTCGTTCAAATTCTCCAGAAGCAACCCGTCTTCAAGAGACCTTCTCTCAGGGCTGAGTATGAGAACAGAAATCGGGAACTCTATTGTAGTTCCACAGGGATGTTGGTCACAATACACAGAGTTGTCGGTCTCTCCGTGACCTAGTAGAGAAAATGTTGAAAGCAGACAAACTGTAAGAATATGTTGCCCGCAAATTTGACGAGCAGCATGTCTCTATTAAGGGAAAGGAGGTGACATAAGTATATCTCCCTCAACAACGAGAGTGTATTGAGCAAGAGGACATTAGTTCTCTTGGGAGTACTAACTGTGTCCATGAATACATCGAAGTCGACGATGTCGGCCCATTGAGTCAAATTAACTGTATTCATGGTGGAGCTGGCTTGGAGTCTTCCAAGAAAGCCAGCATGGGGTGAGTCTACTAGAGGGAAGTTGCTTCAACCTCTCAGGCCACTCCTATGAGAGAAGTCATTTTCAACGAAGATGACCTCTCAAAAACCCTTCAACTATGTTGTTATCAAGGCGGTACTGGGCAACTACTCGGTGACACGAATTCTCATAAATGTTCTCTCTAAGCCCGCATTCAAGGCAATGAATACAGAACAAAACTCGAAGCTTATGACGGGCTTCTCTACGAGTTCGTAGGAGAGAGGAAAGAAATTAAAGGAATTATTACTCTCTCCGTCACTATGTGCGGATTCACTTGCCATAGAACATTCGTGGCGGTTGATGCTCCCAGCAGTTACAATGTCATATTTGGACGACCACTACTGAATGAATATCAAGCCATCGTTTCCACATATAACCAAATAATCAAATTTGGCATGGGAGGATAATAGATCAGGGTTCGCAGCTACCCTTAGAATGCCTGGGAATGTTACATGAGCTCAGTCAATGTCATTGAGACTTATGTTCCTTCCAATATAAACGAGGAAAGGAATGAAGAATGTTGCCAAGCCGCCTAAGAACCTGAAGAGCCTGCAAAGGAGCACCTCACCATAGAAAAAGCTGCAAGAGGTGGTGTATATTTAGAGGCCGCTCAAGCCATTAAAAATGTTACAATTACAAGAGGAGATGAGGATAGATCACTCTCCATCAATGACGAACTAAAAGAGGAAGATAATGTCATGTTGATCACATGTTTGATGAACAATTTGGACATCTTTGCTTGGTCCGCTGCCGACATACCTGGGGTGGACCCCGATGTGGCCTGCCACCGTCTTAACATCGATCCAAGCTTCAAACCATTCAAGCAAAATAAAAGGGAGGTGGCTTCAACTCTAGCAGAACCCATTCCGGAGGAAAAGCTACTCAAGGAAAATTTTATTAAAGAAATCCATTACCCCGAATGGATTTCAAATGTGGTAATGGTAAAGGAGCAAAGCAATAAGTGGCGTATGTGTGTGAAATTTACTAAACTCAATAAAGTCAGCCCAAAAGATTATTACCCCATGCCTTGGATAGATTCCCTAGTTGAATTTGCTGTGAGATTCTCGGTTATGGGTTTTTTAGATGCTTTCTCGGTGTATCAGTGTATCACTAAATCCGAACGCACACAACCGATATTCCTCACACTTCGTTTATCACTAACGACGAGTGTTACTGTTATTGAGTTATGCATTTTGGCCTTAAAAACGCCGGTGCTATGAGTGCTATCGAGTTATGCCTTTTGGATTACGTTTTTAAAAATCAAAAGGGTGAAATCTGGAAGTATATGCAGACGACCTTCTGATGTAGGGTAGGCTGTGTAGTGACCGCTTAGAATGCAAACTGGTGACGTGAAGGGATCGACTCAACCTAAACAATGACTACATGCAAGACTTCCACACACAGGCGATTTAATCAACATAAACAACAAAACAAATATAACAAAACATTTGCAATTATTCCAAGCGGGATTAACAATTCTCTTTCGGCAATTTTAGGCAATAGCTTTCCTTCGCACGAAGGGCTAGAAAAAGCGCGCGGCGAATTGGGCAACCTGCAAGCAAGAGAGTCACAGGCAAACACAACGTGCTAGAATTCCTTGAAACAAGAATACCACACGTGCACAATATATTATACCCAACAAGATAGATCGTCACAAATAACAAGTACAGAAATCTGAAATAAATCCAAGGGTGGCCGCAATCCAGCACGGATCTGAATTTCGGAGGCGAAATAGGGCTTTCCGGGTGGTGGAGGGCTAAATCGGGCACGGAGAAAGGTGGATCCACGGAAGGGAAGTGATTGGCGGCGGGATCGGGGCGTTTTAGGGCTGGTTCGAGGCTTGGGACTGGACCGGGGCAGATCTGTCCAGATCTGGAAAGATCCGGACAGTTTTGGACAAGGGCAGCAGGAGGGCTATGAGAGGGGGCGGCTGGTGGTGTAGGCGGGCTGGCGGCGCGGGTGTTCAGGCGGTGGAGAGGCGGCAGGAGGAGGGCTGTAGAGGGGCGGCGGTGAGATGGCTGCGGGCTAGGGAGGGAGGCGGTGGCTGGTTGCGGGTTGGGAGGGTGGTGGCTGTAGCGCCGGCTGGAGGAGGGGGCAGCAGGGCTGCTGTAGTCGGCTGCAGGAGGGGCTGGCGGCAAGGGAGAACAGGGAGGGCTGGCGGCAACAACAGGGAAGGTAGGAGGAGGAGGAGGAAAGGAAACTTACCCAATGGAGTCGGCACCACGGGCTCCACGGCGTCGGCACCGCGGAGGGATCACCGGAAGCAAGGAAGATATCTTCTCCAAACTTCAGCAATGCTGAATTCAGCCACCCAAGGCTTATATTTATAAGAAAATAAAACTAGGGCACCCGGAATCGACGGCTATGATTGGCCGGCGGTTCCGTTCCCAAAACTACATAGAATAATGTCCGAAATACATAAAGCTATATATAAAAATGACTCGAAACGACGAGCCGGGCGCATCCGTGGTGACGGATCGCTGGTTCGATCAAGTCCGTCGGCGCGAATATACGAAGGTGGGGCCCGCTTTGCGCCGAGTTGCGCTCGATGGTCCCCCATCAACTCCCCCCGACTGAAAAGCCTTCATCTCCGATGAATGGAGTTGATCGTACTGTAGTCGAAGCCCGGGGGCGAGTTGATCAAGCTCAGCAGCAGCAATCCAAGTGTCGTCGGAAGAAGAACGTCCAACCCAGCGAACCAAGTAGCGGCACACGAGTCCATCCGCGACGGGGACGAACTCATGCGCAATGATCTCTGTAATCTGCTCGACCCTCTGCTCTCGGGAGAAGTAGTCCGGCGATGGTGGTGGTGCCGCCGGTGAAGCCAACGGTGGTGAACTCCTGGGGAAGTGGGAAGCAAGTGGAGGTTGGGTGGTGGGGAAAAGGGAGGATGGTGGAGGGTCAGGAGGGCCGCCAAGGTAAGGGTCCGAGTACTCGTGAGGTGGGAAGTAGGGTGTCAGGTCCTCAATATTGAACACGGGGTGGATACCCATGCTCGCAGGAATGTCCAACTCGTAAGCATTCAACCCGATTCGCCTCAAAACTGTATAGGGCCCAATTCGCCTGGCGCTTAATTTCTTAGCAGGCCCCTGAGGGAGCCGCTCCGCACGAACTCGCACCATCACCTGTTCGCCAACCAGAAAGTGTTTCTCCCGCCTGTGTCTGTCTGCCTGTTCTTTATAATGTTCGTTGCTTAAGTTGATTTTTCGCCTGATAGACTCATGCAACTCATGCAAATGATGCGTGAAGGACTCAGCCGACTCGCTAGGGCGTGCTTCCGTCGGGACGGGTATAAGATCAATAGGTTTCCTAGGGTCATAACCTGATACTACCTGAAACGGGCTCAGACCAGTCGACCTATTGACGGAACTATTATACGCAAACTCTGCTATAGGGAGCACCGAATCCCAACTAGAGGCATGCTCTCCGACTAGACACCTCAGCAGGTTACCTAAACTTCTATTCACCACCTCAGTCTGCCCGTCCGTCTGAGGGTGGTACGCAGTTGAGAATTTAAGGGTAGTCCCTGTTTTTCGCCATAACGTCTTCCAAAAATAGCTAACGAACCGCACGTCTCGATCGGACACGATGGACTTTGGGAGACCGTGTAATCTAAAGACCTCACTCATAAATAGGGTTGCGACGTGGGGCGCGTCGAAAGTCTTCCTACATGCGATAAAGTGTGCCATCTTAGAGAACCGGTCGACCACTACAAAGATAGAATCGTGCTTCCGCTGGGTGCGCGGGAGTCCAAGCACAAAGTCCATACTAATGTCCTCCCAGGGGCGGTGAGGGACGGGTAAAGGGGTGTATAAACCCGTGTTCTGCTTCGTTCCCTTGGCCGTCTGGCAAACACGACAATGTCGGACGATACGAGCCACGTCTTTCTTCAAGCTCGGCCAATAGAAACGATCCTCTACCAAAGCAATCGACTTATCCCGACCGAAATGACCGGCGGCACCCCCTGCGTGTAGTTCCCAAACTAAGTAATCACGATACGAGGTGTTGGGCACACACAGACGGGAGCCCCGGAATAGGTACCGGTCAATGATCTGGAACCCCTCAACAGGATCAGGAGGGTCCTTTGATAACGCGGTATAGATCTCACCAAACTCAGGACAAGTAGGGTAGTCCATGATCAACCTCTCGAAGCCATCCACCTGGGCCCGAAGTGTGTGAAGTAGAGAGACTCGACGACTGAGTGCGTCGGCGGGCTTGTTCTCAACACCAGCACGGTGTTTGAGAACATAGTGGAAATCCTGAAGGTACTCTACCCACTTCGCGTGGCGGTGACTCAGCTTCCTCTGAGAATCGAGGTAGCGTAGGGCCTGGTGGTCCGAATATAGCACAAACTCTCGAGGGAGGAGGTAATGTCTCCAATAGCGCAAGGACTGGACAATCGCATAAAACTCTCGATCGTAGTTCGAGTATTTCTGCTTCGCCTCGTTTAACTTCTCACTAAAGTAGGAGACAGGGTGTCCCTCTTGGCTCAATACGCCACCAATACCAACTCCAGACGCGTCGCAAGCGACCTCAAAAGCACGGCTAAAATCAGGGAGCCTCAGAACTGGGGCCGTCGTCAGCCTCTCCTTAATTTCCTCAAAGGCTCTAGTGGCAGCGGGGGTCCACTGAAACTCTCCCTTCTTGAGGCAACTCGTGAAGGGGGCCATGATCGAGCTGAACCCCGGGACAAACCTCCTGTAGAAGGTGGCAAGTCCGTGAAAGCTGCGAGCCTCGTAAATAGTCGTGGGCATAGGCCAGTCTCGAATAGATTTGACCTTTTCGGGGTCAACAGATACTCCAGTCGATGATATAATGAATCCAAGGAAGTGGACAGACTCGGAAAGAAATGCGCACTTCTTCAGATTCACATACAATTTCTCCCGGCGGAGGATGCCGAAGAGAAGCCTCAGGTGATCGAGGTGAGCGGCCTGTGTCTGGCTGTAAATCAGTATATCATCGAAGTACACAACCAGAAACTTGCCCATGTAGGGCCGCAATACCTGCGTCATAACTCTCATAAACGTACTAGGGGCGTTCGAGAGCCCAAACGGCATGACTAGCCATTCATAAAGACCATCCTTAGTCTTAAAGGCGGTCTTCCATTCGTCTCCCTCACGCACTCTGATCTGGTGGTACCCACTACGCAGGTCGATCTTGGAAAAGATCTGGGCACCAGACATCGTATCCAATAGGTCATCTAATCGGGGAATGGGGAAACGGTACTTGACTGTGATCTTGTTTATGGCGCGGCTATCAATGCACATGCGCCAACTGCCGTCCTTCTTCGGGGTAAGAAGGGCGGGAACAGCACACGGGCTCAAACTCTCTCGGATAAATTGCTTCCGAAGAAGCTCATCGACCTGCCGTTTGAGCTCAGCGTGCTCATCCGGATGCATGCGGTAGTGGGGCAGGTTCGGGAGAGAGGCCCCCGGGATCAGGTCAATGGCGTGCTGAATGTCCCGTGGTGGGGGCAGCTCATCGGGGAGCTCCTCCGGCATCATATCAGCAAACTCCTCTAAAAGGGGACGCACCGCTAGCGGGTGGTCAGCCGGAGTGTCCTCAGTGGCCTGAGTGGCAGCGACAACGTAGATGACATCTGACTCCGTGCTCTCATGCAAAAACTCGCTCTGTCTCAGGATGTGGAGCGGTCTCGAGGTGCTCGTGCTCGCCGAGGGCTCCACGACACCCTTCGATCTCTCTCGTGGCTGGGTAGGCGTCAGCGTAATCTTCCGGCCCTTATCATAAAAGACACACGTGTTCGAGCGGCCGAAGCACGTGACGTCGCGATCAAACAGCCAGGGGCGGCCTAGAAGAACATGGGCGACGTCCATGGGAATGACATCACACCACACCTTGTCCTGGAACGATGCAATAGTAATAGGGACAAGACATCGCTGGGTAACCTGGATGGCCGTCTTATCTACCCAGACGACTCTATAAGGATGGGGGTGGGGCTCGGCCTTCACCTGCATACGATCAAGCCCCTTCTGCGCTACAATGTTCACACAGCTTCCACCGTCAATAGCTAGCTTGCAGGGCCCGCCTGCGCTAGGGAAGTATGTGTAAAAGATGGTGGTACGACGCCAGTCTTCGTCCACTCGTGGGGTATGTAGTAGGCGCCTAATCACTCCCACCTCTAACGATCTCTCAGCGTCACTCTCCCAACCATCCTCAACGGTGGCAGTGACGTCCTCAGGGGTATCCTCGTCCTCGTCTAAAACCTGCTCCTCGCCCTCAACTAGCAGGGTCCGCGTGGGGCACCGCGCCGCCACATGTCCTCTGCCCGAACATCTAAAACACACAATACCACCAGGCTGCTGGCCATCAGTGGCCGTGGCCTTGCCCTTCGCATCGGTGGGGGCGCGAGAAGGTGCGGCCGCGAAGGTCTGGGGTGGAGCGGGTTTCCTAAAGGTCGACGAATCAGTACGTGTGGGGAACTGCTTCGTGCTAGGGGCACGAAGGTACTGCTCATACTCTAGAGCGAGCTGGAATATCTGGTCCACCGTCTCCAAGCGGTGGGGAATCAGCTCTCTCCGGAGGTCCGACCGGAGGCCAGCCTTGAATCGAGAGGCAGTGGCAATAGGCTCCTCAGAAATGTCGCTCCTGACGACTAGTTCGTCGAATCGGGCCATATACTCAGCAACGGAAAGTGTCCCCTGACGTAAGCTCTGCAGCTGATCAAGTAGCTGGTCACGGTAGGAAGCAGGGAGGTATTTATCCTTAAGCCTTTCCTTCATGTCATCCCATCGGGTGATGGGGTAGTAACCGTCACGATCTAAGGCTCGCTCAACACTAATCCAATACACCTTAGCCTGTCCGACTAATTTCATCTTGGCAAACCGAACACATCGATCATCACTCATGTCGTACCAATCAAAATAGTGATCCATGTCTAGGAGCCAGTCACTAAAGGCCTTTGGGTCAAGGCGACCATCGAATGTTGGAGCATCGAGGCGAATCCTACGGGTGATGTCAAGGGCGCGATCACCTCTCCGCGGGTCAGGATAATCATCATAATCGTCATCACGCTCATAATCGTGCCGAGCGGGTGGGGGTCCGCGCTCACGTCGTCCCGGGGGATAATACTCGTCTCGACGCTGGTCATGACGACCGTGTGGAGGGGCACGGTCCCTAGGGCCAGGCTGACGTGGTATGCGGTAATCTTCCCGCGGGGGCGGGGGTCGGTCACGTGCTGGCTCAGGATTCCGCTTCGCTGGATGGGGGCTCTCACAGGGATCTCACGACGGTGGCGGTCAGCCGGTGGTGGATCATCTCTGACCCGCTGACCGCGGCGGGGAGAGTAGGCCGGGTCATCCGCTATCTCATCGTCATGTAGGGAAGGAGTATCCCTAGCATTCTCTATCCTATCTAGGCGACGGTTCACCGCGGCAATATCATGTTGCACGGCCTCAAACTGGGTGCCTAAGGCATCGAAACGGTCTAATATTATACGCTCAAAGTCCGTGGTGGCAGCGCTCGAATTCGAGCCTGCCGCTCGTTCGTTGGTAACCTGTGGATCTACCATGCTTCTAAATGACCTACCACTACGGAGCATGCAAACAGCCCGACCTGGGCTCTGATACCAACTGATGTAGGGTAGGCTGTGTAGTGACCACTTAGAATGCAAACTGGTGACGTGAAGGGATCGACTCAACCTAAACAATGACTACATGCAAGACTTCCACACACAGGCGATTTAATCAACATAAACAACAAAACAAATATAACAAAACATTTGCAATTATTCCAAGCGGGATTAACAATTCTCTTTCGGCAATTTTAGGCAATAGCTTTCCTTCGCACGAAGGGCTAGAAAAAGCGCGCGGCGAATTGGGCAACCTGCAAGCAAGAGAGTCACAGGCAAACACAACGTGCTAGAATTCCTTGAAACAAGAATACCACACGTGCACAATATATTATACCCAACAAGATAGATCGTCACAAATAACAAGTACAGAAATCTGAAATAAATCCAAGGGTGGCCGCAATCCAGCACGGATCTGAATTTCGGAGGCGAAATAGGGCTTTCCGGGTGGTGGAGGGCTAAATCGGGCACGGAGAAAGGTGGATCCACGGAAGGGAAGTGATTGGCGGCGGGATCGGGGCGTTTTAGGGCTGGTTCGAGGCTTGGGACTGGACCGGGGCAGATCTGTCCAGATCTGGACAGATCCGGACAGTTTTGGACAAGGGCAGCAGGAGGGCTATGAGAGGGGGCGGCTGGTGGTGTAGGCGGGCTGGCGGCGCGGGTGTTCAGGCGGTGGAGAGGCGGCAGGAGGAGGGCTGTAGAGGGGCGGCGGTGAGATGGCTGCGGGCTAGGGAGGGAGGCGGTGGCTGGTTGCGGGTTGGGAGGGTGGTGGCTGTAGCGCCGGCTGGAGGAGGGGGCAGCAGGGCTGCTGTAGTCGGCTGCAGGAGGGGCTGGCGGCAAGGGAGAACAGGGAGGGCTGGCGGCAACAACAGGGAAGGTAGGAGGAGGAGGAGGAAAGGAAACTTACCCAATGGAGTCGGCACCACGGGCTCCACGGCGTCGGCACCGCGGAGGGATCACCGGAAGCAAGGAAGATATCTTCTCCAAACTTCAGCAATGCTGAATTCAGCCACCCAAGGCTTATATTTATAAGAAAATAAAACTAGGGCACCCGGAATCGACGGCTATGATTGGCCGGCGGTTCCGTTCCCAAAACTACATAGAATAATGTCCGAAATACATAAAGCTATATATAAAAATGACTCGAAACGACGAGCCGGGCGCATCCGTGGTGACGGATCGCCGGTTCGATCAAGTCCGTCGGCGCGAATATACGAAGGTGGGGCCCGCTTTGCGCCGAGTTGCGCTCGATGGTCCCCCATCACCTTCTCATTAAAAGTCAAATTCAAAGAGCATATCCATAATTTAGTTGAAACTTTTTCGACTCTAAGAAAGTATAAGATGCTTCATCCGACGTAGTGTGTTTTCAGTTCCATCAAAGGAAGTCCATCTATGGATTTTTTTTGGGTTTTTTGCTAACACACCAATGCCATATTGTGTCTTGTCATGTAGTCCCTAGGTGAGTTAAGAGCTATCTTTGAGTCTTAGTGTCTTGGACTCTCTTTAGAGAGAAGGAGCGCTTTGGAGGACCCAGCCTCCAGGTGCTTGGTGAGAGCATGCTTCTCGATTGTATCTTTATTTTCATGCAATACAAGTCACGTTCTTCGTTCTAGACCTTGATACAACTAGAATGTATCAATTGGTCTGACCTACCAGTCATTTAGGGTTTCAGCCGAAACCCTAATTGGACGCTCACGACCTCGCCTCTCGCCCGGCCCGCCGGTTTCCACTCGATTCTCTCACGAGCTGCTTCATTCTCACCCGACAACCACATTGACGCCCACCCTCGACGCCAGCGTGACTTGCGACTTCACCGCGTCTGATTCGTACTTCGCACGACCGCTTTCGTTACCTGCGTCGCACGCCCGACTACTTCCCTAACTTCATCGACTTCCCCTTGCCCGATTCCTGCTTCGTGCGACTTCGCACGACCAGTTCCTGCTTCATTCCCGTGCTACCGTATTCCAGCGCCCGATTCTTGCTTCGCAAGATTTCCAGCGACCGATTCCTGCCTCTTTCCCGTGTCTAGCCCCTCTTTGAGCGCACGATTCTAGTGAGCATTCCGCTTCTCGTGCCTCCAGCCGGCCCTCTTCTTCTCCAGCCATGTCCGGCCACTCCTCCAGTGGCCCGCCAACACTCTTGCAGCCTTCCAACGTCCGCTCCTCATCCTCGCTGCCCTCATGCCGCCCAACACCGCCTTATTCCGTGTCGGGCCGCACTCTTGCGGCCCTTGCAGTGTCCCAATGCTTCTCGCCGCTACACCCAACCGCCGTTCCATGCCAATGACTCATTCAATGGCTCTCCACGCCGACGAGAACACCTCCTCCACTGCCTCCTTCGACTCCCATCGCATGGATCAAATCGAAGCTCGGCTTGAAGACCTCATTCTCCTCCTTTGCGAGCTCACGGCCACGGCGGTAAACCACCCACCACCGCCACCACCTAGGCCCGTTTCAGACTACATGGAGTTTTTGCACCCCGCTGTGGACATCCACCCATCCCATCTTCGTCGGATTGAGATCCCTGTGTTCGACAATACCAAACCTCCCGGCTGGATTGCCCGCGCCGAATAGTTCTTCGACCTCCTGTCCACCCCCTCCAACCAGAAGGTTCCCCTAACCATTATCTATATGGAGGCTTCGACGCTCCATTGGGTGTGATGGACGCGCCAGCTGGTGCCTGACCTCTCTTGGCCCACATTGAAGGAGGAACTCCGCCACGACTATGACGCCCGCCAGGCGGGCGATGCCTACTAGCGCGTAAGCTCCGTGTGCTAGTATGACACCGTGGCCACTTACATTAAAGAATTCATTGAGGTTGCCACACACGTTCCCGGTCTATCCCCCGATCACTATCTGGGATACTTCTGGGGGTCTATAACCCCACCTTTGGGTGCGCCTCCGGGTCCACTACCCGACGACTCTCCCGCTTCATGGAGCAAGCCAGTTGCCTCGACGAGGAACTTTACACCACCCACCCGTCTTCCTCAGCCCGACCACCCCACAAGCCGAAATTTCCGCCGAAATTTCCGCCGCCTCCTGGCCGCTTGGATCATCTGCCCCCGCTGTCGTCGCTGCCAGTCCCGCCAGCCCTGCCTCCACCGACGCCCCGACGACCCCACCACTTATCTCACGAGCATCACCTCGAGCTTTGCCGCAAGGGCCTTTTCTTCTGCTGCCAGCTGTCATACTCTCCCACCCACGTCTGCACCTTCAAAGATTTGTGCGTGCTGGTGGGATCTGAAGACGATAGTCCTGACTTCGGGGACTTGTTCCCCCTGACGCTTGCGGATGACCTCTACGGACCTCCACCTTGAGGACAAGGTCGTTTTTTTCCAGGAGGGGGAGTGTTGATACATATTGTTACGCATGGGTCATATTGTGTCTTGTCCTGTAGTAGGGCCTCCATCTCTATAAGGAGCCCCTTAGGCGAGTTAAAAGCTATCTTTGAGTCTTAGTGTCTTGGACTCTTTTTGGAGAGGAGTGCTTTGGAGGACCCAGCCTCCGGGTGCTTGACGAGAGCTTGCCTCTCAATTGTATCTTTATTTTCATGCAATACAAGTCACATTCTTCGTTCTAGACCTTGATACCACTAACACATCATTATCTCCTCGAACTCCAAAAGAAATATCGCGAACGGTCAATCATAGCCGTCCACGAAGGTTTTCCCTAGTTATCTTTTATTGTAAATAAGAGAAGAGGGGCTTGGTTGACGGCTATTGCGGATTTTGGAGACCATCCTTCTCAGAATCTGATGATCTCTCGTGGTGCCAACTTCACGAAACTCCAAGATCCCGACTCCTTCGTTTGTATCCTTGCTTTCCTTTTGTTTTCAGCCTTGCCGCCCCTTCCCCCATCAGCAACTTGCAGCCATTCCTCACTGTTTACAGTAGCCAACCCTTCTCCTTGATAAGCTGGTCCATCTCACTTCCCATCAACACACTAGCGAATCGAACCCCTAGGTCAACCACAACAGCTAGCCTCTCTTCCCAATCCCCCTGCAGACACTTCTACTCGGCCAATCACCCAAACATCCCCCAAATTCCTTCCTGCATCCATTCAGCCCCTCCACAGCACTTCCCAGCCCTCCATCCAGCAGCCCCCATCTCCCCGCAGCCTCAAGAATCACCATTATTCATCTACTCTCTCCGGATCCACGTCTCCACCACCTACCACATTCTTTACTAGTGAGTTTTATTGGTTTTCAGCTGTATGAACTGGTTACTTATATTATTGTGAATATCAATCCATGTTAGTTAGTTTGTGACTACTCGTGATTTGCAAGATCTATTCGTTTGCACATATTATCTTTTTACCCTTCTAACGAAGGAAAACCTAGCTTGTGCGTTTACTAAAATTATTTGCAATTTGTTTGTGATAATTGCATGTGATTTATGCGTTCATTATTAATTGCAATTTATTGTTGTACATGCATGCATTATCCTAGGTTAGATAAGAGTCATTTCCCCGACAACACCTAGGGTTTGCATTACTTGGATTTTACTTTTACAGCCTGTGTCAATAATTGGTGAACTATCATTTAGGTGAGTTGGTTATGCAAAGAATCAGTAAAAAACTGTTTTTTCTTCTTTTCTTTACTTGCTAACATCTAGTCATTGAGAGAGTCTTACTTAGATTTAGGTGAGTTGGTTCATGTGTGGCACGTTTTTTTTCTATCCCTAAGAGCAGCCTTTAAACTTAAATTGGTGTACGGTTTACATGATTATGGAACTGTTTACTGTCTTCTTCTTTGATGTTACCAAGAGTGGAACGCGGCATATGATGATTTTTATTTTGTTCTTGTTCACTTTAATATTTAACAATATGGTTTCCTAACTTTTATTTCAGGTTTTCTATAATGCGGCACGCTACTATCATGCATACTATGGCCATAAAACTGTAATGCAGCTTTGAATTGTATTTTTTTTTCTTGTTTAAATAAAGAGTAAATTTATTTTAGAAACTGATAATGGAATGGTTCCTTTATATTCTGTTGTCAGGATCCTCGTGCAGTATTACTAGGTGTTCTTTTGATTTTTTCAGCCCTACAATATCTGAATCAATGGTCAAGATGTATCCAGGTACTAAAAATTGTGTATGAGCTTACATTACTGTCAGTCTTATTCCACTTTATATATAATGGAAAGTCCATAGCCCGGGCTTTTTTTTAATATCAATGAGCGAGTTTTTTTTCATTTTTTTATTACATGTTGGTGCATCATATAGACAGACGCCCACAGGTTCTTTTAACTGGTCACATCTTAATTTTGTAAGTGAGTTCTCATACATGGGCCCACTTCTTAATGACAGTATGACTTCAACTGGATCATTTTAAACTCAAATTTATGTGTCTTAACTATGTGTTTGGACCTTTAATATACCTGTAACTATTTTCACTGTTTCATAATAATAATAATAATGATGATAATAAATTAATAATCTTATTAACTATTTGGTTTGGCTATATGAATCCGCATTTCTATTTTTTTAGTGCTGCTCGAGGTGTTATAACTAACCTTAGGTCTACCCCTTATCCTACTCAATCTATCGAGGCTAACTCCACTCATCGAATTGAGGTTTTTTTAACATTCTTCGTAAATGCTTAAATCCTTTGTCATCATCTTATCTTATATTAATCTCGTTGTTTCTCTAATATAATCATTTGACATTTTGTATCAGATTATTAGATTCCTGCTTCTGGTTATAAGCTCTTGCTTTAGTGAACTCAAGGTATAATATGAGCAGTCTATGAGCAGTGCATATCTGATAGATCCTCTGTTAGGGTTTCGAAAATTTAGAGGAAGGGGGAGGGAAAGCAGGAGAGAGAGGGAGAGCAAAATTTAGGAGAGAGAGGGAAGCACTTCTTCAAATTACTCATGCATACCAAAATACACAAGTCTCCCGGCTTATATACGTGCTGGGAAAATACGGACATAACACGGAAATTAAGGAAATAACAAAAGCAATGCAGAAAAAAAACGCCTCCTTGGTACGACGTCGGCTACGTCGGAACGGCACGCCCGCCGCGCTTCCGGCGTTGGTAAACTCGCCACACTGGAGGTTGCCCCTCGCCCTCGTCTCCCTCGTCGATCGCCGTAACAATTCCGCCGTCTGGGAAATTTGCCTTGTCCTCAAGGCAAAAGTCCAGGAACTGGTGACGCAAGTCGGCGTGATCTACCCACGTCGCCTCCGAGGGTGGAATTCCCTGCCATAACACCAAGACCTGCTCCACTGGCTGTGATGCACGCTGTCTCATGCGCATCTCCGCGATGCGCTGTGGCTGGAATGCCGACGGGGGGCCGCTAGGGTCCGGCGGTGGAAGCATCTCCTCGAAGGGATGATCGCCAATCACCCGCTTGAGCTGTGATACATGGAACACTGGATGAATGCGGCTCTCTGGAGGTAGGCGGAGGCGGTATGCTTGAGTGCCCATCCGAGCGACGATCTCAAAAGGCCCGTAGAATTTGGCTGCTAACTTGGAGTGAACTCGCGAGGCCACCGTCACCTGGCGGTGTGCCCAGAGTTTGAGGAAGACAGAGTCCCCCTCGCTGAACTGGATGTCGCGACGATGGCGGTTGGCCGCAACCACCATCCGATCTTGTGTCCGCTGGAGGTGCTGGCGCAGCTGCTGAAGCATGGTATCACAATCTCGGAGTAAGCTGTTCACCGCGGCGACCGCACACTCGCCGGGGATGGTGCGGCTTAGAACTGGAGGAGGTCGACCATAGACTGCCTCGAAGGGTGTAGTGCCGATGCTGGAGTGGAATGAGGTGTTGAAGGAGTATTCGGCCCAGGATAACCACTCGGCCCAAACCCGCGGGTGGTCGCACACGAAACAACGCAGATACGTCTCAAGGCAGCGGTTCATGACCTCAGACTGGCCATTCGTCTGCGGGTGGTATGCTGTGTTCATGCGGAGTTGTGTGTCTTGCATCCGGAATAGCGCCTGCCAGAAGGCACTGAGAAAAAGCGGGTCGCGGTCACTGACAATGGAGCGAGGGAACCCATGTAGGTGGACTACTCCGTCGATGAAGGCGGAGGCCACCCCGGGGGCCGTGAATGTGTGGCAGAGCGGGATGAAGTGAGTATACTTGGACAAACGGTCCACCACCACCAGGATGCAGTCCCAGGTCTTGGAGCGGGGTAGACGAGTAATAAAGTCCATTGAAATATCTTCTCATACCTGCGTCGGAATGGGGAGGGGCTGGAGAAGGCCCCCTGGAAAAGTCTCTTCGTATTTGGCCCGCTGACATGGTAGGCAGGCGGCGACGAAGACCGTGACCTTCTGGAATATTCCGGGCCAATACAAGGAGGCGGCGAGGCGGCGGTATGTCCTGAAAGCACCCGCGTGACCGCCTTCCGGAGTAGCATGGAACTCGATGAGCAGGCGTGCTATCAACTATGAAGAGGCGTGCAGTACGAGAAGGTCCTGGTAGTTGAGGCGGTCGCCCATGAGGCAGTACGGTGGGCGGGCCGTGGGGTTTTCCCGGAGAGCTCCCACGATCGTCTGACACGCGGGGTCGGCGACCACTTCCTGCTGAAGATGGTGGCGTCCTCCCAATAGGGCCAAAGATAGCCATCAGGCGGGCCGTCGGCGGGTGGCGGGAGAGCGCATCAGCCGCTCAGTTGGACGCCCCGGTCCGAAACTCAATGTCGAAGTCGTACCCGAGGAGTTTGGCTATCCAGATTTGTCGTGTCGGGGTGGCGATCTTCTGGGGGAGGAGGTAGCGCAGGCTATGGTGGTCCGTCCGGACGGTGAAGTGGCGGCCCAGCAGGTACGACCGCCAATGTTGAATGGCGAGGACCAGGGCCATCAACTCGGACTCATAGGCGGAGCGGGGTCGAACGGTGGCCGCGAATGTCCGACGTAAATAGGCGATGGGCTGATCGGCTTGCATCAACACGACACCAACTCCTGAGCCGGAAGCGTCGCACTCCACCACGAATGGTTGTGGGAAATCTGGCATGGACGGGACCGGGGCGCTGCTCAAGGCCTGCTGAAGGGCCCGAAGAGCTTCTGCCGCGGAAGGTGTCCACTGGAAGGTGCCCGTCTCGGATTTCTTCAGCAAACTGGAGAGTGACTTGGCGATCTTTCCGTAGTCCCGGATGAAACAGCGATATTATCCTGTGAGGCCCAAGAACCCTTTAATGTCAAGGAGGGAGCGAAGCGTGGGCCACTGAAGCATGACCTGGACCTTTTCCTGGTCCATTGCCACACCGTTGGCGGAGATAGTGTGACCCAAGTAGCTAACCTCCGTTTGGCCGAAGACGCACTTCTTGGGATTCACGCAGAAAGAGTTCTCTTGGAGTGTGGTGGGGGTGGCTCGAATGTGGTCCAAATGATCCTGCCATGATGAGCTGTAAACGAGAATATCATCGAAGAACACCAAGATATACCTGCGCAAGACCGGTCGAAACAAGTCGTTCATGGTAGCCTGAAAGGTTGCGGGGGCGTTGGTCAGGCCAAAGGGCATGACTAGGAACTCATAATGGTCATCATGTGTGCAGAATGCTGTCTTGGGAACGTCTTCCTCCCACACCCGTATCTGGTGGTAACCGGCCCTCAGATCCTCCTTCGAGAAGAACACCGCTCCCTGCATCTCGTCCAAGAGCTCTTGAATGACTGGAATTGGATACTTATCCGGTACGGTAGCCTTGTTGAGTTCCCGATAGTCGACAAAGAAGCGCCAGCTGACGTCCTTTTTGCTAACCAGGAGGACGGGACTCGAGAAGGGGTTGGCGCTGGGATGGATTATGCCTGCTGAGAGCATGTCTCTGATCAAAGTCTCTATCTTTCCCTTTTGGGCGTATCCGTAACGGTATGGCTGAATTGAAATAGTGGACACCCCCTCGCGCAGTGGAATGCGGTGATCCGTAGGTCGAGGCAGGGGAAAACGTGTCCTGTCGGCGAAGAGGTCCGTAAAGCTGTCCAAAATGGCCTGAAGGGCCGGGGCGGGGGAGGGGACGGTCTCGGGCCATCCCGCCACGTGCCATAAGTTGGCCTCCCACTCAACATCGGTGGATTTCTGAAGGGAGTGAAGAGAAACGAGTCGGCGGAGTAAGGAAGCCTCGCCCTCCAGTAAACACGGTGTCCCCACGCAAAGAAAGCGCATCGTCATGCGGTCCCAATTGACGCTGACGTCCCCAAGAGTCCAAAGCCAAGCTACGCCGAGAATAAGATCCACCCCGTCCAGAGGGAAGGTGTAGAAGTCGGCCCGGAAGGGGCTTTGGCCGAGCTTAAGAGTGAGCGCCGCGCATAAGCCACCGGTCGCGCGCTGGCGACCGTCCCCCAAGCACACCGTGAAGCAGTCGGCGGTCCGCACTGGAAGAGATAAGCGATCCACCAGACACTGGGAAATAAAATTATGGCTGGCGCCACTATCAATCATGACCACGACGGATGTCCCGTGAAGCGATCCCCGAAGTGTCATCGTCTGAGGGCCCGAAAACCCGCCGAAGGCAAAGAGCGGAAGGTCCAGGCAGTGGAATGTGGCTGCCGGGGAATCCTCGGTGGTGGGCTCGAGCTCCAGAGCCTCAAAGTCCGCAAGAGTCACCTCGGGTTCCTCCTCGCTGATGAGGACCCGAAGGGTTTTCAGTGGGAAATCATGCGTGGGGGTATAAGGTTGCTTGCAGCCGAAGCACAAACCCTTAACATGCAAATCGCTATATTCCTGGTTGGAAAGCCAGGGGTGAGCCGGGGGCCGAGGCGGAGGTGCAGCCCGTCCGGGTCCCGGAAGGAGTTCAGGCTGTGGCGGACGATAGGGAGGAAGAGGCCGGGGTGCCTGTCGCGGCGCCGGTGCCGGAGGTGGTCGGCCCGTGTCCGGGGGGTGGGTCTGAAACTCCGCGTCAACCAGGCGGGCGAGATCCATGGCCTCCGTCATGGAGGGGTGGTGGTGGGTGCGTATCCGAGCCCGAATGTGAGGCCGAAGCCTATTGATGCGCAAAACTATGACTGCAAACGACAACGGCAAGTGTACCGCGTCGAAAGTAGTATAGGTTTATAAAACCAAGGTCGTATTAGACTCGGGGTGGTCGAGTAATTCTACTTTGAAAAAATCGTTATTATCTTATCAAATAGAAATTTGGAGTTGGGTTGCGAATAGTAAAAACTAGAAATGTTAAAAGAATTAATTTGATGGTTTAAAAGCTAGCACCCGATCTTTGAATCACCTCGGAAATAGAGAATATTGAAATGAGAATAAAATGCAATTCTCTTGTTGAAGAGGCTTTGACCGTGGAGGTTCCCAAAGTATGAACACTCCTCTTTCGAGGTTTAGGTTCAACTAAGCTTAGGTGTATCGACCGAACTTTCGTTCTCAAATCGCATCGCCTAAGACTTGCCTTAGGTTGTGAACCTCACTATTGGATTTTACTCCAATCCGGAAGAGTTACGTCGTCCTCTCACGAGGGTTGCGTTCCACTCCTTTTACCAATGAGTGATCGATTCGACTTACGAGCCTCTCGGCTAACTAAAGAACGAAAACAATATGAAGACTATATAATGATGATATTGCCTCATAATAATTTGTTAGATCAAAGGTAAATCGTAAGCATTCAATAATTTGAGAAAAGCAATTACGCAAGGTATAACAATATTAACTCATCCTCGGATCATCGCGACCGAGTACTATAAAGATTAGCCGCTCATGGAGATGGAGAAGTCATTATTATTAAAATGCGACATTATGAAAACGAACGAACAAGGAGGACAAACAACAAACTTTTAAAATAGAATATCAATATTAGTAAAATAGAGATGAACTTTTATTACTAGTGGAGAAAGAAATCACAAGAAATAAAATTATAAGATTTCATGTTTGAGACAATTCTAATTTGAAAGACGAAAGACGTACAAGATTACAATCGAACAAAAATATCAACCGAAAATAACAACTTTCCGGGACAAAATACTGGACTGCTTTTCTCCCGGCCGAATTGATTGATAAACGGCCGAATAACAACAAAAATAATAATCTCCCCGAAACTCCACTTCTAAAAATAATAATCTTCTCCTTGCCGAATGAATCAAATATATAAAAAAAAACAATCTCTCTTTTCCCAGAATATCTATATCTCTCACTCCAGAATATCTATGCTCCTCCTCCTTCCCGAGGCAAACCTTTTATAGGCTCTTGGACTTGAAACTGCATGGGCGGAGGAGGCTGACGGCAATAAATGGAGGCTCTTTCTTTGGAGGCGTTACAATGGAGCGGGTTTTGAGCGGAGGAGGCGTGCATGGAGGAGGGCTTGATCGCTGACGTGGAGGCGGAGGTGGCGCGCATGGAGGGAGCTTGGGCGGAGGAGGCGCGCAAGGAGGAAGCTTGGGCGGATTGCTGACGTGGAGGAACTGGAGGTGGCCGCAAGGAGGAGCTCGGGCTCATGCTGGGTGGTGGCATGGAGGAGGTGGCCTGCGTACATGGTGGCCGGTGCATGGTGGCGGCGGAAGTGGCGGGGCTGCTTTTGATGTGAAGATGATATATATTTATATATATATATATATATATAAACGTATATATATAAACATATATATATAAATATATAAACATATGTATATAAACATATATATATATATATAAATATATAAACATTTATATGAATACATATATATATGTATAATGAATGACAACTTGCGAGCCTAGGACGCGACAGCGGGATATTGCATATAAATTCCCCCCAGGCCTGCCGAATTCCTACAAAATAGAAAATATATGAGTTAGAACATAAAATATTATTTTTACAAAAATTTATAAAAAACAACGAACAAAATGCGATAATTTAATTAAATATCTAATAAGATATTAGCCTAAAACGATGACTAAAATATCAGTCATCAAACACCTCCATACTTACTCGTTGCTCGTCTCGAGCAAATTATTCTTCATAAGAGTAGGAAAAAATTTATGCTAGATAGAATCTTGAAAGCTAGTGAGTAAAATGCGAAGTTTTATGCCGGCATGCGCAGATATTTTAGTAAAAAGACGTTCTTGGCATAAATACTAATTTATGAAATAATCCAAAATGCGTTTTAATTATTTATTATCACTTTTAAAATGAGTCGACGGCCAATCTCAAAGTTATGTGGAGGGAGAAAATAGCGTGATCGCTGAGATTTAAATTACTAGATATTGACGCTCGGGGTGGCCTCCAAAGAAATCCATCAATGTCGATGGCTATAGGCTTGCCTGTTTGCACCTTCTCCACTGCACTTCATACTAAATCAACTATATGGATCTTTAGGACTTAAATAGGCTGTAATTTAAGGTTTGGGTTTAAGGGTGAGGTAAACAATGATAAACATGAAGGTGTATTCCACTTAAACAATGAGTTTTGAGCTAAAGAAAAAACAATTACTACCACAAAATAAAGAGGCTTTACCCCCATACTCACATTTTGCTAAGGGGAACACTCCCATTTCTCCTTTATTTATACCATTATTCTTCATAATTGGGATCATTCCAAGTATGCATGTGCATACCTAGGCCGCATATCATTATGAGATTTTTGCTTTTTGATATAAACATATTTCTTTTGAATTGACACCCATGATTTTTTTGAAAAATTGTCTCTTCACCGCATCATCTAAATTTTTTCAACAATTTAGCTCAAAATTTAAGTGTACATGGGTTTGGCTTTTTGGTTTTGGTGGCGGAATGATAAGGGCAGATCAAAAAGAAAGGATAAAAGGCTCAATTTTGTGTAAACAACGGTAGTAATTTTAGGATTGGATGCGAGAGCTCAAACTGTCCAAAGAAAGGCCTAAGTCATTTCCATAAGGTTAATTATTCTAAAGTGCAAATGCTTTGAAGATAGCTAAAGGCAAGTTCTAGACATCGAGAAAGGACACCCTTCTTTTCGATTCGAGTAATAGCTTTCTAACAATCTTCTACACACTCACCAAAACTACTTTAAGATAATCACCGGATTCGAATTAGAAGTAAAATAAATCATTTCTACGCAAATTATTAAATCATAATTTTAGATCTATGCCAAGAATTTAATTCTACACCAATACTACTCAAACACATGCATTTGACTAGAAGCACTGCATGAGTCAACAATTTTACTCAAAAGTTTCAAAGAAAACTATTCTAGCACGAAGAATTCTTTGTCCATATAAAAAATAATTCACTTGAAACTTGCAATTAAATAAATATGGAGATTTTGATAGACTAAGCGAAGAAATTAATTCCTACAATTTTTTTTTTTTTTTGGTTTTGTAAGCAAACTAAGCATGAATTAACTAATGCTACCCCTCCATACTTAAAGATAAACATTGTCCCCAATGTTTAAAGCTAAATATGAAGTAAGACAAAATTTAGAAGAGAGGAAAAAAAATTATAAAGAAGCTTCCCTGATTTGTCGTCGGGGTTGCTGCTCATAACTTTGAAAAGAGAAATCCTGCAAAGCATGTTAAGACAAGGGAAAAACATGGAAAGATAACTATGGGGTGCCTCCCATAAGCGCTTTGTTTACCGTCGCGTAGCTTGACTAAGTGACGTTTTATTAAAAGTTTGGTAAGTTAAGTGATTCTATTTTTCCGGTTGAGGGGTCGCTAGAGTGATATAATTTCAAACGGTGTCCATTAACCTTGAATGAGCCGTTTTCCGGGTGCTCAATTAGTACGGTCCCATATGGCCAAACCTCTTTTACAACAAAGGGGCCGGACCATCGAGACTTCAGTTTTCCGGGAAAAAGCTTTAAACGTGAGTTATAAAGAAGGACTAAATCTCCCGGTGAAAAAGATTTTGGATTTTTGATTCTTTTGTCATGATAATACTTAGTGCGCTCCTTGTAGAATTTATTATTTTCATAGGCGTTTGCACGCCATTCGTCTAATTCATTCAAATGAAATTTTCTGTTTTCGGAGGCTAAGTTTAAATCTAAATTTAAAAATTTAAGCGCCCAATATGCGCGATGTTCTAATTCCATCGGTAAATGACACGCTTTCCCGTAGACTAATCGGTATGGTGTACAACCAATGGCGGTCTTGTACGCCGTCCGATAAGCCCATAATGCGTCATCTAATTTAAACGACCAATCCTTTCTATTATTAGACACCGTTTTTTCTAAAATTCTTTTCAGCTCACGGTTTACCACCTCCACTTGGCCATTTGTTTGTGGGTGATAGGCTGTGGAGAGTTTATGTGTAACACCGTACTTTGCTAAAATTTTAGCAAGTTGGCTGTTACAAAAATGTGATCCCCTATCACTCACTAGTGCGCGTGGTGTGCCAAATCTTGAAAATAATTGTTTCAAAAAATTTACGACGACTCTTGCGTCATTAGTGGGAAGGGCTTGTGCTTCTGCCCACCTTGACACGTAGTCGACCGCAACAAGAATAAATTTATTATTGTTAGAAGGAGGTAGGGGACCTATGAAATCTAAACCCCATAAATCGAATATTTCGCATTCTATGAATATATTTTGTGGCATCTCGTCTCGGTTAGAAAGATTACCTGACCGCTGGCAACTATCGCATTTACTCACAAGAGTGTGAGCGTCTTTGAATAGGGTGGGCCAGTAGAAGCCCGCCTCTAGCACCTTTCTTGCGGTCCGGTTTGCTTGATAGTGACCACCGGTTGGTCCATCGTGGCAGTGCCGTAATATTTGGACGCCTTCCTCGTCTGAAATACACCTTCTTACCACTTGGTCTGCGCAGATCCGAAATAAAAATGGGTCTTCCCAAAAGTAATTTTTCAAGTCCGAAAAGAATTTCTTCTTTTGTTGACTTGAAAAATTCTTTGGGAGGACCCGAGCCACTAAATAATTGGCAAGATCCGCATACCAAGGGGTGGAAGAAGTCATTACCTTTTCAATGGCGAGGAGGCGCTCTTCAGGGAATTTTTCATCAATTTCGGCCTCCACCAGTTCTCCTGCCGTGGGGTTTTCCAATCTTGAGAGGTGGTCGGCCGCCAAGTTCTCCGCTCCTTTCTTATCTCGGATCTCCAAATTGAATTCTTGCAACAGGAGAATCCATCTCAATAGTCTGGGCTTGGCGTCCCCTTTATCTAGCAAGTACCGAAGAGCAGAGTGGTCTGTAAAAACAATAATCTTTGATAGCGTTATATATGAACGAAATTTATCAAATGCAAAAACAATCGCTAAAAGTTCTTTTTCCGTTGTTGTATAATTAGCTTGGGCGGATGTAAGCGTTTTGCTTGCGTAATAAATTGGGTGAAAATATTTATTCACCCGTTGACCCAAGACTGCACCTACAACAAAATCGCTTGCATCGCACATGATTTCGAACGGAAGAGACCAATCCGGCGCAATTAAAATAGGCGAGTTGATAAGTTCATTTTTAATTTTATTGAACGCCTTAGAACATTCCTCATCAAAAATAAAAGCGGTTTCTTTTTCTAATAGATGTGTTAACGGTTTTGTAATTTTTGAAAAATCTTTAATAAACCGTCTATAGAAACCCGCATGTCCTAGAAAACTCCTAATAGATTTAATATTAGAAGGCGGAGGGAGTTTTTCTATGACCTCGATCTTGGCCCGGTCGACCTCGATCCCTTTACTTGAAATTTTATGTCCGAGGACTAATCCCTCTTGGACCATAAAGTGACACTTCTCCCAGTTGAGTGTCAGATTCGTGTCTTCGCAGCGTTGAAGAACACGATCAAGATTATTTAAACAACTTTTAAAAGAATCGCCAAAGACTGAAAAATCGTCCATAAAAACTTCCATGACGTCCTCTACTAATTCGTTAAAAATTGCCAACATACATCTTTGAAATGTAGCCGGCGCGTTGCAAAGACCAAACGGCATCCTCCGATAAGCGAAGGTGCCGAAAGGACAAGTGAACGTGGTTTTCTCTTGGTCTTCGGGCGCGATTGGAATTTGAAAGTATCCCGAAAGACCATCAAGAAAACAATAGTGTGAGTGACCGGATAAACGTTCTAAGATTTGGTCAATGAAGGGTAACGGGAAGTGATCTTTACGGGTAGCATCATTTAATTTTCTATAATCGATGCATACACGCCAACCCGTAACAGTACGGGTTGGGATTAACTCATTATTTTCATTGGAAACTACCGTTATCCCGCCCTTCTTAGGCACGACTTGCACCGGGCTAACCCAAGTGCTATCAGAAATTGGGTAAATAATCCCCGCGTCTAATAATTTTATAATTTCAGCCTTAACGACGTCCTTCATATTGGGATTAAGACGTCGTTGAGGCTGAATAGTGCCGCGAGAATTATTTTCTAAATATATTTTGTGCGTGCAAAAAGATGGGCTAATTCCCTTGATATCCGAAAGTTGCCATGCAATTGCATGGCGGTGATTATTTAAAATTTTAATTAATTCGGAAATTTCCGAATCGTTAAGCGCAGAAGAAATGATAACGGGCAATTTTGAATTTTTTTCTAAAAAAATATATTTTAAATGATCCGGGAGTTGTTTTAACTCTAGGTTCGGCGGTTGTTCATGAGAATTTTTTATTTTGAAGTTTTTTAAATTTATTTGCTCAAACGGCAACGGCCGAATTACTTCTTTTAGACAAAATAAATTTGCCAACTCCGAATCTTCAACATTTTTCAAGATTAATTCAGAAAATGACGATAAATCTTCATCAAAATTTGTTTCTAAAGTATAACAAGAATCGTCATTTGAAAAAGAATTTCTCATAGAGTTGTTTATACTAAAAATAACTTCTTCATCCCCAACTCGTAGGAGAAGTTTGCCATTACTAACGTCAATTATTGCCCGGGAGGTGGCGAGGAAAGGACGTCCGAGTATAATGGGTACTTCGGCGTCTTCCTCAATGTCTAGGATGACAAAGTCTACCGGGAAGGTAAATTTGTCAACCTTAACAAGCACATCCTCAATAACCCCAATTGGGTATTTTATCGATCGGTCTGCAAGTTGGATGCTGATTTTTGTTGGGCTTGGATTGCCTAAACCAAGTTTTTTAAATAATGAAAACGGCATCAAATTAATACTAGCGCCCAAATCTGCCAGGGCGTGTTTTATTAATAAATTACCGAACAAGCAAGGGATGGAGAACCGCCCCGGGTCGTTTAATTTTTGTGGTAATTTATTTAACAAAACCGCCGAACATTCTGCGTTTAGAGATATACGCGAAAAATTTTCAAGTTTCTTTTTATTTGAAAGTAAATCTTTTAGATACTTAGCGTACTTGGGCATTTGGGCTAACGCCTCGCAGAATGGAACATTTATTTGGATTTGTTTTAACATTTCAATAAATTTTTTATATTGCTCCTCATTGCGTTCATCTTTAAATTTCGAAGGATAAGGAATAGAAGGATTTTTAATAATACGCGGAGCTAATGTAGAAGAAGGTAAAGTAGGTGAAGAAATAACTTGCGGAGATGAAGTTGAAACGTTTACCTCGGGTTCAGCCAAATTTGTAGAAGTTACCTCCTTTCCGCCGCGGAGGGTTATTGCATTAGCGCTCTCCCTTGGATTGGGCTCAGTATTGCCCGGTAGAGCTCCTTGCTGGCGTTCAGAGAACATCTTGGCGAGCTGTCCAATCTGATTTTCTAAGCTTTTAATAGATCCGGAGAGGTTCCGGATATTGGACTCATTAGAGGCAACGTATTTGGTGAAGACCTCTTCAAATGAAGAGGGCTTGTGTGGTTGCGGTGGAGCGAATCCAGGAGGATTCACTTGTGGAGGTCGTTGAGCATTGTTGGGGTTGCTCCATGAAAAATTTGGATGGTTCCTTAAACCCGGATTATAGCTATTATTTAACGGAAGATTATTATTCGGGATATAAGGAGGACGATAGGAGTTCCCCATATAATCTACATGCTCTTGAATACAATTATTATTATTATTAAAATTATTATTATTAGCCCAATTAGTGGCGGAGGAAGCAGACATCTCCGCCACTTGCTTAGTAAGCATTTCTACTTGTAACGCTAAATTAGTGGTTCCCTCGACTTCATAGAGTCCGGCCGGCTTGTTAGGGCGCGTCCGTGGCGCATTCCACTGATATGCGTTCATGGCCATCTCCTCAAAAAGCTCTTGAGCAGCCTCGGGGGTTTTGTTATTAAGGGTCCCCCCCGCGGCCGCATCAATCATCTGCCTTGTTTGGAGATTCAAACCATTGTAGAAAGTTTGAACTTGTTGCCACACAGGAAGGGCATGATGAGGACATCTCCGTAAAAGTTCCTTGAAGCGCTCCCATGTGTCATAGAGAGACTCCGAGTCTATTTGCGTGAACGAGAGAATGTCCGTACGTAATTTAGCGGACTTTGCCGGAGGAAAATATTTAGTTAAAAATTTCTCCGTCATCTCGGCCCATGTAGTGATGGAACCTCTAGGAAGAGATCCCAACCATTGCTTGGCCTTAGTCCGCAAAGAGAAAGGAAATAAACGCAAACGAATGGCATCATCGGTGACGCCATTTATTTTGAACGTGTCGCAAATTTCCAAAAAATTTAGTAAATGTAAATTAGGATCTTCATCTGGTAAGCCATCAAATATGACGGTTTGTTGTACCATTTGAATGATGCTCGTTTTAATTTCAAAATTATTATTCGCCACCGCTGGGCGAATAATACTAGATTGTGTTCCCTCCCAATTTGGCCTCGCATAATAGGACATAGTCCGTAGCGGAGCCTCATTATGGTCGGGGTCACCCATTATATCTTCGTTAGTCTCTCCGACTGACTCTTCGCGAATTATTGGCAGATCACTAAATCGGAGACGTCGCCGCAAGGTGCGCTCGATTTCCGGATCAAAACCAAATTCAAGATTAATTGAAGAGTTTCCTCGGGTCATAAACCAAAAGAAAAGAAAAGATGCGGAAAATGAAAACGGGAAAATAAGATTTTAGATAAATAAATTTATTTATTTATTATATATATATATATATATTTTTATTTATTTTTTAATAGGTGATTTAAAATTAGTCCTGGACTTCCCAAGATCTGCCCGGTGAAGGGTTTGCAAGGTACTAGAGGCTATGATGGGAATTCAAGCCCAAAGCGTCCTTTCCAGGAATTTAGATTACACCTTTTAAGATTTTTTTTTAAAAATAAAAAAATAAAAGAAAGGGGTGAGAAGAAAGAGAACGATAAAATTAATAACTATTTCTTTTTCAAATTATCGGCCAAGGTCCCCGGCAACGGCGCCAAAAACTTGATGCGCAAAACTATGACTGCAAACGACAACGGCAAGTGTACCGCGTCGAAAGTAGTATAGGTTTATAAAACCAAGGTCGTATTAGACTCGGGGTGGTCGAGTAATTCTACTTTGAAAAAATCGTTATTATCTTATCAAATAGAAATTTGGAGTTGGGTTGCGAATAGTAAAAACTAGAAATGTTAAAAGAATTAATTTGATGGTTTAAAAGCTAGCACCCGATCTTTGAATCACCTCGGAAATAGAGAATATTGAAATGAGAATAAAATGCAATTCTCTTGTTGAAGAGGCTTTGACCGTGGAGGTTCCCAAAGTATGAACACTCCTCTTTCGAGGTTTAGGTTCAACTAAGCTTAGGTGTATCGACCGAACTTTCGTTCTCAAATCGCATCGCCTAAGACTTGCCTTAGGTTGTGAACCTCACTATTGGATTTTACTCCAATCCGGAAGAGTTACGTCGTCCTCTCACGAGGGTAGCGTTCCACTCCTTTTACCAATGAGTGATCGATTCGACTTACGAGCCTCTCGGCTAACTAAAGAACGAAAACAATATGAAGACTATATAATGATGATATTGCCTCATAATAATTTGTTAGATCAAAGGTAAATCGTAAGCATTCAATAATTTGAGAAAAGCAATTACGCAAGGTATAACAATATTAACTCATCCTCGGATCATCGCGACCGAGTACTATAAAGATTAGCCGCTCATGGAGATGGAGAAGTCATTATTATTAAAATGCGACATTATGAAAACGAACGAACAAGGAGGACAAACAACAAACTTTTAAAATAGAATATCAATATTAGTAAAATAGAGATGAACTTTTATTACTAGTGGAGAAAGAAATCACAAGAAATAAAATTATAAGATTTCATGTTTGAGACAATTCTAATTTGAAAGACGAAAGACGTACAAGATTACAATCGAACAAAAATATCAACCGAAAATAACAACTTTCCGGGACAAAATACTGGACTGCTTTTCTCCCGGCCGAATTGATTGATAAACGGCCGAATAACAACAAAAATAATAATCTCCCCGAAACTCCACTTCTAAAAATAATAATCTTCTCCTTGCCGAATGAATCAAATATATAAAAAAAAACAATCTCTCTTTTCCCAGAATATCTATATCTCTCACTCCAGAATATCTATGCTCCTCCTCCTTCCCGAGGCAAACCTTTTATAGGCTCTTGGGCTTGAAACTGCATGGGCGGAGGAGGCTGACGACAATAAATGGAGGCTCTTTCTTTGGAGGCGTTACAATGGAGCGGGTTTTGAGCGGAGGAGGCGTGCATGGAGGAGGGCTTGATCGCTGACGTGGAGGCGGAGGTGGCGCGCATGGAGGGAGCTTGGGCGGAGGAGGCGCGCAAGGAGGAAGCTTGGGCGGATTGCTGACGTGGAGGAACTGGAGGTGGCCGCAAGGAGGAGCTCGGGCTCATGCTGGGTGGTGGCATGGAGGAGGTGGCCTGCGTACATGGTGGCCGGTGCATGGTGGCGGCGGAAGTGGCGGGGCTGCTTTTGATGTGAAGATGATATATATTTATATATATATATATATAAACGTATATATATAAACATATATATATAAATATATAAACATATGTATATAAACATATATATATATAAATATATAAACATTTATATGAATACATATATATATGTATAATGAATGACAACTTGCGAGCCTAGGACGCGACAACGGGATATTGCATATAAATTCCCCCCAGGCCTGCCGAATTCCTACAAAATAGAAAATATATGAGTTAGAACATAAAATATTATTTTTACAAAAATTTATAAAAAACAACGAACAAAATGCGATAATTTAATTAAATATCTAATAAGATATTAGCCTAAAACGATGACTAAAATATCAGTCATCACCTATGCATGAAGAAGCTAAGGTAGTGGTCCGGTGGTAGGCCGGGAACATGTGTGGCGAGGGCGATTAATTCATCGATGTAGTCGTCAAGAGAATCTGTCTGGTGAAGCCCACAGAGCCGCTCGACGGCAGTGTCATAATAGCGCGTATCGTAACGACTGATGAGTGCTTGCTGGAGGGCCGACCATTGCAGGGCCGGGTTGGTTTGGCGGAGCCAACGAACCCAATGGAGTGAGGAGCCCTCCATGCCAATCATGACCGTACTGACTTTTTGCGTCTCCGGTGTCTGCTGAATGTCGAAGAATTGTTCGGCACGGGCGATCCAACCCAATGGGTTGGTGCCGTTGAAAGAGGGCACCTCGAGAGAACGGGGACTGCCGGGGACAGCGCCGAGCGGGTAAACCGCAGCCGGGACAATGTCCGGAGGAGAGACGATGACTCGGCGGCGGAGGCGGCGGAAGTGGAGGGGCGGACGGCCAGTAGGGAGTCGAGTTTGGAGTCCATGCGGAGGACTAGGGCCTGTAGGGAGGCAATCGAGGCGTCGTGGTCCTCCAAGCGGCGAAGGATGGCTGGATCGGTGGCCGGGAGGGACGGCGTGGTGTCCGGGTTGCCCATGGAGCGCAAGCGAGGGGGCATGCACGCGGAGGAGAGGCTGGCGGGGCCGAAGGAAGACCCGGCTGGGGCTGGAGGCGGCGATGGGGCGCGATCGACGCAGGTATCGATTGCGCGCGATCGACGGAGCAACCGATCTGAGGCGCCCGACGGATCTGGGGCGGGGCGATTGAACGCTGCGACGGATCTGAGGCGGGGCACGCGAGCGAGACAGAGCACGATCGACGGAGCTGGAGGTGGAACCGTAGGTCGCTGGATCGGCTTCAGGCGGTGGAGACCGCGGCCAGAAGAGGGCAGGTCGGACCACTTTGTTAGGTTTTGAAAATTTAGAGGAAGGGGGAGGGAAAGTAGGAGAGAGAGGGAGAGGAAAATTTAGGAGAGTAGAGAGAGAAGCACTTCTTCAAATTACTCAAGCATACCAAAATACACAAGTCTCCCGGCTTATATACGTGCCGGGCAAATAGGGACATAACATGGCAATTAAGGAAATAACAAAAGCAATGCAGAAAAGAAACGCCTCTTTGGTACGGCGTCGGCTACGTCGGAACGGCACGCCCGCCGCGCTCCCGGAGTTGGTAAACTCGCCACACCGGAGGTTGCCCCCGCCCTCGTCTCCCTCGTCGATCGCCGTAACATCCTCCGACAAATTCAACTTGCATGTCTGATACCTCTCAGAAATTAAGTTTGACACATTCACTGCTTTCCTCTGATGTTGTGCTGCAACATTTTTACATGGTGGGCGTTAACTATCTTCAACCATGTTTCAGCCTCTTAAGCGCCCTTAAATATTAGTTAAAAGTTTATTTTATTTACCTTTTTGCTAGGTTATCTCGAGGAACGCTTGATTTAAGAATAAAGATACCAATGCAGTTTAATATATTGAAATTGTAGGCGAATGTGTCATCCCTCATATTTCATATTTATTAGTTGCACTTTTCTAGTTCATATAATAAAAAAGGGAGTTTAAAAATGCTTAATCAGAAGTGTAATCATCTTTGCTGTTGTAAGCTGATTTTCTTTGTAATATTTTACAGGCTATAAACATGGTTAAGAAGACACCAGCTTATAAGAATAGGTTAAAAGCATTAGAACTTGAACGGAATGGACTGGTTACTAACAGGAAGAAGGCTAATAAACAAATGGACAAGTAAGATATTAAGTATTTCTTTCAACAAAATATGGTAAATTGTTCCGCCTAAAAGCTCCCAAAAGGCTCCTGGCTTCTTCTGCCACATTTTCCTGATGACTTTAGAATCTGTTAACTCTCTTTTTTACATCCTATTAGCAACTGCAGAATTACTCTTGTATCTATTTTGAGTCTTAACAAGCTTAATACCACCAACCCTGTTATTTGTTGAGCTATGTATTTATTGTCTATAAGTTTTATAGTTTTTTTTTATTTTCTTCGTGTACACTTAATTTTTTTAATTATTTCCCTATTATATATACGTATATATGTATATATGTGTATATATATATCTAGAAATGTGGGCGTGAAATATACCCACAATTTATATTAACTTCTACACAGTATCAAAGTTGGTATCTCTAGCTGAGATCTGTTTCACATTCATTGATTTTTCTCTTTTGAGCTTGCATTCCTTCTACTCATTGTTGATTCCAGACGTCTCCTCTAGGCACATTGCTGATCTTCCCCTCTTTGCGTACTATATGGGTTCTAGGTTTCCATTTTTTAAATGATTTCTTTTCTCTCTGCTACTGAAGCTTCTTTCTTCTTAGTTTTTTTCAAGCAGAAACTAGGAACACCTTTCAGTCCCCGACACAAGATGCTACTGCTATAAATGGCAATTGTCAGCTTCGATCTCTTAACATGGATGCAGATGCAACCAATCGCTATTGCTCGATCTCCAACCACAGTAGCCGACACTGATGCAATTGGTTATTGTTTTTTGATCTCATCCACCGTCACTATCACTGATCTTCATCGCTTCCACACTTCTTTTTTCTGCAATCTGTCTTCATCCTCTTCCTTTTATGGGTTCATTATATAAACCCACAATCATAGATCTTCTTCAGTTCCGTCAACTTCTCCGGTCAAGGGCCGCAACCATTATCCTTTTTTGTTGCCATGTCCTCCCATCGAGAGCCATTTTCTTAGTCCTTTCTTGTCGGAAAATCTCCTCCCGCTGAGATTTGTTGGTTAGATATTCTATCACAACATTCTTCTTCTCCAACCATCGAGGCCTTCTATTTTCGCTATTGTTGTCCTTGGACATAATCTCACCTAATAAAATTTTTCTGAGGCCGAGCATGAGTGCCTTGTTATGGGTTCATTTTCCCTACCACCCTCCATGAGTGTATAGAAATTGAGAATAAAAATGGGTAATATTTTATTATTCTCATAAAATCATTTTATTTCTCATATTACAATGTACAAAGGGTCTTCTTTTATAGAAAGAGGGAGAGAGAGCAAAATGTAAACTCAAGATGTGTGACTAAATGAAGAGCTAGAGAGGAGGGGCCTTATGGGCCTAAATACATGGGTTTTTTATTTATTTCTTGTAACACTCCCCGCAAGCTGGAGCGTACAAGTCGTAGGCGCCAAGCCTGGAGATGAAATGCTGATATAGAGGGCGAGACAAAACCTTAGTGAAAATATCAGAGATTTGATTCGCAGCCCGCACATGCCGTAGAATCAGTTTCCGAAGTTGAACCTTTTCCCGAACAAAATGTCAATCAACTTCAATATGTTTTGTACGCTCATGAAACACAGGGTTCTCGACGATGTGTATACTAGCTTGACTATCACAAAAGAGAGCAGTTGGTGACTGAAGTTTGACACCTAAATCAGTGAGGGAACTTTCTAGCCATGTGAGTTCTGAGACGGTGGCAGCCATGGAGTGATACTCTGCTTCTGCTGAAGACCGAGCAACCACAGTCTGCTTCTTGCTTCGCCAAGTAACCAAATTCCCGCCAAAATATATGCAGTAGCCGCTTGTGGATCGCCGATCGTCCAGGGACCCAGCGTAATCAACGTCACAATATGCAATGACAGAAAGAAGTAGAGGGTTTGTATAACAGCCCTTGTCCTTGAGCATTCTTCAAGTATCGAGTAATACGCTCAACGACCTAAAGATCAGAGACCCGAGGGGTATGCATGAAGCGATTGACCACGCCGACCGCAAAGGAAATGCCAGGTCATGTCACAGTGAGATAAATTAGCTTGCCAACAAGGCGACAATACTTCGGATTAGGGAGAAGTTGATCAGAGCCTGAGGCATGGGCGCGGAGCTGATGATTTGCATCCATAGGTGTATCCATAGGCTTACATTCGGAGTAGCCTGCATCATGAAGTAGATCGATATAATACTTCCGCTGAGACAAGACAAGACCGTCAGGTCATCGGGTTACCTCAATCCCAAAGAAGTAGCGGAGTCGTCCCAAATCCTTAGATTGAAAATGAGAGGCAAGATGTTGCTTGATTTGGATGATGCTGAGAAGATTATCACCAGTAACAGACAACCCTTATAATTAATACAGCAGCAGGGAACACTTGACCAGTATAAGCTGCTGCAGCCAGCCAACAACAGTCAACATAAGGAACAACAGCAGTCAAGCCATCTAAAGGGAAAGAAACAGTCGGCCAACATAAAAGAAGCCATCAAAGGAACCACAGCAAGGAACAATCACTAATTCTCCCCACCAACCAATAATAAAATCAGCCCACAATTTCAAGAATTAAACAAGGAAACAAGAGAGGGGAAGTGACTTATATAACTTAAATCAAAACCCAAAGTCAAAGCAGGAACCTAGCCAGCCACAGACTCCAACCCCCATAACTTTAACAGCAAGTAAAGAGAAGAAAAAGAGGGGGAAAGAGGAAGTAAGAGCTTACAAAGCAAGGTCAAAGCCCAAGGAAGTAGCAGCCCTCTCCCAGCACCAACAACCAAGAAGGAAGGAGAACTCGTGGCCAAAGAAGGAGGGCAACAGATTTTCCCAGCCCGTCCAGATCAAAGCGGCGGCAAGAGAAAAGCTTCGGGAGAAGCCAGCGGCAAGAGGATACTAATAGCCACCCAAAAGTTGATTCCACCGCCTTTCCTAAGCTAAGAGCTTAAGCTTAATCTGAATTAACAACCAGCCAGCCCAAAAGACATAAAAGGAACTCAATTAAACTCCAAATCAGCCAACCAGATTACCCAACCAGCTAGCCCACAATTGTTCCCACTCAACCTCAATCCAATTTTATTTCCAAGGCAAGTCCAACTTAACTATCAACAACTCAATCGTTCGCTAGAAAGTCAAGACGAAAACATAATTTGATCAACATAGAAAATAGATACGAAACAATCGCCGCAAAATCTTCGGATAAGCTCGAACGTAAAAAATTAAACATGCGACGTCGAATCAGCACTGAATTTCTCTCTCTTTTTCATCATAGAGGGATATTATTTCTTATATTTTAAAATATAATACAACATTTGTACACGTTCGGGTTCGGGTCTTACAATTCTCCCCTTCTTAACAGAATTTTCGTGCTCGAGAATTCAATCGTCTTGGTTCAAAAAGAACGCGGGAAATAAGTTCATCATTGTATCTTCTCGCTCCCAAGTAGCAGCATTGGCAGAGTGACCTTTCCACCATACTTTGACAAAATTCACATCGCGATTCCGGGAATTCTTGCTCTGACGTTCAATACTTTGATAAGGTTCAGTCGGGCTAGACAAATCAGCTTCTATCTGCACATCACTGGCAAAGATCATCAAATCTGGATCAGGAATATATCGCCGCAGAGCAGAAACATGAAAAATATCATGCAATTTCTGCAATTCGTCTGGAAGAGCTAAACGATAGGCCACGTCGCCAATACGCTCAAGTATTTGAAAGAGGCCAACAAATCTTGGACTTAGTTTCCCGATATGTCGAAATCGAGAAACTCCTTTAAAAGGCTTAATTTTCACGCACACCTGATCGCCAACATTAAATTCGACCCGACGATGCCAGATATTATAATATTTCTGCTGACGGTCTTGCGCAATCTTCATTCTCTGCGGAATTATTCGAATCTTTTCTTCAATTTTATCTGTTTCTTTTTTCGAAAATAATTTCTTTTCTCCATCTTCTGCCCAACTCAGGGGAGTTCTACATCGCCTTCCATAAAGAGCTTCAAACGAAGCCATTTGGATCGACGATTTATAGCTATTATTATACACAAATTCTACCAACGCTAAATATTTCTCCCACGAACCTTTCAAATCCAGAACCACCATTCTCAATAAATCTTCAAGCATTTGAATAGTGCGTTCTGATTGACCATGAGTCTGAGGATGAAAGGTTGTACTATACAATAACCTTGTTCCCAGCCTTTTATGCACTCGTCTCCACGTATCAGAAGTAAATCTTCCATCTCGACTAGATACTATAGTTTGCGGAATCCCATGCAGTTTAACGATCACATTTATATAATTCAACCAACTTTTCAGTTGGTCCTCCTTGCTTCATCACAATAAAATGAACGCTCTTGGTCAAGCGGTCAATAATTACCCAGATCCAATGATTGCCTGGCTTACTGCGAGACAAGCCAAATACAAAATCCATTGCTACATCATCCCATTTCCATTCAGGAATAGGAAGTAACCGAAGATAACCAGCGGGCTTCAATGCTCAACTTTCACTACCTGACAGGTATGACATCGAGCAATATAATTGGTCACATCCTGTTTCATTTTGGGCCACCAAAACTCTTGTTTCAGATCATGATACATCTTCGTTCGGCCAGGATAAATTGAATACGGTGTGTTATGAGCTTCATATAAAATATCTTTTCTTAAATTATCTGTGTCAGACATGCAGATTCTATCGTTCAAAAATAACAAGTCATTCTTCAAGGTAAAAGCAATTGCTTCTCCCCTTTTCACTTTCTCTAACACACCCATCAGAAACGAATCTTGTGGTATTGCCTTCTGGATTCAATCTTTAAGCGAATACTGGATTTGCATCTGAAATAGTTGCGCTCGCTTTTCCTCTTTTGACGAAATAAAGAAAATTTCCATTTCTTGCAACTCTCGTAAAAGCTTCTTATTAAACTACGACATTATCGATAACGCGGCTACACTTTTCCTGCTCAAAGCATCTGCCGCAACATTCGCTTTACCAGGATGATATTGAATATCCAAATCATAATCCTTAATAAATTCCATCCACCATCTCTGTCCCAAATTACTTTCCTTCTGATCGAAATTGTAATTCAAGCTCTTATGATCTGTAAAGATTTCATAACGCCCGCTAAACACGTAGCGTCGCCATAATTGAAATGTAAACATTACTGCCAATATTTCCAATTCTTTGTAACATCTTTTAACCGTCTTGAAGTAAAGGCACTTATCTTTCCACATTGCATTAACACACAACCTAGTCCTTTACATGACGCATCACTAAAAAGATGTTACTATATATCTGAAATCCATCTGACCCTTCAGGCATTACCAAACCTGGAGCAGTCGTTAATATTTCTTTCAGTGCCTCAAATGTTTGTTGGCACTCATCTTCCCAATTGAAAGATACGTTCTTCCGAGTTAACTGCGTCAAAGGTAGCGCCATTTTGGAGAAAACCTTCACGAATTTTCTATAGTACCTAACTAATCTCAAGAAACTGTGCACTTCGGTTAAGTCCACTTCACAATTGCTTCGATATTTGCTGGATCAACCGATAAACCTTCTTCATTAAGAACGTGACCCAGAAAAGCCACATCTTTTTAACCAGAAGTCGTACTTTGAAAATTTGGCAAATAACTGCTGCTTTCTTAATCTCTGCAAAGCTAAACGCAAGTGCTGAGAATGTTCTTCCTCCGCCTTAGAACACTTCAGAATATCATCAATAAACACGATCACGAACTGATCGAGAAATGCTTTAACGACCCAATCATTAAATCCATAAAAGCTACAGGAGCATTCATTAGACCAAAAAGGCATTACACCAAATTCAAAATGCCCATATGTTGGAACAACCCTTTTACTGTTTTGGGCTAGGATCACTATGTACTGATTATGATCAGTTGACCCTATTGTATAGTTTAAGGGTCAAGTCTTTAGGCTGATAAATTAGCTAGAACTTAAGATAAAAATCTAAAAGTTCCCAGCGGTCAACAAATGGCTAGCAATGCTCGACAGATGGCTCTCAGCGTTCGACAGTTTTTTTTGCCAGCGCTCGACAGTTTCCAGCCAGCGTTCAACATATTCTGAACAGCGCTCGACAGTTTCCAGCCAGCGTTCAACATATTCTGAACAGCGCTCGACAGTTTCCAGCCAGCGTTCAACATATTCTGGACAGCGCTCGACAGTTTCCAGCCAGCGTTCAACATCTTCTGGACAGCGCTCGACAGATTATAGCCAGCGTTCGACAGATCATTTATTGAAGCCCAGATTTGTTATCAACTATATTCTATTTATCCTAACAGCAAAACGACGAATATAACGGATCTATTTAATATCTTTGGACGTACTCTGACAGATAAGGAAGGATATTAGACTCAGTTAATATATTCCCTTCTTTCCTTTTTCCAAGGCAGCAATAGCCGTTGACATTTAATGAAAATGAATCTTTTCACGGTCAAAAAGAATAAAATAAAAAAAAGGACCTGCCAAAATCGTTTGAATTCAAACGTCATTCTATTACAGAATGCAAAGGAGATATATATATATATATAGATCTCAAAAAGATACATGATTAATTTTTCTTCTTCAACAAGCAACACAAAACTTCTGAGAACATCATCCTCAAGAGCATTCACTCAAAATCTGCTGCAAAGTCAGATCTTCTAAAAGAGCAACAAGCAATCTGAAGAACCTGTTCTTCCAGATCAATCTGCTACAGGAGATCTTAGTTTTCAAGAGAAAGCTTCTTCATCTTCTGTCAAATACTTCAATCTGACAGGGGGAGCTTTACAACAACATCCACTAGAGTCTTCTCTCAGCATCTTGACAGAGAAGAACACTATAAACTCTTTCTTACCTCTCTTGTACAGGGTTATAACTCCCTTCAAAAGTTAATCTCGGTGACAGGGCACCTTAGCAAAAACCTGCAGTTTGGTTAGAGCACCTTATCAGCAGCTCACCTGGTGTGAGGGCACCTTATCAACAACCTCCTAGTGGATTCCTACCAAAGGTGGTAGAAGAGTAGACGTACCCAGATTTATTGGGGAACTACTATAGCTCCTTGTGTCTTCTGTGTTTGATTATTTTCTGTGCTTGTGCTGTTTGTTTTGTGATTTCATCTACTTACTTTTTCTGTTTATATAATTCTCACACTGCTTACACTTATATATATATAACACTATTTTAAATCCGCTATAAAAACTAAAGAAAAGTTTTAATACTCTATTCACCCACCCTCTAGAGTAACTTAAGATCTAACCTCCACTTTCAATTGGTATCAGAGGTAGGTTGATTCTTTACAGACTAACATCTGAATCACAAAGATCAACCAGATCTTAATTTGTCTAAGAGCTTCTTTATCTAAGAATTTTATATCATTCAAAACTCATGGCACAAAACAAGGAATATTCTAGCACAAGACCTATGTGCAATCTCAGTAAGTTTGCACTATGGAAAGCAAGGATTAGGCTTTATATGAACTCTATTGATGAGGAGATTTTCAATGTTATTCTTACAGGACCTCCAGCACCTATAGCAACAACTAGTACTACTGCAACAACAGACAACACTGCTGTTCCACCTCCTGAGTGGACTGAGGCTCAGAATAAGCAGAGAAATGCAGATGCAAAGGCCATGAACATTCTGGCCCTAACTATGTCAGATGACATATTCCAGAAAGTAGTTGAGTGCACCTCAGCAAAAGAAATCTGGGAATCTCTCAACAACATGGTGGCAGGCTCAGCAGATGAAAGGAAAGATAGAAGATCCCACCTGATCTCTCAATATGAGAACTTCAAGAAGGGAGAATCAGAAAATGTTGCTGATATGTACAATAGGCTCAGCCTCATAATAAATGAGCTGAAGTCTCTGGACAAAGTGATCTCACTCACAGAGATCAATGACAAAATTCTTATGTGCTTTCCCAGCACATGGGACTCCAGAGTCTGGCCAATCAAAGAAGCCAGAAGCCTAAATGAGATCACCACTGAAGCCTTGTTGGGCAAGCTCAAATCTTATGAGCAGCTCGTCAAAAGTAGGGAAGTTGAAGAATCCACTTCATCCCCAGCACTCAAGAAGGAGAGAAGCATAGCCTTCAAGGCTGCAGAAGAAGAAGGACCAACTCCTAACAAAGAGGAGTTGATGAGCTTCATAGCCAAAAGATTTTATAATATGGCAAAGTAAGATTTCAAGAAGAAGTCATCCAGAAGCTATGACAAGCGAAGGTATGACAAAAATCACTCTAATGAAATTATATGTTTTGGTTGCAGGAAGCCAGGACATATTGCTCCTGAATGTCCAGAGAATCAAAACAAAAAGGACAGAAAGGAGAGAAAAAGAGAAAAGGAAGAAAGGAAAGGTTCTAGCAAATCTTCCTCCCACTCACACAAAAAGAAGGGAAGAGGATTTGTAGCAACATCCTGGAGTGAAACAGAATCTGAATCAGAATCTTCATCTGATTCTTCTGATGAAGAAGAAACAAAAGAGAACAACCAATGTCTAATGGCAATATATGACTCAGACAGTGAGTCACAATCTGAATCTTCATCAGGCTCCAGTGATGATGAAGAAGAAAAGAACTTCTGCATGATGGCAATCAATGCCTCAGCCAACAAATCTGATGAAGAAAATTCAGAATCAGAAGAAGAAGATGATGCAGATCAGGTAATATCTGATGTTGATTTTACTTCAGATGAATTCAAGGCTGAATTCAAAGTCCTTTGCTCAGACTTACTCAACTCTGAGAAAGAAATAATCTCACTCAGATGTAAGATAGCTGAAATGAAAAAGATGAGTGAAGAAAATGCAAATCTTAAGAAAGAATTGACTGCCTCCAGAGAACACATTGTTCTCATTGAGAATAAACTTTCTGAGGCCAAGAAATTTGAAGAATCCCTAAATGGGAGAAGTATCAAACTGATGGACATCACAAACACAGTCAATGCTAGACTTAATAATAGCAAACTGGGCTTGGGTGCCTCATCAAGTGAGCCATCTCTGATTAAGAGAAATATCCTCTCCTCACCTATAAAATTTATTTCTGCTAAAAGCAAAGAAGCTGCAAAAAGAGATAAAGATATTTCAAGCAAGTCTGTTAAGGATAATAGAATTCAAAAGAATTCGTCGAATGGAGATCGACAAAAAGATTCAAATTTGTCGAACGGAGCTCGACGAAGTCTGAAAACAGATTTTCAGTATAGTCATCAGATGAACAATAGTCGACAAATTTATCCAAATTTGTCGAACAGATACTATACAAGAAATACTAGAAATCTTAATTCCAAACAAACTAAAAATCCTTTCACTGAATGGATAATACCTCCAAGGAGATATCATCCACAAGGCTATAAGGACCAGCCTTTTCTGAATTTTGTGGTAACACAAAAGGACCCAAGGTAGTCTGGGTCAAAAACAACTAGTTTATGTTTTTGTCTTTGCAGGTACACGGCCATCCAAGATTAAATCAAAAATGGTACTTGGACAGTGGCTGCTCAAAGCACATGACAGGAAACAAGGCCAATCTGAAAAATTACAAGGCACATCTTGGACCCAAAGTGATATTTGGAAACTCCAACTATGGTCAAACCAAAGGCTTTGGTCAAATCAAGGTTGGAGCAGTAACATTCAAGGAAGTCACCTATGTGAAGGGTCTGAAGCACAACCTCATCAGCATAAGTCAGTTATGTGATGAAGGTTATCAGGTAACCTTTAATAAATCAGAATGCATTATCAAGTCATCTGATAATGTCATTGTTTTATCAGGTATTAGACAGGGTAATATATATTTAGTAAATTTCAATTCCTCTAAATCAGAAATTTGCCTGTTTAATGAGCTAAGCAAACCTAGTGAACTATGGCATAAAAGATTAGGACATGTAAATCTTAGAACAATTGCCAAACTATCCAAAGATAATCTTGTTAGAGGTCTACCATCAGGATCATATAAGAAAGAAGGTTTATGTAGGGCATGCCAGCTAGGTAAGCAAACCAAAAACAGTTTTAAATTCTTATCTAAAAGATTCACCTAGAATCTTATTTTTGCTACATATGGATCTTTTTGGACCTATAGCAATAAAGAGTTTAGGAGGGAAGTCTTACACTCTAGTTATTGTAGATGACTTCTCTAGATTCACTTGGGTATTCTTTTTGAGAGAAAAGTCAGATAACTTTAAAGTTCTTACAGACTTTCTTAAGAGCATACAGATTGAACACTCTACTGTAGTTGCATTGATCAAAAGTGATCATGGCACTGAGTTTGAGTCTCTTCTTATGCAAGAATTCTGTGAGAAGGAAGGTATCAGGCATTGCTTCTCAGCTCCTAGAACTCCTCAACAGAATGGGGTAGTTGAAAGGAAAAATAGAACCCTAATTGAATCAACAAGAATATTGCTTGCAGATGCTAATTTGCCACTATCCTTTTGGGCAGAAGCTGTTAGCACAGCAAACTTTGTTCTGAATAGAAGTTTGATACATAAACTTAAGGGTAAAACTCCTTATGAATTACTTAAAGGGAAGAAACCTAAAGTTGACTATTTCAGAACTTTTGGTTGTAAGTGTTTTGTTCATAACAATGATAAGAAATATCTTAGAAAATTTGAACCAAAATCTGAAGAAGGAATTTTCTTAGGATATTCAATAGTCAGCAAAGCATATAGGGTATTTAACAAATCCACTCTTAAGATAGAAGAATCCATGCATGTTTCCTTTGATGAAACTAACATGTTTTACAAAGAGAAGAACTCTTCTACCAAGAATACTTTGCAGGTACCAGCTCTATGTGAAGAGCTTAATGAACTAAATCTACAGTCAGGAGATTCAATGCAACCATTAGCTCAAAACCTTGAAGATAGTGAAGAAGAAGATCATCCAGATCTTGTTGATTATCAGAATCAAGCAACAGCAGAACATCCTCCACATGATACAATTATTAAACAAAATCCCCAAATAAATACCACTGCAGAATTAACTCCAACTGTTGATCACATCACAGTTAGAGATCACCCAATTTCACAAGTGATTGGTGATATTTCAGCAGGTGTTCAGACAAGACATCAACTACACCAAAATCAGATGCATACTTGCTTTCTATCACAAGTTGAACCTCAAACCATAAAAGATGCAGAACAAGATTCAATTTGGATTCTTGCAATGCAAGAGGAACTCAACCAGTTTGAAAGAAACAAAGTTTGGGATTTGGTTCCAAGACCAAGAAGCCATCCAGTCATTGGCACCAAGTGGGTCTTCAGGAACAAATTTGATGATCAAGGAAATATTGTGAGAAATAAAGCAAGGCTAGTAGCTCAAGGATATTCACAGGAAGAATGCATAGACTATGATCAAACATTTGCACCTGTGGCAAGACTTGAAGCTATCAGAGTATTTTTAGCATTTGCTGCATACAAACAATTTAAGGTATATCAAATGGATGTAAAAAGTGCATTCCTAAATGGAGATATCAAGGAAGAAGTCTATGTGGAACAACCACCAGGTTTCATCTCTCCAACTCACTCTTCTTATGTATTCAAGCTTAATAAAGCTCTCTATGGTCTCAAACAAGCTCCCAGGGCATGGTCTGAGACCTTAGCTAATTTTCTATTGGAAAACAAGTTCTGTAGAGGCTTAGTAGACAAAACCTTATTTTTCAGAATACATAAAAATCAAACACTGCTAGTTCAAATATATGTAGATGATATTATTTTTGGCTCTACTGATTCAAATTTATGCAAAAAGTTCTCTAAACTTATGCAATCTAAATTTGAAATGAGTAGCATGGGTGAATTATCATACTTCCTTGGTCTTCAAGTGAAGCAAACCTCATCAGGAATTTTCATTTCCCAATCCAAGTATGCTAAGGAATTAGTAAAAAGGTTTGGAATGTCTGATTCCTCTCCCATGAAAACACCCATGACTTCTAATGCTGTCATTAATGCTGATGAATCAGGGAAACCTGTTGATCAGAAAGTGTATAGAGCAATTGTTGGCTCATTACTATATTTGACAGCTAGTAGGCCTGATATAATGTTTGCTACCTGTATTTGTGCTAGGTTTCAAGTTAACCCTAAAGAATCTCATCTATTTCTATTAAAAAGAATTTTAAGATATATAAAGGGTTGTCCTAATCTAGGTCTCTGGTATCCAACAACATCTGAATTTGAATTAACTGGATTCTCAGACTCAGATTATACTGGATGCAGAGTAGACAGAAAAAGCACATCAGGAACTTGTCAGTTTCTTGGTGATAGGCTTGTGTCTTGGTTTTGTAAGAAGCAGACATCTGTGTCCACATCAACAGCTGAGGCAGAATACATTGCTGCAGGCAGTTGCTGCTCACAGATACTGTGGATACAAAATCAACTTCTAGACTATATTATCAACTTAAATCAATCAATTATATTTTGTGACAATACTAGTGCAATATCTATAGCACAAAATCCAGTTCTCCATAGTAGGACTAAACACATAGAAATAATGCACCACTTTATCAGAGATAATGTGGATAAAAATAAAATTTGCCTACAGTTCATCTCCACTGATTTACAAAGAGCAGATATTTTCACCAAACTCTTGGATGAAAAGAAACATATCTTCTTTATGAATCAACTGGGAATGATAGATGGAGACTCAATCTGTTGAAAATTATATTTTCTATCTTATCCAAAATTTTTGTCGAACGAAGAACGACAAATTTTTATTCGTCGAACGATGGTCGACAAAAACCTACATCTTCAGAGTCAGTGAAGATGGTCGACGAAAAAGATATTTTTTTTTTACACTGTCCGACAAAATTTTAAAGTCGGTTCGACTTCAGATTTAATTAGGTTTTGCCGAACAACGCTCCTCGAATTCTCCTCCCTATTTTCTTCGACTATATAACACCTATTTTACTTCATTTTAAGTTCGCGCCGACAGAAATCGTTTTCCTTCAGTTCCCCTTTTGCACTTGATCTTTCTCTTCTTTTGCAGGACTCAATGGCGATTTCTCAAGCCTCGCTCTATTCCATGAAGTTCGATGCTGGGTTCGACATAGATATGGAATCCTTCGCAACATCTGATCAAATCTTCAAGGACATCCTTCAACTCTTTGAAGAGCAACAGTTGAGGAAGTTAATGAGCTTGAGGATAAAGCTTCACACAGCTGAAATCAAAGAATGGTGTTTCACAGTTAAGGAGGAAGATGAATGTCTGACGGGCACAATCTCAGGACACCAGGTTTCTCTTACACCTACCATTCTAACTGAAGTTTTTGGGCTTGTGAATGGTGATGAAGATATAGAAATTAGTTCTGAAGAATTTGAAGCAGCTTTAGTCAAAATGGGTCACTCCTCTGGAAACCCTAATCATCTGCTTAAGAAAAATCTGTCTTTGGAATACAAATTCTTATCAGATATAGTTGGCAAAGTGTTGTTAGGTAAAACAACAGGACATGACTATGTTAAAAGGCACCAATTTCTGTTGATGGTGGCCTTGATGGAGAAAAAGAAAGTGAACTGGGGATCACTTCTGTTTAACTTGATTAAGAAGAAGCTTTCCAAGGAGAATGTTAGCTTTGACAGAATTTTAGGAATTTTTCTGCAGGAAAGGCATCCAGAGCTTCTGGTGTCACCAAAAGTAACAATAAATGTCAGCAAGAGGCTGACCTCAACACTCTTTGCTAAATGGGATAGAGTAATTCCTAAGAAGAATACAGGAGCTGAGGCCTCCAGAAAAAGGAAAGCTTCTGAGGACACAAAGACTGATCAAGTCACTCCCTCTACCCTTCTAGAAGATCCTTCCTCAGTTCCTCCTTCCTCTCATATCCTCTCTCCACCTGCTCAACAATCTCCTGCACATTCTCATTCTTCATCCCCTCCTTCAACTGCAATATCACCCATCAATGATATTCCACTCTCAACTGCCCACATCAGTAATGCTCCACCTCCACCCCTATCTTCAGAACCACTACCTACCACACCTCCCTCTCCAATACACAATGAATATCATTCACCTATTCATTCTCCTAGTCCAATCCCTCTAGACATTCACACATACCACCAACATCAGCAATATCATTCCTCCAATATCATCTCCATCCACTTCACAACCATCCACTAGCCATCCACCAGATTATCCATCCCTCAACCTCTACTCTATTGCTGATCAAGTTTTTGATCTTATCCTTCCTAAAATGAGCCAGCTCCTGGATGCAAAACTTGCTCCAGTTCTTCAGGCACTTTCTACTTTATCTGCTAAGATAGCTTCTCTTCCCTCCTCCACTGCTGTCCCTTCTACTAGGGGCCTAGATTCAGGCTGTCCTGAAGCTAGGCAGGGGGAGATGTCCTATGAAGAAGCTCCAGAAACAGAAGAAACTCCAGAAGAAGATACAGAAGTTACAATTTTTGATACAGATATAATTGATTCAGATACACAAGTTATAGAAGAAATAAATAATATATGCATTCATCCATCCTGTGATCTATATAGCTTATTATCAAAATTTGATGTCACATATACTTCAAGGGTATCACCAAAGGTATACATAGAGGATCTATCAAAGGCTCTGATTTGCCTTCCTCAGAAAACTCATTCTGATATCATACAAAATTACATATCCTCTATTCCTTCATCCACTGTTCAAGACATTCAAATAAAGGATCATTCTGCAGAATATGAAGATGATCTTGCAGAATTCCTTGATGATACAACAGCCCCACAAATTACTTCTTCACCTCCAATTTCTGTATGGAATGAAGAACCAATGCCAAGCTTTGATGAAATCTAGAGAGAAGCAGATGCAGAGTTTGACAAAGCTGAAGAAGAAAGATTAAAGGCTCGTGAAGCAATCAAGAGAATTGATGATCTATACAATAAGCCAATCTCATCTTCTGACTCTGATGATGATGATGACAACAGTGATTCTGATGATACACTTTCAAAGAAAAGAAAGAAAAGAACAGCTAAGTCAAATGCTGCTCCCAAGCCCCCAAATCCAAATAATGACATTCCTCTGTACATTTTGTATAATGTTCCTCTTGATGAGAAAACTCCTCACTGGATGAAGCTCTCCAGAAATGAGAACAATAGGAGGAAGAAATTCAAGAAGACTGGCTACATCCCTGACAAACCAGTCAAGCACAATCATTCTCCTCCTCCTCCTCCAGCAGCTGGTGCAACAGGATCAGCAGGTGTATCATCTTCCTCTCAGAAGCCAAGCTCTCAACATTCAGGGAGACCTGGTAGTTCTAGTGGTTCTCAAGCCTCTGGATCAGCCAGTGCTCCTTCCTCTAAGAAATCAGCTCCTATCTTTCAAGAAAGTCAAACCTTTTCTTCTTCTCAAATATCTTCAGAATATAAACTTCACATTTCTGATGGATCCCTTCACAGAGAGAGTACCTCAAAAGGTCACTCAAGACAAAAATGATTCAGAAGATATTTATTACTTTCCAGATCCAGAAGAAGAGAAAATCTGTCAGATGGCAAGACTGAAAGAAACAATTGCATATGCACAGATTAAAAAGGCTAAAGCAGAAGGCAAAGACTTCTCAAGTTTCTCAACCATGTCAAGAATACAGAAGAAAAGAACTTGAAAAATACAAAACAGTTAAAGCATTCAATACTGAGGAATATATTGATATGCACCCAGAAGCATTTATCCCTCATGTCAAAGAACAGAAAATCATTGGTGCTCAAGATTTGTTTATCAACAAAAAGAAATCAGAAGACCCCAACAGGAAAATCATATTCAAGCCACCTCCTCAGGACAAAAAGCCTTAAATAAATTGCCTGGTTATGAATGTAAAGTTTCTAAACTCAGAGCATTTATTTTTATCTTATCTGATGATCTATTTTAATCTATCAGATATATTTCATTTCATTGTTGCTCTGTTGATTATACTTTCTGCTGTTTCTATTTAATTTTTCTTGTCAAATAGTATCCTAACCCAAATAGGGGGAGATTGTTGGAACAACCCTTTTACTGTTTTGGGCTAGGATCACTATGTACTGATTAGGATCAGTTGACCCTATTGTATAGTTTAAGGGTCAAGTCTTTAGGCTGATAAATTAGCTAGAACTTAAGATAAAAATCTAAAAGTTCCCAGCGGTCAACAAATGGCTAGCAATGCTCGACAGATGGCTCTCAGCGTTCGACAGTTTTTTTGCCAGCGCTCGACAGTTTCCAGCCAGCGTTCAACATATTCTGAACAGCGCTCCACAGTTTCCAGCCAGCGTTCAACATATTCTGAACAGCGCTCGACAGTTTCCAGCCAGCGTTCAACATATTCTGGACATCGCTCGACAGTTTCCAGCCAGCGTTCAACATCTTCTGGACAGCGCTCGACAGATTATAGCCAGCGTTCGACAGATCATTTATTGAAGCCCAGATTTGTTATCAACTATATTCTATTTATCCTAACAGCAAAACGACGAATATAACGGATCTATTTAATATCTTTGGACGTACTCTGACAGATAAGGAAGGATATTAAACTCAGTTAATATATTCCCTTCTTTCCTTTTTCCAAGGCAGCAATAGCCGTTGGCATTTAATGAAAAGGAATCTTTTCACGGTCAAAAAGAATTAAAAAAAAAAGGACCTGCCAAAATCGTTTGAATTCAAACGTCATTCTATTACAGAATGCAAAGGAGATATATATATATATATATATATATATCTCAAAAAGATACATGATTAATTTTTTCTTCTTCAACAAGCAGCACAAAACTTCTGAGAACATCATCCTCAAGAGCATTCACTCAAAATCTGCTGCAAAGTCAGATCTTCTAAAAGAGCAACAAGCAATCTGAAGAACCTGTTCTTCCAGATCAATCTGCTACAGGAGATCTTAGTTTTCAAGAGAAAGCTTCTTCATCTTCTGTCAAATACTTCAATCTGACAGGGGGAGCTTTACAACAACATCCATAGAGTCTTCTCTCAGCATCTTGACAGAGAAGAACACTATAAACTCTTTCTTACCTCTCTTGTACAGGGTTATAACTCCCTTCAAAAGTTAATCTCGGTGACAGGGCACCTTAGCAAAAACCTGCAGTTTGGTTAGAGCACCTTATCAATAGCTCACCTGGTGTGAGGGCACCTTATCAACAACCTCCTAGTGGATTCCTACCAAAGGTGGTAGAAGAGTAGACGTACCCAGATTTATTGGGGAACTACTATAGCTCCTTGTGTCTTCTGTGTTTGATTATTTTCTGTGCTTGTGCTGTTTGTTTTGTGATTTCATCTACTTACTTTTTCTGTTTATATAATTCTCACACTGCTTACACTTATATATATATAACACTATTTTAAATCCGCTATAAAAACTAAAGAAAAGTTTTAATACTCTATTCACCCCCCCCCCTCTAGAGTAACTTAAGATCTAACCTCCACTTTCACCATACCTAGTACTAAATGCTGCCTTCATAATATCCTCTTCTTTAATTCGCAACTGGTGATATTCTGATCGAAGATCGATTTTGGAGAACATTCGCGCACCCACAAGATGATCAAATAAGTCATCAATACGAGGCAAATGGTATTTATTCTTAATTGCCAGCTTATTCAATTTGCGATAATCAATGCACAAACAGAGAAATCCGTCTTTCTTCTTAACGAATAACACTGGAGCTCCCCAAGGTGAAGTGCTCGGTCGGATAAAATTTTATCTAGAAGCTCTTGCAACTGCACCTTTAATTCTGCCAATTCTTTAGCGCCATTCGATAAGGTGCCTTGGCTACTGGAGCAGCTCCTTCAGTCAACTTAATTTCAAACTCGACTTCTCGAGTTGGGGGCACACCATGCAATTTTTCTGGAAATACATCCAAGTATTCCCACACTACAGACACAGCCGTAATTTCTTTCTTTTCGTTTTTCGATTCCTTGATCATTACTAGAATGACATCGCAGCCTTTCCTCAATTTCTTCCATGCCTTCATGGCAGAAATCCTAACTTTTGAAACTTATTCCAGACTCGTAAACACAAATAAACATCCGTCTGGACATTTGAACGCGATCTCTTTCGTTTTGCAATTTATTACTGCTTCTCGATTCGAAAGTCAGTCCATACTAAAGAGGACATCGTACTCAATCAACGATATGACTCATTATTCGCTTCAATTTTTGTTTCGTTATCAAACATTCATTATCTTTATCAGGTTCTCATTATCTTTATCATCTCGCATTATGGTTTTCAGGCTTTCATTATCTTTATCATCCTTGTAACAACTCCTTCAGAACTACATAATATATATCGGTTCCGGCCGAAATCCAAAAATACATTATATCGAGGGAAGGTGAAATTACAATTCCGAATATCTCATCTTTCAATTCTTAACATACATCTTTACGTTAAATTCCCGGACACACACTCACCCCAATTTACAGTCGCCAAACCTCTGATTGCAATTTTCCCCGCATCCAATTATTCCACCAACGCTTAGACTCTCCATCCAACAAAAGGCTGCCAGCTCCACTTTACGCTCAGCTGGACACCACATCGCCTCATTTATCATCTTGATCCGCAAATTAATCTCATCTTTAGTCTCTATTAGAGACAGGCCACCACGGAAGGTTGGCGGCTTTAAATCCAGAAGTTGTCTCAATTTATTATCAATCATGCGAGGTTGTTGCGATACAACCGGTGCTGGAGGAGGCATCGCTGGCTTAAGCTATGTCTGTAATCTCAATGGGGTTCTAATACCAATCTCATTCTTTTCAGATATAACTTCTCTGGCGCTCTCAGGATCTTCTAGAGTCTTTCAAATTCTACGACTCGAATACACTTGGAAGGATCCCAAGGCACGAGACATCTCAAGTTATATTATGTTCATCATCCAGGTACTCTCTGCGTTACACGTATTGCGAAAAACCGGGTTCTGATACCACTTAATTGTAACGGTCCGAAGTCCGCCACTATTTATTTCTTTTCTTTTGAGCTGTAATTCACAATTAAATAACGCATCAATTCTAATAAATATACAAGAGAGGTACCAAGAGACAACATCAAATAACTTCATTTAAATAAGCATAAGTTACAACATGTCATAAAAATTCTAACCCGTATTCGAATCACATTCTTCTTTTACTTTCTTTCTGCTTCCGCAAGTATGCTTCTAACGGGGCATGATCCGCTGACGGTCTAATCCTAAAAATATAAATCGACAACCAGTTAGTTTAGAAAACTAAGTGAGTTCCTTACCTCTTCAACTGCTCTACAAACAAACACAAAGAGTCAGCATCAATGAGCAGTTATATATTTTTATATGCACATGTTCAGTAAAACAGGAAGTACATGAAACAAGTACCGTGAGCTAGTACAACAGAAATAGACTATTTCTGTATCAAAATTCTTATTCTTTAATTCTTATTCATTTCTGTAATCAATTCAGGATTTTCATATCACTTTTCGTTCTTTCGAAATATTGAGGGTGTAACACCCCAACCTAGTTTTACCGCAAATCAGCAGTCCGACCAAGCCCCGTGATAAGGAGCAAACCAAATAATGGTAATAAAATTGGTACATAGCAGACATAAAAGAAAAGTGCTAAAGGTGTACTTACAGCGGAAGTAATAAGATAAGCTAAGGGTAAAAGTGTACCTCAAAAATCTGATTTCACAGAGCCACTAAAATTGAAAGAGTCACACAAGCTTGAAATACTGAAATCTTACACAGTCTAATAAAAGAAACATTAGACAATATTGATACATGCCGAAAATCACAACACAGTACTGAAAGGGTAAAATACTGTATGAAAAATAAACTACGAGAGGAGTGACTGCAACCACGTTCAACCTAGTCGCAACACCCCACTTGTGACCCCTGTAATAATAAGCCCAAAAATGGGTTAGCTCAACTGAAGAGTAAGAACGACCGTTCTTCTTAATGACACTAAAAAATATTTTGAAAGAACATGAGTGCATACTTTTTGAAAACAATAGTTTTTATAGTACATAAATTATTTATATGATGTTATACTATTCATGCTTTCTTACCAAATGATGTACCATCAATATATGTTATAGTTTTTAGACACCTTATGCATATTGATTCACACTCCGAAAGAAATGGTTAGCTATGATACCATTTCTAATCTTCGACTTATATTTGAGTTCTGTGTGTCTTGTGATTATCCTTCATAACATCTTATGCTGAGAATTTTTTATGCGCATTCTAACAATCTGAGTCCCAACTAACGAGCACAGAGGTTCTAATGTCTCACGGACACAAACTTGTATCTACTAAATTTCTAAATGGAGAAAACATCTCCCTGCATTTGATGCTCATAGGATCTACTACGCCCTATGAGTAAGATAGTGCGCCTCCATCTATCACGAGAGAGAAAGTCTCAATCATGCCTCCTAATTATTTCCCATTTACTGTTAGATTTCAAATTTATTCATCTGACTGTCGTATGTCGTATTTTATGCTAAAGAAACGTCTCGCACATATTCTGGTAATAAATGTTTATTTGCACGTCTAAAGAAATACACGATTATATGTACTACGCAAATTCACGAATTTCTTACAAGTTAGTATCTCTCAACATGTTATGCATAGAGTCTAGGTGCATGTGATTGTACAATATTACATTTATCCTCTTGCTATACGAGAAACAATATGTGCATATAACTATATGGTATGTCTAGTAAAAAAGAATAGAATTTCTTACAGTCGCATTGCGGCGCTCGTACGCCAGACGCGGTGGCATGGTTCCTTTTAGATTACTTGACAAATAGAGACCTCTTCCGATCTATACCAATGTGTACCCTTAATTTGAAAGATAATACAATTTCTTAACTAAAGATAAATAAAAATCGGTTTGGGTTTTTCTCAAATACACAACAACAACGTTTGTGCTAAAATGGACGAAAAAGACGAATCAACGGAAGAAGGGTAACGAGGCTTTTACTTCTTATCAACCAAAATTGAGAATTACACCAAAGATCGACAATTTCTAGATGGGGAGTCTATCTCTCTAATTTCTGCATGCGAAAATGGAATTGAAAATAAACATCGTGTTAAAATAAGAAGCACTAATTTCTTAGAGTACAAAACTTTGACTGAAATAAACGAGGGAAGAAATTACCTACAGTAGGGCAAACAACGTAACACGAAAAAGACAGGTCAATCCTCTGCAGTAGATGGTTCGGTTGCCGGAAGGACTCCCCTGAACGGATTTGACAAAATCTGAAAATGCAGAGGAGAGTCAACCTAAGGCTGAAAAAGTTGATTTAAAAGAGTAGAATAGGACTTACATGAATCTAACCTTGCTGGGAGGACCGACAGAAAAGGAGAACACTCCAGTCGGCGGTCTAGGGCACGAGAGAGAAAGATTCTGCGGCTTGACGACGTCATAATCAACGGAGAATCCGTCCTCTGCGATCGAGTGTCTAACAGAGGGAGAGAACGGTGGTCAGCGAGTCTCTAGGGTGCGGTCGACGTCTTGCTCCTGCTTGAGAAGATGGCGAGAAGGGGTCGTCTGGGAGAAGAGCAGTGAGCGGCGATTTCGTCTATTGATTGAGAGGAATTGGGGTTATACGCGATACGTTGGGGGGGGGGGGGGGGGGCTTTTTATCGGAACGACAACACGCGTGAGGGGGGTGCGGTTATGGTAATGGAGGGGAAAAATGAATTACATCGTTGGGCTGCAGTTATTCCTAAGAAGAACCGTCCGGGGGCTTTTATGAGGGGAGAAATAAGCATTTTTTTATATTACCAAAACTTGCATTTCGTCCTTTTTCTTTCTTAAAATTTGTACATTACGACCTCGTATCTATACTAAGTCGCGTCGAATATACTATAGTGGCTACAGTTTATTTATTCATCAGCGCGCGATAATTAGCCAAAAACAACGTCGTACCTCTACAAGACATTTGCTCGGTCAAAGTCGCTCGCGGTCGGGCCCTGCAATCAAATTAAATTTTCGTAATGAATTACGAATGTTACAGAGGGTCATTCTAAATCAAACATCCGGGCCCGTCGAATCAATGTCCGCTCTAGGGTGCTTAACAACGCAACAAGCTTCCACGCCTCCTAGATTAGACATTTCAGTATCAAAATCCGTAGGAGATCTACCCCCTACTAGGTGTAGGAGTCTGAAGCTTCCCCCCCTACAAGGCTGACCCTTAGTGTTTTGATGCGTCGACACACTCTCAATTTCTTATTCATTTCATATTCATTTCGTATATGGTGTAATTATATTAATTTCCCCTCAGAGTTTTTATCGCTTGCTAATCCATGCTTAGCCTTTTAGCGATTTCATAGTTTCAGTGATTTCAAATCTTTGAATTTCTTTAATTCAATGCAATTCATATTCAGTGTCCATGCAAAGAAATAGCTCAGAGTAAAGTAATTCTACATGTTCATAAGTCAAAATATTCAAATGTGTATGTAATCAAAGCAGTAAGGACTCACAGACTCACATCAGCTTTTCCTTTGCCCTTGTTCTTCATAGGATTCTCGTCGCGTCTATCGATGGACGTCATCCTCTGCAGTATCAAGTAAATCATTTACTTTAGGGTTGCGTCGTTAAATAGCTATGAGTAGACTCCCTAAGACGGCCACAACTACGACCTCTAGGAGTTGCCTAGGGAATGACAAACTTGGTGACGCGAAAGGAACGCGTAAAAATCAGATTTTAAGCGCTACAAAACTCAGAATTCAGCCACAATACTTTTAAAAAATCAGTCACTTTAGTGGCCAATTAGAATAAAGGAAAGCATCCCACAATAGCTAATAAAGGCAGCCCAAATAACAGCCTAACAGAGAGCTAAAACCCCCTTAGAGAACAGCTAATACAAACTAACAAGAGGAAAGTTCAGGGCTCCTAATGGCAACACCAAGGGCTGCCACTGCAATCCAAAACCTATCCAAAAACAGTCACCAATTCAACAAAAGGCAGGGGCAATTAACAAGAACAACAACCCTTATAATTAATACAGTAGCAGGGAACACTTGACCAGTATAAGCTGCTGCAGCCAGCCAACAGCAGTCAACATAAGGAACAGCAGCAGTCAAGCCATCTAAAGGGAAAGAAATAGTCGGCCAACATAAAAGCAGGCATCAAATGTAAAATTCAAAGGAACCACAGCAGGGAACAATCACTAATTCTCCCCACCAACCAATAATAAAATCAGCCCACAATTTCAAGAATTAAACAAGGAAACAAGAGAGGGGAAGTGACTTATATAGCTTAAATCAAAAACCAAAGTTAAAGCAGGAACCCTAGCCAGCCACAAACTCCAACCCCCATAACTTTAACAACAAGTAAAGAGAAGGAAAAGAGGGGGAAAGAAGAAGTAAGGGCTTACAAAGCAAGGTCAAAGCCCAAGGAAGTAGCAGCAGCCCTCTCCCAGCACCAACGACCAAGAAGGAAGCAGAACTCGTGGCCAAAGAAGGAGGTGGGCATCATATTTTTCTAGCCCGTCCAGCTCCAAGCGGCGGCAAGAGAAAAGCATCGGGAGAAGCCAGCGGCAATAGGATACTAATAGCCCCCCAAAAGTTGATTCCACCGCCTTTCCTAAGCTAAGAGCTTAAGCTTAATCTGAATTAACAACCAGCCAACCCAAAAGACATAAAAGGAACTCAATTAAACTCCAAATCAGCCAACCAGATAACCCAACCAGCTTGCCCACAAGTGTTCCTACTCAACCTCAATCCAAATTTATTTCCAAGCCAAGTCCAACTTAACTATCAACAACTCAATCTTTCGCCACAAAGCCAAGACGAAAACATAATTTGATCAAAATAGAAAATAAATACGAAACGATCGCCGCAAAATCTTCGTATAAGCTCAAACTTAAACATTAAATGTGCGACGTCGAATCGACACTGAATTTCTCTCTTTTTCATCATAGAGGAATATTATTTCTTATATTTTAAAATATAATACAACATTTATACACGTTCGGGTTCGGGTCTTACACAGTCTCCATAAGATCGCTGTGAAGGAAGACGTTTTTAATGTCAAGCTAATGGAGAGGACAATGGCGATGAACGACAAGAAAGAGTAGGACACGGACGGTGTTGAGTTTTGCCACTGGAGAAAATGTCTCTTCGTAATCAAGACCGTGTTGTTGAGTAAAACCTTTAGCAATAAGACGAGTCTTGAAACGATCAACAATCACATTCCGATGATGCTTCACAATAAATAACTACTTGCAACTCACGATATGTTTAGTAGGCAGAAGAGGAACCAGGTCCCAAGTATGGTTGGCCCAAAGAGCAGCCATTTCCTCATCGATTGTTGCGCGTCACCCTGGATGCTGAAGGGCTTCCTGCACAGAAGAGGGAGTGGTAATTGACGATAGAGAGGTTACAAACCTACGCAAATCAGAGGAGAGAGACGATGCAGAGAGACATAATTGAAAAGCGGATGTGCGGTGGAGGGTGACGTCGAATCAGCAGCTGATGGAATATCAGTAGTAGATGTGGGTTGTTGCGGGGCACCAGACCGAGGATAGCGACGAGAGTATATATGAGCGAAGAGGAGCCGATGCAGGCGGTGGTGTTGGTAGTAAAGGTGGTAAAGGAGAATTGGTAGGAACATGAGGACTGGGGAGATCAGGAGGTGCCATTGACGTGGTTACGGATTGTGAAAAGGCTAATCTTCCATGAAAGTGACATCAGCAGACGTGATCAGCTTTTGAGTGGAGGGAGAGTAACAAACATAGCCTTTCTGGGTGCGAGAATACCCAATGAACATGTAGCGTGTGGCACGAGGGGCCTGCTTGTCAACAGGAGGACCCAGATGGTGAACGTAGCAAACGCAGGCATAGACCCGTGGGGTTAAGGGGAAGGGAGGGCGTTTAGGAAATAGGAGAGAGAAGGGGGTCGTAAATTGGAGGACGGATGAGGGCATGAAGTTGATGAGGTAACAAGCAGTGGAGATAGCGAAATTCCAATAGGTAGTGGGGACCTGCATCTGAAATAAGAGAGACCGTGCAACATCGAGAAGATGCGGTTCTTCCGCTCAGCAACACCATTTTGTTGTGGCGTGTACACACATGATGTTTGGTGGATGATACCCAACGAGGTGCAGAATTCTCGGAAAGCATGCACAGTGTATTCACGCGCATTATCAGTGCGAAGAATTTTGATAGCACGGGTAAGTTGTGTGGGTTTCTGCAGTGAAGGAGCGAAAAATGGACAAAAGCTCAGAGCGATCACGCATCATATATAACCAAGTCATGCATAAATAATCATCAATAAACGTAACAAAGTAGCGATAACCAGATATACTAGCAGTTTTGTAGGGACCCCAGATATCGGAATGAACTAAATCAAAAGGAGCAGCGCTCCGAGTACAATGAGGAGGGAAAACAGAGCGATGTTGTTTCCCATAAATATATGATTCATAATTAAAAGGGGAAAAAGAAACATCGGGAAGAGCCTTTTGGAGAATGGGAAGAGGAGCATGACCGAGACGCCGATGCCAATCTGCAGTGCTGATAGAGGAGAGAGTGGAGGAAGGAAGATCCAGAATGTAGAGCCCATTGCACAATCGCCCTGTACCAATGATATTTCGCACCTGCCGATCCTGCACAACTGTTAGAGAAATTGATGTAAAATCCCATGTTTGAGGCCCATGTATGTAGTTACTTTTGTTTAGTCCCACATCTTGAGATTGGAGTGACTAGCCTCCTCCTCCTATATATTTGTATTCATACTTGTAATTAAACAATTCAAGCAATACATACACGCTTTTGCGTTTCTCTACATGGTATCAAAGCCTACGGTCTCTCCCTTATTCTGACCGCAGACCTACCCGCCTTCCGAGTGGTTTCCTCGTTTTTTTAAGACCACAGCTTGTGCGGTCTATTTTTTTTCAGACTGCAGCCCGCTCTCCTGCGAGGATTCTCCCCCTCTGCTCCTCTTCGTCGCTCTTTATAGGCTTCGCAGCCTGTACCGTGGGCCCCTCCGCTGCTGATCTCGCAGTCCGCCCCTTCTGATCTCGCAGATCTGCCGAGCTCTCCCTCTGCCGATCTCCCTCTCCTCTGCCGATCTCGCAGACCGCCGGGCTTTCTTCTGCCGTTCTCGCAGACCGCCCGGGCTCTCCTGATCGCTGCGGCCTCTCCCTGCCGGTCTCCTCCTGCTCACAGTAGCGGTCTCCTCCCAGATCGCCGCTCTTGTCGCTGCTCCGCACGGTCTGGCTCAGATCGTTGCGGTCTCCTCTGCCTCTGCTTCTCAGTCCGCTGCTTCTGATATCTGATCACTGCTTCCAGTCGCCAACAGTTCTAGTATCTGATCGGCTTCTTCTAGTCGGCAGTCTTCTTCTAGTCGCTGCCCAGTCCGTTTTTTTCTGATCGCTGCTTCCTCTAGCGGCTTCTTCCAGCGCCCTCAATTCTCTAGCGACCTCTTATAGTCGCCCAGTCCGCTACTCCACTGCTCTTCTTCTCGCTGGTCTGCCCGTTGCGGTCTCCTGTCTGCTAATCGCGCGGTCTCCTCCTTGCTGCTTCAGTCGGCCTCATGGGTTCCTCGGTCGATTCCACTGAATTGCCTGCTGCTCGTGTCGCTCCTCCCGAACTCTGCGATGAGCTGCAGATCACCACGATTTCCCTGTCCGGCAAGAAAAACTTTGTGCCTTGGGTGCACTCTGTTCGCCGGGTCCTTCAGGCCAAAGGACTTTTGTCTCATCTCACGCAGGCGCCTCCCTCCCCTTCTACCGATGATTGGATGCGGAATGACGGTAGAGTTCAGACATGGCTTCTCAACTCTATCGATGGCGAACCTTACCAAATGGCCATGTATCACGAGACGGCCAAGGGCATGTGGGATGAGCTTCAGTCCTTGTACTCGGGCAAGGACAACCTCCAACACCTCTATGACATTATTACTGATCTCCAGGGCCTGGATACGGGCGGGGCTACGGACATGACCTCCTTTGTTGCTCGTGCTAAGGGTCTTACTGAAGCATGGATCCAGCATCAGCCATCTACCACTGATCTCGCGACTCAACAGACTCAGAAGGAAGCCGTTTGTATTGCTATGATGATGGCCCGTGTTCCTCCACATCTGCACAGTGTTCGAGCTCAGATACTCTCCTCCACTACCACCCCTCTCTCCATGATGTTTGCTCTATGTTACTCAGGGTAACTCCTCCATCTGAGACTCCCACGGGTTTTTCTCCGGTTCTTCTTCAGCAACCTCTCCTGCCAACCCCTCCTCCTGGTCGTGGCCCTTCCACCAGGGGAGGACGCCACCCGTCTCGGGGACGAGGACGTGGTAGTCGCCCTTCTTTGAAGTGTACTTACTGCTCTCGTGAGGGTCATCTAGAAGCTACATGCTACCGTAAGCATGACCTACCTCCGCATCTGGCCGCCTCCGCTACTCTAGCTCCTTCTGATGCCCCTGACACTTCCACCCTTGGTGCTCCTACTCGCCAGGAATACGACGAACTTCGCACTCAGTTCCAGCAGCTCCAAAGTAGTATTAATAGGCCATCTGGCTCGGTTGCCTCTTTCTCTACTCAAGGTATATCCTGTCTTTCTTACAGTTCTCACTGGATCGTTGACTCTGGAGCAACTCATCATATAATATAACATCTCAGAAACCGCCTCGGTATTCGACAACCTCTCACCCGCCATCTATTATTGTTGCTAATGGCGACACTACCCCGGTCTCTGGTGCTGCTGATCTCCGCCTCACTCCTACCTTGCTACTCTCCTCAGTTCTTCATATTCCGGGCTCCCCGTTTAACTTGCTTTCTGTTAGCCAGTTAACACGGGATCTTGACTGTTGCATAACTTTTTCTCCTTCATCCTTTGTTTTGCAGGATCGCCGTACACGGAGTACCATTGGTAGCGGTCGGCTGACGAATGGGCTATTTCTCTTGGATCTCCCACCTATCAGTCTTTCTTCCATCTCCACTTCTGACTGGCATCGTCGTCTTTGGCATGCTCCCCTTCCGGTTCTCAAGAAAGCTCTTCCTGGTGTTTCACTCCAAGAGTTCACTTGTGAATCGTGTATCTACGACAAGCAACATCGTGTTTCTTTCTCTCCTTGTACCCGGAGTGATACTCCGTTATCTTTAGTTCATTCTGATGTATGGGGTCCATATAGGATCCCCGGTGTATTTGGACATCGCTACTTTATCACTTTTATTGATGACTACTCGCGTGTTACTGGGCTTTATTTTCTTCATGATCGCACTGAGATAACTTCTGTGTTTCGTGCATTTATATCTGAGACACGTACACAGTTCTCGACGCCTCTTAAAATCCTTCGCATCGATAATGCCCGCGAGTACACAAGTCGGTCCTTCTCCGCTCTGTGCTCTGAGTTTGGGGTTATTCACCAAACCTCCTGTGCCTACACACCTCAACAAAATGACGTGACCGAACGAAAAAATCGTCATCTTCTCGATACCGCTCGGTCCCTCATGTTCCAAATGCAGGTCCCAACAGAATTTTGGCACTTTGCTATTGCAACTGCTTGTCACCTCATCAATCGCATGCCTTCATCCGTTCTCAGCTTTGCCACTCCTCTAAGCCTTCTTCTTCCATCCACTACTCCTTCCCCCCCACACCCCGAGTTTTTGGGTGTGTTTGTTATGTTCACAACCTCGGTCCGCCAGCAGACAAACTTGCTGTTCGTGCTACCAGACATATGTTTGTGGGCTACTCTCGAACTCAGAAGGGCTATGTGTGCTATTTCCCTACAACAGGAAAAGTGTCTGTCTCGGCCGATGTCACCTTTTGTGAAGATCAATCGTTCCACCTATCCTCCTGTCTCCAATCCATACCTTCTACTATTACTCGTCCTATCGTTCCAGTCACGCCTTCCTCTCCACCGTCACCTCCATCCCCGCCTTTGATCCATCCGCACATTCGCTACGTCTATTCTCGTCGTAAATCCAAGGATATTTCCCTACCGGAGCCGTCTGCTACAGATGACACACCGCCAGCGGTTGATCCAACATCTTCCTCTACGGCTCATCCTATGGCTAGCTATGTGTCTCTACACCGGCTTTCTCCACCCCTCCACCAGTTTGCTATTTCTCTTTCCTCCATATCTATTCCTAACTCTGTGCAGGTGGCGCTTCAACATCCGGGGTGGCGGGCAGCTATGGAAGAGGAGATGACTGCCCTCTGGGCTAATCAAACCTGGGAACTGGTTCCCCTTCCTCCAGGTCAACATTGTGTTAGTTGCAAATGGGTCTTTGCAGTCAAACAGAATGCGGATGGGACTGTTGATCGTTTAAAAGCCCGTCTCGTGGCCCGGGGCTTCACTCAGCAACATGGCTTGGATTATGAGGAAACTTTTTCTCCAGTAGCAAAACTCAACATTGTTCGTGTTCTTATCTCCGTTGTTGTGCACCGGCGTTGGCCCCTTCTTCAGCTCGATATTAAGAATGCATTCCTTAACGGTGATCTGAAGGAAACTGTCTATATGTGCCAACCTCCCGGGTTTGAGACCACGGGGGAGTCTCGTGCAGTTCACGTTTGCCGCCTTCTAAAGGCTTTTTATGGTCTCAAACAGTCACCACGAGCTTGGTTCGATAAGTTCTGCAAGGTTCTCTTAGTACTTGGGTTTACTCGGAGCTCCGCCGACTTCTCACTATTCACCAAGCATGGACCAACTGGCAATGTAATCCTTCTTGTCTACGTTGATGATATCCTGATTACTGGCGATGACCTCTCTGGGATACAACAGCTCAAGAAACATCTGAACTCGGCCTTCCAGACCAAGGATCTTGGAAATCTTAGATGCTTCCTTGGGATTGAAGTCGCCCGACGACCCGATGGGTTGGTTATGTCCCAACGAAAGTACTGCATCGACTTACTTCATGAAGCAGGATACTCCGGGTGCAAACCTGCGGATACTCCTATGGATGCTAATCAGAAATTGTGTGCTGCTGGGTCTGATTCTGACCAACTCCTTGAGAATCCAGAATACAACCGACGATTGGTTGGGAAACTGATCTACCTAACGGTTACTCGACCGGATATCTCGTTTGCTGTTGGTGTTGTGAGTCGCTTCATGCATACTCCGCACTTCTCACCTTCAAGCCGTTGAGCGTATTCTCAGATATCTAAAGACCGCTCCGGGACAAGGCCTTGTCTACAAACCATCCAACTCACCATCTCTTCTTTCTTACTCGGATGCTGACTATGCCGGGTTACCTGATGATAGGCGTTCCACGACTGGCTTTTGCACTTACTTTGGCGGACACCTCATAACATGGCGAAGCAAGAAACAGACTGTGGTCGCCCGCTCCTCGGCTGAGTCTGAATACAGGGCTATGGCTGCTGTTGTGTCCGAATTAACATGGCTTGAGAGCCTTCTTGCTGACTTGGGTGTTAGACTTCCTTCTCCGACAACACTTCGGTGCGACAGTCAGTCTGCAATTCATATAGCCAATAATCCAGTTTTCCATGAGCGAACAAAGCATATTGAGGTTGACTGTCACTTCATCAGAGAAAAGGTTCAAGCGAAGAAGGTAGAATTGGAGCTTGTTCCTGCTGCGAGACAAATTGCTGACATCCTAACAAAAGCTCTTCCTCGGCCACTATATCTCCAGTTCTTAAATTAAACAATTCAAGCAATACATACACGCTTTTGTGTTTCTCTACAACAACAAAAGAAGAGGAAGAAAAGGTAATTAGGCAATCATCATCATGAGGGAGGCGGCTAACGGAGAGCAGATTGAATTGAGAGCCAGAGACATGAAAAACAGAGCAGAGAGATAGAGAAGGGGTGAGCAACCTATCGTCAGAGCCAACAACGGGAGTGGTGTCGCCATTTGCTACTGTAATGAACTTCAGATACGTAGAGTCCAAGTATCGAGGGGGTTGTTGTGTGGCGTGATGGGTGGATCCGAAGTCCACAATCCAGGATGAGGCAAGAGGATAGATAAAGAGACAGGCATGGGATGAGGAGGCCACAGGGCCAAAGTTGCGGGCAATCATCTCCTGCATGCGGTGGAGTTCGTCCTGCAGAATGTCGATTTCAGTGAGCGGACAGGGACGGTCAGTGCATCGACTTCCGCAAAACTTATTGGAGGGAGCTGTCATTCTTTTGTTGCTGCTCGGGGTAGAAAGAGCCACGAGTGTTCTCATGTCAGGAAACGGGAGACACCTCGACAAGCAAGAGATCGGCACAAGAGGACTCGGGCCACAAAGTGAGCTGGGTAGAGAGATGTCAGGCGAGAAGAAGAGGCAGTGAGCTCAGCGAGTAGGAGACGAGCTCGCCACAAAAAAATGCTTGGTGGAAGTAGGACTCAGGGCGAGCAGAAGAGATCGCCAGAATAAAAGCTCGGCAGAAGAGCTCGGCAGAAGTTAGAATGGCGATCTTGGCGACCAGAAGCACGACGAACAGGAGAGCTCGTGATCTGCGAGCATGTCGGCCACATGAGCTCGACATAAGTGAGGATGGCTCTGCGAGCAGGTCGGCCACAAGAGTTTTGTAAGAGGAGCTCGACACCAAGGAGCTCAGTGAGCAGAAATTGCAGCTCGACAATACTTAGGTCACCAGGGAGCTCGGCGAGTAGCAGCTCTACAGAAGTGAGAGGCTCAGGAGCTTTGGCCGAACCAGGCGAGCAGTCGGAAAGAGCACGGCGAACCAGGAGAGCTCGCAAAAATTGTTGGCTGGCAGGCGGACTTGGCGAGCAGAAATTCAACGAACATGAAGGCAGGAGAGAACATGAGCAAATGTCAGCAGGCGTCGAGCTTATGCGGACATGAACCGAGCTCAACGAACAGAAGGGATGAGCTGCGAGCACAGTATGCGAGCAGCAGAGGTGCGGACAAAGCACGAGAGACCGCAGGTGCCTCCAGACAGGTGGATACCAGAGCGGCAACGAGGAAAAGTTATAAAAGCAGCGGAATGGGGGAACGAAAGTAGGGTCAGGGGCTTGAGACACAAAGAGGATGAGAGAGGCGCTGGCGCCAGGTCCCCCAAACAGGCTGGGAGAGGCGCTGGCGCCAGGTCCCCCAAACAGGCTGGGAGAGGCGCGGGCGACAGCAAGACCGAAAAAAATTTATTTATAGGATCGATTTATGCCTCTGATACCATGCAGAAATTGAGAATAAAAACATGCAATATTTTATTATTCATAAAATCATTTTCTTTCTCATGTTACAATGTACACAGAGTCTCCTTTTATAGAAAGAGGGATAGAGAGCAAAATATAAACTCAAGATGTGAAACTAAAGGAGGAGCTAGAGAGGAAGGGCCTTATGAGCCTAAATACATGGGTTTTTAATTTATTTCTTTTAAGAGTGTGGTCTGCTTTTAATATGTAGAATGTAGTTGACATCATTTAGCCGACCACAAACATTTACTGAAGATGTTGTTTTTGGTAGACATGGTCGGGGTAGAGGCCGATGACATGGCAATAGTCTTGCATTGTCCTCTTTTATATTAGAAGGCTTCAATGCACATCAATAATCGTAACAAAGTAGCGATAAACAGATATACTAGCAGTTTTGTAGGGACCCCAGATATCGGAATGAACTAAATCAAAAGGAGCAGCGCTCCGAGTACAATGAGGAGGGAAAACAGAGCGATGCTGTTTCCCATAAATCTATGACTCATAATTAAAAGGGGAAAAAGAAACATCGGGAAGAGCCTTTTGGAGAATGGGAAGAGGAGCATGACCGAGACGCCGATGCCAATCTGCAGAGCTGACAAAGGAGGATGTTTTATTTTCTTTGCTTGAACTTCGAATTCATTGTAGTCACAAGTCATGCTAGTCAATCTTTCATATAGTTTTATTATATAGTGTTGGAAGTTGTGGCATGATGTTTGTGCATGTCTCTATGCATGCACGAGGATTTATGTGAAACAATGTTAAACACCATATCACTCGTCATTTTTTACTACTCATGATAATAATCTTGTTACATGCATGTATAGTGTTTATGTCACTATAGATAACTTATGCATGGCTAAATCATTAAACAATTCATCGGATTACTTTCATGTGATTCATGGATATTCCTACACAAAATTAAGTGAAGTGTGATTTATTTCATGCATGTTTATATACATATGAACTGTATGTCTATGCTTGAACTTCGAATTTATTGTAGTCACAATTCATGCTAGTCAATCTTTCATATAGTTTCATTATATAGTGTAGGAAATTGTGACATGATGTTTATGCATGTCTCTATGTATATGCGAGGATTTATGTGAAACAATGTTAAACACACATCACTCATCATTTTTTACTACTCATGATAATAATCTTGTTACATGCATGTATAGTGTTTATGTCACAATAGATTACTTATGCATGTCTAAATCATTACACACTTCATCGGATTACTTTCATGTGATCCATGGATATTCCTACACAAAATTAAGAGAAGTGTTATTTATTTCTGCATGTTTATATACAAATGAAGTGTATGCCTATGTGGACAGATTTCGATTAGTTCGGGGCTCTTGTTCATCTCATCTTAAATAAAAATATGACATAATTAATAATGGCAAGGAAACCCCCGAAGCACTCCTCGTCGCGATAAGTCTTAATAAGCATTGTGAGGTTGAGCACCTTGGTTTGAACATGATTGATTTTGTGCAAACACCAGTTCAATTGTCACACTCACTTTTCTTTGGTACCCCAGATCACATTATTATTTATGAAAATGATATCTTATATGATTTTGATCTACCAAGCATTATTTTGTAACCCTGATTAGTCTTAATGAGCGTTGTGTACGAAACATCTTGGTCGTGGTACTTAAATATGTATAGAAATTGTGGAAGTGATTTTATTTTGCATGACAATTATGTTAGTGTACAATTCATTGCATAGTGATATGTATTCATGATTATTACACAAAATATCCATCTTGATGTTTTTATTCATGTACATTTCATTGTTTTATATAACACTTCCGCACATAAGAATTGGATCGTAAATGTTATTGAACAATTTTTACATTGTATGCAAGTTCTATATATCATGTCATGATCACTACAATATCTCTTAGTTTTACTTTCAAATCTTGTAACATTATAGTTCTATCTCTTGAGTTTACATACACTATGTTGTCCAATCTTATTCATGCAATTTAAAATATAAAATGCAATATTAATAAATTTCACTTCATATATTTTCACGATTATCATGTACTCATTTTTTATTCTCTCTAGTTCTCACGATTATTATGTCTCTCGTTTTCTCGCGCTATCCTGATTATTTCTTTTCGGTCCCTCGTGGGAGTGTTAAAATGATATATGCTTTTGTTAATAATAAATGGGGAGATAATATGAATGATTGAGAAATATCATACTTAGGGGGAGATCACATATTTAGGGAGAGCGATCATTTAGGGGGAGCTTAATTAATCGTATATTTGTTATGCTAAAATGAGTTCCATACATTTGTCTTGACCATGTTCTTAATGATTATCATATGCACACCCAGCGTTAGCGTGAACCTAAAAAGGAGAGCTCCTTTGTTCTAAGGAGGGAAATTGGCGCAGACTCATATTTTGTCGCTACCGTCGCGCGATAGCCTCTACCACAGGCGATAGCTCCTAGAGATCTATAAATACACATGTTTGTCTCGGGATTTTCAATCTAGCACGAATATTCTTCAAGGAGAGGAAGTCCTGCCTGAGCTGCCTCCAGAGCCTTCCACACTCACACACTTCAACGAACATCTATTCGAAGGAAGATTGATGTATAACGACGGTATTCAAGTGAAGGGCTCACGTTCTACCACGACGGTTTTGAGCGGCTCTTCCTCGTCTTCCTCTGACATCAGATTATAGGGAGTTTATCAACTGAAGTTCTATCTATCTTTTTGTATTTTGGTTGTTTGATCTTTTTCTTTTCTAAATGTTTGTATCGTGTAGGAATTCGCCTCGCCTGCGGCGACTATATCGGGGAGTAGGTCTAGGGTTGGAAATTCACCTAGTGTGTGGCGACTAGATCTAGGAGTAGGTCTAGGGGGCGTGACACCAATCTAGTATTGGCTTGTCTAGGTCCAACCGGTTTTTAGGGAGAACAGTCGGTATGGAAAACACTAAGATTTATTTTTCATCGCGTTGATCTTAGCGTCATCAAGATCAAACATTTTGTATTATGAAAAGATATTAATAAAAATGTTTGGTTTTTCTTTCCTCTTCTAAAAAACTTATTTCTATTGTGCTTAATCTCTTATATTATTTTCGTATTTGATTTTATGAAAAGAACCTACAAATTTATTTAATCCTTATCCCCCTTCTCCTCTCTCTCTATGGAAGCCTTGCTGCCCAACAGAGACTGCCCAAAATGATGCTATGTACATATTTATACTGTTATAATTAAACAACAAACTTTTCACCCTTTATTTTTATGCCAGGAAGGTGGAAGAGGAGCTTAGTAATGAACTGGAACTGCAAATCCAAGGAGCTGAAAAACCCACGTTGTGGAATCTTTTTGCTATACAACTTATTCTTCTGCCCTATGCTCTAGGAAAGGTAGTTTATTTCTCTAAAACTTCACTAGTAACTTTTTTAGTTCACACAATTTACAGCTTCTCGTTTCATTTGTTTTTGACACATTTTAGTTCACACAATTTCACTAATATGTTCCTTAATTATGCTTACTACCTTCAGTTATCACTGTGGAAATTCTGTTGGTTCTGGAGATATCAGATAAAGAAGGCTCCATTAACATGGGAAGATGCCTGCTATCTTACACAGTCTTGTCTCAAAGTGCCGCATGATGCATGGAAGAACATAGGTAATGAAAAGTGCTGAATCAGTTTTGGATTATATCTATGCCATCTCTGTAGTTACTGAAATTGAAAAAAAATCTTGCAAGTTAACGTTAGTTTCAAAGTGGGAGATTGACTGTTTGTTGAAGACTCATTAATTCATAGATGAAAGATGTTCTCTGTCTCTATGTTGGCTGGAGAGAGACCTACGGTTTGCTGGGTGGAGGGGGGGGGGGGGGAGTTGGAGATGGAGTTAACATTGTTCTTGAATGGAGCTCCCTCCATTAGGTTGGAATCAAACATAAACTAACATTTTGGGGGAATTGGTGGTTCCAAATTGAGGCTATTAAAACGGGCAAAAAATAAAGTTTGCATTTTTTGAAAAACGTAATGGAGAAAATGCCCAAACAAACAGAGCCCTAGAAGGTAGACTTTCTTCTGACCCATTATGCTGAATAAGTTTTGGCTTCCATGCTATCTCTGTAGTTTCCTAGGAAATTGGAGGAAAAAATTGCTGCAAGCTAATATTTGTTTCAAAATTGGAGATTTTGATTGTATGTTGAGTACTGGTTGATTCAAAGGTGGAAGACCCACTCACTCATTATAACTGGCTGGGGAGCCTTGTTAGGAGGTGAGTGAGTTCGAGCACCGCCTCTTCCCGGCTGCAAGGTAGGGGATCAAACAACGTAGAAGAAAGCATGCAAGATCAAGAAGCAGCCACGGAAATTGATTTGCCAGCCCTAGGGCTAATTCATTAAGGTTACAAGATGAGTACATAAATCAACATAGAAATAAAATGTAGAATTAATGATACAGTGTAAGTGACTTCTTATTTCTTTGCCTTTTCAAAATTTGCCATGTGTGAGTTGTGTTTCCCACATCCTGACCTGGGTCCTCATCAATTCTTGGTGGACCCGATTCCTCCATAACAGAGCCCTAAAGCTCAATTTTCTTTAAATATTCAAAAATGTAGTTATCCTAATACTTGTTATGAAACCCTAAGAGGGACTTTAAGGAGTACATCAATTTTGACTCAATGTAAAGATTGTAAAGGATTGGTCTAATTTGGTTTTCTTCCTTTCAGTTTTTAATTAGTTTGTTTTGGATCTTTTGGATGTTTTGTGAGTCAATTTAGGGCAACAAATGTGTGAAGCTGTAAATTTTTTTTCAAATGGATTTATCGTTCTTTTATTACAAATTCCTTTCTTTTCCACGATATGTCTATCCTCCATAATGATTTGTTTTCTTCTCTCCACATAGATTCATGTTGGGTCTTTCCGGATGGTCCGGAGGGATGCAAGGGCAGCTTTCATAATATCTGTAGCCTAATTTATCTGCTTAAGAAAATCTCATTAAATATATACCGATGATTTTATTCTTTCGATGAAATAGAGCAATGAGTAGTGTGTTATGGGCTTGCTCGTAATACGTTGGTTGAGTCGCCGGAGGTAGGGATGGCGGTGGCGAAGGATACAGTGGAGACGAAACTGTGGCTGCTTTAGCGGGGTGCTCGGAAAAGGAGAGAGAGAGAGTTATCACAATCTCATTAAGGGAAAATGAAATAGATTTGACTTCTTCATACCTTCGTACAAACACATATTCCTTTAAATAGGCTTACAAGAAACATAATAACACTCCTAACTTCTAACCATGACACTCCCAACAACTCATAAATGCAAGACAACAATTAATAATAAAACACAAAAGACAACATAATAAAAAACCCACTTGATAACTGGGCACGAAGCCCATAACATCACTCTCCCTGTTCAAAATGAGCTTAACCTTAAGTTCAAGGGAGATCAGAACCGGTGCTGACATCACCCAATTTCCTCGAGTCCTCCACGTACAGATAAAAGAATCTCTTGTAGTTATAACATAACCCCTTTGAGCGTTGTTCAGACATTTCCACACGAGATAGTCGACAAATATATGAGGTTTGGGTACCATCTGGTTGTTCGTTCTGAGTTTCTGCGCTCGGAAGTATATTAGTACGTTGGTCCAGCCGAAGTCGTCGCTCGCACAATCTGGTTAAACTCAAAGCAGTCCCCAAGTCCGGAGGATCCTCAAATTCGACGTCCAGTCGCAATCGTTCGCGAAGATCGACTGTGAAGATTGCGACTTGCATCTCTGGGGTTCTCATAAGTGTGCCAGAAGAAGCTGAAAATGTTCCAGATAAGCGTCCACTAATCCCGTCTGTCGTAATGTCGTGAGTGTGCCGAGGGGGTCTGCGGATGGGATGACCGAACTGCAAGTTGCAGAGCCGCAATCCTCCCACATCATCCCTAGCAGATCGACGAGGAGACGAGCGAACCAAAGCTGAGTTGAGTTGAGAAGGTGGAAGGATGCCAGACGAATCCATTTTGCTGTCGGTGTTTGTTGGTGGACGATGAACTGCTCGCATATGGTTAGCCAGCCTAATGGATTAGTCTTCCCATTGTGGATTGAGAATTCCATCTTGGTGTAGCGTGACAGAATAACAGCTTCAGGGCGTACACGGGTCTGTGGCTCGTGGCGTATAAGTGGTGGTGACGGTACCTAACTGCTACTTTCTTGATCAATAGGTGGGGTAGTAACGACCGGAATGGTGGATGTCAGATCATTAAGCTTGTTGGTTATTGTGTCCATGTCTTCCCGATGCGTGCTTCAGCATCCCGAAGGCGTGTTGAAATTGCACAGTAACTCCCCTGAGAATTCTCCAGAGGGGGGTGAATAAAGATTTAAAAACTTTTACTATGAGTGCACAAAATATTATGTCTAATTCCTAAGCTTCCAGGATTCCAACCAGAATTGAATCAATCACAGAATATTAAAGTAGACAAAAGACAATCACAGAAAATTCACAAGCATAGAAGACACAAAAGCTATAGTGGTTGCCCAAAATCTGAGTAGTCCACTCTTATACCACCTTGATAGGAATACACTATCACAGTGTCTGAGTCTTTTGATAAGGAGACTCTTAGACCACTGAGTCTTTTGATAAGGAGACTCTTAGAATCAGGAACTGAGTCTTTTGATAAGGAGACTCTTAACCAGGAATTGAGTCTTTTGTTAATGAGATCTTGAACCAAACTGAATCCTTTGAAGAGAGATTCTTAAAACTCTTTACTCAGTTTACAGAAATGAGAATTAGAGTAAGAATAAGAAGAAGAAGGTGAAGTGTAATCTTCTGATTTGAATCCCCTTTCAGCAGTCACTGAGGGTTCTAGGCACTAAGTGTTCTGGATCCTTTATCAGAGGATGAATCCTTGCTTAGAAGAAGATGCGATGATTATAAGCATTGATCCCGTCTTTCAGGTTGATCTCTGTCTCTTTTGTTAGCTTCTTTCAGAGATGGAGGAAGAAAAAACTTTCTGCAGCTTGTGGAAGATGAATGATGTACAGAGATCTGTCGGGTAGAGTCTTGAAGAAGGAGAGAGATCAATTATCTCAATCTGTTATACTCCTTCCAGGAATATGAAATAATCCTTTTGTCGATCCATTTGAATTGGAATTGAATGACTTTCCCTTTCTGGTCCTTCTCCAGTTGAAATGTCCAGAGAGAATTATTGCTCTCTTTCTTTCTACGTTGCCTGCGCGTCAATAACCTTTTACATAACTTCCAATTTCATCACCTTTGAATCTCTGGAATGATTCTTTCTTTTTTTGTACATGTGAAACCAGTTATATTTCAAATATCTCCTATATATACCTTCTGAATAATCATCAGAATCCATTCCAAGAAGTTTTCAATTCTTTGACTGCATTCGACGTTGCGTCAAATAACTTCTGACTTCATATAGACACACCTTTGAATTCTACTAGAAGAAGCTTCGAAATCTACTACAGAAAACCTCAGCTTTGAATTGAGCTTTGCTATCGACGGTGCGTCGATTCATTATCGACGTATCCGTCGAGATAAAGAACGTAAACTTCAAATTCTGACTTCTGCGTCGACTTCATCTTGAACGGTGCGTCGACTTGACTTCTGAAGTTGCGCTAATATCCAGTCGGAGTAACGTCGACTTTCAGTTGACGTTGTGTCGACTACTAGCCGACGCATAATTACTCTGGATAATTTTCTTTATGTTTTCAGTTTGCCTTTCTCATGACTTTGACTCAGCTGACTTCCTAAGACTTTTATGACCAAATTACCCTTACTATACAACATGAGTAATAAACCTAGAGAGTAAAATCACCTATAGTTAATTTGTTAAGTTAAATCAAAAGGGGTTTTTCCCAACACATGCTTCCATGGATGTCATGAATGTTTGGATTATGTCCCTTATTGTATCAATTAGATTGTGCGAGTCCCCATGCCACGGATTACTACTGGAGATAAAATGGAGGTAGCGCGAGTTAAGGAGCGAGTGATTGGATGACTTAATTCCTCGAAGGCGGCTGGATTATTCGAGTTGCTGCGAGACCCGCGACGCTTCTCAATGCCAACCAATTAGAAAATACTCCATCTCTGCTGTTTTTTGTGTGTATAAAATTAATTCATTAGCATTCGTTTGGAAGGAAGCTCGAAAACTGTAGGGCTCAAAAGGTTTGGGCCCGAAATGCGTAGGGCTCGAAACTCGCGGTGGTTGTGTCTCGAAAAGGAGTCGAGACATGGGATGGCGGTGCTGGGCTCAAAACTCTGCGGCGGCTGCGGGCTCGAGGAGGGAAGTCACGGACGGCTCGATGATGAAGAGGAATCATGTTATCACTCCTTTTCAGTGGCTTCAAGATGCCGATCGTATTGCTACTGCTCGACGGAAGACGGGTCGCTCGATTGATACGTCGACAACGCTGCTCGACGGAAGGACCGATGGAAGGAGGCGTTGTTGAGAGTTGATGGTGCAGCTGTTGGATATTTGTGTTGATACGAAGGCTGGTCGCGCTGGGGTCGCACTGAGGAAGGATGTTGGGGGAGCTATAACTAATGCAAGACAGGCGATGGTTTGGGCGAGGAAGATCGTCCTCCCCTGGATCGGCAAACCCGCACAAAGAGATGCAAAGTTAGGCTGGGTGAACGAACTGCAGGCTGCATGAGCAGAGACCAACGAAACTCCTCTAAGTCTTTGAAAGTTGACGGCAAACTGGGAGGGTTGTGTGAGCGGAGAAAGGATGACTCTGATACCAAGTTGTTATGGGCTTGCGCATAACACGTCGGTAAATTCGTCGGAGTATGGCCGAAGGCGTGGATGATGGTGGCGAAGGATACAGTGGAGCTGGAACCGCGACTGCCTAAGCGACGTGTGCTCAGAGAAAGAGAGCAACCACAATCTCATTAAGGGAAAATGAAATAGATTTGACTTCCATATGCCTTCATAAAATCATACATGTCTTTAAATATGCTTACAAGAAACATAATACCACTTATAACTTCTAACCATGACACCCCCAACTCCTAACTCCCACAACTCATAAATGCAAGACAACAGTAATTAATAAAACACAAAAGATAACGTAATTAAATCCCACTTGATAACTGGGCGCGAAACCCATAATATAGTGTTGATTCAATCATAATGGTATAATTAAGCACAATCTTGATTGATCTTATTCTGCCTTATTGAGATCACATTTGACTTTGTGCTTCCCCAATTGACCTACTCAACTCTTACTATGTTTAGTTGATTGTCCTGAGCCAATTTTACCCAAGTAACTTTAATTAAACCAAGTGGTTCCAGTTGACTCTATTCATCTTGGTTGCAAGATTATAAATATCGGATGTCGGATGTCGGATTGAGTTTTAAAATGTCAGTGTCAGAGGCATGCCAGGTATATTTTAAAATATTGAATTTCCCTATCTCATAAATAAAAATATATATTAAGTATTGTATGCTTTAATAGTAAAAAAATAGCGTAACAAGTAGACAAATTGATGGGGATCGATCGTGCCTCATTTGAGCGATTTTCATGATCGACAATTTCTGGATCATCAGATTGACGATCGAAGACCTCTATCGCATTCGTCATAATTTTTCATATTTATATGTATTTTTTAATATTTTCAAAGTTGTGTTTTGAGAGTTACGGTAAACTTCCCGATCGTGTTATTATAGACTTTAGATTTATTTACTCTAACTCCCCTTTATATATCATGTTGTCTTGCTCTAAAGGGGAGGATGGACTTTGGTTTTTATAAAGAAGCAGTCACTCAATCTTGTGGGCTTCAACTCCCATGCCCTCGGTGCCAATGCTGAGGTCCCCTGCCGTCGCCGTTGGTGCTTATGCTACCCCATCTCCCCTCCTCCACTAGATCTCCTTCATTCTTGGAGTCTTCGTCGACCTCCCAGAGTTAGCTGAGCCCATAGATCCCACTGTTTCCACCACAACCCACCTCCTGCAACCATTTGCTTCCACATCCAATCCCGTTTTTGCCCACAGAAGACTCTGATGTACTCAGTAGACCCCTTCACCATCTCTGCCGGTCTCGTCAGACATCCCACCATATCCTATCCCCCTTTCCTCTTCCAGATCCTCCACCACAATATCCTCCACCCTCCACCAGCCCCACAACCACCCTCACAGTCCCAACCTCCTTTCCCGGCAACTACTAGCCTCCATATAGCCATCCATTCTTTCCATCCTCCATTCAGTCACCTTTACCTCCCCTTACATCCCTCCATTAAATTAAATTCCCAAAATCCCTAAAATTCACAAACCTTAGAGATCTCTTACTTCATAATTGCTCGCCAATTGTGCATTCGATCCTTTGCAACGCTTTTACAGCCGTAGCAAGCTCGCATACCACTTCTTCCACTGTCGATACCCTATTGTTTGGTGAGTCTTTACATTGAGTTTTCATTTCTCACATTATAGTACCGTAACATATTGTTACAAATATTTGACTCATTACTTTTGACATGTCTCTTTTATTATACATGTATTATTTATTCGCCTTGCATTCTAATTTCAATGCACTCTCATCTAGTTTACAATTTTATTTGCTTAGTTACATTGTAATATTTGCGATCATTCGTGATGTTAGTGCCAGTTTTAAAACATTATTTAATTAATTGCATGTTAGAACTAATTGCATGAGTGGATTGTTCATTGCATTTGCATCAGGGTTAGGGTTTATGTCATAAACTTCCGGTTCATTGGATTGTGTGTTTGTATGCTTGCACTTGCAATTTCATTTTAGGGTTGGTCGTAGATCCATTTGCACTTGTTGCGTGCTTGCTCGCATTCATCTAGAATTAGAGCATCACATATCAATCACCTGTAGATTCTTCTTATGCCACAAATAATAAGTCATGTATATCCTAAAATAGAGTCCAAGTGTATCCAAAATAAAATATTAGGTGCGCAGTACGATTACTACTAACAAATATCCAAAACAGGTACAAATAAATAAATTGTGAAAAATATTTAATATTGTATAATAATTTTTGGGAATTATTAATCGCACATCAAGATTGGTTATTGATGAATAGTAAATTATACATATTTTTAGTATAGTTTTTAGCATAATTTTGGGTAATATTGTACATATTGCATGTAAAATATTGAAATAATCACTTGTTTTATCTAATGTATATAAATATATATCTATATGAAATAAAGAGTTATTTAAGTATGAAACAAATTAGAAAAATATGTACAAATATTCTTTGTAAATATATTTATCGAAGAATAAAATTTTGAAATTATTTATTTCTATGTACATATAATACTATGAATAAATAAAACCATAAAATAAAGATATATATATATGTCATTGAAAACAATGATATATATATATTTATGTAATTATAAAATAAAGATATAAAGATGTATAAATAATATAGTCATATATATATATATGTAAATAATAAGTATAATAAATAATCATACATTTATATGTAAATATAAATGAAAAAAAAAGTAATAATAATGTATAATAAATATATTATAAATATAATAAAATATATATATATATAATATATGTATTTGTATAAATATATATGTATAATATATAAAATGTAAATAATAATAGTATATATATATTAAATATAAACATATAAATAACTATATATATATATGTCTGCAGGCGTTCGACGAATCCCGACAGGCGTTCGACGAAAGGCAATCTGCGTTCGACGAAAGGCGCTCTGCGTTCGACGAACTCTCTGCGTCCAGGCGTTCGACGAATCCCGAGCTGCGTTCGACGAATCCTGAGCTGCGTTCGACGGACTCTCATTCCAGGCGTTCGACGAACTATAAATATTATATAGATATATATTATATAAACATATAAATAACTATATATATATGTGTGTGTGCAGACGTTCGACGAAAGGCGATTTGCGTTCGACGAACTCTCTATGCGTTCGACGAACTGTCTGCCTCTCAGCCCAAACCGCTGAGATCAGCCCGAACCGCTGAGACGAGTCAGCCCGAACCGCTGAGACGAGTCAGACCGCTGAGACGAGTCAGCTCGCTGAGACCAGACCTGCCAGCTCTCTCCAGCCCGCCAACTCAAACTTGTCAGCCTTCTATCCGCACCCCACCAACTCTCAAGTCAAACTTGCCAACCTCTCAAGTCAAACCTCCAGCTGCTCTTCTAGCACCTTCCAAGCTCCATCTTTTTTTGCTATTGGCAGCCCTCTTCTTGTCTATAAATAAGAGGGCTCCTCCCTTGTTTTAGAGGTTCATATATTTTAGAACCCTAAGTTTTTTTTTTGTGATTTTTATTTGAGTGTTTTTGTGAGTTTTGTTTGAGTGTTTGTGAGTTTGTCTGTGTGTTTTCTAAGCCCTAGTTTGGGCTCTTTTTGTCCTCTAAGTTTAGACTTTCTTGAAAAAAGTTGTAAATCTTAATTTCAATCAAAATATATATTTGTTCTTGTTCTTCTTTTGTTCATGTTGAGTGTGTGAGTGTATGAGTGTAAATTTTAATGTTTTTGTTTTTATTTTAGTTTTTTCATTTATGAAAGTGTGGGTGTGTATGAGATTAATTTTAAAGCTTTCATAATTAGATTTTAAAGCTTTCTTAATTAGATTTTAATGCTTTCATAAATTCAATTTTCATGCTTTCATAATTAGATTTATCGCTTTCATAACTTAGATTTTAAAGCTTTCATAGCTTAGCTTTATTGCTTTCATAGCTTAGCTTTATTGCTTTCTTTAATTTCAGTCATTTAAATTCCCGTAGAGTGCGTGAATTTTTCATTTAGTGTGTTCTTTTCTTTTCTATCGCTTTTCTTGGTTTTTGCTACATGCACACCAAGCCCGCGATTATCGTCATTTTTGCTTTCTAAATTATTGCAAACTTAAAAACCAATCGATCTTTTCGATAAAATAATAGCGTATTTCTAAAGTAACATTAATCGACACGACCTTGGAAAAATACGACCTTGATATTTTCTAAAAATTTATCTTATACTATAGGCGATAAGGTATACTTGCCTTTTCGAATGATTAGTTTGGATAATAACGATACGAAAACTTCGCAAAAACTCTCCCTTTCTTTCTATACACATTTAATTGAATTCGGCGCCGCCGCCGCGGCGTGGTCGTCGATATTCCGAAAGAAGGAAAGACTATTATTTCTATCATCTCGATAGGTAGGATAATGGTTAGTTCCTCGAAGTAGGAGTACTCGCGAGACGCCTCGAACGCGCCCGCCGAATTCTACCCGCACCCCGGAAAGCTTTTGCGGCGCTCTCAAATAAAATTTTAATCATCAGCTATCCACGCGTTTTTGTTACGACAAATCAAGGATTTGAAAATGTCGTCAACTTCAAATCAAAATGAGGAAAATGCGTATTCTATTAGACATAAATTCAACTAAAATACTCTCACCAAATATATCAAAAAATATTAGGTTTTTACAAAATTCAAATATCAATTTATACTTATGATTTTATGCCAAGTATCACTTTTACCATAACGAGTAACTATCACCAAGCCACTTTAGCATCTAAACATCATAAGAATATAAGAAATATTGATTTTTTCTGAAATGAGTGTATTTTGAAAATGTAAATGAGCTATATAATCTTTTAATATCGATATCGTCTCAATGTAATCATCCAACCAATGTATTATCACCCGAATCATTACCCCGTATTATAAACAAAACAAAGTAACATCAAAGAAATATGAAATATAGAATCTGAAAAATATAAATCTGTTATGAGCCTAGCCCGTAACGTGGTCAGAGGTGGCGGTGGAGGTGGAGATATAAGGGGAGCCGAGCTCAACCCGCGGAGAATGCGTGGGGAGAGGAAGAAGGGTAGCCTTGCTCAACCCTAACCCTAGAAATAGGAAGAAGATGAGAGAACTAGAGGGAGGAACTTAGAGAGAAAGAAACTTGGTTAATTCATTTTCTCCTCATACATGACCCAATGGGTCTATTTACAACACTGCAAGTGACATGAGTAAAAATAACTCGAAAATAAAGAGAACAACACAAAACAATTTAACACTACGGACTCACACATCGACTTGATCAAAAGATACTTAACATGAATACATGACGACACTAATTAACGATGTAGATAACTTCTCGTGTGAGACCATAGCATCACACCCGCCCTTCAAATCGAGCTTGCCCTCAAGCTCGAATGAGGCTCAAATATTTTGATCGTCTAGTTCCTTAATTTGGCACCATAACAGCTCCTTGTAGCGCGCCGATTTGGTGGCGGCTGCTTCGAGTAGCGGGCCGTCGTAATGCTCACAGTTGGCACGAAAGACTGCAAGGATTTGGCTTGGCATAGGCACTTGCGGAAGGAAGACCGTCGGACAAAAGCTCTGGAGTTGTGGGGAGTGTGTTCAGTGAATGTCGACAGACGAGGGCGATGAAGGCCTTAGATGAAGGTGAGTTGCGGAGATCGAATGTGGTAACATCAGTGCGGGGGCGATCATCAGTAGGACTGGCTCTAGAGGGGCCGCCGGAGCAAGTGGCCGGAGGGAGGCTGCAGAATGGAGATCGCGGGGATGGATGGCGACGCAAATTGTGGCGGCACCACTGCGGGGCTTGGCGTCGACGTTGTCGGTTGTGTGAACTGCGAGGAGGGAACAACTGGGGCGATGGTGGCCCGATAAGAACGACAGATAGCAGTGGAACTTCGGGCACCAGTAGGAGCGATGATTGCACAAGTGGAATCGATGGCGTCACCGGAGGGATCGGGTCCCGAAATGTCGGCCAATGATGGTGGTGAGTCGCAAAAACGCGGCGTCATATAACGTCGACATCTCCAGTAACTTCTGGAACATTGAACGGAGGACTCTACTCGTCGCAGCTTGACGATACCACAGTAAATAATTAATCAATTAATTCAATGAAAAATTAATTAAGTAATCAATTGGATGAGTGCACATAAAATTTAGATATTGATGTTGTTTGGTGGGCTCGAGGAAGGAAAAAGGGCAGACTGTTGTCATAGGCAGACCCAACAAGATTTTTCAGTGGGGGCGTTCAATGAAATAATGACAAAAAATATTGATACATATAATAAAAAATGACTACAAATTTGCAAAATTGTTATCTAAATTAGTACATTTTTAATTAACAAAATAAGATTGCTTACTTGCTTGCAATAATCATATTCGATGCTTTATGTTCTGAAAACATTTCATGATATCTTTGTTGTCGATGATAGAGACGTCTTTTTCAATATATGTTACTCGACAAGCATTCATCAAATCATCTCTCATCCGATTGCGTAATGATGTTTTGATAATCTCCATTGCCGAGAAAACTCTTTCTACACTTGCAGTTGCTACAAGTAATAGTCGTGTCAACTTCACGAGCAAATACAACAATGAGTATAGAATATCTTTCTTCAATTGTACTAACTTTTGAGCTAATCCTCGAAGCCCTTTCGCATCTGAGAATTCTCTGCTTGAGCGAACGTCTAAAATGTAACTTTCAAGTTGATTATTAAGTTCCATTAAGTCAATTGGAGAAAAGTCCAACGAATAATGTTTAGCGAATCAAATTAATTTATGCTTATCAAAAGCTGACAAGTGATTACTTGGATCTAAATATGTTATACATAGAAGCAATTTTGTGTTCACTTCATCAAATCGACTATTTAGCTCAGTAAGTTGTAGATCAATAACTGCATAAAATAATTCAACACGATAGAAGTGAAGATTCGTATTGTTTTCGAATTTGCGTCTCGATCTCCCCCGAGCTACAAATTTGTCTTCCATATTTAGAACATTAATATCATGTTTTTGGCAAAAATTAGTTCATTTAACAGAGAATCTCATCCATTGTCTCGCATTGCTTGTAGCCGTATCTTGGAAACTTTGACAAGAGTCATTGCATTTACAAGATCTTGATCGTTCATTTGTAATTTTTGCGACAACTCTTGTAATCCCTATAAGATGATTTTCATTAAGTGAGTCAAAAACAATAATTCAAAATATTGCATAGCCTCCGGGCTCCAACAAATCACTTGCTTCAGCTCTATTTTCCGAAAGGTTTCCATCCTCTTCAATGACTTCAAGCACATTAATCACCGAGGAGAACAAGCAAAATAAATTCAAGAGAGTACTATAATGAGAGTTCCACCTTGTGTCCCCTGCCCTTGTGAGTGCTCTTTCTTGATTCAAGCCTCTTCCTATTTCTACTTCGCCACTGTAAATTTCTTCAATAACTTTTGCATACTGTAAATTTCTTCAATAACTTTTGCATACTGCTTCTCTCGGAGAATATCTCTACGTTTGCATGATGCGCCATCAACATTTGTTATAATTGTTATCAAGCTAAAAAAAGAGCAAACCTTGATGTGTTTTTTTGCAACCGTAACAAGTGTCAATTGAAGTTGATGAGCAAAACAATGAACATAGTATGCAGATGAATTTTCTTCCATAATCAATGTTGTAAGCCCATTGAATTCACCTTGCATGTTACTTGCCTCATCGTACCCTTGACCCCGCAAGCTTGATATACTCAACCCATGTTTGGCAAAAGAAGATTCAACGACTGTCTTTAGTGATGAAGCTGCAGTATTTTCTACATGCACAATGCAACACCCTGGTCTACTGTGGGTGCGCTACAGGTCTGCGGACCAGTGACCTCAACCCCTCTCCATGGATCTGATTGGCCGTAACCGCTAATTTCAATGTCTTGTTGAGGCTGGGGCTTGAACCCCAGACCCCATAGATAAGGGAGCTCTAAACTGGTCCTCATCACCAACTGGGTAGTACAATAAAAAAGGATAACACTACTTGTGATCGTTAAAAGAATTACTTGTGCAAAGAGTGATGCAGGGATTTCACTATAGGCCAATCCTTGTCGAGTGAAGTGAGGACCAGTTTAGAGCTGTCAGTTGGAGATGAGGACCAGTTTAGAGCCCCCTTCTAGGAGGTCTAAGGTTCAAGCCTCAGCCTCGACAACCTGCCATTTGAATTAGCGGCTGCGGCCAATCAGATCCGTGGAGAGGGGTTGAGGTCACTGATCTGCAGACCTATAGCGCACCCATAGTAGACCGGGGCATTACACACAATGTCTAGAAAACACTCTATTACACTAACCTTTTCATCAACATAACATAAAATAAAACAATTGTCATTTGCTCTTTGACTGAAGAATCACAAGCTTCATCGACTAAAATAGAAATTTAGCTTGAATAATATTTTTCATGATATAATTTATAGTCTTTATTGCTGCAGCCTGCACAATATCCTTTTGAATGTTTGATGCTTCTAATTTAAGATTTTCAGGAGCATTCTTTAATACCACTTCACTTATTTTGTCATTATAGTCGGCGAGGAAGTGAAGGAGTTCAAGAAAGTTTCATCGGTTGCTTGATTCATAAGATTCATCATGTCCACGAAAAGCTAATCCTTGCTTTAGAAGAAACCTAATGCAATCCACTAATGCTTCTAAGCGTGTGCGATAATCCATTCGAGCTTTGTCAGATTGAGTACACAGAGCAATTTCAATGTGTTGCTTTTGGTTCATCAAATTATACAAGCCTTCAAACATTGGTTGTGGACACTATTATGATTCCCCACATGAACATCTAATCTATCTTTATGCTTCTAATTTGTGAACGCGGCGCTAACAAAAGCATCTCTAATTTGTGAACGCGGATAGCATGTCGTTCGAAATGATAAGGAAGTAGAGTCGAGTGGCAAGGGTGGGCAAAACTGGCCTTAGTGGTGTGTCGAAGTTAGGTCGGGTGCAATCAAGGACTCGTCATGCGTGTTGTGTGACTGAAGGAGTCGAAGCTGCAGAGAAATCACAAACGTAATGTAAGACACCGACTTCTCTCCTCTCATCGATCGATGATCGACGATAAGGGTAGTCGGCCAGTTGTGGAGATGTGTACAGTGAGGATCGTCGACTTCGGGTAATTGACGACTTGTCATATTGTTTGTCGACAAGGATGAACAAGCAGCCAACACCGTGATCGATTGCGGTCGTCATTGTCGGGTCGCTGCAGAAGAGGATCGATCGAGGATGTGAGGGGGAGAATTGAAAAACTATGATACCAAGATGTTATGGGCTTAGCCCATAACGTCGTCGGAGGTGGTGGTGGAGATACAAGGGGAGCCATGCTCAACCCGCAGAGAATGCGAGAGGCGAGGAAGAAAGCGAGTGTTGCTCAACCCTAATCTTAGAAATAATAAGAAGATGAGTGTACTAGAGATATAGAGATGAACTTAGAGAGATAAAGTTGGTTAATTTATTTCGTCCTTAGACACGACCCAATGAGTTTATTTATTACACTACAAGTGATATGAGTATAAGTAACCCGAAAATAAAGAGAACTACATGAAACAATAAAACACTATGAACTCGTACATTGACTCGATTTAAAGATATCTAACATGAATTCATGACATTAATTAATGACGTAGATAACTGGTCGTGTGAGACCATAATTAAATCACAAATAAATGATTGCGCACTTGTATTTGATCAGAAATCTTCCAATCTGACGAACATATTAGTAGTTACGTTTGCTTGTGAAATTGTAATCCTAGAGATGCATTGAGATGCCCATGTTTCTGCAATGTGTTCGTGAAACCTTGCCCGAGGAGAAAATATTGGTGTAATGGACAATGCTCACTATTGAGTAGTAGAATGAAGTAATTTTCATTTATGAATTCAATATAAATAAGTTTTGGTGTTGTGGCGCCGTTGAATGAAGGGGAAGAAATATCAAACATTGATGTCTTAAAAACTCAACTAATACAACATTGTAGCAAGATGCGATCACAAGAGGTTCTAACAACTGTTTTTGTCTGATGTTGCCAAACACTACATTGTATAAATTTGTGATTTTTGAGTTCAGAGTATAGGTCCTTCCATACTTATACCCAATTATCTCTCTTACCCAAGGATTGGCTAATTACCCGAACCCACAGTGTCCATCGCCAAATACATCTAGCACCTCTGTAATATGTTCAGACAAATAATTTGGTAATTGCTACCGTATATCATCACACAATTGTATGTTCTTCGATGGAGTTGTAGGTTTATAATTTATCCTCTCAACCTTGTAACTTTTTTAGCTTTTCTGGTTCATTTTTTTGTCTTTCCGTCAAAACATGTTCAAAATGGGATTGATTCATGTTTTGTGGATTTCCAATCATCTTTAAATTTTTTGAAACATCCTTTTGGTCTTCCTTTCAAGCGTAAAGGTACTAATGGCTCCATAGTTTTGGTTGATGACAGATTGACTATTTATTAGAGTTTACATTTTATTTCTTTTTTTCGTGTTCGTTGGAATCAATAAATCTCTGGGCAATTGCTTCAAGCTAAATGCTTATATCATTTGAGACATCAATCTCTTCTTATTCTTTTGTTTGTGTTTCCTGCAAAGACAATTACTTCCAATGTTTTTGTACCAACCTCGGGAGCACCCACCCTAAGACACTCTCGGGCACGTGCCCGAGCATAATTTTCATGAATAAGAGCTAGGGAAGCCTTCTTTCCTCATAGTTTCCTGCACGCGAGCCCCCCTTTCTGTAGCGATTTCTAGCGACGACGACGGGTGACGAGGCGTGTGGTCACCTGTTTTTGTCCCTTTTCTTCCCTCCATGACAACCCTCTGCTTGGTTGCGGTGAGTTAGAAAGTTGCAGAGGGTTGAATTAACCTTTATTGCTTAAAAGAGCTGGAGACACAAGATAGACTTCACGTTATGGTACAATTTTAAATTTTATGTATGTTTTCGTCTATTGTAGATGTTCTTGAGATTGTCACAATTGATGGAGTAGATGGAAATCAAAGTGGAATGACACGTGCTCTTTTACATGTTATTTTGACTTTTAAATTTGCATTTGTTATTCATTTGTTGAAAAATATTTTGGCAAAAACACATGAATTATCTCAAGCTTTATAAAAGAAAGATCAAGACAATGTTAACACAATGCATTTTGTGAAGTTATCAAAGCAGTTACTATTAAAGATGAGAAATGACGAAGTCGAGTGACAATTATTCATGGTTGAAGTCTCCTCTTTTTGTAGTTAACATATCGTATATGTTTCGAATATGGATGAGAAGTTTATTCAGGCAGGTAGATCAAGAGTTCAAGACGTAATGCACATGATATTACAAACACAAATTATTTTAGGGTTGAAATTTTTAATACAGTGCTTGATTGGATGCTTAATGAGCTAAATGATCGTTTTGATGAAGTGAGCACGAAATTACTTTTATGTGTCGCTTGTCATGACCCAAAGGATCAATTTCGATCTTATGATAAACAAAAATTAATTCATCTTGTTGAATTATATCCATATGGTTTTACTACAATAGAGTTGCAGTTACCAAGCTTGTCAGGATCGAGATCTTACGTAAGATCGGTCGGCAGTGGTACGATCGTAAAACGTGGGATCGACACGAAACGGTAAGATCTTACTTATTATACAAAATTAAAAAAAAATCTAGTTTATATATAAAAATATCTGGTAGATCAACAATCATAAAGCAATATATATATATATAAGTTCAACTGCATAGTAATTAGTAAATAATAATTAGTAAAAAGTTCAACTGCATAGTAATTTACCTTATTCAAAATAAAAATAAGTCATCTAAGCTAAAGTCCTCTGAATTGCCTAATGAAGCATCTTCGTCGCCTTCATATATCCCAAGATCTTGTTCTCCCCCCCCCCCCTATGTGAGCAGCTACCTCTTGGTCCTCTTCAATATCCAGAGGCTCTATGTCAAGATCTTCATCATCTTCATCGGCAACAATCCACTCATTATCGGATGGAATATCATCAAAATTATGTGCATGAGTTTTCTTCAACTTGCTATTGGTCAAACGAGAATTCGCCATCACAAAGACAACATCATTCAGTGTCTTTTGCTTCAAACGATTTCTTCTTTTTGTGTGTACCTAGAAAAAAAATCAATTAGTATACAATACTTTTGGTGAATGGTGATTAAAGATATTTAATAAAATTGTAATTATACCCTTTCAAATGCACTCCAGTTTTGCTCACATCCAGAAGAACTGCACGTCAAGCTCAATGCACGTATTGCAAAATTTTGCAGTTCCGGATGTTCTTATCCATAAGAATCCCACCATGCCGCCGGAGTTTTGATATTAATACCAGTTTTGGCTATTATAGAGCCAAATAATTTTTTCCTATTCTTAAAATCCTCCAATTGGGCATCAATCTTTGAAATTTCATCAATATCTCCCCCGGTCATTCTTTCTAAACAGTCATATAGTCCTCGCTTCACCTCATAATCAGCTTTAAATGACGGACTATAGTGAAATTGAGGGTTTAGATAATAACCTACAGCATGTAATGGTCTGTGCAATTGTTTGTCCCATCGAGCATCAATCACATCCCAAATTGGTTGATAACTAATCATTACAAATACTGGAATTAGTATATAAGGAAAAAATCTCATATCAATAATACTTAAAAAAAGAAAATAATTGACTTACAATTTTTGCACACCATTAAAGGCATGAGCAATGCGTTCTTTTGCTCTATCCATTTCCTCATATATATATCCCATAGCAGGCTTCTCATCTGAATCAACCAAACGAAGCACCTTCATTAAGGGATAAGCACCCTTCAAGCAAATGACATTTTTCTTCCAAAAATCTCTATCCATCACCACCTCCTCAATTATTTTTCCTTCACTTGACCCTGCAGGTCGGCTAGCTTTCCATTCATCTGAATTGAACATTCTTATCAAAGCAAGTTTGTTCTCATGAAGGCAGCCCAAAGTTAAGTATGAAGTGGCGAAACGTGTCATTGCCGGTCTCACCAAATCTCTGTCCTTAGTGAAGGATGTTCTGGAATAAATATATGTCGTGATTCTCTTTGCTTTAGGAATTGTATCATGATGCACTTGTATCTTCTTCTCAAAATCCTCTAGCATCAAATCAATACAATGAGCAGCACATGGAGCCCAATATAATCTTTTCCTCTTTAACATTTCTCCAGCGGCTTTGTAATTTGCAGCGTGTCCGTCACCACCTGGACAACATTCTCTTCACCCACCTCATCAACAATATCGTCAATCATCTTGAAGACATTTTCTGTTGTTTTGGATATATGAGATGCATCAATGGACTTTAGAAATATAGTTCCCATTGAACTATTCACTAAGAAATTGATCAATGTTCTCCTTCTTTTATCAGTCCATCCATCTGTCATTATAGTGCATCCCATTTTCTTCCAATGAGCTCTATGTTCTGAAATATTCTCCATAGTTTGTTGATATTGTTGCTTCAGATATTTCACTCTGATATCATGATATGATGGAGGCTTAAAACCAAAGCCATGCCTTGATATAGATTCACACATCTTATGAAATTATTGACTTTTTACCACATTGAATGCTAAAGCATTGTTGTAGATGAATGATGCTATATCAGTGCATGCTTCTTCATGCAATCCCTTCTTGAAAATTGAATTGATGGTAGTTTGATTTGAACTTGCTCCACTTCTCTTAAAAATTCCAGTTGAGCTTCTATCTTCCCTTTTCCTCTTCAAATCTCCAACATCTTTTTCTTCTTCTACTAGGGGGATTGTTTTCTTCAATAACTTTTGTTGTAAACCAACAACAATCTCTCATATTCTTTCTTCACTTCCTCAGGAACAGCTCTACATGCTCCAACGTCTTTTTGAGTACCCGCCAAATGATGCTTCAATCTATAAATTCCCCCGGTCACTGTTTTCTCACAAAATTTGCACTTTATTTTTCTCCCATCTTCTTCAACTGGGCTGCCATACTTCCATCCAATATCACTCTTACTTCCAGGAGCATTTTTGGCCATTTTAGACCCTTTTCTAGTGGTGGCAAGAGCTTGAGCATTGCTACTCCCAACTGCACTACTTGAAGAGGCACCACTTGAAGACATTTTTTAACTACCTACTCAATACAATTATACAAATCAAACCATAAGAATATGAACGATGAAATGACGGAAGAGTGAAAGACTTAACTGAGAAATAAACGAGAGGGGAATCTGTATGCCTGGATAAATTCCTGTACTCAATACCTAACTGAGGAATAAATTTAATTAGGTCTGCGATCTTACCGTGATGCAGAGGAAGAGGAAAACACTTGAAGAGTCGAGCGGCTGTGATGCAGAGGAAGAGGAAACCTAGCGTCGAGCGGCTGTGATGCAGAGGAAGAGGAAACCGAGCAGCGTCGACTTCGAGCGGCTGTGATGCAGAGGAAGAGGAAACCGCCTAGCGTCGAGCGGAGAGCGTCGAGCGGAGAGCGTCGAGCGGAGAGCGGCGTAATGCAGAGGAAACCTAGCGTCGAGCGGCCTGCAATCTTGCCTGCAAGTGACGGAGTGAGGAAGAGAATCGACGAAGATAGGAGATGTCGAGCCGCTCTGCGTAAATTAGGTCGGCGCTATCCACCGAGAAGAATTTGACGCGTGGGTTGCAATTCCAATTAGGGCGGAGATAAGTTTACGCGTAGAGTAGGATCGCCCAGGATCGTAAGATCGGGCGATCTTACGATCCTGAACGGCGATCTTGCCGATCCTACTCCACCGGCGATTTTGCATCTTACACGAAACGCTCCCCTCTAAAAAATCGTAAGATCGTACGATCTTATGTGTAAAAACGCGTTTTTGAAAACCTTCACAGTTACTTGATGGTCGGCTTGACATATATATTTTCGATGACAGATTGACTATTTCTTGGAGTTTGCGTTTTATTTCTTTTTTGGGTGTTCGTTGGAATATGTAAATCTCCGGGATCAATTTGAGACATCAAACTCTTCTTACTCTTTTATTTGTGTTTCTTGCAAAGACAATTGCTTCCAATATTTTTGTACCAAGCTCAATGCTAAGGAAGCCTTTTTTCCTCATAGTTTCCTGCGCGTGAGCCTCCCTTTCTACATTGATTTCTGGCGACGATGACAGATGACGAGGCGTGCGGTCACCCATTTTTGTCCATTTTCTCCCCTCCCTGGCAACCCTCTGCTTGGTTGCGGTGAGTTAGAAAGTGGACGATGGTTGAATTAACCTTTAAAGCATAAAAGAGTTGGAGACACAAGATGGACATCACATTATGGTACAATTTTAAATTTTATACTTATGTTTTCGTCTATTGTTGATGCTCATCATATTATCACAGTTGAGAGAAATCAAAGTGGAATGACAAGTGCTCTTTTACAAGTTATTTTGACTTTTAAATTTACATTATTCATTTGATGAAAAATATTTTGGCAAAAACACATGAATTATCTCAAGCTTTACAAAAGAAAGATCAAGACATTGTTAATACAATGCATTTTGTGAAGTTATCAAAGCAGTTACTATTAAAGATGAGAAATGATGAAGTCGATTGTCAATTCTTCATGGTTGAAGTCTCCTCTTTCTTTAGTAAACATATCATATATGTTCCGAATATGGATGAGAAGTTTGTTCAGGCAGGTAGATCAAGACGTAATGCACTTGATATTTCAAACACAAATTATTTTAGGGTTGAAATTTTTAATACAGTGCTTGATTGGATGCTTAATGAGCTAAATGACCATTTTGATGAAGTGAGCATGAAATTACTTTTATGTGTCGCTTGTCATGACCCAAGTGATCAATTTGGATCTTGTGATAAACAAAAATTAATTCGTCTTGCTGAATTATATTCATATGATTTTATTCCAATAGAGTTGCAGTTACTTGATGGTCAGCTTGACATATATATTTTCGACACGCGCTCTACATCGACTGATACATATTCTGAAGTTAAAGGAATCGACGAACTTCTAAAAAAGTCAATGAAATTAAAAAAAAAAGATAATTATCAGTTAGTTTTTAGACTGTTGAAAGAATGTTTTATGCAATGAAGATAATAAAGAATCGTTTGCGAAATAAGATGAGGGATGAATGATTGCATGATTGCTTACATTGAAAAAAAAGTTGCAGATATAATTACAACTCAAATAATTATTTCACGCTTCCAGAACATGTCTCAACGCAAACATGTTTGATCTGTAAGTTTTTTTTGCTTTTTTCGTATAACTTGCACAATCTTTTGATGATATCAGCTGAAGAATACAATATTCATTTTGTCTGTTTTTGATTTTACATTGTGGAAAGAGCAAAAAAAATCTAATATTTTTAACAACAATGATTTGTATGTTCAAATTTATTGTGCCCGGGCTGTGCAAAAATACTAGTTCCGCCCCTGGTACCAACCATATGGGAAAAGGCTTGCATTGAGTTATGTATGGTAGAATGCGTACCTCTTCTTCTTCCTTAATGTACTCTAAGGATTTAAGAGCGACATGCCCCAATATGTCAGAGTATATAGAACTGGCATATACTTTTTGTTAACTTGGATAGAACTTTACCCAAATGATCTCTTAATATCAATATGTTGAAGTTTGATCATTTGATCAAATGTCTTCCATATTATTGTAAAATTTCCAATATAAACTTCGAGAAATTTTTTTAACTAACTGTTAGCACTTTCAACTAACTCATCTACATGTGTATTGAACGTCATAAATGAGTCATTCTCCGATTTTGCTTCAATCAAATGTTGTCATGCACACATGAACTGTTCAAATTCTTTATCTTTGCTAAAAAAATTCTTACAATTTGCTAAGATGTTTCTATTTATACGTACTCAATTAAGGCTTCTCTTGAAGAAAATATTTGGTCTGTCTCAAAATAACTACTACCCACATCCACTTCAAAAAATTTAAATGAGTCTTCAATTGGGTAAATTTCCACCTTTTGAACATCATCGCCAATCAACAACTTGATATTACTACTTTCCTCCATATAAAAAATGATAATAACCACCATCGTGTGTTATTCATATATACAACATAGGAATATCAATTAAGCTCCAAAAATATTTGGGCAACTAGCGAACAAACATTTTCATTGAAAATACAATGAAAATGGAAAATTAAGGGCATACCTTTGGAGGTGTGAGATCTGGGTATGGACCGTCAGCGAGTTTGGGAAATGGTGAGGGAACTCAGAAGGTATATCGTCAGTGCTTATAATTATAGCCGGGTAGGAAATGGTGGGCTCTAAATGCGGGGTGGGGGATGGGGGGGGGGGGGGGGGGGGGGGGGGGGGGGGGGGTGGGGCTCGTACTACTGGGAGTTGATCCTCTAGGTTCTAGGGCGACAGAATTTGATGGCAGGATGTGGATCCAACGGGCAGAGGTGGATTCGGCAGCTAGGGAGGTGACTCGGACTTCTAGGGGGCCGGTGACTGTGGATCCGACAGACAAATGTAGATCCGAAGTCTAGGGAGGCGATTCCGACGACTAGGTTGTCGATTCTGACGGCTTGGCGGTCCAACTACTGTGGATCCGACATGCAGAAGATCATGAAGAAGGTTCATAGATCAGGCGACTAGGAGGTGGATCGGGCGGCTGGAGGTCTGGTAACTAGGGGCGACGTTTAGGGGGTTCGACGACGAGGGAGGTGATTGGGGTTGAGGGCGGCAGATGGCGGAGAGTGTCGAACTCGAAGAGGCGAAGGGGAGTCGGGTAGGCGATGTGTGCGGCTAAGGGTGTGGGTAGCATGATTTAGAGAGTGTGTTTAAGCATAAGGTGGATCGGGCGGCTGGAGCTCTGGTGACTAGGGGAGACGTTTAGGGGGTTTGACGACGAGGGCGGTTACTGGGGTTTAGGGCGGAGGATGGTGGAGAGTGCCAAACACAAAGAGGCGAAGGGGAGTCGGGTAGGCGATGTGTGCAGCTAAAGGTGTGGGCAGCGTGATTTAGAGAGCGTGTTTAAGAATACATTTGGATCTTTTTTGGTGTGTAGATAGACAATGTTGATGTGCGGTTAATAATTCTCTAATTTTATAACATTAGGTTTTATATCAAGCAAAAAATATTTAAAAGTTAAATATCTTTGATTGATAATCTGTCTTATGCTTAAGAATGTTTATGCAAATATAACCTAAAATAAAATAGTGGACAATATTTTCAAAAATTGTGTTGGCTGATATATCAAAAAAATTGTATGCCGACATATATTTTATTAAATGTTATAACCTATTTTTTTAGGATAAAAAATGTCGTTTTTCCCTCAAAACCTACATGTCGGTCGATATCTCAGATATGTCGGAGGACATTTAAAGCATTGTCCGGTTGACCATGACACATCCTGATGTTATATTTAGCTCCAGATGATACAAAAGTAAGTCTTAGCGCACTATTGACTAAGTGGACTCATGACTGACCTAATTCAACAATACATGTTAAACCTCGAGAGCTTGGAGGTGCCGCGCCGGCCTGGTTGCTGCAAATCTGCATAATTCTGTTTGAAATTAGAGCAAAGCTCGTCATGGCCCAACCCGTGAAATGAAAAGATGCCTTGGCTGAGAGTGGAAAAATAAAGGGCTTCGTAATCTTAGGCGTGAAAATAATTTCCTCCAACAAAAAAGGATAGAGTGGAGGAGTGGTGTCATAATGAATGCGTCAAGACGAGTGTGGCTGAAAGAAGTGTGAACATAAAATCTACCATGAGACGTAGGGATTGCAGGCGTCCGCACCGGAGGAAAAGTGAGATCATGGGAATGGGGAAATATTAAGGGAGAGAGAATGTGGTCCATTAAATGGAAAGGAAAGTTGGGGGCGGATGTGGGTGAAGACATGACAAGGCTAAGTGGGGCCACACCTGTTGGGATCACGGGGCGTGGGGGTCGGGAAAAGAATTCTAGGGGGTTGGCGTGTGAATTAAGACAGGGCATGGGCTGGCGGAGTCTGAAGAGGAGAGGATGGTGTTCTGCTGTCTATTGATTAGTCAGTTGGGCGGGGAAGGAATGCCAGGACGGATGAACGGGGCAAGGATCCATTCGGCGGTAGCAGATGTGCCGACACGAACACCACCAGAGGATCTTGAGCGTGTCGGGCTTTGTCGAGAAGAGTAGTGGCTGGCGGAGCGGCAATTGGCGGTGGTGCCCTCGTGGAAGATCCGTCTGGAGGTAGTGGCCATGCGAGAGGCGTGGAAGGAGAAGATGTCGGGGCGGGCTGTCACGCCCGGGGTTAATGATCAGGAGGATTCTAGAGAAATCTAGGTCCTTGGAGAAACATGTACATAGAGAACTCTGGAAGAAGGTGGAAGCTCTCTAGAATGATCTCTTGGGAACATTCTAGAGAATTCGGGAAGGTTGTATATTCATGAGGGTTGTAGAATAGTCTAGAAACTTAGGCATTCTAGATCCTTCCAGGTTTTGGAGGGAAATTCTTTTGGGGCCTATAAAAGGGGAAGGCCCCCTCATTTGTAAGCATCCACGTTTTGGAGAAGCAATAGAGTTCTTTGAGTTTCCTTTGCAATTACGAGTTCTCTTGAGTTCTACTTTGCATCCGTTCTTCATCACCACCTAGTTCTTCCAGGAGAGGCTGACTTAGCTTGGCTACGCGGAGTGGCAAGGAGGAGCTAAGGCCGCACGGGAGCTTGTAAGAAGACAAGTCCGTGACAGTTGGTATCAAAGCGAGGTTGCTCAAGTTCGTGGTTGGTGTCAGAGAAGACTCGATGGCTGCTGAAGGGAACAACAACTCAAGCGTGGTGGATGAGCGCGGAAGGGAGATGCTTCCCCAGTCCGAGAAGAAGAGGCGGAGCCATAGCAAATCTCGGGATGAAGCGCACGTGGACCGCATACTAGCCGAATGGGAGGAGCGCATGACGGCGGTGGAGGAAGACCACTCATATGTTCGCGGAGAACTAGAAGCTGTCAAACAAGCGCTACCGGCTCGCGGAGAGCTGGAACTTTTGAAGGCCCAAGTCCAAGCATGTCTTGGTGCGAATGCGGAGCTTACCCAAAGGTGCGATCAACTTGAGGATGACTATGAGGAGCGGATCGCCAAATTGGAAGAGGAATTGGCCTTGTGCAGAAAGGCCATTGCTAATGGTGGAAATGGGGTTGTGGCAAACCAAAGGATCGATGTGCCTAAGCCAAAACCCTTCTCAGGGAATAGGGATGCCAAGGAAGTTGAACACTTCCTTTATCAAATGGAGGTCTACTTCGAGGGATGTAACCTCACCGAGGAAGTACTCAAGGTAAAGACGGCTAGCTACTATCTTTCAGATATTGCATCTCTTTGGTGGCAACGGAAGCTTGCGGATATCAAGAAGGGAACATGTAACTTGGACACATGGGATGAGTTCAAGATCGAGCTTAAGCGGCACTTCTACCCGGAGAACGTCGCAAATGAGGCAAGGAAGAAGCTAAAGGAACTCAAGCAGAAGGGGTCAATCACGGAGTACGTGAAGGAGTTCCAAACCTTAATGTTGATGGTGCCAAGTATGTCCGAAGATGATCAATTGTTCAACTTTAAGGACGGTCTTCAGAATTGGGTGAAGCAAGAGGTGCATCGGAGGGATGCCAAGACGCTTGATGAAGCTATTGCAGCGGCTGAGGCGATGACAGAATTCCAAAGGCCAATGGATACTGCTACAAAGAAAGGCTACAAAAATGACGACACAAAAGGTGGGGGAGAAGGACCAGGGTCGCGGAGACCACCTAGGGGAGATCGGAACCACAACTATGAAAGGGACACGGATGGGGCAAACAAGAGATTTACGCCAAAAGGAGGATGCTACTTATGCAAGGGACCGCACATGATGAGCAAGTGCCCAAAGCTTGGTTCACTCGCAGCACTACAGGAGGACGATACCGGTGGACCCGAAGGTGAAAAAGGTACAAACCAAATGTGTTCTTTACAACTTCTTAATGCTTTGAAGGTAAAGCCTGCAAAGAAAGTGGCAAACAAAGGGCTTATGTTCGTGGAAGCGGTGATCAACAATAAGGCTACCAAAGCCTTGGTAGACACAGGTGCCACCCACAATTTCATTACGGAAGAGGAAGCTATGAGGCTTGGATTGCAAGTAACCAAAAGCGAGGGTTGGATCAAGACGGTGAACGGGAAGGCGAGACCACTAATAGGAGTGGCTCGCGACGTGGTTCTTCGCTTGGGAACATGGAATGGACATGTGAACTTCTCGGTCGCAACAATGGATGATCACAAGGTGGTGTTGGGCATGGACTTCTTTGACATGGTAAGTGCAATTGTCATGCCAACTTGTCGCGCGATGTGCATCATGGAGCAAGGCGCAATGTGCATGGTCCCTACGGTGGAAGGTTCACCTATTGATGCAACAAAACAATTATCAGCCATACAAATAGCCAAGGGCATAAAAGAAGGTGAGCCTACTTCCTTAGTGACTTTGATGGAGAAAGCAGATGGGTCCGAGGAGGTACCTCCACTTGTTGCGGAAGTACTTAAGGAGAACAAGGATGTCATGTCCACAAAGCTACCAGAAAGATTGCCTCCCCAAAGGGAAGAAAACCATACGATCGAGTTGGAGGTTGGAACAAAACAAGACAAGGTGGAGAACAAGCAACTATCAGGACCCATGGAACCACTACCTGTGCAAGAGTTTCCCTGGGAGACGGTGACACTTGACTACATCAACGCACTGCCCGAGTCTGAAGGTTGTGGATCTATCTTGGTGGTGGTAGATCACTTTTCCAAGTATGGAACATTCATACCAAGCGTGGAGGATACTACCGCAGAAGAGACGGCGCGACTCTTATTCAAACATATGGTGAAGTATTGGGGGTTGCCAAAGAACATTGTGAGTGACCGGGACCCTCGCTTCACAAGGAAGCTGTGGATGGAGCTATTCAAGTTACTTGGATCGGAGTTGAAATTTTCCACCAGCTTCAACCATCAGTCTGACGGTCTGACAGAGGGGGTGAACGCACTATTGGAGTGCTACTTGCGACACTTTGTGAGCGCCAATCCAAAGGATTGGGCGAAGCTTATGGATGTGGCGCAGTTTTCCTATAACTTACAACAGAGTGAAGCTACGGGTCGGAGTCCGTTCGAGCTTGCCACGGGAAGGCAACCACTCACTCCGCATAAGTTGGCAACCACGACAGATGACGGAAGAAGCCCTGGAGCTTGGAGGATGGCCAAGTCTTGGGAAAAGCAAGTAGGCCTAGCTAGAGCGTACTTAGAGAAGGCACGCAAGCGGATGAAGAAATGGGCAGATTCAAAACAAAGGATGGCAGAATACACAGTTGGGGATAAGGTAATGGTAAGACTTCTCCCTCAACAACTCGAGACTTTGGGCAACTTGCACGGGGACTCGGTTCGTGGATACGAAGGCCCAATGCTGGTGATGGAAAGAGTGGGCAAGGTAGCCTATCGCCTTGACCTACCCGACTCTTTGAAGATTCATCCAGTCTTTCATGTCAGCATGTTGAAGCCATATCGTGAAGACAATGAAGACCACCGCCAGTGATGACCAAGTCTTTTGATCAAGAGGTGGATGAGGTGCTCACCAAGAGGACAGTGCGGAGAAGAGGTGTGCAACCTAGCACACAATATTTGATCAAGTGGAAAGGATGACCAGAGTCTGAAGCTACTTGGGAGACACTTGAGGATCTCCGGCAATTCAAGGACATCATCCTACAGTACGAGGCGACGAGGGCGTCGCCAGGCTAGGTGGGGGAGGATGTCACGCCCGGGGTTAATGATCAGGAGGATTCTAGAGAAATCTAGGTCCTTGGAGAAACATGTACATAGAGAACTCTGGAAGAAGGTGGAAGCTCTCTAGAATGATCTCTTGGGAACATTCTAGAGAATTCGGGAAGGTTGTATATTCATGAGGGTTGTAGAATAGTCTAGAAACTTAGGCATTCTAGATCCTTCCAGGTTTTGGAGGGAAATTCTTTTGGGGCCTATAAAAGGGGAAGGCCCCCTCATTTGTAAGCATCCACGTTTTGGAGAAGCAATAGAGTTCTTTGAGTTTCCTTTGCAATTACGAGTTCTCTTGAGTTCTACTTTGCATCCGTTCTTCATCACCACCTAGTTCTTCCAGGAGAGGCTGACTTAGCTTGGCTACGCGGAGTGGCAAGGAGGAGCTAAGGCCGCACGGGAGCTTGTAAGAAGACAAGTCCGTGACAGGGCGCTCGCGGGGCTATGCAGAGGCGGCGATGAAGGTCGCGCTCCATGGCGAGGTGGTCGTCCAGGACAGCATGGAGCCGATCGATGCGGCTATGTAGCAGGCGTGAGGGCCATGGCTTGGATGAAGCTGGCCCTGGCGGAATGGGGTAGAGAAGCCGATTAGTTGAAGGCCGCTAGGAACATGGGCGTAAACCACTTGGGGGGTTCGGCAGAAACCCTGAAGGAGTGGCTAGGCTATGCGGAGAAGGATGCACGCCGGGAGAAGATGACACCCAGGAAAACAACGGACGCAGTGGATGCGCAGAAGGTCGGCACGACAGGTTGCAGTCGGTCGGTGCCAATGGCGGCAAGCAGAGACAGTTGCGGTTCCGTGCGAAGATGGTTGCGTTGTAGTTGCGAGCAGCGGAAGGATGCATGCTAGGAGAAGGCATGGGATCTTTTGGAGTTGCGGGAGCGATCAACGGACAAGGCGGGAGGCGATGGAGCCGTCGGTGCTAGCTAGAACAGTGATGTAAGGCCAATTAGGATTGCGGTGGAAACCCTAAATTATCCGGCAAGTCGGACTAATTGATACGAACAAGAGCTTGCATTGCATGAAAAATAAAAAGATACAACTCAGGAGACGAGCTCCCACCAAGCACCCAGAGGCTGGGTTCTCCAAAGCACTCTTCTCTCCCTATAAGAGCCCAAAAGACAAACACTCCACCAGAACTCATTACCTAAGACTTCTTATATAGATGAAGCCCCCCCCCCCCCCCCCCCCCCCCCACCCCCACTAGAAGCCAAAATAACAAACATACATAATTAATTGTGAATAATATAACCCGTAACTGCTAGCTAGGCGCGTCTCTACTCACTAAGCGTATGCGTATCAAACTCTATCCACTTTTATTCTCAAAATTAAATTTTTTTTTCTTGGTGGCGGTCATGACCATTGTCATGTCAAGCACCTATTTTATGACGGTGACATTTTTGCCCAAACTCACCGGAGCAAAAACGCCACGCCAAACCGACTCTTAGTCCAATTGACTTTGTTCGGGTGTTATTTCATGATTTGTCAAGTTTCATTGAGTCCATATTACTCAGGGTTGATCTAATTAAACCTGTGAGCATCACAGTTGATGAACCAGACCTAATTTAAACACAAGTTTGCCCAACTTAAATCTGCACTTGTGTTTGCTGCTCTTCTTGTGTACGAGTGCCCCTAGTGTGAATCCATAACAACACGTAGCATAATATCCTATGGAACATTTGGAATGATCCCCCCTCCATTGATATGTGTTGATCACCTTAGGCAACCAAGGTCCCTAACATCTTCCCCAGTCTACTAACTCTACCATAATAGCATGGGAACCATTTTGAATGATCCCCCTTCAGGCTTTTAACATCTTCTCCACCCTCTCATCATCGTCTTGCAACTCAAAAACTCCAGAACCCCCTTCTTGCTTTTGTTCTATTTAAAACATCCTTCATGTGATAAAGAAATTGAGCAGAACCAATAACCTATAGAAATTGAATTCCATGACCATGTATTCTTGTTTTAAATGATCTTATTTTAGTCAGTTATTTACAGATGCATCAGCGAAGAGCGATCTTGTTATGCAGTGCTTATGGGACAAATCTAATATGGAGAGCTACTTGGCAGAGATGAGAAGGGAATCAAAGCGTCGAAGATGACTGTTATACGTGCCCCCAGGTTTATGCTTTTGCCCTTCTTTTTCCAGCATGAAGAGTTCATTTCAACAATTTTGTTTAAATGGGCATATTCAATTGTTGCCAACATTTTGCAGATCACTATGCCTGTTATGCATTTGTATTGTTTTCTACTTCGATCCGCAGACAAAAGATACAGAAAGGAAAGGAGTTAACAACTTGGGCCTGTTTGGCGTGTCTTCTCCCACGGGAGGCGGGACGGAGGCCGATGGCAACGTCGGACTGGAGCCAGTCCGAACGCAAGGCTTTTCCGCGGTGGCAGAGGAGCCCAAACGCTGCCGCGTCGCTCACGCTGTTTGGATCACCTCCGTCCCGCCTCCGTCGTCACCGTGCCGGAGCCCGAACGGCGCGCCAAACAGGCCCTTAGATTCACACACACATATCCACCTGAATTCTACTAATAATATGAATATTACTAAAAAAGCTTCTTTTTTTAACTCGTCGTCCTATTGTGAAAAGTATACTTGACTTTTCACACTGTCCAAACTATTATAGTTGCTTCGATCAGTACTGCTGCCTCTTATCTCCAAAGATGAGGTTTGAGGATCAAATTTTCTGCCAATTGCCATGAAAAGGCCCCTTAGACGGTCTTAATTTATGTTGAAGTAAAAGCTAGATAACAGTTGGTTTTATACTCTTTTTTACACTTCAATCTATCTTTTTTTCTCTTTATCTTATTTTTTGTTACTCCATTTTTTGTGTTAGGAACGGAATAATATATGTATATATAGGGCCATTTACCGGGTCCTCCCCTCTAAGTTTTGAAAATTACAGATTGCACCCTATTATTATTGAAATTACAAAGACCTCCCCTCAATGTTACAAAACATAACATTTACCTCCCCTGAGGTTCACATTTCATAGCATCCATGCACAAAAATACCCCCCCTCGGAATACATTTTCAGGGGGGTGGGGTATTTTTTGCATGGATGTTATGAAATGTGAACATCAGGGGTGGTAAGTGTTATGTTTTGTAACATTGAGGGGGAGGTTTTTGTAATTTCAATAATAAGAGGGGTGCTATCTGTATTTATGCTATCTTCCAGGGGAGGTTTTGGTAATTATTCATGTGTTATCTTCCAGGGGTGGTTTTGGTAATTATTCGTGTGTGTCAGGGGCGGATCCAGAGGGGGGGGGGGGGGGGGGGGGGGGGGGGGGGGGGGGGGGGGGGGGCGAGGGACATTGACACCCCTATTATTTTTCAAAATTATTAGTGGATTTGGATTTCTCGCGTCGAGGCAATGAATTTTGACTACTTATATGTCAAAAATGGTGGGCAGATGAGGGAGAAATGGCTCCGATAAGATGGAAACGTTCTCAGTCACATAACTAGTTTGTTTTGGGACAAATATTGGCTATTCGCGGACCAAATTTGGCTATTTGCAGATCAAGTTCAGCTATGTGCACCCCCAAAATTAATTTCCAACATGTGACCCACGACCCTCCCACTCACCCCGCTAGCATGTGTTTAGAAATTTTTTGTGCACCCCCATTTATAATTTTCTGAATCCACCACTGGTGTGCGTTATATATATATATATAATTTATAAGCTTACTTTTGCACTTTTTCTGTTCTGCAGGTCAGTATTATTTTTTTAATACTCTACACATAGGTTTACTGAAGTATACGAGGATCCGTTTTTGGTATGCTACATCTGGATGACTGAACACCAAGCAATTCAGAAGACAGAACATTTTATTGTCTTTTTTGATTTGATTCACGGGGGTGATGCATTATGTTTCATTGCTATAAATTATTGATGAGAACAGCAAATTCATATTTTCTTTTTCTTTTTTGACCTTTTTAGAATTTTTATCCACTATTAATTTCATTAACTCTTGCCCTAAATGTACTCTATCAATGAATATAATCATTTTGGTATGAATAACTTATCGGTCCGGCGTGGTTCTTATTTAGACATCTTATTTGGGGTTTTGGATTCATTAGATGAATGTGCACTTTGGCTAATTTAGTTAAATTAACATTTTTGTTATCTACACGCATTCCGAACATTTGAAATGTTGTTGAAATTGTATGAAAAACATTTTCCCCTATTTTTTTTAATTATTCTCCTGAACATTGCTGTTACAAGCTGTATCGCAGAGGAATCGTACACTGTAGTCCTATAATTTTGATATTCTTAAAGGATACTGAGATGTATAATTTGGAAAGATGTTTGTTTTACTTTTACAATGTCTCACCAATTGATGATGTTAGTTTATTAAGTTTTTTTTTTTGAAATGGCATGCGCGATTCTTGGAGTTTTGGCACCATTAATGTGATATGGAAGCCTTTGTGATAATTGAAATGAAAAGTTTCTATTTTAATTCCAAAATAAATTATGCTTTTGGTGTGCTTTGTTTATAATATTATTATGTTTTAAAGGTTTTAGGTGTGAATGCATTTTATGCCATCTAGGCATTGTCTATATATTGAAAAGAGATTATTTTCTTGAAGTTAAAATTGTTATGTTCAAGTTTTTTTTTGCAGCGCAGGCATTCTTCTACTCGGAGAACTCACTCGATCTACTTGACATAGATGCCTCCGCAAAGACAATTCTACTCACTAGATCAGCCCACCTAGGCACCTCCACAAACGATTTCACTCGGAGATCTCTCCGACTTAGATGTCACTGCAAAGATGATTTCAAGCATGTTAAACAATGTAAATAATATCACAAAGTAAAATAGAAAGAAGAGGAAATAGTTTGAAACTATTAATTATCTACACAATCACAAAATATGAGAAGAAACTTTTGGTGTTTTTGAGAGGACTTCCATGGAACTCTCCTAAGATGATATCAATATGAGGATTTTTTTGCTGAAATCCATGATGCTTCGAATTCTTCCTAGGATGATATCAATATGAGGAGATTTCAGCTGAAAGCCATGATGCTGTGAATACCTCCTAGGATGATATCAATATGAGGAGATTTCAGTTGAAAGCCATGCTGCTGTGGATACCTCCTAGGATGATATCAATATAAGGATATTTCTGCTGAAAGCCATGATGCTGCGGATACCTAGCGTGACGATATCAAGATTATATATATGGCAAATACTAGTCAGCACACATGAATACCTAACTTATCATCTTTTTTAAGAGACGTATGTGAATACCCACCAATAGGAAAAAACTTATGCTAAGAAATAGGATATTGTGAATACCTTCCATGATGATCTCGCAGCACCTATTAAAGATAAAAACTTCTCATCATGATACCAACACATGTGGTATTGATTAGAGCTATTCGTATTACTATATTTGAATTATGCCTGAAAACGCCCCTTCTTGCCAAGCGGATACTTTCCCCATGGATAAGTCCCAAAGTATTGATTATGATATGTCGAAGATTTTTTATATGAGTATGACGAACATCTCAAAAGATGTTTTTCAAAAGGGGTCACTTGCTCACTTCGTATGTTGACCTAAAAGGATCTCGAGGGTCATCCCGCTAAGGGAAACCATTTGGATATAAGACATTTGTGGAGCTTGTCCTCAGAAAGGATTATCCAGTTGGGCATAAGATATATGTTCTAGATAGAGCTTGCCTTGGAAAGGATATCCAGTTAGGCATAAGTGTAACATCCCAATTTCAAATTTCTAGGCCCCTTCGTGATTAATTGAACCGCTGGGGTTTGGTGGGCTTCATTGGCACCCAAATGGTGGGTTGATATCCTATTGGGCGTTATTGACCCAATAAGTCACTCAATCCACCCACCGGATTACATGAAAAATTTCTGACTTATGCACACAATAGACCCCTCCTAGGTGTATTAATTGACCTGTTAGGTCTTAGTAAGGCCAAATAATACCTAAAAGTGCACAAATACTCTAAACGAATCAAATTCACCCATTATGACGCAAACTCGTTAATTTGATCAACATGAATTGCACAAAATTCAAATTACCCTAATTAGTGTAGACGCACACCAAATTATCCAACTCGATCAAATTGCCGACTAGAGATGCGGTGAATCACCAACACATCTAAGGGGATGCATTATGGGCCATGAGTAGAGTATTAAAAGGAAAGATCAAATCTTGATTTATCTGATAAATGAGTAAGTATTGAATAGATCCGTTGCTTAATAGTCGATCTGAGTTCAGAGAAGATTGATAACTGATCCTTCAGAAATTTGTCAAGCTGGAGAAGAAAATTCGTCAAGCTGAGAGCTGAGTTCGTCGAACTGAAAGCTGAGTTCGTCGAACTGAATTAATTCGTCGAACACAAAGCTGAGTTCGTCGAACTAAAAGCTGAGTTTGTCGAACTGAATTAATTCGCGAACACAAAGCTAAGTTCGTCGAACTGAAATCTGGAGTTCGTCGAACTAAATTAATTCGTCGAACACAAAGTTGAGTTCGTCGAACTGAAATCTGGAGTTCGTCGAACTGAATTAATTCGTCGAACACAAAGCTGAGTTCGTCGAACTGAAAGCTGGAGTTCGTCGAACTGAATTAATTCGTCAATCTGGTGTTTGTCAAACTGAGAGAAAATCTGCTGAACTGGCTGGAAGACTGAATTCGTCGAGCTGAAGAGCATGTTCGTCGAACTAAAGCATGACGTTCGTCGAACGCGGAACGGATTTCGTCGAACTGAATTAATTCGTCGAACACAAAGCTGAGTTCGTCAAACAGAATCTGGTGTTTGTCGAACTGAGAGAAAATCTGCTGAACTGGCTGGAAGACTGAATTCGTCGAGCTAAAGAGCAAGTTCGTCGAACTGAAGCATGACGTTCGTCGAACGCAGAACGGATTTCGTCGAACGCAGATTGAAGTTCGTCGAACACAGAAACTTGAAATTTTTCCTAAGTTCTAGCTACCCAGACACACTCAGACCTTGACCCTTAGACTATACAATGGGGTCAACTTGAGTCCTAGTCAACAGATAGTGATCCTAGCCCAAATCAGTAATTGGGTCCTACGAATATATAAAAGAGTTATATTAATTAAAATCAAATATTTAATACAAAATCTATTTATTTTGATTTAACTATATTTAAAACACCAAATAAATAAAATAAATAGAAATCGATATCAAAAATTATAAATTTTCTTTTATAGAAATCATAAATGGCCTAAATATGCTGCCATAATTATTTGAATTAAAAATAAAATTTAATCAGTGAAATATTTCATTTTTAAGCCCCATTAATGAATTTAAAACCCCCCTCATCAATACCATTAATATGCAGCCATGGAAATTGATTCCCATCCACTCTCAATGCCTTAGGAAGGGCTTGGCCGGCTGGAATGTGAAGAGGGGGCGGATTCACCAAGGGAGGAGGCTTTAACTCCTCACCAAACACTAAAAACAACCCTCATTTCTATATAAACCCCCCTCCACCTTAGGAATTCATTTTTCCTACACCCTACCTCCCCAACCAACAAGAACCAAGCCCCGGTGACCTTCCGGCGAGCCTCCTCCACGAACTCCGGTGAACTCCACCACTATCAATGGCCGCGCGACGATCCCCTTGCCTAAACAGCACTAGTGTAAGTTCCTGCGACTCCTCCCTGCCCTTAGATATTTTCTCGTCGAACTCCGTCGTCTCCGATCACCGGAGACGGCGATCCCGACCTTGGAAGCTTCGGACCACCCCCACCTATCTCTACCATCTTTGCGGGTTTCGGCCTTGCATGGGGCGTGTGAAGGGGAGAGAGGTTCCCCCACGAACCTCCCTCGAGGCCCTTGAGGCGGAGGAGTGCCGCCGGAAGTCGTCCCGGCAGCCTCCTCTTTCCGAAGAAAATAAAATAAAATAAAAATAGAATATTATTGTGAAGTTTTCCGGCCATCACCGGCGGCGGCCGGTCGCCGGCAGTTCCCCTGCCGGAGCTCCCTCCCGGGCAGCTTCCTTTGAGAGCGATGGCCGGAGCTAACCCCCCCCCCCCCCCCCCCCCCCCCCCCCCCCCCCCCCCCCCCCCCCCCACCCACCGGCGGCGGGGAAGTGAATAAATTATGGATCTCATCACACAGGTCGAGCTTTCTCCATTGCAATGATATCTAGAAATTTTTTAGATTTTATTTCACAATTCTTAACAGCTTATAACCTTTAAATATTTTGAATATTTATGATTATTGGCATCATGTATCTTTTAAAATAACGTTATTACTTTAGTATACAAATTAGTTTTGTGTTTCTAAACAACCATCCTGCCGTTGGAATACAAAAAGAAAGAATCATGGTTTAGAGAAAATATATTACATATATATAGTGATGTAGCTAGGTTATACTCCATGAATAAACAATAATCTATATATCTGATGTTTCTAAATAAATTAAAATTGCCCTCAAACATATCAAAATAGTTCTAGTTGCTGTGAATAGTTATTTTTAGTGAACTTCAACCTCTGTTTTGGAGACCTTAGATTATGATTTAGGGCAGGCTTGTGAGACACATATTTATTGTTGGATGTTTTCTCTGAAATATTTATGTTTTGATGCTTCTGACTTGAAGCTTCTAGAAAATTTAAATTTAGCTCGTAACATGGCAACCTAAATTCAGACTCCTGTCTTGTTTACAAACAATTATTTTTAAGTGAACTTCAACCTCTGTTTTGGAGAGCTTAAGTTCAGATTTAGAGAATGCATGTGAGACATGAAATTGTAGTTGGATATATGTACTACAAGATTTATGTTTCAAATTTTCTGATCAGCTGCCTCCAAATAATTTAGCCCTCAAAAAGGCAACTTAAATTTATATTTCTGTTTTTGTCAAAATCAGTTATTACTAGTAACCTTCAGTCCCTGTTTTGGAGGTCTTTGAAGCCAAATCAGAACATGCATGTTAGATATACTATTTTAGATGAATGTTTTCTCAACAACTTTCATATTGTAATATTTCTGATTTGGAGCTTTTAAGTAATTTTAAAATTGTCACAAATTGATCTAAATGATTCAAAAGTGTTGTATACATGATAACATGATTCTCATATTTGTAAGTTTGTTATTGCTAGCTTGATCACCCGATGAATATCAAATTATGAATCGATCCGTAAGCACTTGTAAATTTTATGAGTATTTTCATGTAATCATTTCATTCATTACCCACGCATGGAAATATGGGAGGGTGCATGGTTACCGATGTGGCGGGTTCGTCGGCTTCCCCATAATATACACTATGAGAGAAGTTGTACGACGAACTCTTTTGTTTTTGGTAGTGAAGAGGACCGGGGGCTAGCTACCCCTTCCACACAGGTCCGTCTCACACCTATTTGGTTATGTGCCGAGAGGATCTCCACACGAGGTGAGGATGTGTTCCCACCGAGAGTACCTATTCTTCGTAGAGGTACGAAGGCCTAGGAAGTTGAGGTGTATCCATAACCTAGAAGTGGGAACGACCGACCCACTGTCACCGTCTGGCCACGGCGGTGAGGCCTGGGAAGTGAGCTCCTTCTTTTAACAGGTCACTATGTTGACATAGGGGAAAGTGATTGAGACACATCATTCGAGTGATAGGGAGGACAATCATACATGCTCATCATATCATTACTTATGCTCCCACCTTGGTCCGACATCGTATAACCACCGTCAGGAAGGGTTATACGATGGCAGGTGAATTTAATACTTTAGTGTTCCGTCTTATTGAATTGTTGAAGGATTACTGCTTCGTTATATAACTCTGGTATATATATTTGCTTCGGCTATTGTGCTAACTTTCCTTGCAGGTGTCTTTCCTGGTACCCATTAGGGGGCTGGGGAGGAGCGTGGGATTTACTTGGTCTGTCGTGGCTAACGTACTCTTGTACGTTATCATTTTAGGAACCGATGCACCTACCGATGGAGCAGGAGCGGATGGGCGAGCGTAGACGTGCCCGTGATGACGAGGAGATCCCTGAGCCAACACGGACGATCTATGAGGATGTGAGGGTACTACCTCGGGAGAGGAAAGGTTGAGAGATTTCTTTTTGACTAGATGTTTTGTCGTCATATGACTAGGAGGATTATTACTGCGAGATTTTATATAACCCTTCGTGGTTTTCATTTATGATTTATTATATATATCATGTTGGGATGTACTGTGATGTTTTGTTGGAACAACCCTATTACTGATTTGGGCTAGGATCACTATCAGTTGACTAGGATCAAGTTGACCCCAATGTATAGTCAATGGGTCAAGAGTTTAGGCTATTAGAACTCAAGAAATCATTCAGGTTCTGCGTTCGACGAACTCCATACTGCGTTCGACGAACGACTTACATCCTGCGTTCGACGAACTGCATGCATTCTGCGTTCGACGAACGGCATGCTCTCTGCGTTCGACAAACGACCTCCTACGTTCGACGAACTCGCTCTCTCAGCATCTCAGCGGTTCAACGGTCAACGAACAGATTCTGTCTCAGCGGTCGACGAACAGACCCCGTCTCAGCAGTCGACGAAATTTGCTCAGTTCAGCGGTCGACAATTTTATTCAGCGGCTCAGTGGTCGACCAATCTTTTCGTTCGACGAACTCAGTCTGCGTTCGACGAATATCTTCAGATCGACGAACACAGCTCTGAGATCGACGAAATTTGTTGAGATCGACGAAAATTTCTCTACAGCAGATTTATTTCAGACAGATTATATTATTCATTCTCTGAACTCAGATCTCTTCAGCAACGGCTCTTTTATATCAGATAAGTAAGGATAATATATTTCCTTTTATTATTTCAAGATTATAGCCGTTGACATTTCTCGGAAAAGGACATTTCATGGAAAAGGAAAGAGATATACGGCATGTCAGATTTATGGTTCCCAGATAAATCTATTCCTTAATTCAAGGGATTTGATTTTCAAATATTATCAAAAGAAAAGGGAAGAAGATATACAGATTATTACTTCCATAGTTTCACGATAGATTTACGGTACAACATCACAAGAATAGCTGTACAGGAAAAAGAAAGAGGAAGAAAGAATACAGTCAGGAAAAAGTAACAGGAAGAAGAAAGAACAAAGTTTAACAGATCTTCTTCTTCTTCCTCAAGCAGCACCTACTCAATCTCACTGAGAACATCATCAACACCATCTCTCAGTCTCTGCTGCTAGATCAGATCTTCAAAAGAGCAACAAAAATCTGAAGAACTTATTCTTCCAGATTAATCAGCTACAGGAAGATTATTTGATTCAAGAGAAAGCTCCAGCCAATAAACTGTCAAACAAATTCATACCAGACAGAGGAGCTTTACAATATCAACATCCACTAGAGTCTTCTCTCAGCATATTGAAAGAGAAGAACTTCATAACCCCTTTTTATACTCTCTTGTACAGGGTTATAACTCCCTTCAAAAGTTAACCCCTTGGTGGCAGGGCACCTGAACAAAAACCTGTAGTTGGGTTAGAGTACCTGATCAAAAGCACCTTTGGTGTGTGGACACCTGAACAAAAACCCCTTGGTGATAGGGCACCTGATCAAAAACCTAGTAGATCCTACCAAGTGTGGTAGAAGAGTAGACTTACCCAGGTTTATTGGGGAACTACTATAAAAATCATTGTGTCTCTGTGCTTGTGATTTTCTGTGTTGCTGTGCTGTATGCCTTCTTTGTGTTTGTTTTTATTACTCACTCAATATACACACATATATATATATATCACTAATTTAATTCCGCTATAAAATTAAAGGAAAAGTTTTTAATACTCTATACCCCCCCCCCCCCCCCCCCCCCCCCCCCCCCCCCCTCTAGAGTAATATTAAGATCTAAACTCTCCTTCAACTGGTATCAACGCAAAGTTGATTATATCAATCACTTCAACTGATATCAATTGCACTTTCAATTGGTATCAGAGGGTAGTTGATTTTATATACAGGCTAACACCTGAATCATAAAGATCAATTAGATCTTAATTTATTTTAGAGTTTTATTTTTGTTAAAAACTCATGGCACAAAACAAAGGATATTCTAGCACAAGACCTCCTATGTGCAATCTCAATAAGTTTGCACTATGGAAAGCAAGGATTAGGTTGTACATGAATTCTATTGATGAGGAAATTTTTAATGTTATTTTGACAGAAATTTTTAATGTTATTTTGACAGGACCTCCAACACCTACAGCAACAACTAGTGCTGAAACCACAACTAACAACAATGATGTTCCACCACCTGAATGGACAGATGCACAGAAGAAGCAGAGAAGTGCAGATGCAAAAGCAATGAACATTCTAGCACAAACAATGTCTGATGACATTTTCCAAAGAGTTGTGGAATGCACTTCTGCAAGGGAGATATGGATCCTCAACACTATGGTTGAAGGATCAGCTGATGAAAGAAAGGACAGAAGATCCAACCTCATTTCTCAATATGAGAACTTCAAGAAGGGAGAATCTGAAACAGTTGCTGATATGTATAATAGGCTCAGCCTCATAATCAATGAGCTGAAGACCTTGGACAAAGTGATCTCTATCACTGAGATAAATGATAAGATGACGAGGGAATGCATCGGAAGGTACTGATGAGAGGGCGTACGAAAATTGCATTATAACTGCTCGGAGTGTCGACGATGACAAGCCGACAGTTCCTCGGGACCCCTCCCAAAGTCAGTTGATGGCCGACCCCTCCCTCGACCTCCTTCCTCTCCCCTGAGAACCCAAACAACGGTGCCTCCAAGGCCTGCACCCTCTTCGCCTCTACTTCCATCGCGCCGAAGGCCTTCTTGAAGATTACATTCACGGAACTCCCGTTGTCGACCAAGATCCGGGAGACCGTGAAGTTCTCGATTGCCGTCTGGATCACCATGGCGTCACAGAACGGTTCTTCATAGTCTGGCATGTCCTCTGACTAAAAGGAGAGCTTCTTCGAGGGGGTGGGGTTTGGGAGGTCGACGCGACGCTCCTCCTGAACATTGCTTGGAAGCTCCTCTTGCTAGTTTCCTCTATCCCAACCCCGCCATGGATCACTCTGATCCCCCCTGGCTCTCACGTCTGCCCTGTCTTCACATATATCTTCCCCCTCTCCGGATAGCACTTCTTCTATCCTCACTAGTCGATGATGTTGCTGACCTCTTCCCCTCATCTCCAGAAACTCCGGGCAGGTGGCCGTCGCGTGGCCTTCCTCCTGGTGGAAGTCACAATAGGGCAACGCCACCCTGCCTCCTCTTCCCCCTCTTCCATTTCCTCTTCCTCCTCTTCCTCGGCCTACTGCCATGGTTTGCTCCTGAGGGGGGTGAGGTAGTCTGGGACCCTGCCTCCATCCCTGATGATTGACCCTCCCTTCCCCCCTTCCCTGGTAACCTCTCTGTTGGGTATTGTAGGCACAATAACCTTAATTTGAAGAAGTGCCCCTTGAACTAAGATGAATTGATATTGTATTTGATACTGTTTTCCAGTTATATGTATGCAGGATGCTCATTGCTAAGTATAAACCAAGGTCAGGTTTCAGTGAGTCATAAACACAGGCCTACATAATGTAATCCCTCATTGTGTAGACCAAGGTGTTGACTCATATGAAATCTCTCTCTTGGAATGTAATTTACACTCAAGTACTAAGGAAAAGCTTAAAGTCAAAGGTTGCTGAAATCAGAAGTAGAAGAACTCTGTCCAAGTATTTTCGTCGAATAAGCCTAAGATTATTCGACAAATTCATCGAGACATTAGCAGGTCTCGACGATATCACTCGAACAGATATTCGGTTAGATTGTTTATTTTCGTCGACGAATGCCTAAGATTAGTCAACGAAATCGTCGAGGAAAATCTTTCATTCGACGAAATCGTCGAGAACAAGCGCGCCTGTCGACAAAATGTATAATCTCCTCATCTCTCAATCTCCATGATATCTCTAAGTATTGTCGTCGAATAATTTCTTCCTTTCGACGAATTCGTTGAATCAATGGGTTCTCTCGACGAATGTCGACAGAGCGCGATTTCCGTCTGTCTGCCTGTTTAGGGCTTTCTTCTACGTGGTCATCTATAAATACATAAGAGATGATTTCTTCTAACCCTAATCGTGCAAATCATTCATTCCAAAAAAGAATCTCGTCGGCTCTTGCGCTCGTTCTCGTAAAAGACGATCTACAGTCGTCGATCAGTTTTGTGCTCGATTCCCTTGCAAGTTCTCACTTAACAAGATCTTTGTGCTTGGATTGATTCGATACTCCTCAATATCTTGTGTGATTAAGAGATCAAATCAAAGCTTTCAAGAAACAAGGTGTTCCTCTTCCTTTCTCAAGTTTTGAAATTCATTTCTCAAGGAAGAAGAAGATCCACTGATTCAGATCTGAAGATGTAGAATCTATAAGAGATTCTCAAAGATTGGATTCTATAATCCAAGTTGTTAATATTATCTATTACAAACACTGGTAGGAATTTTATCTTCTGAGTTTGTGTAGATCCTAGGTTAAAAGGATCGAGTTTGTAGGAGAACTTGTTCTCCGAGTTTGTAGGAGTAGTTTGCTCCGAGCTTGTAGGAGTTGTGAACTCCGAGTTGTAAGAGTTATATAATCTGAGATTGGTGAAGTATCCGAATCTAGCCTTGGAGTGCTAGATAGGCGAGGCGGGAAAGTGTACTACCCACACCGGGAACCATTATAAAACCCTTGTGTTGTGTTGTGTTTGCTTTTCTGTGCGCTTTTATTTAAAATTTCAATTCCGCCTAAAAGCCATAGAATTCACATATTCACCCCTCTCTAGGTGATTTAGGTAGCAACTAGATACTTTCAATTGGTATCAGAGGTAGGTTGTTCGGAAAAAGGTTAACACCTTGAACAAACTCCTCCATCTAGTTGTTAAAAGTCAACATGTTTGGAATGGAAAGAGCCAAAGAATCCTCTGTGAAGCTACCAGTCTGCACTAAAGAGAAATTTCCGATGTGGAAAGAAAGGGTAAGATTCTACATTGAAAACGCAGACCCAAGAATCTTTCAGATTGTTGAAGAGGACCCTCATGTCCCCATGAAACCTTCTTCAATAAATTCAAATATTCAAATAGCCAAGAAAATGCTGGAGTTGACCAAGGATGAGATTGCTCTCGTCACCTTGGATAAAAAGGCCAAGAACATCATTGTTGGTGCAGTGGACGATTCAATATTGCAAAATCTGATACACTGCAAATCTGCCAAAGAGATGTGGGATTCTCTAGTGGTTCTCATGGAAGGTACAAAAGAAGTGCGATATGATCGACGATCGTTGCTAAATCAAGAGTATGAAGCATTTAAGCAAGATCCAAGAGATTCTATTTCCGAAACCTATGAAAAATTCTTCAAGATAGTAAACGGTCTAAGAAATTATGACCGAGAATTCACCTTCGGCGAACTGAATGATAAGTTCTTGAGATCCCTGACGAAAGAATGCGATACCAAGGCGATTGCAATCAAAGAATTCGGAAAGTTGGCTACTATGGAGCCACAGATATTATTCGGAAAGCTCTTATCACATGACCTTAAGCTCAGCATCAGGAAAGCTGAGGAAGATGGCAACAGGACATCCGGAAAGGAAAGATTCGTGGCTCTGAAAGCTGAAGGATCTAAGAAAAGCAAGGTCATGACACCAGTAAGAACTCAGTCATCAGAAGAGGATGATGAGTCTGTGGCTGGCTCTTCAAGCTCAGACATGTCCGATGGAGAGTTCTCCCTTCTCTCCAAGCAATTCAAGAGGCTACTAAATAAAAGAAAGCAGAGGAGAGGCCAATCCTCTATTTCTGATCACAGAAGATCAAGACGTGATGGTGAACATCACAAGAAGGATTACAATAATGAAGGTGAGTTGTTACACACTCCTTAGCGGATTTCAACTTCCATGACCACCGTCCTGCTGTCTTAATCGACCAACACCCTTTGTGGGTTCTAGGTTAGCGCGCAGTTAGGCACCGTAACCCGACTTCCGGTTCATCCCGCATCGCCAGTTCTGCTTACCAAAAATGGCCCACTTGGAGCCCTCGATTCAACGGCATGTGGCTCAACGAAGCAGCCAAGCCATCCTACCTATTTAAAGTTTGAGAATAGGTCGAGGGCATTGTGCCCCCGATGCCTCTAATCATTGGCTTTACCTGATAGAACTCTGCACAAGGCTCCAGCTATCCTGAGGGAAACTTCGGAGGGAACCAGCTACTAGATGGTTCGATTAGTCTTTCGCCCCTATACCCAAGTCAGACGAACGATTTGCACGTCAGTATCGCTGCGGGCCTCCACCAGAGTTTCCTCTGGCTTCGGTATAAGTCTAAACCGAACAAACATGTTTCTACTAACATTATTTGTTATTGTTGCAACAAGCCAGGACACGTGATAGCCGAGTGTCCGTACAAAAAGAAGGAAGGATCAAAGAAGGAAGAAAAGAGATCCTTCAAAGGAAAGAAGAAAGAAAAGAGCTTCATCGCTAAAAATTCCAAGACTCTAAGAGACAAGGACTCAGATGAGTCAAGCACAGATGAAGAAGCATACTTCAGACTGATGGCACAGTCAGATGAGGACGTCAGCGATTCCTCATATAAGGGGAAGGTAAACTCTCATACTCCTCTTTCCGCTTCTGAGTATGATATTGCTTCCATAGCAAATGAAGGCTACTCGTCAGAGGAGGAATTAGAATTGATGACTCAGTATAAGGCCCTTTTGAAGGGATTCGACAAGTGTCGCAAGGTCGTCAAATCTCAGTCAAAAGAAATTCCATCACTTAAGACGTTGGAATTGGAACTGAAGGAGGAAATCAAAAGATTGACTCCCTTCAGAGATGAAGTCCAAATCTTAAAAGATGAACTGAATGGCTCCACTGAGTTATTAACTCTGAAGGAGAAAATCATAAATGAAATAGAAGAAAAGCTAATGGTGGAAAGGAAGATAGTAGAAAGGTTCTCGAAGCCAAAAATGATTCTTCCAATCATTGACAGATTTTCTGCTCCTGCGAAGGGTAGTGGCCTTGGTTATGAGGCTGAAAGTAGTAAGGCTGCTAAGAGAAGAGCCGTGAAAGGAAAGGGAGCGGCTGATCAAAGTCAACCTTCATTTAAGAAGGTGGTATTTCCGACAAACCCCTTTGACTTTGATGCATCCTATGGTCATCTTACTAGACCAACACATGTTGAATCTAGCAATAGATATCAGGGATGGAGCAGACCCCGGTACTTTGACACGACTCCATTCAAAGCACCTCATGAAGAAGTCACCCTCAAGAATCATGGTCCATTTGTATATGGATCAGTTGCCAAGAAAGCACCAAAGATCCAATCGACTGTTGCCAAACCCATTGAGAAGAAGTTGGAGCCATGTGTGTGCTGTCATCATGAGGCCCCTACTTCTAAGAAAGCTACTTATAAGAAAGCTGCTCCGTTTATACCCCCAGTTCAAAAAGTAAAACAGGAGACCAAAGAAGGTACAATCGATTTGATTGTTGGTGTTGTTGCAAGGTTGGTCACTTTGCCATAGATTGCTGGTTTAATCCTAGAAATGTCAAGACTCCACGAGTTAACAATGCAAGAATGACCCCTCGCAATGTTAACATTCCTAGTGGTGGTCATCTAACAAGAAGCCAAGGACCCAAATCGGATTGGGTTCCTAAGGGCAATTGATTGTTGATTGCGGGTATGTCCAAATGCCAATACAAATCCTATATGGTACTTGGACAGTGGATGTTCACGGCACATGACCGGAACAAGAAGCCTATTACAAGATTATACCCCAGTGAAAGATGGTCCAAAAGTCATCTTTGGCGGATCTGATCGGGGAGTGACTAAAGGCTACGGTATGATTACGAATGGTATAGTATCTTTCACAGACGTGGCTTATGTTAAAGGATTACAACATAATCTCATTAGCATAAGTCAACTATGTGACAAAGGCTATAGGGTAGAATTCTACAAGGACAAGTGCTTGATAAAGTCGTCCGACACGTCAGAACCGATTTTAACAGGCACTCGGAGTAGAAATATTTTCTGCTTAAATTTTCTTTCTTTAGATTCATCTACACCAGTATGCTTTTTGGCAAAAGATAGTGCATCTCTCTGCGATCAATGGCATAAGAGATTAACACATATAAATTTCAAAACTATAAACATGTTATTTTCTCACAACTTGGTTCGTAACGCCACTGATGTTAAGTGCATTAAAGAGAGACCTTGTCATGCATGCCAGATGGGCAAGCAGACTCGGGCTAACTTTAAGAGCATTATTGGCAACGATTCTTCCAGATGTTTATATCTGCTCCATATGGATCTATTTGGTCCCATGCCAGTTAGAAGCTTACGAGGTAAAGCTTATACATTGGTTATTGTTGATGACTACTCACGTTTTGCTTGGGTATTCTTTCTACAACATATGTCAGATACCTTTGACTCTTTCACCAATTTTGTCAGGCAAATTCAAAATGAATTAAACTGCTTCGTAGTCAAAATCAGAAGTGATAACCGGACAGAATTCAAATCTGGGGCTATGACTGAATTTTGTGAAAGTCTAGGTATCTTTCATGCGTTTTCCTCTCCTCGTACTCCACAACAAAATGGAGTTGCTGAGAGAAAGAATAGAACACTCATAGAGGCAAGCAGAACAATGCTGAATGATTCTTCTCTCACAGAATACTTCTGGGCAGAAGCAGTCAACACTGCCTGTCACGTGCAAAATCAAGCATTAATCAACAAGAATCATCATAAGACCCCTTATGAACTTCTCAAAGACAGGCAACCAAATATATCATATTTTAGAATCTTTGGCAGTAAATGTTACATTCTGAACAACGGGAAGTATTACAAAACTAAGTTTAGTGAAAAATGTTTTGAAGGTACTTTCGTAGGCTATAGTAGCCATAGTAAGGCATATAGGATTTTCAACAAGAAAACATTGGTTGTAGAAGAATCAATTAATGTTGTTTTTGATGAGACGAGTATGCTTCACAGCAACTCCTCTAGTGTTTATGTTGAATATGCAGATGCTAGTATGAAACTAAAAGAACTGAACTTGGAAAAAGACATTGAGGAAGATGTCCCAGGAACAATTTCTGTTGGCGATACTATCACTCCTGAAGAAGAAGAGCTCCAAGAAGTGGAAGATGTACCACAAGTAGATGTGCCTATTGTCAATAGACATGGAAGAAACCTGGTGACTAGACATCAAAGGGATCATCCCATTGATCAAATCATCGGAGAAACACATGTTGGGGTAAAAACCAGAAAAGGTACTGCTAATCAAGTTTTGCACATGAGTTTTCTCTCTCAGGTTGAACCAAAGAAATTTGATGAAGCCAAAGAGGATGCATCATGGATCATCACAATGCAAGAGGAGCTCAATCAGTTCAAACAATGCAAAGTCTGGAAGTTGGTGCCAAGACCCAAAGGTCAGAACGTGATCGGAACTAAATGGGTTTACAGAAACAAGCTGGATGAAGATGGAGTAATCATTAAAAACAAAGCCAGACTTGTAGCCCAAGGTTACCGACAAGAAGAAGGGATTGACTACGATCAAACCTATGCCCCAGTAGCAAGGCTCGAGGAAATCAGGTTGTTTCTAGCGTATGCGGCTCAGAAAGGATTTAAAGTTTATCAAATGGACGTAAAGTCAGCCTTCCTTAATGGTAACTTAAAGGAAGAAGTATACGTAGAATAACCCCCAGGTTTTGTTGACTCCTCTCTACCTGATTATGTTTACTTCCTTCGTAAAGCATTATATGGTCTCAAACAAGCTCTCCGAGCTTGGTATGAGACGCTCTCTACCTTTCTTCTTGAGAACAAGTTCACAAGAGGAAAGATAGATAAGACATTATTTCTTAGGGAAGTAAAAGGCAAGATTTTGCTAGTGCAAATTTATGTCGATGACATTATTTTCGGTTCTACGGATGATAACATTTGCAAAAAGTTTTCTAACTTAATGCAAGGGAAATTTGAAATGAGTAGTATGGGTGAGCTAAAATATTTCTTAGGACTTCAGGTGAAGCAATCTGAAGATGGAATTTTCATCTCTCAGACGAAGTTCACCAAAGAGTTAATTAAGAAATTCGGAATGGAGAATGCAACCTCGATGAGGACTCCAATGAGCTCAAGTTTGAATCTGGACAAGGATGAGAAAGGGAAACCTTTTGATGAAACCAAATACAGAAGCATAATTGGGTCATTGCTCTACCTCACTACTAGTAGACCAGATATAATGTTTTCCACATGCGTTTGTGCTAGATTTCAAGTGAACTCTAAGGAATCTCATTACTCCGCTGCAAAGAGGATTTTGAGATATCATAAAGGCACACCAAATCTTGGTCTATGGTACCCAAGAAGTAATGACTTCGAGCTAACAGGTTTTTCAGATGCTGACTTTGCAGGTAGCAGGGATAACAGGAAGAGCACTTCCGGGACATGCCAATTCCTTGGAAAGAGGCTTGTCTCGTGGAGTAGTAAGAAACGGAATTGTGTAGCAATCTCAACGGCTGAATCAGAGTACATCTCTGCAGGCAGTTGCTGTCCACGACTTCTGTGGATCAGGAATCAGCTCGAAGACTACAACTTGAAGCTGAAGGAGATTCCAATGTTCTGTGACTCATCAAGTGCAATTGCAATGGCCAATAATCCAGTATCTCATAGTCGGACAAAGCACATAGAAATCCGTTATCATTTCATCTGGGAGCATGTGGAGAACATGGACATCAACCTCTGTTATGTCCCAACAAACAAACAAATTGCAGACATCTTCACAAATCTGCTCGATGAATCCAAGTTCAACTACTTCAAGCTAGAACTTGGCATGCTGAACAAAGAATATTGATCAAGGCAGCATAATCAAAGACAACATGGTATCTACCAAATTCACTTAAGAAGTCAAGAAGTCACTCGACGAATTAGTCGAATATAGACTCATCTTCCGACGAAAATGACTTTTCGTCAACTCATCTCGACGAATCGGAGCTTCATCACAAACTATTTCGTCGACTGTCTATTCGCAGACCACTTTATAAATCTTCTTATTGGATCCGAATAATCGTCTCTATGCAAAAGGTACATTTATATTCTTTTAATTCAAATCAAAACATTAACATATATATATGTGAATAAACGATTTCAAAGGTCACGCTTTCTCTCCCTCGCCGAACATCCTGACGGTTCGTCTCCTCCCTTCGACTCGATTTCTCCCAACGACTCGCCTTCTCCCGACGATTCGCCTCCACCTTCCAACTCTATCTCCTCCGTCGACTCCTCCTTTTGACTTGCATTAACCAACCTCCCTCCATCGTCGACTTCAATCACCGACCTCAATCGCCAATTCGTTCCATCTGACAACTGCAATGTCTCGCAAGAGTTCAGGGCTGTTGCAGGTAGGGGGAGAGTTAGTGCGCACTGGATTTGTCGACGCACCAGATGAGTTTCGAAACATCATTCTATGTCTAGAGGAAGCCGGTCTATCCTTCGTGCTTGAACATCCATGTCGTGTTCTTGAGAGGGATGTGTTAGAATTTTTCAAGCATGTTAGTCTCCGATGAAGTGGAGAGGTGATCAAGTCCAAAGTTAGAAATCAAATGATCAAATTAAAGCCATCAAGATTGACAAGATTCTTTCAACTGCCAGTCATTGAAGAAGAGGACCCCCTTCATGATGAAGATTATACAAGAGCTTTATTATTCTGTGGTTTGCCTAGGGGAACAACTTCAATTAGGCGCAAGAATATGAATGGAGAAGGAAAGCTCCTCTCTGACATCCTGGGTAAGGTATTGCTCTGCAAGACAGGCTCACATGACTACATGTTTAGTGAAATGTTCCAATTAGCAGTAGCCATACTCTGCAGAAGAAGAGTTGATTGGGGTCAAGTTCTGTTTGACAAAATAAAAGCAAGCTTGATGGCCCCAAATTTTGGTAGAATTATCAGTCTCTACTTGAATCAGATGGATGGTGATCAGTTTGATATGAGGTCTGGTTATCCCATTCACCACCTCAAGAAGATAGATTCTTCTATCATGGACAGATGGGAAAGGGTGATTATAAGGCCCAGTCTCAAGCAGCATGTTGCTCCCGAACCCCCTCAAGGTGATCCAGTCAAAACTCCACCTCCAGCAAATACTCCACCTCCAACAAATACTCCACCTCCAGCAAATACTCCACCTCCAGTAAATACTCCACCACCAGTCAATACTCCACCACCAGTCAACACTCCACCACCAGTCAGTACTCCACCTCCTGTCAGTACTCCACCTCCAGTCATCACTCCTCCTCCCCAGCTAGAGATCACCATAGTGACAGCCCCTGTAGTCCCATCTGCTGAGAAGGAAATCTCCCAGTCACCTGCAATACCCATTCAACAAGGACCACATTCATCAGTATCAGTTCAATCAATCATACAAAGCCAGTTTGATGCTTGTGTCTCAGGTATCGAGAAGAGTCTCAACCTGATCCCTGGCCATTACTCAGAAAAGATTCTTCCCAGAGATCAAGAACAGATGCTTAAGGTTGATGATAATGATGATGTTGATGGCAATGATGATGTTGATGACAATGATGATGATGATGACAATAATGATGCTCTAGATCCAGAGGAGGCTAGACTTGAATCTACACCAGAAAGGTTCTCCCCAGACAGTTCTGAGGGGGAGATATTCAGAGAAAACATAGAAGCTCTAGCGGAGAAAGCTGAAGGACTGCCTTCTTCCCAAGCAAAAGAAGGTGTGCAGGCAAGAGATGAGTTACCTGACCAAGGGGATCTCAATCAAACGAGTTGATTTTCAATATGAAAACTTTGGCACTCCTTCTCCTCAAAGTGTGCATGTGCCTGTGCCATCTACTTCCAACAGTGAGCTGCTCCAGACCATGGAGGCACTGCTCAAGTCTCAAGCGGAACACTTTGAATTTTCTTTAAAGAGGGTATTCAAGAAAGTAAATGAAGTTGAGAAAGACTTGAATGATGGCATGGCAGCAATAAACCATAATATGTCTAAAATGAAAATTGATTTAGACAAGTTCTTCTCAATTGGAGCTGATGTGGTGAAAACCACCAATGAAGGACTGCAGGTTGTCCATGAAAATTCCAATTATCTGTTGACAGGTCAGGGCAAAATCTATGAACAGAGTGATAGCATTCGAGATGATATCATCTCAGACATATCCAAATTCAAGAATGCAGTTCTCCAAAGTATATCTGCCTTCAAAGATGAAGTTCTCCAGACTGTAACTGAAGAAGTCAGAAAGGGGGAGGAGAGAATACTAGTTCAACTACATGATCAGCACAAAGAAATGGAAAGTAAGTTCTCAGAGGAAAATATTGAACGTCATCAAGGCCTAAACTGGCTTTATGAAACATTTATAAGTGGTCCTCAGTAGAAGTCTGCAGAATAAGTGCCATCCTCAGATCAGTTCCCACCCTCCGATCAGTTCCAGCCAGCTGTAGGTTCATATGAAGAATTTCCTGTCAAACCTCCATCTCAATATACTCAGCTGTAGTCTGATGCTGAAGATGTTCCTGAGCCTTCTGTGCCTGCTCCCAAGAAAAGAAAATTAGATGAAGGAACATCCTCTCGCAGAACTGTAAATTCTCCAAGCAGAAATCCAAATATAGTGATTAGCGAGCCGGTAGCTGAAAGAAGGGTTGGTCAAGAAGTCTGGATTCCAACTTCCAAAGCCATTATCCTGGACAACTATAATCTTCTGGAGATTGGAAATATCAAACCTCATGAATACTACAGTCAGGAAGAGTACAATATGTATAAAGCTGCCAAGCTCAAAAGAAAAATCCATTTCAGAATTAACAGTCACAACAATCCAACAGCACCTCCTCCTCCTCTCAGATATTACCCAAAGCCAAAGGAATATTTTGCTAGGCAAACTCAGAAGTCCAACAAAGAAAAGGCTAAAATGCCTTAGTGTGTGTTGTGTGTTGGAACATGCTTTCCGCATCTCTTAGTTTGACAATAACAAATCCTATTGTTTTTTATCATACTTGTTTTGTGTTTATAGTATGCAGGATTTTGTGCTTTCAAATCTCCATGGATATGTGTTTTGTTGTTGCTACCGCGTAGTGTTAGAACTACCGATGGTGCTAACAACCGCTGAGAACGGAACTGGCGCTCGACGAAATGTGAGGCCGGTTCGACGAAGATGCGCCAGACGAAATGCACTACCGCGGCGCGTCAGAACTACCGCTGGCGCTAGTGTTCGTTCGACGAAATGGATGCTGCGTTCGACGAACTGGCGTTCGACGAAATGAAACCTGCGTTCGACGAACTGCATGCTCTACCACGGCGCTTGACGAAATGCATGCTTTGCCACGGCATGTTAGAACTACCGCTGGCGTTAGCGATCGACGAAATGGAGGCCGACGAAATGAAAGCGCCGTTCGACGAAGATGGCGTTCGACGAAATGTGTTCAACGAAGATGGTGTTCGACGAAAGGTGTTCGACCAAAATAAATGTCGGTCGACGAAAACTGATGTCAGGTGTTGCTACTGCGGCACGTTAGCACTACCGCTGGCGCTACCATAAATGGAAACATTTGACGAGAAGGAAACAGTGGAGAAAAAAGAATGTCGACGGGACGCTATTTTGGCAAGTACTATCGCGGCGCGTTAAGTCTAACTCCCGGCGGTAGCTTTTGGAAACTTCCCGTCCGCAGTTGATTGAGGAGCAGATTTGGAAGAAGATTGTGGCTGAAGGAAGGATATCGCGTTACTGCGGGGCATTTGCGTTATCGCGGCGCGATAGTGTTTGGCGCTCAAATGCTGCCTAAACTACCACGATCCGTGTGCTTGATTGCCTAATGTGGATACCGCGGGGTGGTAGTACTACCGCATGCGGTAGTGGCTGATTCTATAAAAAGACGCGCGCCTCCTCAATTGTTGCTTGCTGATACGGAAGGAATAGAAGCCATATATTCAGAGGACTCGTGAGAGCCTTCTCCAAGCAGCCCGAAGAACTCCGTCAACGTTTGTGAACGCAAAGAACTTGAAGACCAATACGATCGCATCTACATCGACATCAAGTTCTACTTTTGAGGGAGTCTTTAGTTTGTGTTTTGTTTTACTTTCAAATTGTAACCTTTATATCTTTTGTTTGGTAGAGGAACTCGCCACACAGCGACTAAGGCCTTGCGGGGACTAGGGGAATTCGCCACACGACGACTAGGTCTAGGTAGGACTTAGGGAGGAATTCGTCACATGGCGACTGGGTCTAGGGAGTAGATCTAGGGGGTGTTCGAGGCCTTTCTGGTGATAGATTGGCGAGAGCGGCTTGAGGCCGTATCTGGGGAGAGATCGGCTAAAGCCAACCGGTTCGTGGGGATACAAGTCGGTATAGAAAACAAAAAGGGTTTTCATATTATTCACTTCGATTTCTAGCGTCATTGAAATCAGATTTTGTAATCAATTTTATAAATGATAATCGTGTCTTTTCTTGTTTAATAAAATTGATTTCATTTCTGATTTCTTTATCTCTTTACTTTTGATTTAACTTCGACCAAAATATCAAAAGTTTTCTATTAAAGTTTAAAGTTTTTAAAACCATTATTTAACCAACCCCCCCCCCCCCCCCTCTAAGGGCACCTATAGATCCAACAAGTGGTATCAGAGCCAGGTTATTCCAAATCGGCTTAACAACCGGGAATAATGGCGTCTCATGATCTCGCTTCTATTAGTGGGGGAAATTTTTATGAAGAAGAAAAATCTCTTGCACCACCTTTATTCGAAGGAAGAAATTACAAAGGGTGGAAATTGTTAATGGAAAGGTTTATTAAAACATTAGATATCAACGCATGGGATATAGCAATAACAAGACCAGCGTACGAATCAAATAAACAAGAACGTCACCTAAATGCAAAAGCTATGAACTATATTTTCGGTGCTTTATCTCAAGATATCTTCAAATTAATATATTGTTTTTCTAGTGCATACAAAGTATGGAAATTTCTTGAAGAAATATATGATTCTCCTTCTACATGTATGGAACAATCACAAGAACTGGAGAATATGCAAGCTTGCACAAGTCTTCAAGAATGCTCCTCTCATGACAGATCCATGAAGTGCACATCAAGTGAAAGAGAAGAAGAAATACTATCTTCGGAAGAGGAGTGCCAAAAAGATGTCAAAGAAACGATATGTTCAAATCGTGCCTCTCCCGAAAGCAATGTAAGGAAATCAAATTCCATTTTTTGTACTTCTATTTCTACATTACAATTGCTTCAAACTACAAAGCGCAAAATTATGAAATTAAAAAATACTAATAAACATTTGCGCTTAGAAAATAAAAATTTAAAGGCAAAAATTAATGAAGAATTAAATTCTAATTTATCTAGTTCTACCCATGGCTCCTTAGTTGAAAACATTACATCTTGTGTATAATATAATGAATTAAAAGAAAAACACAAGAAACTTGAAAAGGAACATCATTTTATAAAAGAACAAAATGAAAGATTATATTTAGAAAATTCATCTTTGAAAAATGATTGTGCTAAGTGTAAAGACTATAAAATTGAAATTAAAGAGATGGATGAAACATTTGATGAATACAGAAATAACTATCAAAATCATATTGATTCAATTGTTTCCACTCTTAAAAATAGCACAATCGCTTATAATAAAGCTAGACATAATTTAAAGATCAAGAATGATCAATTAAAATCAAAAATCAACTTGCTTATGAAAATTGTAAATACAAATTCACAATATCAAACTATATCTAAAATCAAGTTGAATATGAATATGAACATCTTAACTAAGTTAATAATGGGAGTAAGGAACATAAAGGATTTGTAAATCAAAATCAAAATCAAAATCACCATCATTTACAAAATCATGTTTCTCCCAACCTAAAATTAAATGCAAACAAATCTCCTTCAAATTATAAATTCAAAAATCTTTTTGATCCAAATATTCAAATAAATGATTATGGAAATTTGAAAACTAAAAATAATGTTTGTCCAAGGTTTGAATGGAGGCCCAAAGTTAAAGATGAAACACTAACTCCACTCAAAATGGCCCATTCATCACTATCTCCCCAAAAGCAAACACGATGTATTTGGGTACCCAAAGGAACTGTCATACTCGGTCCTCTTTGGATACCTAAATCTCTCATTTATTAGTATCCAATCATTTGCATGAAGTAGAAATCAACTAAAAATGAAATATCATTATTCTACTTCATGATATGCCAACCTATTTTTTGTTTATTTTTCTTTTTGTTGAACCATCATGATATGATCACTTTATATAACTTGTGATATGACTTTCACATATTAAACCAAAATCCATAAATAAATCAAATTGAATGAAGTTGAATAAATAGTCATATCATTTTTCAAGTGATCTACTTATCCTTTTTATGTTTATCCTTCTAAATCCATTTCCTAAAAGTCTTATAAAATTTGAAAACTAAATTTGTCATATGATATTTTTAAGACTAAATGAAATAATTGTCAAAATGAATTTAAAAGGTATTTTAGGGGTATTAGGCTAAATTTATAAAATGCGCAAGTTTTGCTTATTTACTTAATATATTTGCGTCATTTGTTTGCCTCTATCATGCTTAACCAAAATCTGAAAAATTGGAAGTTAAAATTCATAATAACTATGTGCTTTAAAAACAAATATAATGAGAAACTAATCTTGCATAAAAGCCATAGTTTATAAATTGTTTTTTCATAAGATTAAATGCTTTGTATGTCCATGCTCTACTCGTCTCTTTCTATTCTCCTCTTTTATTGTCCCTCAGCAGATTTGAATTTCATTCACTTTTTGGTAAGCTGAAAAGGTATTCTGCATAAGACAAATTCTCTTTCTTTCCTTCTTTAATTCCCGACCCGTTCACCAAAATTAAGCACATTTCCAAGAAAGCTTTTTGTCCTTTTTAGTTCTTCATTCCATTTGAGGCAATTATGGAGTCGTTGGGGAACGGTCTTTAGAGAGGTGGGCCATGAGAGAGGGTCCAAAATGACAGCTGAAAAGGTTTACCTTTTCAGACTGTATTTGACGTAGTGTCGAATTCTCTTCCTCTCTTATCGACTCAGCTTCGAGTTCTTGTAGGAGCAGCTTCGAATTCATCCTCGCTTTGACTGAACTCTGCTAGTCGACGTTGCGTCGATACCCAATCGACATAAACGTCGAGTTGATGGCTTGCCTCTGAACTTCATTATCTACGTCGAGAAGAAGTCGACGTTGCGTTGACTTTAGATGGCTTCGACATATATTTCCTTCTGCGTTGAATTGAAGTAGAAGTTGTGTCGACTTCACAAAGTACTTCGACAGGTCCATGGCCTCTACGTTGATATCTATTTGACGTAACGTCGACTTGATCTACTCCGACATAAAGAGTATGTTGCTTGGACTTCTTGTTAGAGTAGCGTCAACATCCATTCGATGTTGCGTAGATTCCTATTCGACGCAAATATTAACTTCACCAAATTTGTGCTTCTCTTTATATGGTATTGACACCCCAGGTTGAGTGTGACATCCTAAACATCTAATGACCAGATTACCCTCACTATACAATGGGTAACTCAATCCTAAGAGATACAATCACTTTTAGGTAATTTCTTAAGTTAAATCAAATGGATTTTTCCCAACAATCTCCCCCTATTTATCTTAACAAATTTTACAATTTGAATAAAGTGATTTTATACATTTCTTTGCATAAAACAAAAAAAATACATACAGGACATCATAGATATAGGAAAGTAACATACTGTTTTTCACAGGCCATTTCATTTTATTATCAAGAAATATGTAGATATCCACAACTGTTTTTCAGGAACTATATAACTTTATAGAGTACTTACTGCTCCTTCTCAGGAGTTCTTCTCTTCCTTGAAAATACTTTTACCTTCCTAGGAGCAATGTTCAGAGGCTCATCATATTCTGTGGTAGCATCTTTGGGAAGCTCCCCCTGAGAGTTTGCATTTACTACAGCCTGTTGAACAGCTTCCTGAGCAATCTGGGCAACCTCATCCAGAGTATCATTCTGGAGCTCCCCCTGAATTATTGGAAGCTTACAATGATTTGCTGCATCTATTTTCTCCTCATTCACATCTGCAAGATACTAATTTACATCTTCCATCTCTTTGTCCATCAGCTTCCCATGAGTATCTGGGAGCTCTCCTTGATTTGCTTCTACTCTTTCTTCCTCATTCTGCTTTTTCTGGTGCAGACTCCCCTGATCTGCAGGCTCCCCCTGGATCTATGCACCTTGGAAGGTGGTCACTTTGTTAGGAGCATGAGCATCACCTATACCCTGTTCACTCAAATCTAGAACAAGTCTTTCTTCCTCCAATAAGTCCTCCCCCCTTCTTAACCTTGCTGGCTAGGGAGGTTAAGAATTCCTTTGTAACCATGGTGGAAGATATAAAATTCTTTAGTCTCTGGCGAGTTCTTTTGAAATTTAATAGCTCAGCCTCCATTTGAGAATATTTTCTATCAAAGCTTCTTGCCTGAAAGGCCACCTGATCTGCAAATGTAGATGAGGCAAGAGCTACAGCTTTGGAGATGACCTGCTCAAGGTCAACTGGGGGAATATGAGATGTAGAAGGGGGATGTGATGGAGAAAGGTCTTCTTGGATAGGGGGGAGAGGATGATAGATATCAGGTGAGAACTGAATTAATGGTGGAGGAGGTGGAGCAAGTTGATAATCTGGAATGACATTGGATGGTAGTTGATGGGATAATTGAGGAGATGGCTCAGGGGTTGAAGTGGATGGTATGAAATGAGGGATCTACTGTTGTTGTTGTTGTTGTTGCTGAGGAGAATGGTGAGCTGGAGCATCATCCTGATGAAGGTCTGGAACAGTGTCCAGAGGAGGTGGAGAGTGAGGAGGGATAGCATCCCTTGGAGGGACTGGTATTCGCCTTTCTGGCTCTTGAGGAGGAGGAAATGGAGGATGTGAAGCTGGGGATTGAAAAGGCTTTAAGATTTGCCTGGTCCATTTAGAGAATATTTCAATGTTTATTCTCTTCCCTGGTGGAATTGGCACACCCTTTGACTTACGCGCACTAGGATAGCGGTGAAACAGTATCTGACTCAAGATTCTCATGAAAGCATTTTCCTTATGGGCATATTTATGCCCAATCATCCTTAGGAGGCATTTCCCCCAATTGATCCTTTTCTTCAGAACTAGGGCCCCCATTATTTGAAGTTGTTGCTTTGGAACAGCATCATGTGCTGATATTTTACATAGCAACACTTTACCTACAATGTCTGCAAGGAATTTGTACTCTTCCCCAAGGTCAATCTTCTTCAGATTGATGGGCATGTCCTTCTTGAACTGCATAATCTCCAGGGCCCTCTTGTTCTCATCCCCTAATAATTCTTCTGACTCATTTCCAGGAAGAAGATCATATGTTCGGTTCAATATGTCCTCTGTTATCAGAATATCTGTGTCAGATATTTTTTTCCTTAAGAAAACCATCCTCTCCTATCTGAACATTATCTTTGAACTCTGTTAGCTCGATATCCAGAATCTTGCATCTTGTGGATATCAGCATGGTTAAACCAACATCTTGGAATAGGCCAAGAATGGCCTTGAAGCACTCGGCAGCTGCGCTGAATGAATCAGCATCCACGTCAAACCCTGAGTTAATCTTGGGTGGAGCCATTTGAATTTAGGTACCTGCAAAGACAAAGAGAAACGAGAGAGAGAGAGAGGCACGATAGAGCTGGAAGACAAGAGAGCAAGAGAGCAAGAAGAAAGAAATTCGAAAGCGTTAATGTTTCGACACAGTGATTGCTTAAAAGCAGATGAATCGCCGCAACTTAAGGTTTAGGTCGATGCACCGTCGATAAAACTTATTATTTGGTGCGCAAAGCTGTGTCGAGATTACCTTCAAGAAGTAATTTTATGCGCGCAATTATATCGACGTTGCGTCGACTGGTACTCGACGTAACTTCGAGACTGATCAGCAGACCTTAAGTCGACGTAGTCCTGTCGATGTTATGTCAATTTTTAATCGACGTAACTTCGAATTTATTCAGCGTTCAATAAGTCGACGTATGCGTCGATATGAGCTTGACGCTGCGTCGAAGATTATTTGAATTGTCCACTCTGAGTGCTTCTTGACGCTGGCGTCGATGGTACGTCGACTTCTATTTGACGCACCTCTGATTAAACATATCTATTTTCTTAGAAAATTCTTGTTGTTTTTCCCAGCAATTATGTTTATTGAAAATAGATTATAATATAATTTAATGAACATTAAGGAAGATTCATGGCAGAAGTTACTCCATTGTATGAATTTTGTTCCTTATTCAAGACCTACATCATTCTCCCCACTCCATTTTCTCCTGAGTGGAACCATACCTGAACGTGCACAAGTAGTTTAAACATTATAAGGAACCCAGGTTACCTTGGGCCCATTGCTTTTACCATTGTAAGGTTCAATGAAGGAATAGAAGGGTCTTTCATGATACCCTTCTGGATGATAAGGAATGGGTTTCCCAAACCTATTAGTTTGATACTTGTAATGAGTGTAAAATGTATCTAAATAAAGAAGATCAGCAGAATGTTTTATTATTCTAGGTATTGCTTTAGCCTTTTGGTTGTTGTTATTTGACCTCTCTACATTGTTCTTGTCTAGGGGTCTTCCTTTCCTATTCAGATTTACTTGATTGGTTTTATCTATCTTATCTGGATGACTATTAACCTTACCCTTGGATGATGCACTCTTCTCACTTGGTTGGTACTCACTAGGTCTCACAAATGACACTGGATTTTTTTAGGCAGGTTTCCTAGGTGCTTCTGTGCTAGTGGAAGGCTCTGCTCCTAAACCTAGGTGATTTAATCTCATAGAGAGATTTTTAGTGATGACTTTGAGCTTCTGACTCCTCTCATTGAGTGAGTCCTCAAAGGCCTTTGCCTTTGCTAGCTCTTCTTTTAAGTTTATGTTTTCTTCTCTAAGTTTAATCAATTCTAACTCTTTATTATTAATTTCAGTTGTTAGATATTGATTTATTAGGTATATTTCATCTTTCTTAAGATTTTCTAATTCAGATCTAGCTATGTCTAATTCCTTTTCTACCTTAAGATGATCAAAGCAGAAATCTTTAAAACAGGTTTTAAAATCTTCTGAGCCAAAATCAAATTCATCAAAAATTGATACCTCATCATCTTCATCATCTGATGACATCCCTAGGGCCATCATGCAGGCTGCTTCTGCTGCTGCTTCATCATCACTTTCAGATGATGAGGAGCTTAATTCTGCTTCAGAATCATTCCAGGTTTTAGCAATGCCTTGGCTTTCTTCTTGTCCTTTCCTCTGGAGGGCTTCTTCTTCTTCTCCTCTTTGTTGTTTCTTCTTTCCCTTTGCTCTTGTGGGCACTCAGGAGCAATGTGCCCTGGTTTGTTGCAGGAATAGCAGATAACCTCCTTCTTTGGAGTTTTATCATACCTGGGTCTTGAATCTCTTTCTCTTCTCCTTGAATCTTCAGTCTTGACCCATTTCTTGAATCTCCTAGCTAGCAGACTGAACATTTCATCTTCAGGAGTAGAGAGCTCTCCTTTAGTAGCTTTCAGATCTAGGCTCCTTTGGATAGGAGCTGGAGTAGTTTCCCTTTCTTCTGATTCATCCCTATTCTTTAGTAGCATCTCATACAACTTAAGCTTTCCTAGCAAAGCTTCAGTTGAGATCTTTTTGTGGCACCTAGACACTCTGATTGCCCAGATTCTTGAATCCCATGATCTAGGAAAACACATTAGGATTTTATCATTAATTTCAGTCAAGGATATCTCCTTGTTTAAGCCTCTGAGCTCATTAATGATAATGTTGAATCTGTCATACATATCAGCAATAGATTCTTCAGCTTTCTTTTGAAAGTTCTCATACTAGGATATGAGAAGGGACTTTTTGTCCTTTCTTTCATCAGCACTTCCTTCCACCATTGTGGTGAGTGAGCCGCAGATTTTTTTTGCTGTTTGGCATTCAGCAACCTTCTGGAAAATGTCATCTGACATTGTTGATACCAAAATATTCATGGCCTTGGAATCACATGTCTTGGCCTTCTTCTCAGCCTCTGTCCATTCCTTTCTTAGGACAGCCTCAGTTGTTGAGGATTCGATCTCCTGCCTTTTGTCTGACTAGAGCTGGAGGACCTGTGACAAGAACATTATAGATGTCTTCATCAATGGAGTTCATATAAAATCTTATTCTGGCCTTCCAGAGTGTGAACTTATTTAAGTAACACACTGAGGGCCTTGTGAAAGCATAATCCTTGGTACTCATTTTTGTATATAATCTGTTTGTAAATAAAGAGATAAGAGCAGGAGGTCTTTTTGATCAAGGTGTTAACCTTTTAAAGATCAACCTCCTTCTGATACCAATTGAAAGTGCACAGTGTGCCTCTGAGAATCCTCTAGAGGGGGTTGAATAGAGATTTAAATTTATTTCTTTCCTAACTGTGAAAATAATAAAATAAACTAAGGATTTATGCACAACAAGATCACATGTTGAATAATAATGGTGCAGGAAATAAAGTGCGGAATAAAAAGATCTTGGGACAGCACAGAAAAGCAATCCAGAAGACACCAAGAATTTTTATAGAGGTACTCCAAAATGTGGGTACTCCCCTCTTCTACCACCTGGTAGGGATGCACCACTATTCCTGAGTCTTTTGGTAAGGAGACTCTTAGAACCACTGATCGTTTGACAAGGAGATCATGAACCACCAGATCTTTTAATAAGGAGATCTTGAACCACCAGATCTTTTGATAAGGAGATCTTGACCACCAGATATTTTGATAAGGAGATCTTGAACCAATGAATCCTTTGGAAGAGGGATTCTCAAAACTCTGTACAAGGGAATGAGAAGGAGAAAGAAAAGAAGAGGAAGAAGAAGAAGAATTCTGTTTTCAGAATTCTTATGTAGGTTGTATGAAGAACAGCTTCTTGAATCTTTCACTGGATCTGCTCTTGATTAACTCCTGCTTATGTTAGTGTTGTATTGTAGGAGCTATTGGTGTCAGATCCTTTCTGTTTCTTCTTTCTGATTGAACACTTGGCTGCTATGAGATTGTGATGATGAGCATCCTTGTTCTGTTCTGTTCTGAGAGAGACAAGGAGAGCATCAGTTCTTACTGATTTGGGCTATGATCACTATCTGTGATTAGAACTCAAGTTGACCCCATTGTATAGTCTAAGGGTCAAGGTCTAAGGTTGTCTGAGTTAGCTAGAACTTAGGAAAATTCCAAGTTTCTGTGTTCGACGAACATCATTCTGCGTTCGACGAACTCCTTCCTGTGTTCGACGAACGTCGTGTTTCAGTTCGACGAACTTGTTCTTCAGCTCGATGAAATCAGTCCTTCAGCCAGTTCATCAGTTCTATCTTTCAGTTCGACGAACTCCAGATTGAGATCGACGAACACAGTGTTCTGTTCGATGAATTTGTAACTGAGTGTTCAGTTTGACGAACTCAGCTCTCTGTTCGACGAACTCAGCTTTCTGTTCGATGAAACTCCTTTGAGCTTGACAAATTTCTCAAAAGAATCAGTTATCTCTGAACTCAGATCGACTATTCAGCAACGGATCTATTCAAGTATTTGGACTTATTCATTTTCAGATAAGTCAAGATTTGATCTTTCCTTTTAATATTCCTTTATATTCTCTTCTTTCGAGAATGTAGCCGTTGACATATTTTGGGAAAAGAAAATTTTCATTAAAAAGGAATTAAAGTCTCTGCAGAATCAAAAAGTTTCTTATTACAGTTCCAAGGAATATTTATCTCAGATTATTCTATTCCTTATTAGAGGATTTGAATTTTAGAATTGGTATACAAGAGACACAAAAAGAGATATACCAGTGGATACAATACAGAATAAAGAAGATATAGAAGATACTTGTGAAATACTCAGAGATACAAAAATCTTCATCTTCTACAGCAGCATCTTCATTTTCTGAGAACATCCAAAAATCTTCTCTCAGTCTTCATCTGCTAGATCTTAGTCTTCAAGAGCAACAATAATCTGAGAAATATCTTCTCTTAGATTCAACTGCTATCAAGGAAGATCTTCTTCATCTAAGAGAAAGCTTCACCAACTGTCAACAATTTCTATCAGACAGGGGAAGCTTTAAAACAACAACATCCACTAGTCTTCTCTCAGATCTTATTGAGAGAGAAGAATTTCATAAACACCTTTTTGTTTATTATTTTTACCCCATCTTGTACACGGTTCTAACTCCCTTCAAAAGTTAACCTTTGGTAGCAGGTCACCTGATCAAAAACTTGTGGTTTGGTTTGAGTACCTGATCAAAAGCTCGGTGGTGTTAGGGCACCTGATCAAAAACCCCAGTGGTGATAGGGCACCTGATCAAAAACCTAGTGGATTCCTACCAAGGGTGGTAGAAGAGTAGATGTACCCAGGTTGATTGGGGAACTACTTAGATCCTTGTGTCTTCTGTGTTTGTGTTATTTTTTGTACTGTGATGTGTTTATTATTTTGTCTTTCTACTCACTCTATTACACATATATATACCAGTATTTTAATTCCTCTATAAAATAAGTTAAGAACTTTTATACTCTATTCACCCCTCCCCCCCCCCCCCCACTCTAGTGTAAATCTAAGATCTAATACCTCATTTTCAATTGGTATCAGAGATAGGTTGATTGATTACACAGGCTAACACCTGAATCCAAAGATCAATTAGATCTTAACTTATTCTAGAGTTTTCTTTTTCTAAAAACTCATGGCACAGAACAAAGATTACTCAAGCACAAGACCTCCTATGTGCAATCTTAACAAGTTTGCATTATGGAATGCAAGGATCAAATTACATATGAACTCTATTGATGAAGACACCTTTAATTCTATTTTGACAGGTCCTCCTACTCCATCAGCAACAACAAGTACTGAAACAGCAACCAACACTAATGCTGTTCCACCTCCTGAGTGGAGAGATGCTCAGAAGAAACAAAGGAATGCAGATGCCAAGGCTATGAACATTTTGGCACAGACCATCTGATGATATATTCCAGAAGGTTGTGGACTGCATCTCAGCCAGGGAAATTTGGAACTCCCTCAACAACATGGTTGAAGGATCTGCAGATGAGATAAAGGACAGGAGATCCCATCTCATCTCCCAATATGAGAACTTCAAGAAGGGAGATACTGAAATAGTTGCAGATATGTACAACAGACTCAGTCCCATCATCAATGAGCTGAAGTCTTTGGATAAAGTTGTTGGGTATATTGTCCTCAATATAACCTTGATTTGAAGAGGCATCACTCCTAATGCTAAGGACATATTGTATTTAACAAAGCTACACTTATGTAGAATATACAGGCACAGGTAACTCAAAAGGAAGGGCCAAACATGGCCTTAGACAAGAAGGAATCATCCACAAGGAGATGAAGATCTGTCTCAGCATAACCGCTGAGACGATGGGTCACAACCGCTGAGACGAGGAGCCGTCTCAGCGGGTCCACTGAGAAGAAGACTGGAACAACCGCTGAGAAGGGGACTGGAGCTGCCGCTGAGACTGAAAGCTGTCTCAGCCCAACCGCTGAGACTGGATGTTGTCTCAGCCCAACCGCTGAGACAGATCCAAATGTTTTGACGGGATCTACTTTCGGCGCAAAAGACTTCTGAGATGGAAAAGCAAGTCCAATCAGTCCCATACCGTGTCAGGATAATCGATATAGCCGTTGAAGCCCTCTGAAGGTATAAAAGGAGATGCTAGGGCACAACAACCAGTACTGTTCAATTGAAGAGCTCTTGCGACAAGCCGCAAACGAGTACTCACGTTTCAGCCAGTTGAAGTCATTCTCTGAAGCTGAAGTTAATCTTCTAAGGGAGATTAGATAGCTCCTCCTGTACAAACACAAGAAGGCCAAGTTGATCTTCTACTTTGCTGAAGGAGAAGATCAAAGAGATCCAAATCTGAAGCTGCGGTTTTCAGATCTGAAGAAAGGATTCAGAAGACCTAAGAGTAATCCTTTTGTCTTTTGTATCTAACTCAATCTAAATTACATCTCTGTAAGGCATTGCTGCCTGAGTGAAAGGCTGTTGAGTCTGTGTGTAAAGCTGTGTTGACAGCTTGAGTGGTAGGACCTCCTGATAGGTCTGAGGTAGGAAATCTGCTGGATTTCTGAGTTGTAGGAGTTGCATAACTCTGAGGTGTAGGGCTGCTGAGCCTGAGGTGTAGGGCTGTTGAGCCTGAGTGTAGGGCTATTGAGCCTGAGTGTAGGGTTGTTGAGCCTGAGTGTAGTGCTGTTGAGCCTGAGTGTAGGGCTGCTGTGCCTGAGGTAGGATCACTCATGATCTGAGAAGTTCTGAGGAACTTGTGGTGTAAGCTCAAGGAGCTGAGATTGAAGATTGGAGGAGTTGGCCCTGTCTGACTCATTGTTAGAAGGGTGAAGGGAGAAAGTGGACTACCCATAGACACACTGTCTTTGGGGAACCACTATAAATTAGTGTGTGCTTTCTGTGTTTGATGTTTTTCCTGAACTAAACAAGAAAACTAATTGTCTAAGTTAAAGAAATTAAAAAGAGACCTATTCACCCCCCCCCCCCCCCTAGGTAAATTAGTCAGCATACTAATAAACTATCAAAAGTGATCACAATCACTGAAGTAAATGATAAGATCCTAATGTGCTTCTCCAGCACATGGGACTCAAGGATCTGGCCAATCAAGGAAGCCAGAAGCCTAAATGAGATCTCCACCGAGACCTTATTAGGCAAATTAAAATCCTATGAGCAGCTTATCAAGTCAAGAGAAGTTGAACAATCTACCTCCTCACCAGCCTCCAAAAAGGAAAGAGGCATTGCTTTTCAAGCAACAGAAGAGGAAGACAAAGCTCCAGGAGAAATGGAGTTTATGAGTCTACTAGCCAAAAGATTTTACAAAATGGATATAAATGACCTCAGAAAGAAGGATTTCAGGTCCAAAGAAAAACCAAGGTATGACAAATCAAATTCTAAAGGAATTATTTGTTATGGTTGCAGGAAGCCTGGACACATCCTACCTGAGTGTCCAGAAAATCAAAAGACGGACAAAAGAAAAGATAAGAAAGAAAAGAAACACACTAGCAGGCCATCCTCCCATAAACATAAACACAAGGGAAGGGGCTTTGTAGCTGAGACATAGAGTGAGACTGAATCAGAGTCTTCATCCAGCTCTTCTGAAGATGAAGATGCAAATGAAAGGGATCTATGCATGATAGCTATTTATGACTCAAGCAGTGAGTCAGAACATGCATCATCATCCAGCTCAAGTGATGATGAAGATGATGCAGATGAAAGAAGCTTTTGCATGATGGCTATCAATGCCTCAGCAAACAATTCTGATGAATCAAAATCTGACACTGATAGTGATCAGGTAATTTCTACCTTTGATTGTAATTCAAATGATTTCAAAAATGAATTTAAAACTCTTTGTTTAGATTTAATTAAATCTGAGAAGGAGATAATCTCCCTCAGAAGTAAGTTGGTTGAAATGAATCAACTGACTGAAAATAATGCCAATCTTAAGAAAGAACTGGCTGCCTCCAAAGAACATATTGTTCTCATTGAGAGCAAATTATTTGCGGCTAAAAAGTTTGAAGAATCCCTCAATGGGAGAAGTATCAAACAGATGGACATCACAAGCACTGTAAATGCCAGACTCAATGGCAAACTGGGCTTGGGTGCATCATCAAGTCAGCCATATCTTCTTAAGAAAGACATCCTATCTACTCCAGTGAAGTTCATTTCTGCCAAGAGCAAAGAGGTAGTAGAAGTAAGTAAGAACATCTCAAGCAAGGATGTTAAGAATAAAAGAATTCAAAAGAATTTGTCGAATGATGCTCGACGAAATCACACGAATTCGTCGAACAGTGGTCGACGAACGCTGAACACAGATTTTTAGTATAACTATCATTCGAGCGGCGCTCGATGAAATAACTTCATTTCGTCGAATGGCGATCGACGAACTCATCCAAGTTCGTCCAACGAAAAATATACTGCATTTCAAAAGAATTCTCATTCTCAACATACTAAGAATCCCTTCACTTAGTGGATTATTCCTCCTAGGAGATATCATCCACAAGGCTATAAGGATCAGCCTGAAATTTCTTACATTTCAGAATTTTGTGGTAAGACAAAAGGACCCAAGGTAGTCTGGGTCAAGAACAACTAGTTTATTTTCTGGTGTGCAGGTACAAACCTATCCAAACATAGAGCAACATTGGTATTTGGATAGTGGCTGCTCTAAGCACATGACAGGAAATAAGGCCAATCTAAGAAATTACAAGGCAAAGCTTGGACCCAATGTGATTTTTAGAGACTCCAACTGTGGACAAACTAAAGGATATGGAAAAATCAGAGTTGGAGCAGTTACCTTCAAAGAGGTAGCATATGTCAAGGGTCTCAAGCACAACCTCATCAGCATAAGCCAGCTATGTGATGAAGGTTATCAGGAACTTTTAATCATTCCTTATGTCTTATTACCAATAATAAGAATATCAATGTGTTATCTGGTATTAAGCAAGGAAATATATATTTAGTCAATTTTGACTCTGCCAACTCAGACATTTGTTTATTTAATTCAATAAGTAAAACAAATGAATTATGGCATAAAAGGCTAGGACATATTAACCTTAGAACAATCTCTAAGCTCTCCAAGGACAATCTCGTAAGAGGACTGCCTTCTGGTTCATACAAGAAGGAAGGACTCTGCAGGGCTTGTCAACTAGGAAAGCAGACCAAGAGTAGTTTCAAATCCTTATCCAAGAGTGATTCACCTAGGATTCTGTACATACTGCATTTGTATCTTTTTGGACCCACTGCAATACAGAGTCTAGGAGGGAAACATTACACTTTAGTTATTGTAGATGACTTCTCTAGATTCACTTGGGTGTTCTTTCTTAGGAACAAGTCTAACACCTTCAGTGTTCTGACAGACTTTCTCAAGTCCATTAAGATTGAGTACTCTACTCTAATTGCATTGATCAGAAGTGATCATGGCACTGAGTTTGAATCTCTTCTGATGAGAGAATTCTCTGGAAAAGAAAGGATCATGCAATGTTTCTCTGCTCCTAGAACTCCTCAACAAAATGGGGTAGCTGAAAGGAAAAATAGAACATTAATTGAATCAGCAACTACATTGCTTGCTGATGCTCACTTGCCACTCTCTTTTTGGGCAGAGGCAGTGAACACAGCAAATTATGTGTTGAACAGGTGTCTGATACACAAACTTAAGGGTAAAACACCCTATGAATTACTTAAGAATAAAAAGCCTAAGGTTAACTATTTTAAGATTTTTGGCTGTAAATGCTATGTGCATAACAGTGATAAGAAATATCAAAGAAAATTTGAAGCAAAGGCTGCTGAAGGTATATTCCTTGGATACTCTCTTTCTAGTAAAGCATATAAAATTTATAACAAATCAACTCTTAAGATAGAAGAGTCCATGCATGTTTCTTTTGATGAAACTAACATATTAATTGAGGAGAGGAATACCACCTCTACCAAAGATACTTTGCAGGTACCAGCTCTATGTGAAGAGCTTAATGGATTGGATCTACAGAACAAAGACTCTCTACTCCCATCAACTCAAATTATTGAAGACAGTGAAGAAAAAGATAATCCAGAAGATCTTGCTGATAATTCTAATCAAGTGACAGCTGATCAAATCCCTCAAGAGGAAACTCTTGCTGAACCCACTCCAACTGTTGATCACATCACATTTAGAGATCATCCAATATCCCAAGTTATTGGAGACATCTCAGCAGGTGTTCAAACAAGGCATCAACTCAACCAAAATCAGATGCATACTTGTTTCCTATCACAAATTGAACCTCAATCCATAAAAGATGCAGAACAAGATCCAAACTGGATTCTTGCAATGCAAGAGGAACTCAATCAATTAGAAAGAAACAAGGTTTTGGATTTGGTTCCAAGACCAAAGGGCCATCCATTCATTGGCACCAAATGGGTCTTCAGAAACAAGCTAGAGGATCAAGGCTTAATAATAAGAAATAAAGCAAGATTAGTAGCCCAAGGATACTCTCAGGAAGAAGGGATTGATTATGATCAAACCTTTGCTCCTGTTGCTAGACTTGAAGCTATCAGGATATTTCTTGCATTTGCTGCTTTCAAGAAATTTAAAGTCTATCAGATGAATGTGAAGAGTGCTTTTCTTAATAGAGATATCAAAGAAGAAGTATATGTGGAACAACCACCAGGTTTTATCTCTCCAACTCACTCTTCCTATGTCTTTAAGCTTAATAAAGCTCTCTATGATCTCAAGCAATCTCTCAGAGCATGGTATGAGACCCTAGCTAATTTTCTTTTAGAGAACAAATTCTGTAGAGGCAATGTTGATAAAACTTTATTTTTCAGGATACATAAAAATCAAACCTTACTAGTTCAAATTTATGTAGATGATATCATATTTGGCTCTACTGATTCAAATTTATGCAAAAGGTTTTCTGACCTAATGCAATCCAAATTTGAAATGAGTAGTATGGGTGAGTTATCTTACTTCCTTGGCCTTCAAGTGAAGCAAACTCCTAATGGCATATTCATATCACAATCCAAGTATGCTAAGGAATTAGTGAAAAGATTTGGTATGTCTGATGCTTCCTCTATGAAAACACCCATGCCCTCCAATGATGTTGTAGACAATGATGAATCAGGGAAACCTGTTGATCAAAAAGTGTATAGAGCAATTGTTGGCTCTTTACTTTACTTAACAGCTAGTAGACCAGACATAATGTTTGCTACATGCATTTGTGCTAGGTTCCATGTTAACCCCAAACAATCTCACCTTATTTTATTAAAAAGAATTTTGAGATATATAAAGGGTTGTCCAAATCTAGGACTCTGGTATCCAACTACATCAGAATTTGAATTAACTGGATTCTCAGATTCTGATTTTGCTGGATGCAGAGTAGACATGAAAAGCACATCAGGAAATTGCTAGTTCCTTAGTGATAAGCTTGTGTCTTGGTTTTGTAAGAAACAGACATATGTGTCTACATCAACAGCTGAAGCAGAATATATTGTTGTTGTAACACCCCAAGAAGTCGTAGTTCAGCGAGTTAGGCGAAGAGGTGGTGCTGCGCTCGGAATAGGCTGGAAATGTCATAGCAGCTCTTCGTGCACGACCATTGTTCCTCTTCGCGCACGACCAGTGATCGTGCGCCAGCGATCGTTCGTTAATTCGCAAGAAAACAGAGTTCTGTTGTGGTAAGCGCGCACGATCAGTGGAGGTGCTTCGCGCACGACCACTGACTGTGCGTCGATGCTCGTGCGCCCTGTTTATTCTGCTCCGCGAATTTGAGCGGAGAAGGAGATTGTTCTGGGTGCGGGTATGGGTGTGGTCTGCGAATAGTGGAGTTTGGGGTGCGAATAGGGGTTGGTGTGCGGATAGCAGGGATGGGCTAGGGTTTTAATAAAACCCCTAATACCCCCCCTCTCCCTCTCATTCCCGATCTCCCTCCCTCTTTCTCGTTCTTTTTGGAGCAGCCGCAAAACCCATCTCCCGATCTCCCCTCCTCTCTCTCGATCTCTCTCTCTCGCCGGTCAAGAGGAGGCCGACGCCCTCTCTCTCTCACTCGCCGGTTAAGAGGAGGTCGACGCCCTCTCTCTTTCTCTCATCGGTCAAGAGGAGGCCGACGCTCCTTTGCTCGCGCTGCTCCAGGAAGGAGGAGGTCGATCTCCCCTCCTCTCCTCCCTTTCTCTCGCTATTTTGGCGCTTGTCCGAGGATCTAGAGGAGATCTCTTGCGAGAGCCGTGTGTGGAGGCGAGTCGAGGCTAGATCCGAAGTAGAGCAGCGATTACCGTCTCCGTGGCGTTCAACCCATGGTTCAGAAGCGACGTCTAATGGTAACGATTCTCTTTACCCTCATTTGGACACGTTCTAGTCCGTTCCTTGCATCGTTGAGGCCCCCTACCCAAAAGGGTGAGGTCGTGGCCTCCGACGGGTCGATTCGTGTTATCCCCGTCAAATCTTGCATACATGTAGAGTCCATACGTGAAATGGACGTAGGCGCGCTGTGTGAAGCCCATCTGAGACGGTTCGTCCGGATTGGTGATGCTTTTGATATTATGCGTGCCGGGGGAAAACTCCGTGTTGATACCCTGCTTCGTAGGACTAGAGGGTGCTACTGCATGCGCAGCAACGCCTGGGGGTGTGCCCCGGGGAGCATCCGAAGTGAGAAACAGAAATGGGGTTTCTGTTTACTACCGTCGACGTTAGCGTTATCGCCGAACGGTAGCTCCCAGACTGAGTTCTGGTGATGTTGTTGTGCCCACCTGTTGAGAGGACCTGAGGCCTTGTGCCCGACCCGTGAGGGTGTCCCGTTGGATGACTTAGCGGCCCGTAGAGCCGGCTAATTGAGAATACCTGTGCTGAGGGAACGTCATACCCACTCTTCGTGTTGTACAACGAGAGCTATGAACAACGGGCATTTGGCGAATCTGACACCACACCATTGCAGCACCTGACTAGTAAGGCTCGTACAGCACGTCGGGAGGCAATGGGAAAGAGTCTTCGGACTACGGATTGTTCACAATTAATGTACGGGAACGCCTGATATTCGGGCCACCGGCTTAAGCCTCGAAGGGCAAAGCCATCAAGAGTGGATGGTGGTGGAAGGCGGAGTACACCAAAGAGTGCCTGAGAGCACGGGACGTGGGGGCCATTCCCACGTTTGTGATGTTGCATATGTATGAACCGTTGTGGACTTTGCTAGTCGCACTCTTATATATATATGCTGCTGAGACTGTTTTGCAGGGATGGTTAGAAATGCCACCCCCTCGAAGGGGTGGGGTCCTTATAATTTAGTCAGCTTTAGCTGACCGTTGCCCTGTTTTGCCACCATTTTTGGTGGGCTTGTTGTACAGGTGCTGGACCGAGCGGGAACATAGCGGGCTCTTAGCGGGCTGAAGCCCTTGTGATGCTGCGGCCCTTGAAGGCCTTTTGATGTCCTTTGCTTTTCATGTATGGTCGGCCTGCGCGCCGATGTTGGTAAACTGTAAGGCCGTCGTGCCTCTTTTGTTGTGTAAAACCTTTTATTCTTATTATTAGAAGTGGACATACCCGGGTACGGGTTTTGGGGTTTATCTTGTCTCTCTCTTTTGCTTCCGCATAGAATGCTCTGAGTTAGGTTCGTTGTTTAGTGTCATTTTGTATTTCAATTAAGTGACGTTCCCGTTTGTTTGGTAGTATATGGCGTGGGGCCCCGGCCGGATCTTCTGTCACATGCTTCTTAACGGATGGGGGTGTTACAAATTGGTATCAGCTTCTAAGGTTTCCGTATCCTTCTAAGGAATTCGTGGACGAATTCTTTTAAGGGGTGGTGAGCACGTGTGTGCGCTACCGTCGAGACATAAAATAAACCCAAAAATGTCCACTTAGGAATAAAATGTAACAACAAACCAACAATAATTGCATGATTGTGGAACCTGAGTGTTCCTTTTGTTGTTAGTTGCGGCTGTGCTGTCGCCTAACTGTGTGTTGCACTTGTGTAGGGCACTTGAAGTGCAGCGGGACCGTCGCGTCCCCATGACGTGGTTGAGAGTAGTGGGTCCGCTGAAGCCCCTACAACTCCGTCTGCTGAGTTGGTTCGGCAAGTTACAGAAGCCGTTCTAGCTGCGTTGAATGGCCAGCCTGGAAGGCAAGGCCAACCGCCGGTGCAGGAAGTGACCCCAGAGCCACTAAGAGTGGAGCAAGTCCCCGTGAGGCGTGCTCCTGAGCAACAACTGAAGCACTTTCTGGGATTTCGACCTCCTCCGTTTACCGGGGTTGAATCCCCAGCTGAGGACGAGGACTGGTTGTTGTATGTGGAGTGAATTCTGACAGCGACACAGTCGGATGAAGCGCAGAAAGTGACCTTTGCTTCTTACTTGTTGGAAAAGGAAGCCAGGCGGTGGTGGGATGAGGTAGAGAGGCGCCAGTTTGCGGGAAGGCGACTGGTTGATGTGCCGATGGAAGAGTTCTCAAAAATCTTCCTGGCAAGGTATGTGCCTCCGTCGCAGCAGATCGCGATGGAGAACCAGTTCTTGGCTCTGACGCAGGGTGATAGACTGGTTGATGACTACCTGTATGAGTTCACCCGCCTCGGGCGTTACGCTGGAACTTCTTTCGATGATGAGGGGAGAAGGGTGAACAGGTTCTACGGTGGACTGCGTAGTGAGTTGCGGTACCTTCTGACAGGGTCGTTGACGCAGGGTTTCATGACCCTCGTTGGTTCAGCCCGAGCGCTTAAGCAGGACATGCTCAAAGAGAAGGGCAAGGCGGTTGTGGTCGAGGCAGTGCCGGAGGGCAAGGCGCCGAGTGCGGCGAAGTTGCGGAGGTTGAATCGCTGGAAGAAGGCTCATGTATCTGGTCCAGCTCCCTCTGCTTCGGGCGCGTCGTCTGGACGTGGCCCTCTTATTTGTTTCACTTGTGGCAAGCCTGGCCATTTCTCTCGGGATTGCCGCAGTGGGCTTCCAAGGTCAGAGAAGAAGACTGGGCCATCCTATGCTGAGAAGGCAAAGGCGGTTGAGTCCACGGCCTCCCGTATGGTTCCCCCGCAGCCCAGAGTCTTCAATCTTGGTCAGCAGGAGGCTATCAAAGCCAAGGGCGTCGTGACAGGTATAATTTAAGATACAGTCTTTATTGTTTTATATACCTGTTTTAGTGTTCATGCTAACCTTGTTTGGCGGCGTAGGCTTTGTTTATGTTTTAGGCGTTCCCGCGAGAGTGCTTTTCGATACTGGAGCTTCGCACTCCTTCTTATCGTCGGACTTCGTCCAACGTATTGGTGCGCCGTCGATTGCTTCTGCAGATGGACTGGAGGTCCTACTGTCGAATGGATATTCGATGCGTGTGGAGAGGAGTTGCTGCGTGAAAGTTCTAGTTGGAAGTCAGGAGTACGACCTGAAAGCATCGTTACTCCCCCTGGTTGAGTTCGATGTAATCTTTGGCATGGACTGGCTGTCGGAACAGCGTGCGTGCATTGATTGCACCACCAAGGAGGTGAGATTTGGGCAGTGTGCCGATCGTGAGACGGTCTTTGCGGGCATGCGTGGATCGAGCAAGATGCTGATGTCTGCTCTCCAGGTGTCCAAGGCAGTGCGTCAGGGAGCAGAATTTTTCTTTGCTCTAGTGGACGCTCCAACGCCGAGGCCCAGCCTAGCGGATGTTCCGGTAGTTTCAGAGTTCCCCGATGTGTTCCCGAGTGATCTCCCCGGTGCCCCACCGCAGCGGGAGATAGATTTCACGATTGAGTTGGTGCCAGGCGCTAAGCCTGTGGCCCGCTCGCCGTATCGTATGGCTCCGAAGGAGTTGTCGGAGTTGAAGCTGCAGTTGCAGGAGCTGCTTAAGCAGGGCTACGTGCGTCCGAGTTCCTCACCTTGGAGTGCACCTGTCCTCTTTGTCAAAAAGAAGGACGGTAGCCTGCGACTTTGCATCGATTATCGGGAGCTGAACAAGCTGACCGAGAAGAACAAGTATCCTCTTCCGAGGATAGACGACTTGTTCGACCAGCTCGTTGGTTCGACAGTTACTCGAAGCTGGACTTGAAGTCCGACTATTATCAGGTGCGGATCAGGGAGTGCGACATCCCGAAGACTGCCTTCAGTACAAGGTACGGGCAGTATGAGTTCACCGTGATGCCGTTTGGGCTGTCTAATGTGCCTTCGGTGTTTATGGACTTGATGCACCGGACTTTCCGAGAGTACCTCGACCGGTTTGTGGTCATCTTCCTTGACGACATACTGGTCTACTCTCAGTCAGAGGAGGAGCACGGTGATCACCTGCGAGTAGTCTTGGAGGTTCTGAGGAGGAACCAGCTGTATGCCAAGTTCTAGAAGTGCGAGTTCTGGCTTCCTTCCGTGGCGTTCTTAGGCCATGTGGTCAGTGGAGCAGGTGTGGCGGTAGATCCGGTGAAGGTTGCGGCCATCAGGGAGTGGCCTGTTCTTTCTACTATAGCGGAGGTCTGTAGCTTTCTCGGGCTGGCTGGCTATTACAGGCGCTTCGTGGAGAACTTCTCACGGATCGCGCTGCCTCTTACGACGCTGACACGGAAGATGCAGGAGTTTTTTTGGACGCCCGCGTGTGCGCAGGCTTTCGAGGAGTTGAAGCGGCGGCTTCCACGGCGCCGATCTTATGTTTGCCTTGCGGCACAGAGGGCTACGAGATCTACACCGACGCTTCTGGGAGCGGCCTTGGCTGTGTTCTGCAGCAGCATGGCAAGGTGATAGCGTATGGCTCTCGCCAGCTGAAGGTGCACGAGCGGAACTATCCGGTCCACGACTTGGAGTTGGCGGCCGTGATATTTGCCCTGAAGCTTTGGCGACATTACGTGTATGGCCTGAAGATCAACATCTTCACGGACCATAAGAGCCTGAAGTACCTTCTGACGCAGAAAGGGCTGAATATGCGGCAGCAGAGGTGGATGGAGTTCCTCGGGGACTACACCTTCGAGATCCACTACACTCCCGGTAAGGGAAATGTTGTCGCAGAGGCACTCAGTCGTAGGGCTCCAGCGCAGGCCAACTGGATTCAGATGCATGATGAGCACCTAATACGTGACCTGGAGGCCTTGGGTATTTCTTGCGTAGAGAAGAGGAGCAGTGTCGGTGCCTGTTTGAGTTAGACTGAGGTACAGTACGACCTCGCAGATAGAGTCCGCCAGGCTTTGGAACTCGATCCGAGTTTAAAGCGCTATGCGGAGGAGGCTAGTGGAGGGCCGGATGCCCAGTTTCAGGTGCGTGACGGGTTGCTGTGGAGAGGCGACCGTTTGTGCGTCCCCAAGGTGGGTGAGCTGCGCGATGAGTTGATGTACGAGGCGCATCGTACCAGGTATTCAGTTCATCCGGGGAGCACGAAGATGTACAAGGACATGAAGGTCCTTTTCTGGTGGCCGGGTATGAAGAGGGACATCGCTCACTACGTGGCCAAGTGCCACACTTGTGCGCTAGTGAAGGCGGAATGTCAGAAGCCCGGTGGCTTTTTGAAGTCATTACCGGTTCCAGAGTGGAAATTCGATGACGTTTCCATGGATTTTGTGCATGGGCTGCCGAGGTCGCAGAGCGGGAACGATGCCATCTGGGTAGTCGTAGACCGGCTGACGAAGGTGGCGCACTTTATCCCCAACCGGAGGGATGACTCGGTGGAAAAGTTGGCAAAGTTGTATGTTGATACAGTAGTACGACTGCACGGGGTGCCCCGTAGCATCGTCAGTGTTCGAGATGGACGCTTTACTTCGAGCGACTGGAGGCTAGTCAACCGTCTATTGGGTACGAAGCTGCAGTTTAGCACGACCTTTCATCCTCAGACGGATGGCCAAACAAAGCGTACCAATAGGACGATGGAAGACATGCTCCGGATGTGCGTCCTGGATTTCGGCAAGGGGTAGGAAGATCACCTCTTTCTTGTTGAGTTCGCGTACAACAACAGCTACCAGGCGAGTATTCAGATGGCGCCTTTCGAGGCCCTCTATGGCAGGAAGTGTCGTACTCCCTTAGCTTGGGCGGAAACGGGCGAGACGAAGCTCTTCAAGAGGAAAGACGTCGAAGATGCGACTTCGACGGTGCGTATGATCCGGGAGAGGCTTTTGGTTGCGCAGGATTGGCAGGCGAAGTACTATAATGCGAAGCACCGCGACGTCCAGTTCGTCGTTGGCGATTGGGTTTACTTGAAGATCAGGCCGTTCAAGGGTGTATCCAGGATTCGACGCTTGAAAAAGCTGAGTCCGAGATACCTTGGACCGTTTGAGATCATCGAGCGCGTCGGCGAAGTGGCTTATAGGCTTGCACTATCGGCGGAACTGAGCGGGCTACACGATGTTTTCCACATCTCCGTGTTGCGGAAGGCAGTGCAAGAGCCTACGCGTGTGGTCGCGGCGGATCAGGTGCCCGTGGATAGTGGGCTTAAGACGGCGGTCAGGCCCGTTAGCATCGAGGATGCTGAGGTGCGTCAGTTGCGGAACAGGGCGATCTGAATGGTAAAGGTCCGTTGGGACAACTGCGGTCGCGAGGAGCTCTTATGGAAGCGTGAGCAGACCATGATGGAGGAGTTCCCCGAGCTGTTTCGGTGACGTTTATCTCTCTTTTTCCCCTTTATGTAAAGACCTTTTTGGATATATATATTTATATGCCTGTTTTTTACAAATTTCGGGACGAAATTCTTTTAAGTGGGGTGGAGTTGTAACACCCCAAGAAGTCGTAGTTCAGCGAGTTAGGCGGAGAGGTGGTGCTGCGCTCGGAATAGGCTGCAAATGTCATAGCAGCTCTTCGCGCACGACCATTGTTCCTCTTCGCGCACGACCAGTGATCGTGCGCCAGCGATCGTGCGTTAATTCACAAGAAAATAGAGTTCTGTTGCGGTAAGCGCGCACGATCAGTGGAGTTGCTTCGCGCACGACCACTGACCGTGCGCCGATGCTCGTGAGCCCTGTTAATTCTGCTCTGCGAATTTGAGCGGAGAAGGAGATTGTTCTGGGTGCGGGTATGGGTGTGGTCTGCGAATAGTGGAGTTTGGGGTGCGAATAGGGGGTTGGTGTGCGGATAGCAGGGATGGGCTAGGGTTTTAATAAAACCCCTAATACCCCCCCCCCCCCCCCCTCTCCCTCTCATTCCCGATCTCCCTCCCTCTTTCTCGTTCTTTTTGGAGCAGCCGCAAAACCCATCTCCCGATCTCCCCTCCTCTCTCTCGATCTCTCTCTCTCTCTCGCCGGTCAAGAGGAGGCCGACGCCCTCTCTCTCTCACTCGCCGGTTAAGAGGAGGCTGACGCCCTCTCTCTTTCTCTCGTCAGTCAAGAGGAGGCCGACGCCCCTTTGCTCGCGCTGCTCCAGGAAGGAGGAGGTCGATCTCCCCTCCTCTCCTCCCTTTCTCTCGCTGTTTTGGCGCTTGTCCGAGGATCTAGAGGAGATCTCTTGCGAGAGCCGTGTGTGGAGCCGAGTCGAGGCTAGATCCGAAGTAGAGCAGCGATTACCGTCTCCGTGGCGTACAACCCATGGTTCAGAAGCGACGTCTAAGAACGATTCTCTTTACCCTCATTTGGACATGTTCTAGTCCGTTCCTTGCATCGTTGAGGCCCCCTACCCAAAAGGGTGAGGTCGTAGCCTCCGACGGGTCGATTCGTGTTATCCCCGTCAAATCTTGCATACATGTAGAGTCCATACGTGAAATGGACGTAGGCGCGCTGTGTGAAGCCCATCTGAGATGGTTCGTCCGGATTGGTGATGCTTTTGATATTATGCCTGCCAGGGGAAAACTCCGTGTTGATACCATGCTTCGTAGGACTAGAGGGTGCTACTGCATGCGCAGCAACGCCTGGGGGTGTGCCCCGGGGAGCATCCGAAGTGAGAAACAGAAATGGGGTTTCTGTTTACTACCGTCGACGTTAGCGTTATCGCCGAACGGTAGCTCCCAGACTGAGTTCTGGTGATGTTGTTGTGCCCACATGTTGAGAGGACCTGAGGCCTTGTGCCCGACCCGTGAGGGTGTCCCGGTGGATGACTTAGCGGCCCGTAGAGCCGGCTTATTGAGAATACCTGGGCTGAGGGAACGTCATACCCGCTCTTCGTGTTGTACAACGAGAGCTGTGAACAACGGGCATTTGGCGAACCTGAAACCGCACCATTGCAGCACCTGACTAGTAAGGCTCGTACAGCACGTCGGGAGGCAATGGGAAAGAGTCTTCGGACTACGGATTGTTCACAATTAAAGTACGGGAGCGCCCTGGTATTCGGGCCACCGGCTTAAGCCTCGAAGGGCAAAGCCATCAAGAGTGGATGGTGGTGGAAGGCGGAGTACACCAAAGAGTGCCTGAGAGCACGGGACGTGAGGGCCATTCCCACGTTTGTGATGTTGCATATGTATGAACCGCTGTGGACTTTGCTAGTCGCACTCTTATATATATATGCTGCTGAGACTGTTTTGCAGGGATGGTTAGAACTGCCACCCCCTCGAAGGGGTGGGGTCGTTATAATTTGGTCAGCTTTAGCTGACCGTTGCCCTGTTTTGCCACCGTTTTGCCACCGTTTTTGGTGGGCTTGTTGTACAGGTGCTGGACCGAGCGGGAACATAGCGGGCTCTTAGCGGGCTGAAGCCCTTGTGATGTTGCGGCCCTTGAAGGCCTTTTGATGTCCTTTGCTTTTCATGTATGGCCGGCCTGCGCGCCGATGTTGGTAAACTGTAAGGCCGTCGTTCCTCTTTTGTTGTGTAAAACCTTTTATTCCTATTATTAGAAGTGGACATGCCCGGGTACGGGTTTTGGGGTTTATCTTGTCTCTCTCTTTTGCTTCCGCATATAATGCTCTGAGTTAGGTTCGTTGTTTAGTGTCATTTGGTATTTCAATTAAGTGACGTTCCCGTTTGTTTGGTAGTATATGGCGTGGGGCCCCGGCCGGACATTCTGTCATATGCTTCTTAACGGATGGGGGTGTTACAGCTGTTGGCAGTTGCTGCTCATAGATTTTGTGGATACAAAATCAACTCCTAGACTATGGGATCAACTTAAATAAGTCAATTATATTTTGTGACAATACTAGTGCAATATCTATAGCACAAAATCCAGTACTCCATAATAGAACTAAACACATAGAAATTAGGCACCACTTTATCAGAGATAATGTGGATAAAAATAAAATTTGCCTACAATTTATTCCTACTGACTTACAAAGGGCTGATATTTTTACCAAAATTTTGGATGAAAAGAAGCACATCTTCTTTATAAATCAGCTAGGAATGATAGATGGAGATTCAATAAATTAACAAAAATTATTTGTTTACTTATCTCATCATTTCGTCGAACGGAGATCAACGAAATTTAGTCGTTCGTCGAACGGAGATCGACGAAACCTATAAGATCCAGAGATCGACGAAGCCAGCGCGTTCGTCGAACGGAGATTGACGAAAATTTATTTTTCGTCGAACGCAATTTGACATAGCATAAGGCTCTTCGACTTCTATTTTTATTAGGTTTAGCTGAACCCAGTTCTACAAAAGCTTGCGCCCTTCTCCGATCTCTCTCTTTATAATTAAATTTCGATTCTTTTTCGTCTTTGCGCCTACAGAACTTGCTCTTGCCTCCAGTTCCCTTGCACTTGATCTTTTTCTCTTGCAGGTACAAATGGCAATCTCTCAGGAAGTGATCTCGTAGATGAAGTTTGATGCAGGTTTTGATATAGATAAGGAATCATTTGCTCACTCTGACCAGATTTTCCAAGACATTCTTCAACTCTTTGAAGAACAGCGGCTAAAGAAGTTTATGACAACCAGGATAAAGCTACCAGTTGCAGAGATCAAAGAATGGGTACATTCTATTCAGTCCCTGAATGCAACAACAATCTCAGGAACTATCTCAGGAAACCAGGTTCCTCTTTCCCCAGAGATTTTATCAGATGTTTTTGGTTTGAAAAATGGTAATGATGATTTAGATATCACTTCTGATGAGCTTAATGCTGAATTGGACAAAATGGGTCACTCAAGTGGAAACCTTAATCAGATTCTGAAAAAGAATTTGTCAGTTGAATACAAATTCTTGGCTGATATTGTTGGAAAGGTTTTACTAGGAAAAACCTCTGCTCATGACTATATCACTAGGCACCAATTTCTTTTGATGGTTGCCTTAGTAGAAAAGAAACAGGTCAATTGGGGATTGATTCTCTTTGAATCAATAAAGAAGACGCAAAGCAAAATGAATGTTTGTTATGGCAGAGTGTTAGGCATTGTTCTTCAAGCAAAATGCCAGAGCTGTTGGTGTCACCAACAGTCTGTATCAATATAAGCAAGAGGCTGACTTCAACTCTCTTTGGTAAATGGGAGAGAGTGATTCCCAAGAGGACTCTAAGGGCAGAAGCTTCCAGGAGTATTTTTGAAAGCACAAGGACTGATACAGTCACTCCCTCACCCCTACCAGAAGCTCCTCTCCCTGAATTTTCCTCTCACATCCCTTCTCAACATCTTCAGAACACCACTACTGAAGAAGTTCTTCCCTCCAATTCTCCCATAGACACTCCCTCCTCATTGCCTTCTTCTCCCCCTCTCCAGACAAATCAGTCTGCAGAGCATCCATCATCATCTATTCTAGATAATGATTCTCTTCCCCCACTTGATTCTCTTCCCCCCCCCCCCCCCCCCCCTTCATTCCCCCTCCATCATTTGACCTCTTGTCTCCTCCACATTCTCCACCTCAATCTCCCATCAATGTGGATAATCCTCTTTCAGATGCCACTAACATCTTCCTACCCTCCTCTATTCCCTCTCCTTCTATTCCAACACCCTCTTCTTCTTCTCAACATTCATCTGATTTTGTGTATGTTGATTTTTCTTCCATTGCTGACCAAATATTCAACACATCTCTCCTAGGCTAACAGCTCTTCTATATGAGAAGTTAGCTCCAGTTCTTCAAGCTATCTCTGACCTCTCTTCTAAGCTTGCATCCTTCCCTACCTCCGCATCCTTTGTCCCTTCTTCTAGGGGCCTAGATTCAGGTCTCCCTGAAACTAGGAAGGGGGAGATGCTTAAGGAAGAAGCTCTATTTGATGCAGAATTAGATATAGTTATTGATACAGATATGACAAATTCAGTTGCAGTTTCAGAGTTATGTATTCCAGTAATAGATTCAGTGAATAATATTTATATTAATCCTTCAGTGGATATTATTTCTTTATTATCAAGATTCAGTTTTGTTTTCAGCAGTCTGCCTAAGCCTCAAGATTTTTCAAAGGCTATAATTCTCTATTCAGCTCCAATTGATTCAGTTTTATTAAAGAAAATCATCAAAAGTTTTCCAGTTCAGGTTCCCATTGTAGTGGCAGTTACAGAAAAAGTTGGCTTGGTGAATTCACCTCCAACATTTGTTTTTGATGAATCCCCTTATCTCCTCCAACTTTTGTGTATGATGATTCTCCTCTACTAGAGGATATTGAGCAAGAACTTGATATTGCTCTTAAAGATCTTGATGATTTATATGATAACCCTGCTCAGTTTTCTGATGATGATGATAATGATGATTCTGATGATTCTGATGATTCTGATTCAAATTCTTCAAAGAAAAGAAAATCCATAAGCAAAGCAAAGGCTGCTCCTAAACCTTCCTCTTCAACAAATGATACTCCCTATTACATTCTGAATAACATCGCTCTCACCAAGGATTCTCCAGCATGGATGAGATTCTCTAGGAATGAGAATAATAAGAGAAAGAAATTGAAGAAAACGGGATACTATTCTGATAAGCCAGTAAAGTTCAATCCTCCTCCTCCTCCTCCTCCAGCAGCTGGATCAGCAAGAATGTCATCTTCTTCTCAGAAATCCTTCCCTCAGCATTCAAGAAGATCAGCTAGCTCTAGTGGTTCTCACAGTTCAAGATCAGCCAGAGCTCCTCCTTTAGGATCTGCCAAAGCTACTTCCTCAGTTTACAAGTATCATGTTTCTGATGGTTCCTTCCACAGGAAAAGAAATTCTCATGAAAAAATTTCATATCAGTCCAGTGAAATTGATGAAAGACCTCCATCTCCAATTAATCCAGATTCAAAAAAGATTGTTCATATGGCTAGATATAAAGAATCAATTGCTACAGCTCAGATCAATAAAGCCAAAGCAGAAGGTAAAGATTACTCTCAGTTTACTACTATGTCTGAATTCAGAAGACAGGAATTTGAAAGGTACAGCTCAAGGCATCTCTTCAATGCTGAAGATTACCTAAGGTTGCACCCAGCTGCAGTGGTTCCTCATGCTTCATCTCAAACCCTGCTGGGAGCTAATGACCTCTATATGAGCAAAAGAGAATCAGAAAATCCTAACAGAGAAATCATTTTCAAGCCATCTTCAAAGAAAGAGTAAAGCTTCTCATTGTTTGGTTTTTCTTATTTCTGCTCTTAGTGTAAATCTTCGTAAACTCAGAGTACTATATTTTTCTATCTGCGGAAATGAATTTAAATTCTGTCAGATATATATATGCTCTGTGTTTGCGGTTTGTTTTATTTATTATTTTTCAAATAGTATCCTAACCCAAATAAGGGGAGATTATTGGAACAACCCTATTACTGATTTGGGCTAGGATCACTATCTATGATTATGACTCAAGTTGACCCCATTGTATAGTCTAAGGGTCAAGGTCTAAGGTTGTCTGATTTAGCTAGAACTTAGGAAAATTCCAAGTTTCTGTGTTCGACGAACATCATTCTGCGTTCGACAAACTCCTTCCTGTGTTCGACGAACGTTGTGTTTCAGTTCGACGAACTTGTTCTTCAGCTCGACGAAATCAGTCCTTCAGCCAGTTCATCAGTTCTATCTTTCAGTTCGACGAACTCCAGATTGAGATCGACGAACACAGTGTCCTGTTCGATGAATTTGTAACTGAGTGTTCAGTTCGACGAACTCAGCTCTCTGTTCGACGAACTCAGCTTTCTGTTCGACGAAATTCCTTTGAGCATGACAAATTTCTGAAGAATCAGTTATCTCCGAACTCAGATCTACTATTCAGCAACGGATCTATTCAAGTATTTGGACTTATTCATTTTCAGATAAGTCAAGATTTAATCTTTCCTTTTAATATTCCTTTCTATTCTCTTCTTTCGAGAATGTAGCCGTTGACATATTTTTGGAAAAGGAAACTTTCATTAAAAAGGAATTAAAGTCTCTGTAGAATCAGAAAGTTTGTTATTGCAGTTCCAAGGAATATTTATCTCAGATTATTCTATTCCTTATTAGAGGATTTGAATTTTAGAATTAGTATACAAGAGACACAAAAAGAGATATACCAGTGGATACAATACAGAATAGAGAAGATATAGAAGATACTTGTGAAAAACTCATAGATACAAAATTCTTCATCTTCTACACCAACATCTTCATTTTCTGAGAACATACAAAAATCTTCTCACAGTCTTCATCTGCTAGATCTTAGTCTTCAAGAGCAACAATAATCTGAGAAACATCTTCTCTTAGATTCAACTGCTATCAAGGAAGATCTTCTTCATCCAAGAGAAAGCTTCACCAACTATCAACAATTTCTATCAGAATGGGGGAGCTTTACAACAACAGCATCCACTAGTCTTCTCTCAGATCTTATTGAGAGAGAAGATCATAAACACCTTTTTGTTTATTCTTTTTACCCCATCTTTTGCAGGGTTCTAACTCCCTTCAAAAGTTAACCTTTGGTGGAAGGGAACCTGATCAAAAACCTGTGGTTTGGTTTCAGCACCTGATCAAAAGCTCAGTGGTGTTTGGTCATCTGATCAAAAATCCCAGTGGTGATAGGGCACCTGATCAAAAACCTAGTGGATTCCTACCAAGGGTGGTAGAAGAGTAGATGTGCCCAGGTTGATTGGGGAACTACTATAGATCCTTGTGTCTTCTGTGTTTGTGTTATTTTCTTTACTGTGTTGTGCTGTGTTTATTATTTTGTCTTTATACTCACTCTATTACACATATATATCAGTATTTTAATTCCGCTATAAAATAAGTTAAAAACTTTTAATACTCTATTCACCCCCCCCCCCCCCCCCTCTAGAGTAAATCTAAGATCTAATATCTCACTTTCAGAACAGTGTGGCTGATTGTAATAAGTGCTCTGCTCTTCTCTTTATATTATCCTCTTTTATTGTCCCTCAGCAGATTTGAATTTCATTCCCTTTTTGGTAAGCTGAAAATGTATTCTGCATAAGACAAATTCTCTTTCTTTCCTTCTTTAATTCCCGACTCGTTCACCAATATTAAGCACATTTCCAAGAAAGCTTTTTGTCCTCTTTTAGTTCTTCATTCCATTTGAGGCAATTAAGGAGTCGTTGGGGAACGGTCTTGAGAGAGGTGGTCCATGAGAGAGGGTCCAAAATGACTGCTGAAAAGGTTTCCCTTTTTAGACTATATTCGACGTAGCATCGAGTTCTCTTCCTCTCTTATCGACGCAAGTTCGAGTTCTTGTAGGAGCAGCTTTGAATTCATCCTCGCTCTGACTGAACTCTGCCAGTCAACGTTGCATCGATACCCAATCGACGTAAACGTCAAGTTGATGGCTTGCCTCTCAACTTCATTATCTGCGTCGAGAAGAAGTCGATGTTACGTTGACTTTAGATGGCTTCGACATATATTTGCTTCTACGTTGAATTGAAGTAGAAGTTGCGTCGACTTCATAAAGTACTTCGACAGGTCCATGGCCTCTACGTCGATATCTATTCGACGTAATGTCAACTTGATCTACTCCGACAGATAGAGTATGTTGCTTGGACTTCTTGTCAGAATAGCGTCGACATCCATTCGATGTTGCGTCGATTTCTATTCGACGCAAATATTAACTTCACCATATTTGTGCTTCTCTTGATATGGTCTTGACACCCTAGGTTGAGTGTGACATCCTAAGACATCTAATGACCACATTACCCTCATTATACAATGTGTAATTGAAACCTAATAGTTAAAATCACTTTTAGATAATTTGTTAAGTTAAATCTAAGGGATTTTTCCCAACAATCTCCCCCTATTTATCTTAACAAATTTTACAGTTTGAATAAAGTGATTTTACACATTTCTTTGCATAAAACAAAAATACATACATGACAATATGATCATTAAGTGAATAAGCTAGATGAGCTGATAAATAGAGAAGGTATCTGATTAATGATCAACAAAGGTTTATCATAGATTAACCAAAAAGAGTATCACTTCCTTTCTTTGAGAAAGATGAATAAGTCCTCATATACCCTCCTGTATTTCTTTTCCACATATCTGAAGTTTGTAGGGGTGGCTTTCTTTGGGTTCTTTTGTATTCTTCCATGACCTTTGAACAATTTCTCCAGGTCCATTTCAGTATTAGGATGAACACCCTTGAGTGTGAAACCAAGACCAAAGACTTTGGCTGTCATCAGATTTATGACTTCTAGATTTAGATCATCTGATTCAGAACCTTTGTCAGGATTTGATTCAGTAGTCATTTCTTATGATTCATCAACATTTGCTTGTTCCTTCCCAGAAGTTGAGGCTTTTGTAAACATGATCTTCTTTTTCTCTATCTCCTCTTCAGGTGACTTTTCTCTTTTCTTTCTTTTCTGGGGAAGTTGTATTGCATCCTTCGGATTGCACCAAATACCTCCTCTGTGGAGTTGCCCTACTCCTAACATTTTGGCTTGGGGATTCTTTGTAGTATACATTGTGTGATCAAATAAAGTAGATTTGATTGGAATTGCTTTGGCCAATTCTTCTTTTTTCAACAACTTCTTTTCCTCTTTTTCAGAATATCCATGAATCTGTTTTTCTTCTCTTCAAGCTCCTTTTGGGCTGTCTCATATTCATATCTTTCTCTGTCAGCAATCTCCTCTAAAGCTTTGTCAAGCTCTGGACTAGTGTAAGTTTTCATTATATTCACTGGGACCTCAACCTTCTCATAATTCTTATGATAGGATTTATTTTTCTTGTAATCCTTTCTTTGTTCTTTTGAGTACATCTCCCAGATATGCAATCTTCCTCTTCCTCTACCTCTATATGGAGGTCTCCCTCTGAAGACAGGTGTTGGAAGAATTGGAGGAAGTGGAGATGGAAGTTGAGCTGGAGGTGGAGGTGGAAGCTGTGCTGAAGGTGGAAACATAACTGAAGGAGATAACTGATCTTGAGATGGGTTAAGTGAAGCAAGATCCTTGTCAGTCAACTTGAATGGTGAGGATGTTGTTGTGGAATATTCAGAGGACACCCTGAATGCAAGTGCATCAGGAATGATGCTTTCAGTATCTACCTGGAACTATTGTAGAGTCTTTAAGTACATTTGATCATCTGAGATTAAAGGAATCTCCCCCCTGAGGTGATGACTCCCCCTGAACAGCTGGTAGGGTCCTTGGAAGGAGTGACTCCCCCTGAGTTGCTGCATCTAGAAGTTGTAGTTTAGATGATACAACTGGCTCTCCTTCAGAGATGAAAGAGAGAGGGATTATTGTTGTGTAGACAGAATCTTGAGGGAGTTGTTGCCTGCTGATGCAATTCCCCCCTGCTTTATATCATTGAAGAAGGATATAAAGCCTTCAGCAGGCACGGCTACCGATCTCACTTCCCCATCAAAGGCCTTGAGTTTGGATGTAAAGTCTTGCAACCTTCTGTGTTGGCAGCGTAGTTTGCGATAACAATCTGTGGAGAAGTCTAGATACATTGAGCACAACTTTGATAACACAGTCTCAAGGGCAAGATTAACTGCCTTAATAATATCTTGCTGAATCGACGGAGATGCCATTTGAATGCTGCGAGAACCTACACTGAAGCAAAGAAAAAGAGACGAAGAGAGGGAAGAAGGAAGAGAGCAGGAGGGAGAGAATTTGAATAGCACAATAGAAGTAAACGCAGAAGTTGCTTTGAGTACATGAATCGTCGGAACTTAGGGTTTTATTCAAAGCAACGTCGAGAAGAGCGGAATTCAGCGCGCCAAAATATGTCAATGTGCGCGATCTGTCAAATCGACGGAGCGTCGAGTTGATGTCGACGTGGCTTTAAAATATAGTCATCAATGATGATGTCGACGTAAGCGTCGACAAGTATTCGATGTTACGTCGAGTGGTATTCGAAGGATCCGTCCCAGAGAGCTCTCAAAGCTGACGTCGAGTAGAAGTCGACGGTACGTCGATTTGAATTCAACGCAGCTCTGGTTAAAGTTATGATTTTCTTTAAGATTCTTGCTGTTTTTCCCAGCAATAACTCTCTATAGAAAATAGTTCTGTATACATAATAAAGGGGACCTACAAAGCTCCATCAAGCATCCCTAGTGCATTGATGAAAAACGTGTGCTTACTTTCATCAAGAGGCTTAGTGAAGATGTCAGCCCTTTGAGTGTCAGTAGATGTGTATTGAAGGTTGATCTCCCCTTCTCTACATTGTCTCTGAGAAAGTGGTGTCTTATCTCTACGTACTTAGTTCTGATGTGGAGAACAGGATTGGAAGCAATTGAAATAGCACTAGAGCTGACACAATAGATTGTGGAATAGACAAGGGAAAAATTGTAGTCCAACAATTGATTTTGCATCCACAAAATTTGTGAACAGCAGCTTCCTGCAGCTATATACTCGGCTTCAGTTGTAGAAGTGGAGACTGTGTTTTGCTTCTTGCTAAACCATGAGATCAGTCTAGCACCCAGAAACTGACATGTTCTTGAGGTGCTTTTTCTATCCAGCCTGCATCTAGCATAGTCTGCATCTGAATATCCAATCAATTCAAATCCAGAGTCAGTTGGATACCATAAGCCAAGCTCAGGAGTACCCTTCAGATATCTGAGAATTCTTTTGCCAGAACTTGTGTGGGATTCCTTGGGGTCAACCTGAAATCTTGCACAAATACAGGTAGCAAACATTATATCAGGTCCGCTAGCTGTTAGGTAGAGAAGAGAGTCAATGCTGATCTATAAGTCTTCTGATCAAATGACTTACCTTGTTCATCTCTATCTAAAACAGCATTAGTAGCCATGGGGGTTTTCATAACAGAGGCATTCTCCATCTCAAACCTCTTAATGAGTTCTCTGGTATATTTGGATTGGGATATGAAAATGCCATCTGGATTTTGTCTGACTTGGAGACCAAGGAAAAAGGATAATTCCCCCATGCTACTCATCTCAAATCTTGACTGCATTAGGTAAGCAAACCTTTTGCATAAAGATTGATCTGTGGATCTAAATATAATATCATCTACATACATTTGAACAAGTAGTAGCTGATTCTTATGTGCTCTTGTGAAGAAGGTTTTATCCACCTTTCCTCTTTCAAAGTTGTGTTCCAGGAGAAAAGTGGATAAGGTCTCATACCAAGCTCTTGGAGCTTGTTTGAGATCATATAGTGCTTTATCTAGTCAATATACAAAAGAGGGAAAAGTTGGATTGACAAAACTTGGTGGCTGCTCCACATAGACCTCTTCTTGTAGTTTTCCATTGAGAAATGCACTCTTGACATCCATCTGGTATACCTTGATCTTCATGTGGGCAGCATATGCCAGGAACATTCTGATTGCCTCCAGCCTTGCTACTGGGGCAAATGTCTGGTTAAAGTCAATGCCTTCCTCTTGCATGTACCCTTGGATCACAAGTATAGCCTTGTTTCTGATTATGACCCATGTTGAATCAATTTTATTTTTGAACACCCACTTGGTGCCAATAACTGGGTTATTCTTTGGTCTTTCAACCAATGTCCAGACCCTGTTCCTTTCAGACTATGTCAGTTCCTCTTGCATAGCAGATATCCAGTGAGGGTCACTATCTGCTTCTTCAAACTTTTTGGGTTTATAATGTGACAGGAAACATTGCAGCATTGTCTCACTTGTTAGTTGTTTCCTTGTCTTTACTCTTGCTGTCAAGTCTCCTATTACTTGAGTTGAAGGATGATCTTTTTGAGTCATCCTTGATCTTGTTGGGTGACCTAGGAGATTCTCTTCTTCCTGAGCTACCACTTGCTCAGTGACAATGGGAGCTTCATCCTCATTTATTTGAATGATGTCTGTGGCTGGTAACTCAGGTGCTGCAGTTTCCTCTTCATCTGCTGCAGAATCTTCACCTAAGTCAATGTCAGTCTCCTGTTGTCCTTTTTCTTTACATACAGGTGGATGGTCTACTAAGCTTATCCTTTCAACTTGTTCTTCCAACTGGTCTTCTTTCTACAGAATAGGACTGGTGGAAGTTTCTTTCCCCTTGTTAAACATGTTAGTTTCATCAAAGACCACATGCACAGACTCCTCAATTTTGAGAGAGATTTTATTGTAGCACCTATAGGCCTTGCTTGATGATGAATATCCCAAGAATATCTCATCATCAGCCTTCTTGTCAAATTTGGCAAGATGGCTCTTCCCATTGTTGAGGATAAAATAAGTACTCCCAAAGATTCTAAAGTAAGTGACTATGTGTGTCTTTCCCTTCAATAACTCATAGAGAGTCATTAATTTAGTCTTATGAATGAGACTTCTGTTCAGAACATAGTTTGTTGTATTCACTGCCTCAGCCCAAAAGGACTTTGGCAAGTTGGATTCAGCTAATAATGTCCTACCTGATTCAATTAGGGTTGTATTTTTCCATTCAGCCACCCCATTTTATTAGGGGGTTCTAGGAGCTGAAAAGCATTGTCTGATCCCTTCATCCTCACAAAATCTACACATTAACTGATTTTCAAACTCAGTGCCATGATCACTTCTGATCACAACAACCTAGGTGTTGAATTCAGATTGAATCTGTCTAATGAATCTTGAAAGGATCTTGAAAGTGTCTGACTTTGCTTTCAGAAAGAACACCCAGCTGAATCTAGAAAAATCATCCACAATGACTAGTGTGTAAGACTTACCTGCTAAGCTTTGAGTGGAGATGGGACCAAACAGATCCAAGTGCAACAGGAAAAAGGTTCTAGGGGAATCATTCTTACTAATTGGTTTGAATGATGCTTTGATCTGCTTTACTAGTTGGCAGGCTCTACAAGGATGGTCCTTATTGAATTTACCAGTTGGTAAACCCCTAACTAGGTTAAGTTTGGAGAGTTTGGAAATGGTCTTAAAGTTTAGGTGACTAAGTGTAACATCCCCCAAACTGCTAGACCCCTAAGTTGGTTTTGTCATGACTGGGTCATGACAAAACCATAGGAAGAACCTTTTTGAACCTAAGAGCTTAGGAAAGGAGGAGGAAGCCACCTTGGTCTGCAAATAGCAATTCCCATCTTCCAAGCTTGGGATTGGAATTTAGGGCTTCAACTTAACCCTTGGACCCCACCATAGTGTCCCTAACCCTTTAGAGGTCCCCTTAGGGCACCTTGGGCCCATTGAAGTCAACCTAAGAGGCCAATTTGACCAAAGTCAACATAAACCCTCAAATTGGTCAAAGTAGCCCATTTAGAGCCAATCAACCCTCACCATGTCAAATTGATCACACTCCTAGGTTTATAATACCATTATAGACCTAATGGACCCAAAAGCCCCATCATGGGACCCCCAGGGGTGCAAATTGACCAAAATGCCCTTTTTAGGTCAAAATGACCTTTCTTCTCAAAGTACCCCAATTGACCTTCACCACATTAAATTGACCTCACCCATAGGGCTATCATGTCATAGGGGAGCTAGTGGACCAAAAAGCCCCATGACCAAGTCAACCCTAGGGCTCAATTTGACCAAAGTCAATTTAGCCTATTTTGGTCAAATCACCTTAGATTGGGTCAACCAAGAACCATATGACCAAATTGACTCCACCATTAGTTCCTAAACTTAATTTAGAACCTATTGAACCCAAAAGCCCCATCCTAGGGTTCCCCAATTGACCAATTTGGCCAAAAGTCAAAATTGCCCAATTTAGGTCAAAATGCTCAAACCTAACCCAATCTCTTTGGGCTAACTCAATTGGGTGGTCAACCAGCCCATGTGGGCCCTCATTAAGCTCAGGAGAGAGTATAGAAACCGACCATGGTAATTAGGAGAGAGAAAATGGGGGTTTCACCATTTTTGAAGAGAAAGAAGAGGCCATTCATGGCCATTAAGAGGATTTACCTCTTAGCCTCCCCAATTGATGCCTCCATTCAACTCCTCAGCCGATTAGGAGGAGTTTCCATCAGTTACAAAGGGGGATTAAGGCAGGGAGAGGAAGAGGGGTCGGTCCTTGATGTAACCGAAGGGGGGCTTTAATGGCAATGATGTTTAAAGCCATCACCACCCCCAATCGAACCCCCCTTCACCTTCAGAGACCTGAGAGGAGAGAAACCCCCTAGTTACCAGAGGATTTCGTGCACTGTAGGAGGAATTGGCATGGCTTCTCAACCGGCGGCAGCTCCCATGGTGTACTCAAGGTTGACTCGACGGCAAGCCCTCCAGCAGGTCCAATTCTCCTCCCTGAACTCTAAGGGTTAGATCCAAATCGACGGCGGCTCGAATCGTGGTCAATCGGCCGTGAATCGAGTCGGCCAATCCTCCCGTTGATCGGGTTGGGTATCCTTCTACAGAACACGATTCCGGCCACCTCCGGCCGATCAAACACCGCTCATCGCCGGCCCCCACCTCAACGGAGGTGGTGGTGGCGTTGGTCGGCCGGGGCGGCGCTCAGGTGGCCGGGAAATCACTCACTAAGGCGGCCCAGGTGCGGTGAATCTCTGCCGTTGATTTCCTGGGGACGATGACCGGGCGCCTTCCGATCCGCTTTAGGATTCGTGCACTCCCTTAAGGATTTTGCTTATTCTTATGATTAAACTGCAGCTCCTATTTAAATCTGGGAAAAATACTTAGAGGCCGAATCATGAAAAGTAGTCTACATATAAATTGTAGCCCTTTGGGTCTAGTTTCATACAAAATTGAAATCACTCAATTTGGAGTCCTGGTTAGGGCTCAGCACTCATTCTAGTGGAGGCTGTCTTTAGGGCTAATCAGAACTCATTTTTGATGCCCACCCCATTATATAACTCCAAATGACTTGATTTTTGGGGTGTAGTCTAGTCTTGTGCATACCTAGCTCATGTCCAAAGATCACAAGGATTGGTGAAGTTTTCTTCTTAATTTTTGGGAAAGACCAATAATCCTAGTTTAACCTAATTAGGTGTCCTCAACACCTCAAAACCCTTCCAAACTTGGATGGGTGGTCCTAAGGGGTATGTATAGGCCCTGGTTAAAATATCATGATTTATGGAGTTGTTTTGGTAGGGTATTCCACCAAAATAGCCTTAGGCTCCCTAGGTTTGGGCAAAACTTTGGGTGAGTGCCCCCACCTTTCCACAAGGTCTTTTGGCTCCATATTTGGGGTGCACCTCACCCTCCCCCATGCCAACCTATGGTCCAAGTTTGGTGGCCATTGGAGGAGTTTTGCCCTAGTAAATCAAAAAGGGGCTAAATTGCTATTTGCACCCCAAATAGGTACCCATTGGAATTCCACCCCTCACCAATTATTGGTAGGATCTTAGGTGGTCTTCCACTGACCTATGGTCAGTATAGTGAGTGGTATGGGTATGGGCAAGGTAGGGAGTTCCCTTGAGAATAGTTGGCTTAAAGGTGATGTTTAGGGCAAAAGTAAACATAAGAGAACTTTGGAGTGTGGAGGGGTTTCCTCCCACTGATTGATGGGGTGACCTTGGTCACTGCCTTGGGAGGTATGAGACACCTCAAGGAGTAGCTTTGAGTGGATTTGGAGATGCCTAGACCCTAACCCTAGGATAAACCCTTAAGGGGTGCAAATAGGGGTCAATGAAGGGAGTAGGGTCAAACCCTAGTGGTTTGACCTAAAGTTTTGGTGGGTAGGTCTTAGTGACCAGAGAAGACTCCCTTGTGAGTTTGAAGAGATTTGGAGTTGTCTAACCTAGGTAATAAATCCTTGGGTAGATTTGTAAATAATTGGAATTTGGGGTTCTAGGAAGAAATAACACTTAGGGAATCATCATCTTCTGTCACCCACTTGTTTTTGAGGTTATAAATCTCTGGAGTTCCTACTAGAGCTATTGGAGAAGGTTAGACCCTAACCCTAGGCTAAACCCTAAAGGGGTGCAAATAGAGGTCAATGAAGGGAGTAGGGTCAAACCCTAGTGGTTTGACCTAAGGTTTTGGTGGGTAGGTCATAGTGACCAGAGAAGACTCCCTTGTGAATTTGAAGAGGTTTGGAGTTGTCTAACCTAGGTAATAAATCCTTGGGTAGACTTGTAAAAAATTGGAATTTGGAGTTCTAGGAAGAAATAACACTTAGGGAATCACCATCTTCTGTCACCCACTTGTTTTTGAGGTTGTGAATCTCTGGGGTTCCTACTGGAGCTGTTGGAGAAGGTTAGACCCTAATCCAAGTTTAAACCCTAATGGGGTGCAATTAGAAGCTAATGAAGGAAGAGGGGTAAAACCTTAATGGTTTGACTTGAAATTTTGGGAAGGTGGCCTTAGTGACTAGGGAATGCTACTGTGAGAATTTGGAGAGATTTGGAGTTGCCCATCTTAGGTAATAAACCCTTGGGTAGATTTGTAAATAATTAGGGTTTGGGATTTTAGGGAGAAATAGCACTTATCAATCTACCATCTTCTGTCATAAACATGGTTTTAATGATATAAATCTCTGGAAGAATTGGTTAGAACAGGAGTAAACCATTGGGGGTCCAAATTGTGATATTCCCCATTGTTGACAATTTTTGGGTTGGCTAAATTCATGATGTTAAATTACTGTAATTGCATGAAACTTTGCTGGTTGTCCTTTCATAACAATATGTAACCTCTGTAATTTTCCCATAATTTATGGATCAATATTCTTGGTACCTCTAGTTCATTTTGGAAGAAATTACAAATTTATCCTTGGATGTAATTACAAATATGCCCTTTGTGGAACATGGTCAAACTTTGTAGGACTGAATATTATATCATGAGACACCACTGTACCAATTTGCAAAAGGTTTAGGGTTCATATGAGGGTACCTCCTTTGGAAATTATTGGAAATAATTGTGTTTTGGAATTTCTAAAAATAATAAATCTTGCTGGTTTTCCCTAAAACTTTATATCTACTGTTTATTAGGTACCCTTGATTTATGAGTAATTTGGAGTGGGCATTGGAGGTCAGAAAAATATACTTGTAGTTCAAACCTTAGTTATGTGGCCATTTGGAAAATTATTTAAAATACAATTATTAATGGAAAATTATGAAACCCTAGATTTGATCTGAAGTAGGTAGTATGGGTCCCCAGTAAATCCCTTGGGTCAAGAAGTTGGATGTTTAGTGCACCTCTCCTCATGAGCATCAAAATGTTAAGGGTGGTCTGCGTTTAGCAATTTGACAACTTTGGGGTTAGAGGTCAATTTGGTTGTCTAGGGCCTGAAGTGATGAAGGATGGGTGGTAGCCTTGTATTATGCATGGGTCTCTAGAGAAGTTGGGGTTTGGTAAGTCTTAGGGTGGTGGGGTGCCACCCTCGGCTAGGTTGTCCGGGAATTGACGAAAGATCGTCTTTTCTTGGTAGCGTCTTTTAGCACCTGAGTTTCTAAGGCAGGAAAGTCACTCTGAGAGTGTGCTTATGGAAGTCTAGCCGGTTTAGTCCGGCGATCTTTTGTTTCTGAGATATTTATTGGTGACGGGCGGGTTAGCCCGGGGAGCTTATAGCTCGGTATTGTTGGAAGATAATTTGCATATGCATAAGGTGGTGGGTCCTTCGTGTTGGCAGTCGTTGCACCGACGTTAACACTTGGGCTCGGCAAGTGTGGTATTTACACATAGCCATAAAAGTCTGGCGGTCCAGTCAGTAAGAGTACGCAGACGCTCCGCGGGCTTTGTGGAGGCGTACGATAGGTCTAGGTCGGGTAGTGCATATACCAACCTAGAGGTGGGCGAGGCCCAACCCACCGCTTCCGTTTGCCACTACGGGAGTATCCTGAGGAGTCTAGCTCGCTCCAAAAAGAGGGAACTAAAGGTCTATGCGCATAGAGTCGTAGTGGGTGAGTTGCACTTGTTTGATCACCGCATAATAACATACTTGCATGACATAGCATAATCATTGCATTCAACCCCTGACACCTATCGTATAAATTGGTATGGGACTTTTTATACGATAGGCCTTGCTAAACGACCCCTTGGTCTATAGGTTTGTATGGGCATTCCTATAAATCAATGGTTTATATCATAATACTTACTTGCCTCTACTTTTGCACTTTATTGTTTTCCCTTTACTTTACCCTGCTGTTTCTATTTTGTTTCATTTATATATATATATCACCTGTGTAGAGTAGATATTACCTTGTCACCTGCATTTGTTTCTACCCCTTGTTTGTCCTCCGCTTCCTCCTTTCCATCCGGTGCCTAGGAGCCCTGGGGGGAGGGGTGGGGAATTGGCTGAGTCTTTATGACTGACGGTCGGTGGACCTTATCATTTTAGGAGACCGCGGCGACGGAGCAGCACCAGAGGCCGGTGCAAATGGAGGCGGGGCAGTCTAGCTCAGGAGCTCAGATGACAGGATCCGTGAGTGTTGATTTAGTTATTTTACTTCCGCGAGTGATCCATGTAGTGAGGCTTTGATGTATTGGGCAAGGCCCTAGTTATCTTGTTTTCCGTTCTTTCAGTTATGGTTGTGGACATCTTTTGATGATTTATTTATATATGTGATGTGGACATGTTTTGCTTGCTTTATTCATGTTAGCTTACTTTTCTTGTGATCGATTTGGCCGGCAGGATCGGCGTTTTGTAGTGACGACCTTCCCGAGCGAAGGTGTCACCACAAAACGGCGGTTCTGGGCCTAAGACCCGGTGGTTTTTGCAAAAAAAAATAGGGTCTTACAAGTGGTATCAGAGGGCAAACATCGATCCAAGGAAAAGAAGTCCACAAACCCTGGGCCACCCCGCGCGAGCTTAGTTTGCGGACAAACTAGCAGCGGAAGCAATGGTGTGCCCATAAGGGAAATCACATGTAAAAGTCCACTTATAACTGAATTTTTTTTCTTCCCTTTAGCTAAGTCCCTTATAAGTGCAATCTTCTTTGGTAGCCGGCAACGGAACCTTCACCGCAGCATGGAGTCCCGCCGACTCCGAACGTCGTTCCACCACCACCGGCTCCGACCCCGTTCCAGCAGACGGAGTTGGGGCAGACTCTGACTGCCATCTTGGAGACATTCAGAGCACAGCAGGCACCGGCTCCTCAGCAAAACCCTGGGGCCAACTGGCTGAGCATCTTCCGGGGACTCTCCCCGCCAGCTTATATTGGGACGGAGACGGCTGTAAGAACTGAAGAGTGGGTGGACATTATGCAAGAGATGCTGTCAGGAATCCAGTGCCCGGTGGAGATGGAGGTGCCACTGGTGGTTTCATGCCTGGAATCCCATGCTAAGAGGTGGTGGAAGAGGTTCCTGGCTACATCGTACCCGGGATTAGAGGCAGCAGATGTTGCTTGGGATGATTTCAAAGCGGCGTTGTTGGAGCATTTTGTGCCGCAGTCGGCAAGAGATGACTTGGAAGATAGATTTCTGCAGTTGCGGCAGGGGAGTAGATCAGTGCTGGAGTACCATCAGGAGTTCACTCACCTGTCCCGGTTTGCGGTATCTTACCAGCTGGATGATGCAGGATATGCTAAGAGGTTCTATAAGGGCCTCCGTGATGAGTTGAGGCAGGCCCTCCTTTTCGTCTCCGATGGCAGCATGACAAAGATTTTGGAAATGGCAAAGAAGCTGGAGGGAGACCAGCAAGTTGTTCGTGGAAGGAAGAGACCCATGGAGGATCAGGGGAGAAGTGGCAGAAGAGATCAGCCGAGAGGCCGAGATGTTGGAGAAGGAAGGACGGAGGTCCGACCCCGTCAGGGGGAGAGGCAGGAACAAAGGGAGCCGGTAGTTTTGACTCCTCAGCCTCTGCAGATGAGGGAAATGCCAAGGATTGGAGGAGGTGGGCAACCTCCGGAATGCTACCACTGCCACCAGGTCGGCCACATCAAGAGGAACTGCCCCCAGAGGAATGCTCTTCCAGCACCTCAGGCAGCACCTCGGGGTCAGCATCCCGGAGGCCGAGGACGTGGTCGAGGCCGTGGATTTCAGGGTGACGATCGGAGGCACTACAGAGAGCAGGCTTATGCCTTAGATTTGGCCAGGCCCCGGGACCCGGCAAGGGTCATCGCAGGTACTTGTCGCTTTTATTTTAAATAGTTAATGTTTTGAAAGTTTCAGCTCTACCTTAGCTTTGAACCAATCGTCAAACCCTTCAGGTTTAGTTTCCATTTTCGGCAAACCTGCTTTTGCCTTGTTCGATACGGGTGCCTCGCACTCGTTCGTCTCGGCCAAGTTTATCGAAGACCTAGACCAAGTCAAGCACCTCAAAAGCGACTATAGGAGAGTGAGATTTCCGGACGGATCAGAGGTCTTAACAAATTTAGCATGCCTAATAAGTCTGGAGATTGGGGGAAGACTGTTCGAAGTCCCGGCAACTGTTCTGAAGATGACGGATTACGACCTGATCCTGGGCATGAGTTGGTTGTATGAGAACCGGGCAAGGATTGACTGCCCGGCAAGGCGGATCGTGCTAGAGCATAAAGACGGGGTTGTGGCATTCGAAGGTACTCAACTTACCTCTCGTCTCTTTTTATCGTCCATTCAGGCCGTCAAGGCCCACCTGCAGGGAGATGAGGTTTACCAGGTGCTCTTCGAGGCGACTGAAGTCAAGGACTCAGTGCCTAGTATCCCGGTAGTTCGAGATTTTGCGGATGTCTTTCCGGAGAAGCTTCCTGGGCTACCACCGCACCGCGAGAAGGATTTTCAGATTCAGCTGGTGCCAGGGGCCAAGCCGGTGTCCAAAGCTCCTTATCGGATGGCCCCGAAGGAGTTGGTAGAGTTTCGGAGCCAGCTGCAGGAGCTGGTGGAAGCCGGGTTCGTTAGGCCGAGTTCCTCACCTTGGGGAGCTCCGGTGTTATTTGTGAAGAAGAAGGATGGGACGCTCCGACTGTGCATCGATTACAGAGCTCTGAATAGGCTGACGGTGCGGAACACGTACCCTCTGCCAAGGATAGACGAGCTCTTTGACCAGCTAGAGGGAGCCCACTGCTTCTCGAAGCTGGATTTGAGATCGGGATATTATCAGCTAAGGATCCAAGAGGAGGACATCCCGAAGACGGCTTTCAGCAGCCGGTATGGATTGTACGAGTTCACGGTGATGCCGTTCGGGCTCACAAATGCACCTTCAGCATTTATGAGCTTGATGAATCGGGTGTTTGAGCCTTACCTCGACATCTTTGTCATAGTGTTCATCGACGACATCCTCATCTACTCGAGGACGGAGGAGGAGCATGCGCAGCATTTGGCACTAACCTTGGGGAAGCTGCGGGAGCATCGGTTATATGCTAAGTTCAGTAAATGCCAGTTCTGGTTGAAGGAGGTGGCCTTCCTGGGCCACATCATCAGTGGAGCAGGCTTGGCAGTAGATCCAGCAAAGGTTCAGGCAGTACGGGACTGGCCGCCGCTGAAGACGGCCACCGACGTAAGAAGTTTCTTGGGACTTGCCGGCTACTACCGGAAGTTCGTTCAGGGATTCTCTCAGATAGCCCTCCCGCTTACCGCTCTGACAAGAAAGGATGCTGTATTTTCTTGGACGCCGCAGTGCGAGACAGCTTTCCAGGAGCTGAAGGGTCTGCTCACTTCAGCTCCCATCCTTGCCCTTCCGTCGGGGAAGGAAGGATTTCAAGTGTATACGGATGCATCTTATCAGGGGATGGGTGCCGTTCTGATGCAGAACGGGCATGTGATAGCTTATGCCTCCCGCCAGTTGAAGGACCACGAGCGGAACTACCCAGTGCATGATTTGGAGATGGGAGCAGTCGTATTCGCTCTTAAGATCTGGCGACACTACCTCTATGGTGTCCACTGCGACATATTCTCAGATCACAAAAATCTGAAGTATGTAGATACGCAGAAGGAGTTGAATATCCGACAAAGGCGATGGGTGGAGTTCTTATCAGATTACCAGTATACGATGCATTACCACCCAGGGAAGGAAAATGTAGTAGCAGACGCTCTGAGCAGGAGAGATACCACATCAGGAGCAGAGCCTAAGCTGATGGCCATGGAGTTGGTGCGAATGTTCGAAGATATGCAGATCTCCCTGGTATCGGAAGATGATCCGGAGCTGTACAAGGAGTACCTAGCGGCGATTGGTGCCACATATGACATTCGAGACCGCATCAGGGAAGGGCAGAGGCAAGATGCCAAGCTGGAGCCGATATTCAGAGCCTTGGAGGAAGGCTCAGCTGGAGATTATTCGATGAAGGACGGCCTGTTGAGTTTTAGAGGTCGGGTGTATGTGCCGGCAGGAGATCAGATCCGGGAAGATATTATGGCAGAGGCTCACTGCAGTAAGTATTCAGTGCACCCGGGCATTACCAAGATGACGGCAGATCTGAAGAGGACCATGTACTGGCCGGGTATGAAGAGGGATATCATTTATTTTGTGACCCACTGCGAGACCTGCCAGCTTGTGAAGGCGGAGTGTCGGAACCCCGCAGGATTATTGCAGCCACTCCCAGTGCCGGAGTGGAAGTTCGACGATATAGCGATGGATTTTATTCATGGTCTTCCCCGATCTCGTACGGGGAATGACTCGATTTGGGTGATTGTCGACAGGCTGACGAAGGTGGCTAGATTCATTCCGATCAGGAAGGATGATTCAGTCAGAGTTTTGGTTCGAAAGTTTGTGGAGCAGTTTATCCGTTATCATGGTGTGCCAAGGACGATAGTTTCCGACCGAGATGGACGTTTTACGTCAAGGGAGTGGAGAGCGGTGCAGGCCTATCTAGGCACCCGGTTGACCTTCAGTACAGCTTTTCACCCCCAGACAGACGGGCAAACGGAGCGCACCAATCGGACCTTGGAGGATCTGTTGCGTCTTTGCATTCTAGACCGTGGGGAGCCTTGGGAGAGACTGTTGCCGTTGGTCGAGTTCTCTTATAACAACAGTCACCAGGCTAGCATAGGCAGAGCACCTTACGAGGCATTATATGGACGGAGGTGCAGGACACCGTTATCTTGGATTCAGGATGAGGACCCCAAGGCTCTTGGCTCAGAGTTCGTGGAGGACACGGAGGCCCAGGTGAGGTTGATTCGAGATAGGATGCTGGAGGCCCAGAGCAGGCAGGCCAAGTATTACGATGCGCATCATCGTATGGTGGAGTTCCAGGTGGGAGACCGGGTTTTCTTGAAGATACGTCCGATGCATGGAGTCTCGAGGGTTCGCGGCCGGAAGAAGCTCAGTCCAAGGTTTATGGGACCCTATAGGATCCTGGAGCGGATCGGCCCCTTGGCTTACAGACTGGAGCTACCGCCGGATTTGGAGGGACTGCATGACGTATTCCACGTCTCTTCACTTAGGAAGGCTTTACTTCGGCCTGAGCAGCAGGTGTCTACTTCTGAGGGGCCAGTAGCTACAGATCGATCGATTCACTTGGAGCCGGTTCGGATAGACGACACAGAGCTACGAGTCTTGCGGCGCAAGAAGGTCCCACTGGTCAAGGTCCTGTGGAGGAATCATGGACAGGAAGAACATACTTGGGAGCCACTGGACTTGATGCAGCAAAAATATCCGCAGCTTTTTACGGCAGGTACAACTTACTTTTTCTGGGATGTTACAGTTTTTCCTCTAGTAGAAGCCCCATAGGCTTGTCTGAATTTCGGGGACGAAATTTTTATTTTTATGTATTGGGATTTGTAACATCCCCCAAACTGCTAGACCCCTAAGTTGGTTTTGTCATGACTGGGTCATGACAAAACCATAGGAAGAACCTTTTTGAACCTAAGAGCTTAGGAAAGGAGGAGGAAGCCACCTTGGTCTGCAAATAGCAATTCCCATCTTCCAAGCTTGGGATTGGAATTTAGGGCTTCAACTTAACCCTTGGACCCCACCATAGTGTCCCTAACCCTTTAGAGGTCCCCTTAGGGCACCTTGGGCCCATTGAAGTCAACCTAAGAGGCCAATTTGACCAAAGTCAACATAAACCCTCAAATTGGTCAAAGTAGCCCATTTAGAGCCAATCAACCCTCACCATGTCAAATTGATCACACTCCTAGGTTTATAATACCATTATAGACCTAATGGACCCAAAAGCCCCATCATGGGACCCCCAGGGGTGCAAATTGACCAAAATGCCCTTTTTAGGTCAAAATGACCTTTCTTCTCAAAGTACCCCAATTGACCTTCACCACATTAAATTGACCTCACCCATAGGGCTATCATGTCATAGGGGAGCTAGTGGACCAAAAAGCCCCATGACCAAGTCAACCCTAGGGCTCAATTTGACCAAAGTCAATTTAGCCTATTTTGGTCAAATCACCTTAGATTGGGTCAACCAAGAACCATATGACCAAATTGACTCCACCATTAGTTCCTAAACTTAATTTAGAACCTATTGAACCCAAAAGCCCCATCCTAGGGTTCCCCAATTGACCAATTTGGCCAAAAGTCAAAATTGCCCAATTTAGGTCAAAATGCTCAAACCTAACCCAATCTCTTTGGGCTAACTCAATTGGGTGGTCAACCAGCCCATGTGGGCCCTCATTAAGCTCAGGAGAGAGTATAGAAACCGACCATGGTAATTAGGAGAGAGAAAATGGGGGTTTCACCATTTTTGAAGAGAAAGAAGAGGCCATTCATGGCCATTAAGAGGATTTACCTCTTAGCCTCCCCAATTGATGCCTCCATTCAACTCCTCAGCCGATTAGGAGGAGTTTCCATCAGTTACAAAGGGGGATTAAGGCAGGGAGAGGAAGAGGGGTCGGTCCTTGATGTAACCGAAGGGGGGCTTTAATGGCAATGATGTTTAAAGCCATCACCACCCCCAATCGAACCCCCCTTCACCTTCAGAGACCTGAGAGGAGAGAAACCCCCTAGTTACCAGAGGATTTCGTGCACTGTAGGAGGAATTGGCATGGCTTCTCAACCGGCGGCAGCTCCCATGGTGTACTCAAGGTTGACTCGACGGCAAGCCCTCCAGCAGGTCCAATTCTCCTCCCTGAACTCTAAGGGTTAGATCCAAATCGACGGCGGCTCGAATCGTGGTCAATCGGCCGTGAATCGAGTCGGCCAATCCTCCCGTTGATCGGGTTGGGTATCCTTCTACAGAACACGATTCCGGCCACCTCCGGCCGATCAAACACCGCTCATCGCCGGCCCCCACCTCAACGGAGGTGGTGGTGGCGTTGGTCGGCCGGGGCGGCGCTCAGGTGGCCGGGAAATCACTCACTAAGGCGGCCCAGGTGCGGTGAATCTCTGCCGTTGATTTCCTGGGGACGATGACCGGGCGCCTTCCGATCCGCTTTAGGATTCGTGCACTCCCTTAAGGATTTTGCTTATTCTTATGATTAAACTGCAGCTCCTATTTAAATCTGGGAAAAATACTTAGAGGCCGAATCATGAAAAGTAGTCTACATATAAATTGTAGCCCTTTGGGTCTAGTTTCATACAAAATTGAAATCACTCAATTTGGAGTCCTGGTTAGGGCTCAGCACTCATTCTAGTGGAGGCTGTCTTTAGGGCTAATCAGAACTCATTTTTGATGCCCACCCCATTATATAACTCCAAATGACTTGATTTTTGGGGTGTAGTCTAGTCTTGTGCATACCTAGCTCATGTCCAAAGATCACAAGGATTGGTGAAGTTTTCTTCTTAATTTTTGGGAAAGACCAATAATCCTAGTTTAACCTAATTAGGTGTCCTCAACACCTCAAAACCCTTCCAAACTTGGATGGGTGGTCCTAAGGGGTATGTATAGGCCCTGGTTAAAATATCATGATTTATGGAGTTGTTTTGGTAGGGTATTCCACCAAAATAGCCTTAGGCTCCCTAGGTTTGGGCAAAACTTTGGGTGAGTGCCCCCACCTTTCCACAAGGTCTTTTGGCTCCATATTTGGGGTGCACCTCACCCTCCCCCATGCCAACCTATGGTCCAAGTTTGGTGGCCATTGGAGGAGTTTTGCCCTAGTAAATCAAAAAGGGGCTAAATTGCTATTTGCACCCCAAATAGGTACCCATTGGAATTCCACCCCTCACCAATTATTGGTAGGATCTTAGGTGGTCTTCCACTGACCTATGGTCAGTATAGTGAGTGGTATGGGTATGGGCAAGGTAGGGAGTTCCCTTGAGAATAGTTGGCTTAAAGGTGATGTTTAGGGCAAAAGTAAACATAAGAGAACTTTGGAGTGTGGAGGGGTTTCCTCCCACTGATTGATGGGGTGACCTTGGTCACTGCCTTGGGAGGTATGAGACACCTCAAGGAGTAGCTTTGAGTGGATTTGGAGATGCCTAGACCCTAACCCTAGGATAAACCCTTAAGGGGTGCAAATAGGGGTCAATGAAGGGAGTAGGGTCAAACCCTAGTGGTTTGACCTAAAGTTTTGGTGGGTAGGTCTTAGTGACCAGAGAAGACTCCCTTGTGAGTTTGAAGAGATTTGGAGTTGTCTAACCTAGGTAATAAATCCTTGGGTAGATTTGTAAATAATTGGAATTTGGGGTTCTAGGAAGAAATAACACTTAGGGAATCATCATCTTCTGTCACCCACTTGTTTTTGAGGTTATAAATCTCTGGAGTTCCTACTAGAGCTATTGGAGAAGGTTAGACCCTAACCCTAGGCTAAACCCTAAAGGGGTGCAAATAGAGGTCAATGAAGGGAGTAGGGTCAAACCCTAGTGGTTTGACCTAAGGTTTTGGTGGGTAGGTCATAGTGACCAGAGAAGACTCCCTTGTGAATTTGAAGAGGTTTGGAGTTGTCTAACCTAGGTAATAAATCCTTGGGTAGACTTGTAAAAAATTGGAATTTGGAGTTCTAGGAAGAAATAACACTTAGGGAATCACCATCTTCTGTCACCCACTTGTTTTTGAGGTTGTGAATCTCTGGGGTTCCTACTGGAGCTGTTGGAGAAGGTTAGACCCTAATCCAAGTTTAAACCCTAATGGGGTGCAATTAGAAGCTAATGAAGGAAGAGGGGTAAAACCTTAATGGTTTGACTTGAAATTTTGGGAAGGTGGCCTTAGTGACTAGGGAATGCTACTGTGAGAATTTGGAGAGATTTGGAGTTGCCCATCTTAGGTAATAAACCCTTGGGTAGATTTGTAAATAATTAGGGTTTGGGATTTTAGGGAGAAATAGCACTTATCAATCTACCATCTTCTGTCATAAACATGGTTTTAATGATATAAATCTCTGGAAGAATTGGTTAGAACAGGAGTAAACCATTGGGGGTCCAAATTGTGATATTCCCCATTGTTGACAATTTTTGGGTTGGCTAAATTCATGATGTTAAATTACTGTAATTGCATGAAACTTTGCTGGTTGTCCTTTCATAACAATATGTAACCTCTGTAATTTTCCCATAATTTATGGATCAATATTCTTGGTACCTCTAGTTCATTTTGGAAGAAATTACAAATTTATCCTTGGATGTAATTACAAATATGCCCTTTGTGGAACATGGTCAAACTTTGTAGGACTGAATATTATATCATGAGACACCACTGTACCAATTTGCAAAAGGTTTAGGGTTCATATGAGGGTACCTCCTTTGGAAATTATTGGAAATAATTGTGTTTTGGAATTTCTAAAAATAATAAATCTTGCTGGTTTTCCCTAAAACTTTATATCTACTGTTTATTAGGTACCCTTGATTTATGAGTAATTTGGAGTGGGCATTGGAGGTCAGAAAAATATACTTGTAGTTCAAACCTTAGTTATGTGGCCATTTGGAAAATTATTTAAAATACAATTATTAATGGAAAATTATGAAACCCTAGATTTGATCTGAAGTAGGTAGTATGGGTCCCCAGTAAATCCCTTGGGTCAAGAAGTTGGATGTTTAGTGCACCTCTCCTCATGAGCATCAAAATGTTAAGGGTGGTCTGCGTTTAGCAATTTGACAACTTTGGGGTCAGAGGTCAATTTGGTTGTCTAGGGCCTGAAGTGATGAAGGATGGGTGGTAGCCTTGTATTATGCATGGGTCTCTAGAGAAGTTGGGGTTTGGTAAGTCTTAGGGTGGTGGGGTGCCACCCTCGGCTAGGTTGTCCGGGAATTGACGAAAGATCGTCTTTTCTTGGTAGCGTCTTTTAGCACCTGAGTTTCTAAGGCAGGAAAGTCACTCTGAGAGTGTGCTTATGGAAGTCTAGCCGGTTTAGTCCGGCGATCTTTTGTTTCTGAGATATTTATTGGTGACGGGCGGGTTAGCCCGGGGAGCTTATAGCTCGGTATTGTTGGAAGATAATTTGCATATGCATAAGGTGGTGGGTCCTTCGTGTTGGCAGTCGTTGCACCGACGTTAACACTTGGGCTCGGCAAGTGTGGTATTTACACATAGCCATAAAAGTCTGGCGGTCCAGTCAGTAAGAGTACGCAGACGCTCCGCGGGCTTTGTGGAGGCGTACGATAGGTCTAGGTCGGGTAGTGCATATACCAACCTAGAGGTGGGCGAGGCCCAACCCACCGCTTCCGTTTGCCACTACGGGAGTATCCTGAGGAGTCTAGCTCGCTCCAAAAAGAGGGAACTAAAGGTCTATGCGCATAGAGTCGTAGTGGGTGAGTTGCACTTGTTTGATCACCGCATAATAACATACTTGCATGACATAGCATAATCATTGCATTCAACCCCTGACACCTATCGTATAAATTGGTATGGGACTTTTTATACGATAGGCCTTGCTAAACGACCCCTTGGTCTATAGGTTTGTATGGGCATTCCTATAAATCAATGGTTTATATCATAATACTTACTTGCCTCTACTTTTGCACTTTATTGTTTTCCCTTTACTTTACCCTGCTGTTTCTATTTTGTTTCATTTATATATATATATCACCTGTGTAGAGTAGATATTACCTTGTCACCTGCATTTGTTTCTACCCCTTGTTTGTCCTCCGCTTCCTCCTTTCCATCCGGTGCCTAGGAGCCCTGGGGGGAGGGGTGGGGAATTGGCTGAGTCTTTATGACTGACGGTCGGTGGACCTTATCATTTTAGGAGACCGCGGCGACGGAGCAGCACCAGAGGCCGGTGCAAATGGAGGCGGGGCAGTCTAGCTCAGGAGCTCAGATGACAGGATCCGTGAGTGTTGATTTAGTTATTTTACTTCCGCGAGTGATCCATGTAGTGAGGCTTTGATGTATTGGGCAAGGCCCTAGTTATCTTGTTTTCCGTTCTTTCAGTTATGGTTGTGGACATCTTTTGATGATTTATTTATATATGTGATGTGGACATGTTTTGCTTGCTTTATTCATGTTAGCTTACTTTTCTTGTGATCGATTTGGCCGGCAGGATCGGCGTTTTGTAGTGACGACCTTCCCGAGCGAAGGTGTCACCACAAAACGGCGGTTCTGGGCCTAAGACCCGGTGGTTTTTGCAAAAAAAAATAGGGTCTTACAAGTGGTATCAGAGGGCAAACATCGATCCAAGGAAAAGAAGTCCACAAACCCTGGGCCACCCCGCGCGAGCTTAGTTTGCGGACAAACTAGCAGCGGAAGCAATGGTGTGCCCATAAGGGAAATCACATGTAAAAGTCCACTTATAACTGAATTTTTTTTTCTTCCCTTTAGCTAAGTCCCTTATAAGTGCAATCTTCTTTGGTAGCCGGCAACGGAACCTTCACCGCAGCATGGAGTCCCGCCGACTCCGAACGTCGTTCCACCACCACCGGCTCCGACCCCGTTCCAGCAGACGGAGTTGGGGCAGACTCTGACTGCCATCTTGGAGACATTCAGAGCACAGCAGGCACCGGCTCCTCAGCAAAACCCTGGGGCCAACTGGCTGAGCATCTTCCGGGGACTCTCCCCGCCAGCTTATATTGGGACGGAGACGGCTGTAAGAACTGAAGAGTGGGTGGACATTATGCAAGAGATGCTGTCAGGAATCCAGTGCCCGGTGGAGATGGAGGTGCCACTGGTGGTTTCATGCCTGGAATCCCATGCTAAGAGGTGGTGGAAGAGGTTCCTGGCTACATCGTACCCGGGATTAGAGGCAGCAGATGTTGCTTGGGATGATTTCAAAGCGGCGTTGTTGGAGCATTTTGTGCCGCAGTCGGCAAGAGATGACTTGGAAGATAGATTTCTGCAGTTGCGGCAGGGGAGTAGATCAGTGCTGGAGTACCATCAGGAGTTCACTCACCTGTCCCGGTTTGCGGTATCTTACCAGCTGGATGATGCAGGATATGCTAAGAGGTTCTATAAGGGCCTCCGTGATGAGTTGAGGCAGGCCCTCCTTTTCGTCTCCGATGGCAGCATGACAAAGATTTTGGAAATGGCAAAGAAGCTGGAGGGAGACCAGCAAGTTGTTCGTGGAAGGAAGAGACCCATGGAGGATCAGGGGAGAAGTGGCAGAAGAGATCAGCCGAGAGGCCGAGATGTTGGAGAAGGAAGGACGGAGGTCCGACCCCGTCAGGGGGAGAGGCAGGAACAAAGGGAGCCGGTAGTTTTGACTCCTCAGCCTCTGCAGATGAGGGAAATGCCAAGGATTGGAGGAGGTGGGCAACCTCCGGAATGCTACCACTGCCACCAGGTCGGCCACATCAAGAGGAACTGCCCCCAGAGGAATGCTCTTCCAGCACCTCAGGCAGCACCTCGGGGTCAGCATCCCGGAGGCCGAGGACGTGGTCGAGGCCGTGGATTTCAGGGTGACGATCGGAGGCACTACAGAGAGCAGGCTTATGCCTTAGATTTGGCCAGGCCCCGGGACCCGGCAAGGGTCATCGCAGGTACTTGTCGCTTTTATTTTAAATAGTTAATGTTTTGAAAGTTTCAGCTCTACCTTAGCTTTGAACCAATCGTCAAACCCTTCAGGTTTAGTTTCCATTTTCGGCAAACCTGCTTTTGCCTTGTTCGATACGGGTGCCTCGCACTCGTTCGTCTCGGCCAAGTTTATCGAAGACCTAGACCAAGTCAAGCACCTCAAAAGCGACTATAGGAGAGTGAGATTTCCGGACGGATCAGAGGTCTTAACAAATTTAGCATGCCTAATAAGTCTGGAGATTGGGGGAAGACTGTTCGAAGTCCCGGCAACTGTTCTGAAGATGACGGATTACGACCTGATCCTGGGCATGAGTTGGTTGTATGAGAACCGGGCAAGGATTGACTGCCCGGCAAGGCGGATCGTGCTAGAGCATAAAGACGGGGTTGTGGCATTCGAAGGTACTCAACTTACCTCTCGTCTCTTTTTATCGTCCATTCAGGCCGTCAAGGCCCACCTGCAGGGAGACGAGGTTTACCAGGTGCTCTTCGAGGCGACTGAAGTCAAGGACTCAGTGCCTAGTATCCCGGTAGTTCGAGATTTTGCGGATGTCTTTCCGGAGAAGCTTCCTGGGCTACCACCGCACCGCGAGAAGGATTTTCAGATTCAGCTGGTGCCAGGGGCCAAGCCGGTGTCCAAAGCTCCTTATCGGATGGCCCCGAAGGAGTTGGTAGAGTTTCGGAGCCAGCTGCAGGAGCTGGTGGAAGCCGGGTTCGTTAGGCCGAGTTCCTCACCTTGGGGAGCTCCGGTGTTATTTGTGAAGAAGAAGGATGGGACGCTCCGACTGTGCATCGATTACAGAGCTCTGAATAGGCTGACGGTGCGGAACACGTACCCTCTGCCAAGGATAGACGAGCTCTTTGACCAGCTAGAGGGAGCCCACTGCTTCTCGAAGCTGGATTTGAGATCGGGATATTATCAGCTAAGGATCCAAGAGGAGGACATCCCGAAGACGGCTTTCAGCAGCCGGTATGGATTGTACGAGTTCACGGTGATGCCGTTCGGGCTCACAAATGCACCTTCAGCATTTATGAGCTTGATGAATCGGGTGTTTGAGCCTTACCTCGACATCTTTGTCATAGTGTTCATCGACGACATCCTCATCTACTCGAGGACGGAGGAGGAGCATGCGCAGCATTTGGCACTAACCTTGGGGAAGCTGCGGGAGCATCGGTTATATGCTAAGTTCAGTAAATGCCAGTTCTGGTTGAAGGAGGTGGCCTTCCTGGGCCACATCATCAGTGGAGCAGGCTTGGCAGTAGATCCAGCAAAGGTTCAGGCAGTACGGGACTGGCCGCCGCTGAAGACGGCCACCGACGTAAGAAGTTTCTTGGGACTTGCCGGCTACTACCGGAAGTTCGTTCAGGGATTCTCTCAGATAGCCCTCCCGCTTACCGCTCTGACAAGAAAGGATGCTGTATTTTCTTGGACGCCGCAGTGCGAGACAGCTTTCCAGGAGCTGAAGGGTCTGCTCACTTCAGCTCCCATCCTTGCCCTTCCGTCGGGGAAGGAAGGATTTCAAGTGTATACGGATGCATCTTATCAGGGGATGGGTGCCGTTCTGATGCAGAACGGGCATGTGATAGCTTATGCCTCCCGCCAGTTGAAGGACCACGAGCGGAACTACCCAGTGCATGATTTGGAGATGGGAGCAGTCGTATTCGCTCTTAAGATCTGGCGACACTACCTCTATGGTGTCCACTGCGACATATTCTCAGATCACAAAAATCTGAAGTATGTAGATACGCAGAAGGAGTTGAATATCCGACAAAGGCGATGGGTGGAGTTCTTATCAGATTACCAGTATACGATGCATTACCACCCAGGGAAGGAAAATGTAGTAGCAGACGCTCTGAGCAGGAGAGATACCACATCAGGAGCAGAGCCTAAGCTGATGGCCATGGAGTTGGTGCGAATGTTCGAAGATATGCAGATCTCCCTGGTATCGGAAGATGATCCGGAGCTGTACAAGGAGTACCTAGCGGCGATTGGTGCCACATATGACATTCGAGACCGCATCAGGGAAGGGCAGAGGCAAGATGCCAAGCTGGAGCCGATATTCAGAGCCTTGGAGGAAGGCTCAGCTGGAGATTATTCGATGAAGGACGGCCTGTTGAGTTTTAGAGGTCGGGTGTATGTGCCGGCAGGAGATCAGATCCGGGAAGATATTATGGCAGAGGCTCACTGCAGTAAGTATTCAGTGCACCCGGGCATTACCAAGATGACGGCAGATCTGAAGAGGACCATGTACTGGCCGGGTATGAAGAGGGATATCATTTATTTTGTGACCCACTGCGAGACCTGCCAGCTTGTGAAGGCGGAGTGTCGGAACCCCGCAGGATTATTGCAGCCACTCCCAGTGCCGGAGTGGAAGTTCGACGATATAGCGATGGATTTTATTCATGGTCTTCCCCGATCTCGTACGGGGAATGACTCGATTTGGGTGATTGTCGACAGGCTGACGAAGGTGGCTAGATTCATTCCGATCAGGAAGGATGATTCAGTCAGAGTTTTGGTTCGAAAGTTTGTGGAGCAGTTTATCCGTTATCATGGTGTGCCAAGGACGATAGTTTCCGACCGAGATGGACGTTTTACGTCAAGGGAGTGGAGAGCGGTGCAGGCCTATCTAGGCACCCGGTTGACCTTCAGTACAGCTTTTCACCCCCAGACAGACGGGCAAACGGAGCGCACCAATCGGACCTTGGAGGATCTGTTGCGTCTTTGCATTCTAGACCGTGGGGAGCCTTGGGAGAGACTGTTGCCGTTGGTCGAGTTCTCTTATAACAACAGTCACCAGGCTAGCATAGGCAGAGCACCTTACGAGGCATTATATGGACGGAGGTGCAGGACACCGTTATCTTGGATTCAGGATGAGGACCCCAAGGCTCTTGGCTCAGAGTTCGTGGAGGACACGGAGGCCCAGGTGAGGTTGATTCGAGATAGGATGCTGGAGGCCCAGAGCAGGCAGGCCAAGTATTACGATGCGCATCATCGTATGGTGGAGTTCCAGGTGGGAGACCGGGTTTTCTTGAAGATACGTCCGATGCATGGAGTCTCGAGGGTTCGCGGCCGGAAGAAGCTCAGTCCAAGGTTTATGGGACCCTATAGGATCCTGGAGCGGATCGGCCCCTTGGCTTACAGACTGGAGCTACCGCCGGATTTGGAGGGACTGCATGACGTATTCCACGTCTCTTCACTTAGGAAGGCTTTACTTCGGCCTGAGCAGCAGGTGTCTACTTCTGAGGGGCCAGTAGCTACAGATCGATCGATTCACTTGGAGCCGGTTCGGATAGACGACACAGAGCTACGAGTCTTGCGGCGCAAGAAGGTCCCACTGGTCAAGGTCCTGTGGAGGAATCATGGACAGGAAGAACATACTTGGGAGCCACTGGACTTGATGCAGCAAAAATATCCGCAGCTTTTTACGGCAGGTACAACTTACTTTTTCTGGGATGTTACAGTTTTTCCTCTAGTAGAAGCCCCATAGGCTTGTCTGAATTTCGGGGACGAAATTTTTATTTTTATGTATTGGGATTTGTAACATCCCCCAAACTGCTAGACCCCTAAGTTGGTTTTGTCATGACTGGGTCATGACAAAACCATAGGAAGAACCTTTTTGAACCTAAGAGCTTAGGAAAGGAGGAGGAAGCCACCTTGGTCTGCAAATAGCAATTCCCATCTTCCAAGCTTGGGATTGGAATTTAGGGCTTCAACTTAACCCTTGGACCCCACCATAGTGTCCCTAACCCTTTAGAGGTCCCCTTAGGGCACCTTGGGCCCATTGAAGTCAACCTAAGAGGCCAATTTGACCAAAGTCAACATAAACCCTCAAATTGGTCAAAGTAGCCCATTTAGAGCCAATCAACCCTCACCATGTCAAATTGATCACACTCCTAGGTTTATAATACCATTATAGACCTAATGGACCCAAAAGCCCCATCATGGGACCCCCAGGGGTGCAAATTGACCAAAATGCCCTTTTTAGGTCAAAATGACCTTTCTTCTCAAAGTACCCCAATTGACCTTCACCACATTAAATTGACCTCACCCATAGGGCTATCATGTCATAGGGGAGCTAGTGGACCAAAAAGCCCCATGACCAAGTCAACCCTAGGGCTCAATTTGACCAAAGTCAATTTAGCCTATTTTGGTCAAATCACCTTAGATTGGGTCAACCAAGAACCATATGACCAAATTGACTCCACCATTAGTTCCTAAACTTAATTTAGAACCTATTGAACCCAAAAGCCCCATCCTAGGGTTCCCCAATTGACCAATTTGGCCAAAAGTCAAAATTGCCCAATTTAGGTCAAAATGCTCAAACCTAACCCAATCTCTTTGGGCTAACTCAATTGGGTGGTCAACCAGCCCATGTGGGCCCTCATTAAGCTCAGGAGAGAGTATAGAAACCGACCATGGTAATTAGGAGAGAGAAAATGGGGGTTTCACCATTTTTGAAGAGAAAGAAGAGGCCATTCATGGCCATTAAGAGGATTTACCTCTTAGCCTCCCCAATTGATGCCTCCATTCAACTCCTCAGCCGATTAGGAGGAGTTTCCATCAGTTACAAAGGGGGATTAAGGCAGGGAGAGGAAGAGGGGTCGGTCCTTGATGTAACCGAAGGGGGGCTTTAATGGCAATGATGTTTAAAGTCATCACCACCCCCAATCGAACCCCCCTTCACCTTCAGAGACCTGAGAGGAGAGAAACCCCCTAGTTACCAGAGGATTTCGTGCACTGTAGGAGGAATTGGCATGGCTTCTCAACCGGCGGCAGCTCCCATGGTGTACTCAAGGTTGACTCGACGGCAAGCCCTCCAGCAGGTCCAATTCTCCTCCCTGAACTCTAAGGGTTAGATCCAAATCGACGGCGGCTCGAATCGTGGTCAATCGGCCGTGAATCGAGTCGGCCAATCCTCCCGTTGATCGGGTTGGGTATCCTTCTACAGAACACGATTCCGGCCACATCCGGCCGATCAAACACCGCTCATCGCCGGCCCCCACCTCAACGGAGGTGGTGGTGGCGTTGGTCGGCCGGGGCGGCGCTCAGGTGGCCGGGAAATCACTCACTAAGGCGGCCCAGGCGCGGTGAATCTCTGCCGTTGATTTCCTGGGGACGATGACCGGGCGCCTTCCGATCCGCTTTAGGATTCGTGCACTCCCTTAAGGATTTTGCTTATTCTTATGATTAAACTGCAGCTCCTATTTAAATCTGGGAAAAATACTTAGAGGCCGAATCATGAAAAGTAGTCTACATTTAAATTGTAGCCCTTTGGGTCTAGTTTCATACAAAATTGAAATCACTCAATTTGGAGTCCTGGTTAGGGCTCAGCACTCATTCTAGTGGAGGCTGTCTTTAGGGCTAATCAGAACTCATTTTTGATGCCCACCCCATTATATAACTCCAAATGACTTGATTTTTGGGGTGTAGTCTAGTCTTGTGCATACCTAGCTCATGTCCAAAGATCACAAGGATTGGTGAAGTTTTCTTCTTAATTTTTGGGAAAGACCAATAATCCTAGTTTAACCTAATTAGGTGTCCTCAACACCTCAAAACCCTTCCAAACTTGGATGGGTGGTCCTAAGGGGTATGTATAGGCCCTGGTTAAAATATCATGATTTATGGAGTTGTTTTGGTAGGGTATTCCACCAAAATAGCCTTAGGCTCCCTAGGTTTGGGCAAAACTTTGGGTGAGTGCCCCCACCTTTCCACAAGGTCTTTTGGCTCCATATTTGGGGTGCACCTCACCCTCCCCCATGCCAACCTATGGTCCAAGTTTGGTGGCCATTGGAGGAGTTTTGCCCTAGTAAATCAAAAAGGGGCTAAATTGCTATTTGCACCCCAAATAGGTACCCATTGGAATTCCACCCCTCACCAATTATTGGTAGGATCTTAGGTGGTCTTCCACTGACCTATGGTCAGTATAGTGAGTGGTATGGGTATGGGCAAGGTAGGGAGTTCCCTTGAGAATAGTTGGCTTAAAGGTGATGTTTAGGGCAAAAGTAAACATAAGAGAACTTTGGAGTGTGGAGGGGTTTCCTCCCACTGATTGATGGGGTGACCTTGGTCACTGCCTTGGGAGGTATGAGACACCTCAAGGAGTAGCTTTGAGTGGATTTGGAGATGCCTAGACCCTAACCCTAGGATAAACCCTTAAGGGGTGCAAATAGGGGTCAATGAAGGGAGTAGGGTCAAACCCTAGTGGTTTGACCTAAAGTTTTGGTGGGTAGGTCTTAGTGACCAGAGAAGACTCCCTTGTGAGTTTGAAGAGATTTGGAGTTGTCTAACCTAGGTAATAAATCCTTGGGTAGATTTGTAAATAATTGGAATTTGGGGTTCTAGGAAGAAATAACACTTAGGGAATCATCATCTTCTGTCACCCACTTGTTTTTGAGGTTATAAATCTCTGGAGTTCCTACTAGAGCTATTGGAGAAGGTTAGACCCTAACCCTAGGCTAAACCCTAAAGGGGTGCAAATAGAGGTCAATGAAGGGAGTAGGGTCAAACCCTAGTGGTTTGACCTAAGGTTTTGGTGGGTAGGTCATAGTGACCAGAGAAGACTCCCTTGTGAATTTGAAGAGGTTTGGAGTTGTCTAACCTAGGTAATAAATCCTTGGGTAGACTTGTAAAAAATTGGAATTTGGAGTTCTAGGAAGAAATAACACTTAGGGAATCACCATCTTCTGTCACCCACTTGTTTTTGAGGTTGTGAATCTCTGGGGTTCCTACTGGAGCTGTTGGAGAAGGTTAGACCCTAATCCAAGTTTAAACCCTAATGGGGTGCAATTAGAAGCTAATGAAGGAAGAGGGGTAAAACCTTAATGGTTTGACTTGAAATTTTGGGAAGGTGGCCTTAGTGACTAGGGAATGCTACTGTGAGAATTTGGAGAGATTTGGAGTTGCCCATCTTAGGTAATAAACCCTTGGGTAGATTTGTAAATAATTAGGGTTTGGGATTTTAGGGAGAAATAGCACTTATCAATCTACCATCTTCTGTCATAAACATGGTTTTAATGATATAAATCTCTGGAAGAATTGGTTAGAACAGGAGTAAACCATTGGGGGTCCAAATTGTGATATTCCCCATTGTTGACAATTTTTGGGTTGGCTAAATTCATGATGTTAAATTACTGTAATTGCATGAAACTTTGCTGGCTGTCCTTTCATAACAATATGTAACCTCTGTAATTTTCCCATAATTTATGGATCAATATTCTTGGTACCTCTAGTTCATTTTGGAAGAAATTACAAATTTATCCTTGGATGTAATTACAAATATGCCCTTTGTGGAACATGGTCAAACTTTGTAGGACTGAATATTATATCATGAGACACCACTGTACCAATTTGCAAAAGGTTTAGGGTTCATATGAGGGTACCTCCTTTGGAAATTATTGGAAATAATTGTGTTTTGGAATTTCTAAAAATAATAAATCTTGCTGGTTTTCCCTAAAACTTTATATCTACTGTTTATTAGGTACCCTTGATTTATGAGTAATTTGGAGTGGGCATTGGAGGTCAGAAAAATATACTTGTAGTTCAAACCTTAGTTATGTGGCCATTTGGAAAATTATTTAAAATACAATTATTAATGGAAAATTATGAAACCCTAGATTTGATCTGAAGTAGGTAGTATGGGTCCCCAGTAAATCCCTTGGGTCAGGAAGTTGGATGTTTAGTGCACCTCTCCTCATGAGCATCAAAATGTTAAGGGTGGTCTGCGTTTAGCAATTTGACAACTTTGGGGTTAGAGGTCAATTTGGTTGTCTAGGGCCTGAAGTGATGAAGGATGGGTGGTAGCCTTGTATTATGCATGGGTCTCTAGAGAAGTTGGGGTTTGGTAAGTCTTAGGGTGGTGGGGTGCCACCCTCGGCTAGGTTGTCCGGGAATTGACGAAAGATCGTCTTTTCTTGGTAGCGTCTTTTAGCACCTGAGTTTCTAAGGCAGGAAAGTCACTCTGAGAGTGTGCTTATGGAAGTCTAGCCGGTTTAGTCCGGCGATCTTTTGTTTCTGAGATATTTATTGGTGACGGGCGGGTTAGCCCGGGGAGCTTATAGCTCGGTATTGTTGGAAGATAATTTGCATATGCATAAGGTGGTGGGTCCTTCGTGTTGGCAGTCGTTGCACCGACGTTAACACTTGGGCTCGGCAAGTGTGGTATTTACACATAGCCATAAAAGTCTGGCGGTCCAGTCAGTAAGAGTACGCAGACGCTCCGCGGGCTTTGTGGAGGCGTACGATAGGTCTAGGTCGGGTAGTGCATATACCAACCTAGAGGTGGGCGAGGCCCAACCCACCGCTTCCGTTTGCCACTACGGGAGTATCCTGAGGAGTCTAGCTCACTCCAAAAAGAGGGAACTAAAGGTCTATGCGCATAGAGTCGTAGTGGGTGAGTTGCACTTGTTTGATCACCGCATAATAACATACTTGCATGACATAGCATAATCATTGCATTCAACCCCTGACACCTATCGTATAAATTAGTATGGGACTTTTTATACGATAGGCCTTGCTAAACGACCCCTTGGTCTATAGGTTTGTATGGGCATTCCTATAAATCAATGGTTTATATCATAATACTTACTTGCCTCTACTTTTGCACTTTATTGTTTTCCCTTTACTTTACCCTGCTGTTTCTATTTTGTTTCATTTATATATATATATCACCTGTGTAGAGTAGATATTACCTTGTCACCTGCATTTGTTTCTACCCCTTGTTTGTCCTCCGCTTCCTCCTTTCCATCCGGTGCCTAGGAGCCCTGGGGGGAGGGGTGGGGAATTGGCTGAGTCTTTATGACTGACGGTCGGTGGACCTTATCATTTTAGGAGACCGCGGCGACGGAGCAGCACCAGAGGCCGGTGCAAATGGAGGCGGGGCAGTCTAGCTCAGGAGCTCAGATGACAGGATCCGTGAGTGTTGATTTAGTTATTTTACTTCCGCGAGTGATCCATGTAGTGAGGCTTTGATGTATTGGGCAAGGCCCTAGTTATCTTGTTTTCCGTTCTTTCAGTTATGGTTGTGGACATCTTTTGATGATTTATTTATATATGTGATGTGGACATGTTTTGCTTGCTTTATTCATGTTAGCTTACTTTTCTTGTGATCGATTTGGCCGGCAGGATCGGCGTTTTGTAGTGACGACCTTCCCGAGCGAAGGTGTCACCACAAAACGGCGGTTCTGGGCCTAAGACCCGGTGGTTTTTGCAAAAAAAAATAGGGTCTTACACTAAGTCTCATATGTCACATCTCACTACTTTCTACTTAGGAATTGAATAAGCAGATCTCAGACTTTGTGTACTCAAAATCTACAACATAGACCTTACCCTTTCTGAGACATGTCAATACAATTTGATCAGTCTTAGAACTGACTATATAACACTGAGATTTGGTGAACACAACTTTGTATTCACCATCACATAACTGGCTAATGCTAATTAGATTATGTTGAAGTCCTTCAACATAAGCTACTTTAGAAAATGAGATTTCTCCAATTCTGAGCGAACCATATCCTTTGGTTTGACCAGAGTGGGAGTTCCCAAAGATTACCTTGGGCCCTTCCTTGGCCTTGAAATTTTCCAGCAAATCTTTTGCTCCAGTTGTATGTTTGGAGCAGCCACTGTCCAGATACCACTGCTAGTTTGTGGTTGAACAGCCTTCTCTCTGCACATTAAATTAAACATTAGTATAGACCCTCTCATGTTGGGGTCTCTTTCTTCTATCATCGTATGGAGACATGAAAGAATGAGATGATCTTCCATTGTTCCCCCTTAGGTGAAGAAGTGCTGCATTATTATGCCAGCAATGCTTGGCAATATGTCCTATTTTAGAGCAGCAAAAACATCTAGGAATAGAAGTAGAAAGAAGTTTTGATGTTTGGTAATTTTGTGTAAAGAATCTATGTCGAGAAGAAGTCGACGCATTTTTAGAGTTGCGTTGAATAGAATTCGACGTACCTGCATAGTCCCGTCGATAGTCATTGGTAGCATGGTATTGGTTGCGTTGAGTGTAATTCGACGCACACATATAGTTGCTTCGAAATGATGTCGACGCATATGCTGGATTCCGTCGAGTTTCATTCGACGCATTCTTAAAATTGCGTCGAGTTCTATTCGACGTATGATTATTATCATTAAGATTTTTATTTGATTTTTCCAAGGGAAGTTTGCCTAAGATTCCTGGTTGATTACTAATGTTTACCCTATTAAATATGGTGAGTTTATTAGGGTTATCATTATTATGATCTTCACATGATTCTAAAATATTATAAGGTCTAGACCTAAATGATGCTACAGGTTTTTTCCAAGAATATAGCCCGGGGATCTGTGTGCTAGTGGATGGTTGTGCTTCCTGATCAAGGTGATCAAATCTCTTGGAGAGATTTTGTGAAAAATATCTTTGATCTTTTGACTCCTTCCATTTAGAGAGTCCTTAAAGGCTTTGGCCTTTGATAGTTCTTTATTTAGGTCTGAATTTTCTATATCTAATAAATATATTTCTTTTTCCTTTCTAAATAGTTCACCTCTCAGATCATAATTGATTGAGTACAAACAGTCTTTCTTAAGGACTTCTAGTTCTGATTTGATTATTTCAAGTTCCTTTTGATTGTTAATGTAATCTTGGCAAAATTTCTTAAAGCATTCTTTAAAATCTTTTGAAGAAAAGTCAAAGTCTTTAAAATCTTTTGAAGAAAAGTCAAAGTCTTCAAAGATGCTTACCTCAGTTTCATCGGTGGAATTTTCCAGAGCCATTAAGCAGGCTTCTTCTGGTCCATTATCTTCATCATCATCAGATGAGGAGGAGCTTGATTCAGAATCTGAATCACTCCAGGTCTAAGCTATGAAACCTTTCCCTCCTTTCTAATCCTTTCTCAAGAAGGATTTCTTCTTGTGCTCCTTCCTCTCCTTGTTTTTCTTGTTCTTTTCTTCCTCAGGACATTCAGTAGAAATATGTCCTGGCTTTCTGCAAGAAAAACAAATAATCTCTTGTTTAGGAGTTTTATCATACATTGGCTTGCTTGAGCTCCTCTCTCTCCTTCTGGAATCTTTTGTCCTGACCCACTTTTTGAATCTCTTAGCCAAGAGATTAAACATTTCTTCTTCAGTGGTGGAGGACTCTGCTTCTGCAGTCTTTAATGCAAGAGTCCTCTCTTTAAGAGTTGGTGTTCTTTCTTGGGCTTCTGACTCAGCCCTGCTTTTCAGTAAAAGCTCATAGGACTTGAGCTTTCCCAGGAGAGCATCAGTTGATATCTCTCTGAGGCATCTAGAATCTCTAATAGCCCAGATTCTAGAGTTCCATGTGCTTGGGAAGCACGTGAGGAGCTTGTCATTAATTTCTGTCAGAGATATTTCCTTGTCAAGCCCTCTCAACTCATTTATGATGAGGCTGAATCTGTCATACATTTCTGTAATGCTTTCATCAGCGTTTTTCTTGAAATTCTCATATTTAGATATGAGAAGAGCCTTTTTGTCTTTTCTCTCATCAGAGCTTCCTTCTACAAGTCTGGAGAGAGATTCTCATATCTCTTTTGCAGAGTTGCAATCAGCAACTTTCTGAAATATGTCATCAGACATGGTAGAGACTAGTATGTTCATGGCCTTGCCATCACATGCCTTGAACTTCTTCTCATCATCAGTCCATTCTGCTCTGGGGACTGAAGTTTGTATGACCTTTCCATTTGTGTCTTTCCTTATTGGGACTGGGGGACCTGAGAGGATGACATTGAAAATTTCCTCATCAATAGAATTCATATAAAGTTTCATTCTAGCCTTCCAAGGTGTGAACTTATTCATGTTACACACTGGAGATCTTGTGGAAGCATAATCCTTAGAACTCATTTTCTTTAAAGAAAAATATTTGAAATAGAAATAAATGTAGGAGACCTTTTTGATCAAGGTGTTAACCTTTTAATGATAAACCTCCCTCTGATACCAATTGAAAGTGCACAATGTGCCTCTGAGAATCCTCTAGAGGGGGGTGAATAGAGATTTAAAATATTTCTATCCTAACTGTGATAAACAATAAAAAAACATAAGTATTATGCTCCAACAAATATTCTCACAAAATAAAATAGTGTTGAAATGTAAAGCAGGAAAACAGTAAAAGTAATCTAAGCTATATGGGACAGCACAGAAAATAAACAATCTAAAAGACACAAAGATTTTATAGAGGTTCCCCAAAATGTGGGCAGTCCTCTCTTCTACCACCTGGTAGGAATGCACCAACTGTGCCTGAGTCTTTTGACAAGGAGACTCTCAGAACCACTGATCTTTTGATAAAGAGATCATGAACCAACCAGATCTTTTGATAAGGAGATCTTGAACCACCAGATCTATTGATAAGGAGATCTTGAACCACTGAATCCCTTGGAAGAGGGATTCTTAAAACTCTTTTACAGGTGAGAATGAGATGGAGAAAGAAGAAAAGGGAGGAGGAAGAATTCTGTTCTCAGAATTCTTATGAAACCCTGTCTCAAGAAACAGCTTCAATTTTCTTCTACTTGATCTGCTAGTGATGAACTCCTGCTTAAGATTGTGATGGTTTGCAGGAGCTATGATTGTCAGATCTTTTCCCTTCTTTCTGATCAAACTTTGGCTGCTATATGATTGTGATGATGAGCAGCCTTCAGTTGTTCTGCTGTAAGAGATGGGGAGCAGTGGTTCTTTCTTCTCTGTTTGTTTCTCTATTAGGGTTCCCTGAGGAGGAAGAAGGAGAGGAAGACCTAAAAGAAAGGTGTAGCCGATTGTGATGAATGCTCTGTCTTTCTCTTTCTTTTCTTCCCTTTTATTGTCCCTCTTCAATTTTGAATTTGTTTCCCCTTCTGGTAAGTGCCAAAAAGGTATTCACCAAGGACAATTTCTCTTTCCTTCCTTCTTTAATTCCCGACCCGTCCACCAACTATTAGCATATTTCCAAGAAAGCTTTTCTCTGTCCTCTGTTAATTCTTCATTCTATTTGAGGCAATTAAGGAGTCGTTGGAGAACGGTCTTGAGTGAGGTGGGCCATGAGAGAGGGTCCAAAAATGACATCTAAAAAGGTTTCCTTTTCAGACTGTATTCGACGTAGCATCGAGTTCTCTTCCTCTCTTATCGACGCACCTTCGAGTTCTTGTAGGAGCAGCTTTGAATTCATCCTTGCTCTAATTGAACTCTGCTGGTCGATGTTGCGTCCATATCTTATAGACGTAACCGTCGAGTTGAGGGCATAGTTCTGAACTTCATTATCTGCGTCGAAATGAAGTCGACGTTGCGTCGACTTTAGATGGCTTCGACAGATATTTCCTTCTACGTTGAGTTGAAGTAGAAGCTGCGTCAACTTCATAAAGTACTTTGACAGGTCCATGACCTCTACGTCGATATCTATTCGATGTAACGTCGACTTGATCTACTCCGACAGAAAGAGTGTGTTGCTTGGACTTCTTGTCAGAGTAGCGTCGACATCCATTCGATGTTGTGTCGATTTCTATTCGACGAAAAATATTAACTTCATCATATATGTGCTTCTCTTGATATGGTCTTGACACCCTAGGTTGAGTGTGACATCCTAAGACATCTAATGACCAGATTACCCTCACTATACAATGGGTAATTGAAACCTAATAGTTAAAATCACTTTTAGATAATTTGTTAAGTTAAATCTAAGGGGTTTTCCCCAACAACTTCCACCTGCCCATTGCTCCATGGGTGGTAGACTGGCACGAAACAGATCTTTATTCCAACCTACTCCCAGAAACTCAACAAGTCAGAATTAGCAAATTGAGGGCCATTATCTGTGATAATGGCCATGGGGATCCCGTGCTGACACATGATCTTACTCCATATGAAGTTCTTGATGACTTGGGTCATGGTTTTAGCCAAAGTCTTGGTCTCAATCCACTTGCTGAAATAATCTATCATCATGAGGATGATGCGTCGTTAACCACTCGCTATGGGGAAAGGGTCAACGAGGTCCATTCCCCAAACAGCAAACAACCATGGGATGGAGATGGATCGCAACTATTGTGTCGCTTGGGTCTAAAGGGGGAAAACTTCTGACACTTGAAGTACTTCTTCGCATAATCACCAGTCTATCTTGATGGTTGGCCAAAAATAGCCTTGATGAAGGATCCTTTTCTCGAGGGTTCGGGCAATTGAGTGATTGTCGCATTCTCCCAAGTGGATTTCTTATAGGACTTTAGGAATTTCTTCTTCTGACATGCACCTTGCCAGTGGTGAAAGGAGAGTCTTCTGATAGAGGACCCCGGAGACAAAGGAATAGTGCGCAACCTTGAACTGAAACCTTCTTTTATCAGCTACCAAGGCGTGGACTTCTCCAGTCAAAAAGTAATAGGTGAAAGGATCCATCCAGGATGGACGCTAATCGATCTTCATGACGTCTATTTCCTCGATTGCTGGATAAAAAAGCTCTGTGAATGTTCCCCCACGGGGAGGCCGAACTTTGCCAACTCGTCAGCCTAGGTGTTCAATTCCTGAGGGATATGATGAATGTTGAATGTACGAAAACACCTGATCCACTGCTTAGCAGATACTTTTGAAGGAGGGCTTCCCTAGTCTCGATGATCCCATTTATCTGTGATGACATCACCAAGGAATCCATTCGCACTTCGATGTATTTAATGTCAAGATCACGTGTCATGCCCAAATTGGTTATTAGCGCTTCATATTCTGCTTGATTTTTGGTGGTAGGAAAATGAAACCTAACTTCCTGCTTGATTCTGACGTCATTAGGACTGATTAGGATGACCCATATACCAATGGAGTTTTTCCCTGAGGCACCATCCACAAACATAACCCAGCACAGTGGGACAGGAATCTTTTTCCTCTTAGTTCCATCCTCGGTGAAGTTGGTAATAAAATCTATCAAGTCTTGAGCTTTGATAGCCATCCTTGTGACGTACGAAATGTCAAATTCACTAAGTTTGATTGCCCACTTGGCTAACCTTCTTGAGTGTTCGGGCTTCTCCAGAATGGCTTTGGTCAGTGACCACATGGATGGAATGAGCTTGAAATAAGGACAAAGTCTCCGTACTGATACTACTAATGCTAAGGCTAGCTTTTCCAGGATATGGTATCATGTCTCGGCGCTCTTCAGTACGTGATTTATGTAATGAATGGGTAATTTCTCCTTTCCCTCTTCTTGGACTAACACCGAGCTGATAGCCTCAGTCCCAACCCCAAGATATATAAGCAAATATTCTGACTGGCGAGGTCTCTTGAGGAGAGGGGTTGACGTTAGCTGACGTTTCAACTCCTCAAGTGCTTTGTTGTACTCTTCCGTGCACTGGAACTTGGCTCCACCCAGAAGGGTTTTGAAGAATGGGGCACACTTATCTCCTGAGTGAGAGAAAAAGTGTCTCAAGCCTGCAATCCTCCCCACTAGCTGTTGAACCTCTTTGGTGCTCCTCCGAGGTTGTATATCCAAAACATTTTTCACTTTGTCAAGGTTAGGCTCGAGGCCCCGGGGTGTCAACATGTGACCAAGGAATTTCCCCTTGCTAGCTCTGAAGACGCATTTGGTCGGGTTCAACCTAATGTTGTTCTAATGGAGAGTAGTGAATGTTTCCATCAAATCTTCGATATGATTCTTTAGCTCACGACTTTTGATGAGGAGATCATCAACGTAGAGTTCCAAATTATGACCTTTCTTATGCTAGAAAATGTGATCTGTCATCCTTTGGTACGTTGCACTAGCATTCTTCAAGCCAAAGACATGACGTGATAGCAATATCGACCATCATTGATGATGAAAAATGTGGGGGGATGTCAGGGGAATGCATCCGCATCTGATGATATCCTGAGAAAGCATTGAGGAAACTTATTGCAGGAAAACCTATGGCGGAATCGACTAGGGAGCCTATTTGTGACAGGGGGTAGCAATCTTTTAGGCACGCCTTATTGAATCTTATGAAATCAATGTGCATCCTCCATTTATTGTTAGCCTTACAGACCATTACCACGTTGGAGACCCACTCTAGATACTGGATTTCCTTAACAAAGTTTGCTTTGAGAAGCTTAGAGACTTCTTCTCGAATCGGCAAAACAAGCGTCACGGCCACGACTCACTTTTTCCGCTTTACAGGTTTAAAGTCGGGACTAAAGTTGAGGCAATGGCACGCGACATCAGGGATCACCCTTGGCATGTCTGAGGCTGACCACGCAAAGATATTAATGTTATCAAGGAGGCATTGGATCAATAATTCCTTTTTCAGTTCTGCATTTATGGATACGATCATGTATCCATCTCCCTCGGGGACGGGGATCTGCTCCACTTCCTAGGAAGCCTCGAGGTGAGTTTTGTCTGTCACTGCCTCTACCCATATGTGGGTACTCAAGGTCTCTTTGCGGGTACCTGCCCAAAGAGAGGGGGTACTCACACTTGATCACTCGCCCTGAGGAGCTCCAGGTTAGGGCGGGCTCTGCTACCTCATCTCATGCATTGTGCAATTTCACCGGTTGCTTGATCTGAAGGTCGCGCTTTTGAACTAGTGAGGACAAAATTGTCATCAACCTCCACACTCAACGACAAGTCAAGCAGATAGTGGAGGAATCAGGAACTGAAAGCAATCAGTTACTAGCCCTAGAAGACCAACCAAACAAAGCACATAAAATATATTGTTGCTAGCAGTGGCGAACACCAGATTTACCCGCAGCAGTGAATACCACTTGCTGCAGGAAGTAATATTCCACAAAAGATACAATTATATGTTATTATAAGGCACATAAAACTAGAGGCACTCGATGAATCAGAACTTGTAACTGCACTTATGACATAGTAGATTCTGGCTCAAGTTTCATGTCCCCTCTAAACACCCCTGGCCCCCTATTTAAATTGGGGGGGGGGGGGGGGGGGACTGCCCAGACGGTTGGGAGAAATAAATGTTACATTAATGTTGTAATTAATGCAAAAGGGTTTGTGTGGTTACAATAGACTGTAACCGCACAAGACATGGCTAACTAAGGAGAGAGGAGGGTTCATGCGGTTACAACAGGCAATAACCGCACAAACCAATGCTAACCATGGAGGGGGCTCAAACGTCTACCTAGGGTGCTCGCCTAGAACCCCCTCTGAACTGAATGTTGAGGGCTGACTGGAGGGATGTGCAGCTACCCAACACGTAACCGTCCACTCCCCCGAGGATGAGGATGGAGACTACCAGGAGGGTAACCACCCATACTACTGGATGTCAGAAGCTTTCCCTGGCTTTGGACTGATCTGGCTCTGACTGTGGTCACAGGATTTTGGGTTAACAATATGTTTCTCAAAGGAGACTATTTCTAGCTTCTTCTTAAGATAAGAGTTCTCTTGAGCAAGTGCCTCCGTTTTCTATAGCAAATCCTTCAGTTTTCTTTTAGATAATACAATCCTTACAAAACTTTAAAAAGCATTTTTAAATCATCAGCAATAAAATTATTGAGTCAATAATTATTATCTCATTGAAGTATACTTATGAAAGTTACTTTATGGCCATTAAGCATATGACGTAATCAAAGCTAGAATCATCATCACTGGAGGATGAGTTAGACACTTTTTCACTCCATGATTTTGTTGTCATCAATCTGGATTCCTTCTTGTAGTTCTTTTTATTTTCTAGCTTTATGTCATGATCCTCCTTCCTCTTCTCTTTGGATTTTAAGGGATAGTTTATGAAGATATGTCCATGTTTATCGAAAGTATACCAGATAAATTTATTAATGTAATTAGTATTAACACATCTTTTGTGTCATGAGCTTGGTTCTTGCTCATTCTTTCTAGCAAAATTCTCCATTTAAAAGGATAGTTATTTTTCATGCTGAGTGGCTATATTTTTTTTTCTTATTTTCCTGTTTTTTTCTAATTTCAAAGGGTAGTAATTTTTCATATAGGGCTCTTAATGAGTTTCTACTGAAATATCTCTCCAATAAGTTAAGAGTCCATCTATGATGAGTGTGAACCTTTTGTACCACTCATTTGCTATTTCCCCTTTCTTAATATGGAGGGTCTTAAATTTTATAACCAGATCCCTTTTCTTTTCCTACATCTTTTGATTTTTCTCTCATTTCAATGTGTGTGTCTCACATCTCTTTCGCGGTTGTGCAATTTACCACACTATGTTATAAATCACCAAATAGAGTTGATATAAGGATATTTAAAGTCTTTTCATCATAAACTATTACTTTCTTGTCTTGCTCTGACTATTGATTCTTGGGCTTGATTATCTCCATGACATTGGTTGCATATACTTTGTGGGTCTGATGGGATATATAAGTATTGAATAAAAACATTTCTTCATCTATTGAATTCATGTATAGTCTAATTCTAAACTTCCAAATTGTAAATCTATCAAAGTTGCACATTGAGGGCCTAGATGTTGAAATATACTCCTTAGTGTGTAATTATTCTTGGCTGAATATTTATGTGTTGTTCTAAAATAAATATTCAATCAGGAGATCTTGATTCACCAAATGTCTAACCCTTATTGGTGAATCTCACTTTAATACCAATTGAAAGTGCGGAATATATTTAATATTTCTTTTGGAGGGATGGGGTGAGGAGGGTGAATAAAATATATCAAAGTTTAGTTATTTTTTACTTATTCTCACAACAATGGATTAACTAATGAACTTAGGTAATATCACATACTAAATATTATGTAGTAAGTAAAAGTACTAATGATAAAAAAGCAAATCTATAGAGAGGAGACACAAATTTATAGTATTTCCCCAATAAATTTGGGTACTCCACTCTTCTACACACATGTGGGAATCCATCAACTATTCCAAGGTCTTGATCTTTTCTAAAGGAGATTCTTAAAACTGAACTGAAACTTTTGCAATGAGACTTCTAGAACCTAACTAAGTCTTTTGCAGTAACTCTTAAAAACCCTATATTTTGAAGGCAAATTCTTAGAACTCCGTATAGAGTAGTAGAACTTCTCCATAATATAAGAACATCTCAGATGAAGCCCATTTTACATGTAAGAGTAGTGAGGATTCATGATCAAGATTTTGAATAATGTCTTGATAATGAAATCTTGAAGCTTCTCAATAATTTTTTCTTTTTCATAGAGCTTCTTTTTTGTTTTATTTATCTTTCACATGATGTATTTGCTTGATTTCTCACGTCTATGTATTTCTCTTAAAAGTAGTCATCTTATCTATACTGGTATTTATTTTTTCTACCTTTTATATTATTGGTTTTGTATCTTTGGTAACCAACATTGAATAGTAAAGATTTGATTTGTTGTGGTACTCAAGTTCCTCATAAGATTTATTCCCAAGAATTTATCAGTAATGGTAATAAAGATTTATCATTTTTTTCTTTCTTGTAAAGGAACCTTTATTAATTTCTTTTAATTGGTCACAACTATTTAAGTTTTCTTTGAATTCAATCACTGATCATTGATTGATCACTCAACTAATGGAGGTCATTTATCTCTATTTTGTCTCTTTGGTCCTAGATATACGAGAATTTTTTATCGAAGGACCCAGTAGGTGAAAGCTTGATCGATCGGTTAGTGTTAATCGATTATCTGTGTTTTGGTTCCTTCAGTAACTAGTCACCGATCTTTGACATGGTCGATGAGCGTGTCTTCAATCATGGAATTCTTGACTGAAGATCTATATTTTAGTTCATTTAGTAATCGTCAATAATCATTGGCTTGGTCGGAGACAAAGGCTTGATGGTCGTCAAACGTAGATCCACATTCTATGAGTGTCAATCGGCGATCACTAACTGTCGATCAACGATGTCTTTGGTACTCAATAATTCTTGAATCATTCTTCTGTCTTTATTTGCGCTTTACACTTACATTTAGCATGGCTTAAGGACATAAGAAAATAGCATTACATACAATTTACTTTGTAGCTTATATAAAATACATGAAGAATTCTAAGAACATTTACTGAACATATTGCATAAGCCTCAACTTGGTATACAAAATCATTAAGGATTTTTTCCCAATATTAATAATTCAATTGGTTTTAATCACCTAGGGGGGGCATAGGTGCTTCAAAGTTGTTTTAGTGTTTTTAAATTGTTGGCTGTTTTATCTCAGAAATACAAAGATAAAAAATCACAACATAGAAAGCACACCAAGATTTATAGTGGTTCCTTAGATGATGGGTACTCCACTGTCCCCCTTCACATATCTAGCAGTGTGCTAGACTCGGACAACTCCTCCAAAATTTTAGATCTCTTTCACAGATCCTACACCTCAGGCACTACCGACCCTACAACTCAGATCCACTTAGGATCCTACCTCAGATTCCCAGAACCCAATAACTCAGGCACAACAAACCCTACATCTCAGATCTTCGGCAAATCCTACCTTAGAGTGCAGGCACTCCTACAGCTCAGATCCCCAGCAGGAATCCTACCTCAGATTTCCTAAAAAATCCTACATCTCAGGTATTCACAGACCATACACTCAGGATGTCAACACATCCTTATAACTCAGATCTCAAAGAGATCCTACAGAAGATGTTTGGAAGAAGATTTTACAAACTTTGACTCTTATAGATTGAGCTTTGAATAACTTGAGTCTTCTTAGGCCTTTCTGAATAGAAAGCCTTCTTTAGCAGCAGCACGAGATCTTCAATAAGTGAACTTTGTGATCTAGATCAGTGTTGAGCTTTCTTGAATGAAGAAGTCTTCTTTCTCTCAAGAGTGAGAGCTTTCTTGTTAAAGCTTGACTTTCTTTTGTTCTTTTTCTTCTTCTTTCTTTTTGAAAAGTTCTGCTTTTACTGTTGTATTACTTTTTTGGCGGCGACAAAAACTTTTCTTTCTTTTTTTATTTCTCAACAATAACTTACCGAGAGTTAGGGTTAGCTGACCCTCTCTTATCTTTTTATATCACTGATTCTTCTAACGGTCGAGGTCTGAAAAGATTTTGTCTCAAACTGCTTTTCAGACATGATTGATTTGACATTTGCTTTTTTTGCTTCTGTCGATTTGAAATTGCGCCTTCTGAGCTTGTCAAGACGATGTCATCATGTGAAGATAGTTTACACAACGATAAATGACTTAGCATGCTTTCTTGAGACTTCATAACGATATCGTCGTGTGATACTTGTTGTCACTACGATATATGACTTAGTCAGCCTTTCTTGAGTCTTCACAATGATATTGTCGTATGCATCTTGTTGTCACGATGATATACACCTTAGTTGTCTTTTCTTGAGTCCTCACAACGACATCTGCCTTAGCTTACTATTCTTGAGTTCTTACACTGATATCGTCGTGTGTACCTTATTGACACGACAATATGAGCCTTAGTTATTTCTTCGTGAGCCCTCTCAACGATATCGCTGTGTGTACCTTATTGACATGACGATCTATACCTTAGTTGTTTATTCTTGAGTCCTCTTAACGATAATGTCATGTGTACCTTGTTGACACGATGATATGTGCCTTAGCTTCTTTCTTTGAGTTCTCTCACCGATATCGTCGCGTGTACCTTGTTGACACAATGATATCGTCGTGTTCTTCTTATTGTCACGTCGTATTTGACTTGGCTTCTTCTGTTGCCTTCTACGAGTTCTCTCAACGATATCGTCAAGTGTACATTGTTGACATGATGATATATGTCTTAGTCATTTTTGCTTGATCTTAAAATATTATACTTAAGATGTATGATGTCCTAACCTGCTCATGTCACATCAAATATATATAAATACAAATTGTACTTATCATTGACTTTGGGACTTCTCCAAATCTGGAACACTATGGGCAGTGTTCCCAACAATAAGCCTCAACTTGGAATACAAAATCATCAAGGATTTTTTTCCCAATATTAATAATTCAATTGATTTTAATCCCAAGATCCTTCTTCAAGTCAAATTACATAAATATGTCAATTTTGTGTCAAACCGGCCAAAACCATCACCTTTGACTAGAATTATTTTCAAGTGGTCTTATTGAGTCATTCTATTCTCAATAGTCCATTACAACTGACTTAGATCAATTATAAGTCGGTTTACAATCACATATTCGGGTCACGATTTAGTTTAATTAGACTCATTTTGGAGAAATAGATCAATTCGCATCAATACAGGGCCCAAGTTGTCTCATTGAGATCATTTTGGTCCTAAGAGTCCATTGCAACTGATTGAGGTCAATTCCTAGCTCATTTGCTCAATGCTACACTTATAATTGATGTTCCCAGATAAAACACATGTGATGTTTTTAGGTCAGTATTCAGATCAAATAGTGGCATTCTGGTCAAATTGGTCAATTCTGGATAGAATGAGAACCAATGGTCTCATTGAGTTCATTGATCCTAAGAGTTTAATGCACCTCACTAGGATCAATTTTGACTTCATTTGGACGAATTTGATTATGTGATCCAATTGAACCCACTTAGTATGTTAAACCAGCATAGTAACATTTGACCTGCAAAAATTGTATAACATGGGTCTGGTCATGCCCCCACAACATATCACATCCATAGGATAAATACTATAAAAAGGTACATTAATAAAACTTCTACTAACTAAGAGTTTGTACAGTCCAAGGAAAATCAACTACTCATAAGTGAATGTCCACACTACATATAGGAATGGAGTAGAGTTCTGTCTTATGGTTAGTACAAGTATAAATCAAATAGTGCGCACATCATGCAAACATGTATATCACTTCATTCGCTCATAAGCTGGAAATGGAAAAAGGAACAAAGCAGAAAAGTGAGGTAAGTTATGCGACAAATCCTTTCTTTTCTTGGGAAGCTATGAGCTTTAGCCTACTAAAAAATGCCACGCACTTCACTACCTGCAACCAAATACAAGTTATAGAAAATGAGGGTTAGTTATCGGTTGGACACAAATAGTGTAACGATCCCCCCCCCCCCCCCCGTCCATCCTAGCGGACTTTGGGGTGAGTCAGTACACACCTGCAAGTCTGCAAAAGTAGATCAAGCAACATGCATTCAAAGTAGAAAATAAGATCTATGTTACACAAGTGAAGGCTCATGCATCAATCAATCTTCTAGGTTGAGCAATATATACTGGGAAGCCTAAGAGTGCAATGTTCATGATGGTTGGGTTCACCAGAAGGTTTGCTGCAACCTCTTTTCATATCACCACATGAATCTAGCATAACAATCATACAATTAACATCATAGTCGTGGGTACTCATAGCCGCATGACCATATGCTCTTATGCATGCACAATAACAAGTACTCAATTGGGAGGTTTGGGTTATCTCCACCACGAGATTCACGACCAGAGGTGTACTGTCATGCCCAGTCCATTTCATGTTAGAAGGTTTAAGCTCAACTCATATTAGATCCCATTATAGAAAGCCTAGGCGCATATCCTTGACGAGATCCATAATGAGAGATTTAGGTTCATCTCTGTCCCCATTAACAACACAAATGAAAGCCAAATTCGGATCTAAACATCATTCAATCAATGTGTATATAGACATGCTTACCCACATTCCTACGCTCATGGGTGGCGGATAGCAAATGCAACCTTTCCCTCTATACAACACAAAATTTCCAATTTACCATTTCAATGGTCTTCAAATCACACAATCACGAATCCATCATTGTGATAAAGTTATTCTCACGAATGTCGAACAATAATTACCTCATATTTATTTTGGTGTCGTGGAATCCAATAATGGACATTTTAACGGCTGACAACATAAGGTTTTCTTAAGGATGACTAAAATCCCCCAAGTTACCCAACCCCACATTCATTATTACGTTTATCCTTAAGTAATTCTTCAACACGAAAAACTATGTTAGCCCTAAATGCAAACATCATAGCAACATCACTGATCCGGACTTACGGTCACTAGTTGGCTTCACATATCAAGCTTAAATCTAAAATGAGCATCAGATTTCTAATACAATAATATGTCGGGGACGCAATCCCATGCTTTGGGGTTTTAGCGAACCAAAGGAGTTCATAACCTCCACTAATTAGTGGAAGAGACAGTCTTAATATAATAAATCAAAGAACAAAAACATACAAACAGTGCTAAGATCGACTGAATGCTAAGATCGACAAAAACATACAAGTAGTGTTTCCGCGCGCGGTAATGCGCGCGGTAGTGCGTGCGGTAGTGCGTGCGGTAGCGCGTGCGGTAACGCGTGCGGTAGCGCGCGTGGTTGCGGGCGTCACGAATGCGCGCGGTCTTGCATGGCGGTTGGTTGCGGAGATAGTGGGTTTGCCCACTCTCCCACTCTTCCCTCATCACCATAGTGGGTTTTGGGAATAACCACATCTTGGACTTGCATATAGATAGATGTGAGCCATGTATGAATGCATATCAATTATATAAATAATTTATAATATTTATAAATTATTAATAAGACATATTAATAATCTAAACAATAATAAAGATAATGTATTATTAATAATATAAATAAGGTATTATATAATATAAATAATTTATATTGAAAATAACATATTATTAATATAACGTATTATTAATAATATAATAACAGCACTGCAAACGTTGATCTTCCAAACGGTTTCAGCGATTATTCCGCTACTCTGCAAAACAACTGATTATTCCACCACTGCTTCCTCCCACTGATTTTTCAATCGCCGCATCCAAGCTAAACAGAGCCTTAGTGGTGGGATCGCAACCTCACATAGCTTATCTTTCATTTCCTTTCATTGAAGTTCACTAATATTTTTGTACCTCTTTAATAACTCATCAAGTTCATTTTTTAAATAATTTAGTTCTTTTCTTATACAGTAGTTGAATAATCACTAATGAGAAAGCAGTACATTGTTTGATGTATGACACTAGTCCACTTAATGTATACCTTCCCTTATGCCTACAATAATGTTGATCCACTACAACAAAGTTGCTTTACGACGACATTTTTTGATGTCTTTAGTGACGATTTTAAAGCGTCACGATAGTTTTTGTGATGTTTATAAAAACGTCACTAAATCGTCGTGATTGCGCATGTCGCCGTAGCTCTTTGCGACGCTTTCAAAAAACACGTCGTGATTGTCAGTTACTCTACCGCGACATTTTTTCCCCAAAAACGTCATGATTGACAGTTGTTCTACTGTGACACTTTTTTAAAAAAACGTCATGATAAGTAGTTGCTCTATCGTGACACTTTTTCCAAAAACGTCACGTAAAATGTTCATCCTACCACAACGTTTCTTAGCCAACGTCACCAAAGCCAAAACTGTACAACAACATTTTTTTCCCAAAAAACGTCGCAAATAATATATTTAAAAAAAATGAAAACAATTTGTGATAATACTTCTCAAATAATCTAAATACTAATCAAAACCCCACTAAATATTTACTTTTCAATTTAATTTAATTTTAGACATTCAAACACAAATAAATAAAATGTTCAATAGCAAAGAGAAATGTGTTAAATATTTATTATTTTATTAATAAAAAAAGGGTGGGAGATAGCCCAAACCCCTCAATACAGACTAATAGTACTTTCATATCTAATTAAACTAAATACATGAAAAAAAAATATCTACAAAGAAGAAAAATCTATAAATGCGCATTCTTGTACATATTTGATAGTCAACTGATGTCTTCTCCTCTCTTCTTTAGATAATATCCACTAACATGAAAATCAAGCTACTACCTGCATCCAAAAATGCAAATAATATGTTAAAAAGCATTACTTGTATAGTAGTATATCAGCACCAAGAATTTGGTAAAAGAAAATATTCGTTATATTAAGGAGCAAGCACAATATTTAAGATGTTAAGTGAATTAGTGTCGTATATTAATCTAAGAGATAATTGCTAACACTTTAATTTGGAGATGGCATGAGCATAGATAACAACTTGAATAAATAGTGTGAATACTAAATTCTCCCTAGGATATTGACATTATGAGCTTAACTAGTTTAACAAATTAAGATAGTTAAACTTATCATTTGGGTACACAAAATTTTTATTAATAAGGTTATGAAACTTGAAATTTGTTTATATTCCTCAATACAGTTTAATGTAATGATTATCAGTTTATATTCTTCAAAAGTCTCTCTCATAATTAAAACATATCTATTAGCTGAGAAGTTATATCACCTCGATGCTGACCTAGGTGCCTTGATGGTGCCAACTGCCTAGCATTTTTCACAGCATTAATCTGACTAAAAAATTATTGCAAAAAACACTAGACATGCATATGACGTACAGATTGAGGGAAGCAACAATGAGGGAAGCAACAACTTGAATTGCATCAGGCAGTGCAGTCGATTGTGATGATATACAAAACAACATGGAAACAAGGATGACCATCCAACACAAATAATACTAAAAATACAAATCAATAACAAAGGAAGAAATATCTTGGTATGATTGCAGTGTATTCCATAACTAGTAACATTTGACAAGATCATTGAGCTACAGGCCGAAGAATACATGGCTACATGATGTACGTATGTATGCCGACCCTAACAGTTATGTACGTTTGTGGAGACATATAATATCCACAGTGAACACATTCATATTATATATATTTAATTACTCGTATCAAGCTTACGATCGAGATCGTCGCTATCATCAATATAACTTCACCACCATCAAAAATATCATAATTAGAACTTTAACAGAAGATCGTATGTTTTGATGACGCCGCGCTCATCGTCTGCCGCAGCCGTCTCCCGACCATGGGAATGCGGATAGTCAGGTGTATGGTGATGGGTGTGCGCACAACAAAATACCCTATGATGGCGATGTGCACAGCCAGCGTGTATGATTATATGTATGCGCATAGCAAAACACCCCCATCATGAGGGTGCGCATAGTCAAGCGTAGTTATGGGTGGTGCTCATAACAAAATACCCCATCATGGGGGTGTGCATAGCCAAGCATATGGTTATGGGTGTGCGCATAGCAAAATACCCCATCGTACATGCATGGGTGTGTGCATATAGTTATGGGTGTGTGCATATAGTTATGGGTGTGTGCATATAGTTATGGGTGTGCGCATAACAAAATATCCGGCCATCATGGGGTGCGCATAGCCCCAAGCGCATGATTATGGGTGCATGTGTGCATAACACACTACCCCATATCATTGGAGTACACATAACCAAGTGTATGGTTATGGGTGTGTGCATATTGATAAGGTTGATATATATCATTAACTTAAATATGCATAATGTGCATCGTATACGTACTTCATGTATTTCATGCATCATGCTTACTAAGTACATGTCATGATTCATGTTCAATCATTTGATAAATGATAACCATATCACTCATATCCCTTTTAATAAAAGATCTTCTGAAATGTTTGATAACAAATTTTGACAGAAGATCATGTGTTTTGATGACGTTTTTAAAAAAAAATCGTCACGAAAGATAAACATGTATGCTGACGTGTTTTCATGCAAATCGTGGCTAATGCTAAATTTTTATATTGGCGACGCTTTAAACAAAAAATTGTCGCTAAATGTAAACTAACGACGACGTTTTCAAAAACGTCACAATAAGAACATTATTTTAGTGACGTTTAAAAATAATCGTCACAAGAGCTAAACACGTATGATGACGGTTTTCCTAAAAAACGTAGCAAATACTATTTTTTTGCATTAGCGACGTTTATGAAAAAAATCGTCGTTGAATATAAAACTAACAGCGACGCTTTCAAAAGCGTCGCAAAAAAATGTCGTCGTAGAGACTATATCTTGTAGTGATCCACACAACCTGATTTAACTGATAGATCCTCCTTCCTAAGCATATCCAAAGCCGCTATAGAAACATGATCGATTATTTCTGAGTACAACAAACTCTTAAAGCTAGTGCTCACTTGAATTTTGCTATGCCCAAACATTTTTTAATTTATGTATGTTATAACACAATCATCTCGTAGAGTGTTTTTCGTATTGTAGAAATATTACCAATAGAAACCTCGAGAAGCTGACTATGTCGCGTGCTACGCGGTTTGTACTAGTGTTGCTCAAATGTAAGTACATATTAATCCATAAAGAGACAAAATACTCTTTATATGTATCCAACCATATGGTAGTAACATATGAGATAAGGTCATGGAATTTCAAGACATAATCAGCGATCATTTGATTGAATCACATGTTATATCTATTTTCCGTCTCAGCGTTAACTAAATGTCAATCCACACAATAAACTGTCACAATCTTTTTCGTATTTGATTTTTTTTGCAATGTGTTAATATGTTCTTATTAATATGCACACTACATAATATATTCTTTGTGTTGAATCCCAAAAATCGGTTCAACGGAGTTCGGACTAAGATGGGGCAGCTTATGTTACTTAACTCACCACCAAACGCTTCAGACTTAGATATTCCAAGCCTAAAGATGACCCTCACAAGTAGAGAGTGATTTGCCTACACACTTTGATTGAGAGAAAACAAAATTAAGTACATTCATTAATGCAATCTCCCAGTTGGTGATGAAAACATTTGACAAAATATTTTCATTAAACATGCACTTAAAATAAGGCAAAGCTCACTTATAACTAGCAAATGTCTCGTTAGATAAAAATACAAATGATGAGAAGAATGTTTGATTTGTAGAAGTATTGTCAATTATACAAAGCGAAGATAATCAATAGCGATTGGTCTTGTATGTGTAGCTAATCGAAACAAGTATTTGAAAACATATTACTTAATTTAATTGTAGTTGGATTAGCAAAATATATACACTCTAAGGGTCTGTTCGACGCGCATTTTTTGGCCACGACACATGTTTTTTCGCATCAGCGAGAGTTTTCCTCTGGGCATCCGTTTACGCCCGCGCGCATGCTTTCTTCCCGGCGCGCTTTCTCCCAGGAGTGCATTTTTCTTTCGGGAGCGCGTTTTTCGCCCAGGTACGTGTTTTCGCATCGACGCTCGTTTTCGCTCAGGTGCATTTTAAGCCACGTGTTTTTTTCTCAGGTGCACTTTTTCGCCCGCGAGCGCGTTTTCGCGCGAGCGCATGCTCCACTCAGGTATGTTTTCTCCTAAGAGCGCATTTTTTTGCCCGTGCGCACGTTTTAGCCTGGGTGGACATTTTTTTGCTGGAAAACATTTTTCTACCGAGCACGTATCCTTCCAGGTGAGCATTTTTTTCTCGGGTGCTCATTTTTTGCTCGGCCACACATTGTTTGCCGGAGCGCACGTTTAACCAGGGCACACATTTTTGTCCGCGCACGCATTTTCGCGCCAATGTGTTTCTTTCCCCCGGGCGCACATCTTTAAAACTCGTCCAATTTATTGCGTTAGGTGCGAGCGCGCATTTCGGACATTGCAAAATTATAGTATAATGTCAAATTCAATGCAAATTCCATTACCAATTCTAACCTGCAGTCGAACATCTTTTGTGCCTTAATTCCATTCTACTGGTCGAATTCCATCGTGCATGTTGGAATATGATTTTCCGCATCTATTTGGTTTGAGAATAATAAATCATCTTTTGTATTTGATCATGTTTACTTTGTGTCTTTAGTATGTAAGAATGACCAAGTATGACACTAGGATGCTACATGATGTATGGACAAGCTCACATTGCCAAAGGAGAAAAGAGGAACTAACGTCAGTCGCTATCAATAACGCTGGCGTTAGCCCTGAAAAATTGCATGCACGCCAAATGCAAATTCAAGTGCAAATGTTGTGGAGGGAATCAAGGAGACCACATTTAGAAAGGAGCTACTGTCAAGTGGTATCAATATCGCTGGGGTGCTAGGAGGTGATCGATATGGACAATACGTGATTGCAGGAGCAGATCGAGAATAAATTATTGCTTGTGCCAGCAGTATCACTAACGTGGGGCATAAGGGTTGCCTAAAATAAGAGGATTCATAAATTGCAGAATCACCTTCCTAGAATGAAGATTCACGCGCCACAATCATTACCATAAGCGGTAACGCCTGGTGTTATGACTAACGCCAGCGTTAGCTACAAGTCTTATAAATAGGAGGCTCTCGTTCTCTTCATGTTACATCTTCTGGAAACCCTATTCCACCACTCAGAGACTCTTGTGAAGCCGTGTTTCCAGACAACCAAAGTACTTCCGCTTAATTCAAGAGAAGCTTTAGAAGGAGGATTGCATCAACACCGTTTCAATGCGAAGAATCACCGCTTCGACTACGACGATCTACAACGGTTCTTCGTCATCTCCTCACAGTGCTTCACAGAGAGTTTCATTTATATTGCAATTCTTATTTTGTCTTGTTTTTTTGAGTTCATCTTTGTTCATCGTTTGGTGGAGAATTCGCTCGGGTGTTGGCGACTAGGTCTAGGAGATTAGATCTATGGGTGCTCGACGCCTTTTTGGGGATAGAAAGGATACAACGGCTTGAGGTCATATCTGGGGAGATAGAGGCTAAAGTCAACAGGTCCTTGGGAGAAGGGTCGGTATAGAAACCAAAATTATTTTTTATTCATCGCCTAGATTTCTAGCGTTATAGGACTCATCTTTTTGTAATCAACTTTTATGAAATATAATCATGTTTTTCTTTGCTAATAAAATTGATTTCATTTCTAATAAAATTGATTTCATTTCTAATAAAATTGATTTCATTTCATTCAAATTATTTTTGATCAATTCTCTTTCGTAGAAAAATAAATAAGTTTTCTTTTAAAATTCTAAATTTCTAAAAGCCCTTATTCACCCCCTCTAAGGGCGCCTCAAGGTCCAACAGTGCTGCCGAACAACAAAATAGGAATTTTGCACAAAGCCAATTCCCGCAGATAATGATGTTCGTTGAAAAGCAAATTCCAGAAAGTCAATAACCGTGCGTCGAACGGACCATAAGTGATTAGTTGTATCATTCACTTTATCCATCAATACTTTCTCTACAAGATCTAATAACAAACATGCACCCATAATGCTTATAACTAGTTTTCATTAAATTTCTTTTAATCCAACTTTTCTTATTTTGGCTTTTTCTTGAAAAACATGATCGATTGTAACTTAGAATAACTCAGGTCTTACCCTCGTATATAAATGATCACAACAAAACTCAATCCTTTCCCATCATTACATGTCATTCAACTGCCACCTCCTTACTACACAAATCATATTTGTATTAAATTATGATCCAACATTTATTAAAGTTTGTTCAGAAGTCTATCCATGCGTCAAAAATTTCAAATCCTCGTAACTCATTTTATCTGCAAATTGCAAATCAATATTACCGCCCCTAGCAAAAAATAGCAATAATGCTTGCAAATGGGGTAAAAACATTGAAATTTCATTATGGAATGCAAATCTAATACCTTATGAGATCAACAATAATCCTTTACACTAAAAAAATTTGGAGCAAATTGATGTCATATAGGATAATTTTGCATGTGAAATTGTAAATTTTCAAGACAACTTCAAAAATGTTGCTTCTAAATAAGGACATTGTTAATAGCAAATCGAAATTCGTATTAGCAAACCCAAAAAAACCGGGTTCAAGTATTTTTAGTCTTTTTTTTTTCAATTGTAAATATCTTCTATTAGCAAACCAGTTTTTAAGTTTCGAAACTCCCGAAAAGCCGATCCGCACTCCTCATTAGCGAAAACCCCCCTTCCGCTCCCATCTATCGCGTTGTAGGGTTTCCTCACCCTTACGACGCCGCCGCTCCCGTCGTGTCCGACGACCCCCTTCGACGACGCCCCCGACGACCCCCTTTGCTAATAACCATGGTTTGCTAATAAAAACGTCCCTAAATAAATAAAATATTTAAATTGTTTTCTTCAAACCTTAAGATAATACTTTAGGAGATCCAACAATGTTTCTTGGAACTTCAAAATCCGGAAGCAAATTGAAACCCTAGATGAAAAATTGTCATTTAGAAACCCAAGGGATCAAGAAAAATCAATTACTCTCCAAATCAAGGAAGAAATTAAGAAGCAATCAATGGAGGGCTAGAGTTAACTAAGAGCGGTCGGAGGTGGGAGGAGGACGGATGGCGGAGGGCGGCTGGCGGTGGGTGGCGGGCGGCGCGGTGGACTCTTGTCCGTAAGCGAGGAAGGCTGGGGTTGGGCAAAACGAAGGATGTGGGAGAGGTGCTGCGATTAGATGGGAGAAATATTGATTATTAGGTTTTATTTTGATTTCCGAGCTGCAAATATTAATTGTGAGCAATTTAAAAAAAAGGCAATTGTTAATAGCACTCAAAATTAGTTTATTTTTCTCTCCTTAAATTGATAACCTCAAAGCACCCGCACGCCTCTTTCGTTTTGTCGCAGCCCACTTCCTTCGGTCCGCCTGTTCTCGCTGTCAGCCAGGGTTGCGCCGCCAGTTATCGTTTTCGCCGCCAACGAGGGTTTCACCTGCCCATATACGCCACCGGAAGGATTTTGTTAGACCTTCCTACTGCTTGCACGCCGCCGGGAAGTTATTTTCGCTGCCAGCTATGAGTTTCGGCCCCAGATAGGGTTTCACCGGCCCTACATACGCCGCCGGAAGGGTTTCACCGGACATTCCTACTGCTTGCACACCGCCGGAAGCTTCTTCTCGCTGCTAGCAAAGGTTTCACAGATTTTTGAGTATAATTTCTTCATTCCCTAAACCCTAAACAAACTCTTTTACAAAATTTTTAGTTTTTCAATAAGCTAAAAAATTGTTTTAACCTAGTGACAAACTATTGATTTACTTGTTGTTCCACTATTACTAAGTTGTTTTGTATCCGGATTCACACGATGTCGGATTCTCCGAAATTTTTGGAAAATACAATCCATTGACTTTTGGAACATTTGAGAACAATATTTAGGCTCTCTTTGGGATACCGGTGCCGTTTTAAAAGGGAGAAGTTCAAAAGGGAGGTGTTAAACTGTATTTTTAAAACTGTAGTTTCAAAACTGAGAGTTTGTTTAGGTAACCTTCATTTCAGTGGCGGTTTAAATTATTTTCAAAATTATCTTCCTATAAATTCTATTTATTTCGGGCTATTTTTTTCTGATTTTTTTTAAACAAAATTAAGTATTATATATGTTTATTTTCTTACAAATTTATGGATATAATTTTTGTATAGGATTTAAATTGATTAAAAAAATTAAAAAATATGTCAAACGGTGATTTTGAAAGGGAGAATGGAGGTCTCCGTGGCCTTTCCAAAACGAAGGAAAAGGCAAGTTTTAAACCAGGCGTTTTAAAATGGTAGCAATTTTGTGGTTGCGAAACACCTATCCTCCTTTCTCCCTTTCATAGCTTTACTATTTAAGAAATTTCAAAATTTTGCTTTGCGCGTAACAATTTGATTTGCGGATAGTCAAAACTGCACTGCGGATAACCCGGATGATTTATAACGGAAAAAAACCCGGATGGTTTATAACGGGGAAAAAATAGAGAGTAGCCGCAAACGAATTTATAACCCGGATGCTGTCGATTCCTGAAAGCTGCAGCTCCGCGTTTCCCATCTCTTCCTCTTGTTCCCGCGACTTCGGGCGTCTTCGCGGCAGAACTCCATCCTGCGTGTTTCTCCCGCCCGCTCTAATTCTCTTTCACAGCAAGCTGCCGCCTCCTCATAGGGATCATTCTGCCTGTGCCTCTCGAGTGACCACCAGCGGCGCAAGTGATCTTCACCCTAGTCACCGTCACACGCGGTTCTTCTCCTCCTCGCACAGCTTCGTCCTGCTCGCGGCTGTGCTGTGGCACTCGCGGTTCTCAACTGCTTCTTCCAAACAATTTATAGGAGAAATCAGTGGATCTAATGACCCTTGTTGTCCTCGCTTTCTCCTCTTCCAACTTCTTATAAAACTGACTGCGTCGAAGGCCAGATTCTTCCTTCATTTGAAAGCTTCGTGAGATGACGGACGATAACCATTCCCACGAAGAGCGAGAAGAAGGTGTGAATGGATCCTAGATATTACCCTTATTGAGGACTGAGCATTCTGAACATCAATATGAATTGGACTCTTTTGAACTTCCTTTGAGTGTTTAGATTAATTTTTGATTTATGTTTTACTTGGCTTGATTTGTTTTATTTGTCGTGTTTTTCATATGCAGAGGACGAGGAAGAGTATGAGGAGGTTGGAGGAGGAAATCGGCTCCTAGGGTTTATGTTTGGGAATGTTGATAACTCTGGTGATCTTGATGTTGATTATCTGGATGAGGTACTTTTGTCATCACTGCATAATTTGTTTGGTATGGTTGCGCCTAGAGGACTTTGGTTATAATGTTTATTTAGAGCTGTAGAATGTGCTGTCATGATGTTGTTGTTAATGGAGATCCTACATACTATTTAAAATTTTAAATCGAAATTATTTGGTTGGTCTTTTATTCATAATTATTTGTAGCTCTATTGCAGGTAGTTTAAAACAGACACTTGTTTAATCGTGCATTTTATTTTCTGGTTTTCATCCTCTATTTCTCTTGCCCATTTTACTCACTCTGCTATGATATTACCATGTTTTATTTCTCTGAGTGCATAATCCCTCTCTTTCTGTTAGCTTTTAGTTTTCTTGTTTTTGTTCATTCGTTGGAAAATTCAGCAGCTATTTTGCTTTCTAGTTGACAATTTACCGATAGATTCTCTCTTTAGGTAGTTCTGTCTTTCGCTTTCATCCGACAATTGTTTCCAACATATGAAGTGGTTATAGTGTTTGATGTAACATGTGTTATTTTTCAGTATAAATATCTGTTTTATCAAAAGTTTATCCAATAGAGTTTTTAGTAAGAAGAAGTCATTGAGAACGACAAAGTCGAAAGGATATTAAAGAGCGTAGATAGACATGGGGATATATGGTGTTTTAATCTACGACATGATCTATTTCCTTTTTTGAAGGAATACTCGTGAGGTTCTTATTAGAGAATAATATTGAGGAATACAAGAAGATTTCTGTATTAAGGAGAGGAAATGAGAGAGAGAAAGTTGTCGAGTTATAAGGAATATGAGTATGAGAGATGTTGTAGTCTTTCAGTTGCGTAAAAGTTTTGAGATGGTAAAAATAGGTGAAGAGTCCAAGTTTCTTAAGGAAGACTTGATTGTTGTGGAGATTGTGGCGGTGCATGTAATTCCGATAATAACTTTGAATTTTCTACCAATCTATTAATTTAACCTTGAATATCATTGGATGTAGGAGTTGATAATAGTCAAGAGACAAGGTCATGAGAACATGGTCCCTGCACCCAAACATTTCTTCTACGTTGATCGACAACATAATTTTGACGACCCTTAGGCCATAATACCATATATTAATTGTTGAAAGAGGAAAAATAGAAATGCTTGGTTTATTCATCCCACAAGGGGGCATTATATAGGACTTACAACATGACATAAAACACCGTTAGGCGGTGTGAGACTAAACCCCAAATACATAAAGACACTACAAGACCGACATTGACTCGATAATTCCAACACTCCCCCTCAAGCTGAAGGGGGGACCCTTCAACTTGGACACAACAAATAACGGCAATGGAGGTAGATGATGCGGGACAAACATCAGACGAGCCACCGGGGAATTCCAAATCGGGGAATCAAGTCGGGGACATAGCCACACACGCCACTGACCCTCACACGACGCGGGACCCACACACGACGCGGACTCGCTGGAAAAGCGGTCAACCAACATCACATACTGACACAACATGCGAAGAGAACGAAAGATGTGGAGTAAATCATCAAACGAGTGATCGGGGATAATCCATCGGGGATAATCTGTCCAGGATAATCCGCAAGAAGGGCGGTCCCACACGACACGGTCCCACACGACACAACTCGATGAGACAAGAACACCAACATAATCGCTCCCCAACACATGACCAATCGAAAGTCAAACTGAGGAGACACAAACACACATACAACAAGCCTAGAGGCCGTGTGGAACTAAAACGAAAAGTCGGGAAAGATCATCCGAGTCGCCTTCATCCCAACACTCCCCCTCACGTGGAGAACACGTGCATATAGGCGTAAACTAGACCAAACAAAGTAAATACGAACAACAGACAATGAAAGACACATAAAGACAACTTAAACTACCACAGAGATGCATCATCAAAGAGAGATCAGCACCCAAGAAGGGGATGCGGCCGCTGGAATCAACAGGAAGCAAGCACAAACAGATCAGCGAAGGAGAAGCTCGACGAGATCAGCAACAACGAGTGATGGAGAGCCAGCTCCGACACAGCAGCTGCGGGAGGAAACACAACAGAAGATCTGTTTGTGCAGCCGCAGATCATAGCAGCGGCAGCGGCAACGACAGAACAAGAAGCCGCAACGGGCATAGTCGGCGGGATCCAGGAACAAGAGCAATAGCAGGTCCCTCCTGGAAACGGGAGCAGCGATGAGAGAAGAAGCGACGGGAGCAACGATGGCCGCCAGGAACGACGGGAGAAGAAGCGACGGGAGCAACGATGGCCGCCAGGATCGACGGGAGAAGAAGCGACGGGAGCAACGATGGCCGCCAGGATCGACCGGAGAAGAAGCGACGGGAGAAGCTCCAGCCGAAACGATGGCCGACAGGATCAACAACTCTGCTCTGGTTCTCGAGCACGACGGGCTTCGACTAGCGGAACAGAACCGCTCCCATCGACGGATGCATAAGTCGATCACGTCGACGGGAGTGGGAGGAGATGACTTAACCGGAGCCCTAGCAGAGGAGTCTGCCGATAGGATCGAGAGGCGGAGAGGCAACTCACGGGAAAGAGGAAGAAAAAAAAAGGTTTTAGGGTTTCAGATCTTTGGCTCTGATACCATGTTGAAAGAGGAAAAATAGAAATGCTTGGTTTATTCATCCCACAAGGGGACTTTATATAGGACTTACAACATGACATAAAACACCGTTAGGCGGTGTGGGACTAAACCCCAAATACATAAAGACACTACAAGACCAACATTGACTCGATAATTCCAACATTAATCATTGTGAAGACTGTTGAATAGAAGGAAGACTACTGTTTTTTTCTAGCCAAATGTAGAAAGGTTGGAGAGGTTACATTTGGGAGCCAGAGTAGCCAGTTATTGCTTAATTATACCACATTAAGATTAGATATTAATCATACGCAATTCCAGGAGAAAATATCAATTGTTGCTAATGAGTCCCTACACAATAGTCAATTCTTGCTTAATAATGCTAAGAAGATGACACATCCTTCAAGAAACATAAGATGTTTTGATTAATGTATTGATTGCGTCAAACTTTCAAGATCCTTTTTAGTGTGTGATCCATGATGTTCTTTGTGCTTGAAGCAAAGCCAACATTTAAGAAAATTGCCCCCATCTTGTTTCCAAATTAACTTAATTACTGACAATACTAGATTTGGACATTTTTGAGAAGACTTTTAGAGAAGAAAGGAGGAAGCTGGTCTATCAATGGTGATGCTACATTGATATAAATTGAGGAATACTAGATTTGGACATTTTTTAGAAGGCTTTAGTGAAGAAAGGATGAGGCTAGTCTATCATGCTGATGCTACATTGATATAGATTGAGGAATATAAGCAGATAAATATTTCTGTCTTTGATAATTGCAGACCCGATTTCTATAAACTCTATGATGGATTCACCCATGATCGTCATATTTGACCGTAACTCTTTTGGAGAGCCTTCAACCACCCAAACTCCTCCTCCGATCACTATTTTAGCTAACATTGGAATCAAACACATTATATTGTGATCTTATGGGGATTGGAGCGCCAAAATGAAAAAATATTTGCCAAGAAGAAATCTCAACATAAGAAATTGAATGTGTCATTGCGTATTCTAGACATATCAAGCCATGCCGAAAAATTTGTGATTGGACTTGGTCAATAATTGGGTCTTGATCAGAGATTTCTATTGCATTATGTTGAATCATTAACAAAAATAGTTAAATCAACAATCGTCACTATCAAACTTATATGTGTAGAAGTCGAAAATAAGGAATATGCCTCCGTACCACCACTTCAGACTATTTCTCAAGGCGTTAGTTGTTATGAACAAAAGATGCATAACATCTAGGGAGAAGTTATATTTGTAAAAAAAGCAAGATTGGATGGAGTAGCCGAGGTCATGAATTTGGGAATATTTTCGATGGTCAAAATTTTTGTCATTCTAAAGCCTTAACCCTTCATGATGGATATTGTTGGAAAAAATCTCTTTATGATTTGCCATATCAGGTTATTAAAGTGAGATAGGATAAAATGTCTGTATGGATAAATGACATCTTATTTAGTATAAATCCAAAGTCATTTAGTGGGCAAGCAAATAATCAGTGCACTCAGGAAGTCAGAATAAGGCTAAGTAAAATTCTATGCTTTGAGGAGATGTTGACGTACGACTAGAAGTATAGGAGGAGATGTCGATGTACGGAAGTATACAAGGAGATGTCGACGTACGATGAGAAGCTTACTCTGTACTTCGACTAGTAGTCAATACATGAAGACAAGAAGGTATACTTCCTTGTGTCGAGATCTTTTATAAAGAAGTCAGAGCATAACTATGACTGCATACATTGAGATATCCTTTTTCTATATATCTCAACATACGTCGACAAGTAGTCAACGTTCAAGAAGCCTTGCGTCGACTTCTCTACCGAACAATTTCGAATGAAGATTGAACAGATAAAGACAATGAATCAGATCTGATTGTGATCGTTGATGATTCAATTATGGAAGGTCTTTATTCTAATTGGGTCACACCTGACAATAGATTTATCTAACAACATATATATATATATATATTCTCATTCTGATTGAAGAACATAAGAGAGACAATATACAGAGGGAATACGACAAAACTCTCTCTCAACTTTCTCTTCTCCCTCTCCATTAAGAAAACCTCAAAGAACTTTTGCAGTCGACAAGATCATCTTCTTTAGATCTGAAAGCTCTCTTTCTCTGGAGGATTCAAAAGTTCTTCATCAAATATTCCTCTCCTACAAATTCAAATCTTTATCTATTGAATCTGATCTCACAAGAGGAATCTATTGCTACTTCTGTTTGTTACAACAAGTATCCACACAGTGCTTACAAAAAATCAAGTACTCAGAGATTTGCTGAAGAGGACAACATTGTGGAAATACAAGATCAACCTTTCCTACAGAAAGAGTTTTAAGAATCCCTTTACAAAGGATTCAGATAGAGTCTTTAGAATTCCTTTTACAAGAATTCAGTGGTTGTTGGGCCTCTTTATCAAAAGGCTCTTGGTCCTGAGAATCCCCTTATCAAAGGATTCAGTGGTTTTCACCTTATCAAAAGTTTTCTTTGATTCTTAGAATCTCCTTAACAAAAGATTCAGTTATATTGGTTCCAAAAGTCTCCTTATCAAATGTCTCAGCACTGATTAGTGGATATCCTGCCAAGGGGTAGAAGAGTGGAGTACTATAAATATTTAAGGGAACCACTATAAATTTCTGTGTCCTCTAGTTGCATAATTTTCTTTACTTAACTTTCTTATTTTTATACTTGCACTGCTTAACGATCAAAATCTGTGGCATGTACTGTGATTAGTTGTGTAAAATTTTACTAACTCTATTCACCCCCTTCTAAAGTAATTCTTGACTGTGGTTTATCTACCTTTCAATTGGTATCAGAAGTAGGTTAATTATAAAAAGGTTAACACCTTGATTAATCAAGATACTATCAGAAATTACTTGTGTGAATATATTACACAAACACGAGTTCTACACAGAATATAGATTATGTAACCACTAGACCTCCTGCTTGTAATTTAGATAAATTTACACTATGAAAATTTAGAATAAAATTATATATGAATTCCATTGATGATGACATTTTTGATTCTATTCTTACAGATCCTATCAACCTTATCAATATTGATAAAGATGAAAAAATTGTTCAACTTACCAAAGCTGATCTGACAGAAGAAAAGAATGCAATGACATGTGATGCCATACCAATGAACATTCTGGTATCTACAATGTCAGATGAGATGTTTTAAAAAGTTGCTGATTGTCTATCAGCCAAGGAAATCTGGAATTCATTAACCAAATTAGTTGAGGGATCATCAAATGAAAGAAAATATAAGAAATCCTCACTGATCTCTCAATATGAGAACTTCAAAAAGAGCCCTGAAGAATCAGTGACTGACATGTATTCTAGATTCAGCCTTATTGTCAATAAACTAAAAGGCTTGAAAAGAAAATCTCTGTGACAAAAATAAATGATAAATTTCTCATGTGCTTCCCTAACTCATGAGACTCAAGGATTTGGGCCATCAGAGAGGCCAGATGTCAAAAGAGATTACAACTGATGCACTATCAGGAAAGTTGAAATCCTATAAGATGCTGCTCAAGACAAGGGAAGAAAGTAAAGCTAAGGAGAAGACTTCATCTTTTACTAAAGAAAAGACAATTGCACTAAAAGCTGCTGATGAAGAAAGTTCAACAGTTGATGATGGATGAGCCTCTTGGAAAGAAGATTCAAGAGGTGGAACAAGTCAGAAGTCTGAAGAAGGAAAGAGAGAAGTCAATCAAGACCAAGGTATGACAAAACCCCTGGTAAAGATATTATTTGTTATAATTGCTGGAAGTCAAGACACAACTCCTGAATGTCAATACAACCCCAAGGACAAAGTCCAGAAAGGGAAAGGATCAGAAGAAGTAGAAGAAAAAAGGCAAGAGATTCATTGCAGAAACATGGAGTGGTACTGAGGAAAAAAGTTCATCCAACTCAGATGATGAAGAGAGGAAAGTCGAAGAAATCTGCATGACGTCTCTAGAACTTTCTGAAGAAAAGGATGAATCTCCTGAAGAAGAAAATGAGGTATCTTATTTTAATAATTTTGATTTTAGTTCTGAAGAATTTAAAATAACATTTAAAGGATTTTGCCAAGATCAATTTGCAGCAGAAAATCAATACAACTCTTAAGAGAAGAGATAACTAATATGACTGTAAGATTAGAAGAAGAAAATCCGGTAACAATAAATGATGAACTAAAAGTTCAAAATGGAAGGCTCAGAGATGAAATTAATTCTTTGAAATTTGAAAATAAAAACTTCAAAGAAGAACTTAATAAAGCTAAACTCATTGAAGATAGCTTAAATAGGAGTCAACAACTTAAGGCTATTTCTGAAAACCTCACTGTTAGGTTTAAGAATTTTGGTTTAGGAGCCGACTCACCTCAAAAGTCTGATTCTCCCAGTATACCAGCTTGGAAAAATCCAGTAAGGTTCATAAGTGCTAAAAGGAAAGAGATAGTAAATTCAATGGCTGATATTCCTTCTACATCAAAGAGTGTTAAAAGAAAAGTCAATCATAAGAGGACTAATGAATAATAAATCATGTTGTGACAACTTTAGTTCCTCCAGAGCAAAGAGGAATCTCGGGAAAAACTCCCATGCATAAAAATAATAAGCCTAAATATTTTGAAAGATCTCAACTTAAGTCGAGTGAATATCTCTTACGTTGACTAGAAGTTGACGTATGACTGATTCTGATCAACATATCAGAATGCATGGATCATTCACGAGACCTCTCTCCTCTTCTGTTCAGATTAACAGGAAGAATAAATATAATAAATTTGAATGCTATTGTTGTCACAAGGTTGGTCATTTCATGTGAGATTGTTGGTACAATCTACCAACAACCTCCCATTCTAAAGGTTATATGCCTAGAACTTCCTTTTCTTATCTTAGTTCCTATGTTGGTACCAAGACAACCTGGGTTTCTCTTAACTTTTATTTGTGTTGCAGGAAAGGAACTGTCCAGCCACAAACAAGCTGTGGTACTTGGAACAGTGGCTGCTCCGGACATATGACTTGAGATAAGCAACTGTTGGAAGACTATAGGATAATGCTTGGACCTAAGGTCATGTTTGGGGACTCCAACTGTGGTCAAACCCAAGGCTATGTGGTGATCAGGGTTGAGTCAATAACTTTTGACAAGGTAGCTCATATTGAAGGGCTAAATCACAACCTAATCAGCATAAGTTAGCTGTGTGACAAGGAATATAAGGTTGTATTCAATCACACTCAATGTCAAATCATATCCTCAATTACAGTTAGTATCATTCTTACTGACAATAGAAAGGAAATGTTTACTTGGTAGATTTCTCGTCTAATCAAAATGAAATATGTCTATTTAATTCTAATATAATTAATGCTGAATTGTGACATTAAAGACTAGGACACCTGAATCTAAAAACACTCTGCAAGAATAATCTTGTTAGAGGTCTACCACAAGGTAAATATGTTAAGGAGAAGCCTTGCAGAGTTTGCCAGTTGGGTAAACAGACTAAAATATCATTTAAGAAAGTAAATAAAAATGATTCATTTAGGATCCTATATATTCTACATACTGATCTATTTGGACCCATTGCTATTCATAGCTTAGGAGGTAAGTCATACTCACTAGTTATTGTTGATGATTTTTCTAGATTCACTTAGGTGTTCTTTCTGAGAACTAAGTCTGACACCTTCAAGATTCTCTCTGGTTTTCTTAGACAGATCCAAAATAAACTGAATACTTCAGTTGTTATGATCAGAAGTGATCATGACACTGAGTTTGAGTCTCATAGGATGTGTGAATTTTGTGAGAATGAAGTGACCAGACAAGAAGATAGATGATGGTATCTTCATAGGATACTCAATATAGCAAGGCTTATAGGTGCTATAATAAAAGAATATTTAAAATAGAAGAAATAATGTATGTGATTTTTAATGAGACTAACATGATATGTGAAGGGAAAAATACCTCCACAAACTATGATTTGCAGATAAAGGAAATAACAAATCAGATGGAGGAATTGACTGTGAATTAAGATGCTCCAAGCTCCTCCAATTCCTTTACTCAATCTGACTGATTTCAAAGACTACTGTGCACAACTATGAAGGCAAAGATGATGAAGATGAATTAATCTCTGAAGACGTTATTCAGATCAATGCTCAACCAGTTGAGCATATTGAAGAAATGCAGGATGAAGATGCTGAGGATGTCCATGTGGATGTTCCTGTTCCTCCACAAGCTGAGACAAAAACTCTCCCACTAGAGCTTGTCACTCTCAGGGATCACCCCACCTCACAAATCATTGGGGATATCTCTGTAGGTGTGCAAACTAGGAGTAAAATCTCCAATGAGATTATGCTTCAATGCTTCCTGTCTCAAGTTGAGCCCAAGAAGTTTGAAGATGCAAACAATGATCCACACTGGATTGTTGTCTGAAGAACTTACTCAATTTGAGAGGAGCAATGTATGAACTCTGGTTGAAAAGCCAAGAAATTACCCAATTATTGGAACTAAATGAGTATATAGAAACAAACTAGATGCTAAAGGAGTTATTGTTAGGAACACGACAAGATTGGTTGCTCAAAGTTATAGTCAGGAAGAAGGAATTGACTATGACCAAACCTTTGCCGTGACCAGATTTGAAGCAATAATGATGTTCTAGACATATGCAGCTTAACAAGATAAAAGTATTCTAGATGGATGTAAAAAGTGCTTTTCTCAATGACATTCTACAAGAAGAGGTTTATGTAAAACAACCTCCAAGTTTTGTTGATCCTATTAATCCATCTTTTGTTTATAAATTAAATAAGGCCTTGTATGGTCTCAAGCAAGCTCCAAGAGCTTGGTATGAGCCCCTTTCTGCCTTCCTTCTTGAAAATTTCTTTGTAAGCGGTAAGGTAAATAAAACTCTATTCATTAGAAGGCATAATGAAAAAATATTGTTAGTACAAATTGACCGCTAAACTATGACCATTATTCTGGCGGAATAACGTCGGCAGTGCACCGGTCGAAGTAATATAAAATGATGAGATTCCCCACCGAGTATCGAATCACATGGAGCGCGAGTGAAGATACTAGGGTTTCCTAAACTTTGGGCTAGCCAAGCTATTCGATAAATTGAGAGTTTTACTAAACTATAAACCTAAATTACCATCATCATCAGTCTACAACATTCCAAACACAAGATCATGAAACCACATGGTGATACTATTTCCAATAATAAAATGTGAGATATATAGTTAAATCAAGTCACATATAATGTTATACTTGACAAGACATGAGTGGAGAGGAATAAAGCATTCATTAATTAATTAGAGAGCCCTCACTCATACATATACTTGAGTGAGGGAAGACCTAAAAAAGGAAAAAGAACGAACTACCTCAATTGGGAATAGAACCATAAACACGACTTGGAATGCACAAAATATATATTACAACTTTCCCCCTCAAGTCGGACGGAAGATGTCAGTCATCCCAAGCTTTTGAATATCATCGATGAACACATCACACCCTAAGCTTTTAGTAAACACATCAGCCAACTGATCTTTAGAATGAACAAAAGGTGTGACAACTGTCTTTTTATCCAAGTGATCTTTGATAAAGTGCCGATCAATCTCAACATGCATTGTCATGTCATGTTGGATTGGGTTATGAGTGATACTGATAGCTGCCTTATTGTCACAGAACAAGGAGAAAGGGGCCGTCTCAGTGAAACCCAGATCTTGTAACACAGTACGCAACCAAAGACCCTCACATAGGCCTTGAGACATAACACGATCTTTAGAATGAACAAAAGGTGTGACAACTGTCTTTTTATCCAAGTGATCTTTGATAAAGTGCCGATCAATCTCAACATGCATTGTCATGTCATGTTGGACTGGGTTATGAGCGATACTGATAGCTGCCTTATTGTCACAGAACAAGGAGAAAGGGGCCGTCTCAGTGAAACCCAGATCTTGTAACACAGTACGCAACCAAAGACCCTCACATAGGCCTTGAGACATAACACGATATTCTGCCTCTACACTTGATCTAGCCACCACATTCTGCTTCTTGCTACGCCACGTCACTAGGTTTCCACCAATAAAGGAACAATATCCTGTGGTGGACTTTCTGTCATCACGACACCCAGACCAGTCAACATCAGTAAAAACTTCAATCTTCAAATGGTTGTTCTTGGAGAATAGAAGACCACGATCAGGGGCTTTCTTCAAATACCTTAGCACGCGATACACAACTTCTTGATGTCTGATCCTGGGTGAGTGCATATATCTGCTAAGGATACCGACCACAAACGTAATATCCGGGCGTGTGTGAGATAGATATATAAGTTTCCCAACCAATCGTTGATAACGTGATACATCAGTGTGATCACCATCACCATCTTCTTCAATCCTGCGATTTTCCTCCATAGGGGTGTTCACAGGAACACAACCTAGCATGCCAGTTTCCTTTAGGAGATCCAATATATACTTCCGTTGGGATATGAAGATACCTTGCTCAGATCTAACCACCTCGATACCCAGAAAGTATCGTAATCTTCCCAAGTCTTTCACTTCAAATTCAGCAGATAAGAGGGTTTTAAGATTAACAATCTCCTCTGTGTCATTTCCAGTAATCACGATGTCATCCACATAGACAATGAGAACCACAATCTTCTGTTCATGTCTCCGTATAAACATGGTATGGTTAGATTGAGCTTGCTTGTACCCAAATTTGAGCATCGCCGTGAGAAATCTCCTGAACCAGGCCCCAGGTGATTGCTTCAGGCCATATAAGGATTTCCTTAGGCGGCAGACAAGCCCTTCAACTCCTTTCTTTAAAAAACCAGGAGGGAACTTCATGTATACCTCTTCGTCAAGCTCACCGCGGAGGAACACATTTTTCACGTCTAGTTGATGGAGGTCCCAATCCAGGCAAGCAGTACACGATAACAACACCCGAATGGAGTCCATCTTTGCTACTGGAGCAAAGGTTTCCTGGTAATCAACTCCCTGAGTCTGAGTGTATCCTTGAGCGACCAGACGTGCTTTGTACCATTCCACCTTGCCATCTTGGTCCTGCTTAGCCGAGAAGACCCACCGGGAACCTATAGCTTTCTTTCCTGGGGGTAGAGAGGAAATATCCCATGTGTGATTTTTGTCCAAGACAGACATCTCATCTTGCATAGCCTGTGTCCAGGAAGGTATCTCTAAAGCTTCCTGCCATGTTTTAGGAATAACGACAAGGGAAAGAGACGAAACAAAAGCCTGATGAAGCGGGGTGCGATGATGGTAAACTACATGATTAAAAATAGGATGTTGAGTACACGCAACTTTACATTTCTTCAGCAATGCAAGAGGGATATGCAGACCAACATCATCAGAATCTGAGTCTGAAGTTAGCACTGGTAAAGGTGGAACTGTAGTGGCTTGTATACCTAAACGACGGTAGTATACGTGGGGAAAAGGAGAAATCATAGTAGAGGAGTCTGGTACCGGAATATGGGCTATGGGTATCGGAATGGGAAGATGAAGAGGAATGGAGGGAATAGAAGGAAGAGAAGCAGGAGTAACATCCGTATCTCCACTACTCTCCCACTGACGAAAAAGGTGAGTCGAAGGCAGAAAATAGGATTCCCCTCCCGGAAGGTGACATCCATGGCACATAACATACGCCGGGAAGGAGGATGATAACAACGATATCCTTTGGTCGTAGAGGAATGACCAAGGAAGACACAACGTTGAGCCCGAGGGTCAAGTTTGTCGCGATGGGGTTGGTGAACATGTACAAAACAGACACACCCAAAGACACGGGGTGCCCAATGGGAAGTATGAACCACGCCGGAGGTGGATAGACGAGCTATAGTAAAGGAAAGGACACGAGAGGGAAGTCGGTTGATAAGGTGAGCAGCTGTTAGAATCGCATCACCCCAATAAAATTTAGGAAGATGCATAGTGGATAGGAGACAGCGAGCAACCTCAAGGAGGTGCCGATTTTTACGTTCGGCCACTTCGTTTTGAGTTCAGGTGTGAACACATGTTTTTTGATGGATGATACCATGAGTGGTGAGGTAAGAACCAAAGGCACCACGATCATCATACTTCCCCCACTATCACTTCTAAGAACACGAATAGATGCATCAAATTGGGTTTTGATCATTTTGTGAAACGCTTGAAAACAAGGAAAAACTTCATTTTTCTTTTTCAACAGATAAACCAAAGTAGTGCGAGAGAAACAATCAATAGAAGTGACAAACCATCGAAAACCAGATAAAGATATAACGGGGGACGACCCCCAAATATCAGAATGAATACCATCAAATGAGATACTACTAGGGGAGGAGAGTTGCGAAGAAGTATGCCGCACATATTTAGACATATCACAAATATCGCAAGCAAAGTTCTGAAGAAAATGTAAAAATGCGGGAAATAATTTTTGCAGATAAACGGAGGACGGATGTCCAAGACGCAGATGCCAGCGACGAACATCATCAACAGTAACAATGGAACTGGAAAGAGCCTGAGAGGGAAGCTGGGTGCCTAGGTAGTACAAGCCGCCATGGTTCCTACCACTGCAATGTTCCGCTTCGTACCCAGTTCCTGAAAGATACAAGAATCGGGAAAAAAAGTTACTGAGCAGTCGAGAGATTTAGTAATATTGCTGATGGAGAGTAAATTGCGTGGAAAGGAGGGAACATGAAAACGGAGGAAAGAGAAATAGACGGAGAACATGAGATATTGCCTTTGCCCGCAATAGAGGACAAAGACCTGTTAGCAGAAATAACTTTGTCCTTACCAGACAAAGGAGTATAAGAGAGAAAACCTGAGGAAGACTCAGTCATGTGGTGCATAGAACCGAAGTCGAGCACCCATTCAGAAGGTGAGGACGTGACTGCATGAGCACTGGGCATAGCAATGGTGGCAAGGGAAGTAGAACCTCCGGTGACAGGATTAGACTGAGAGTGAAGCAGGCGACGAAAGACATCCAATTCCTGAGCTGTAAGAGAGGCAGAGGCGGAATACTGGGGCTCATCATAGACATCCGTAGTGTATGAAGCATCATGAGAACGGTAGCCACTGTGTCTTTGGCCCCCGTGGCCAGATCCACGACCACGACCACGACCACGACCACGTCATCCAGGAGGTGCCAGATGCGGATGAAGTTTGGAACATACCTCCCGAGAGTGTCCCCTTCGACCACAGTAATCACATGTGGGCACAAAAGATCCAGGTGTGGGAATAAGACCTCGACCAACACTAGTCAGGGCAGAGCGATCAGAAAGAGCCCTAATACTGAGGGACTTGCTGCGGTCTTCATCACCCAAAATCATACTGAATGCCTCCCGAATAGAGGGAAAAGGAGAGCGGTGGAGGACATGTGTCCGCACCATATCAAACTCCATGTTCAAGCCCATCAAGAAGACATGGAGATAGAAACGATCTTCCTTTTGCTTTAACTGAACGGCGTCAGCAGTACACGCAGGAGTGAAATGCGCAAAGTAGTCCAGCTCTTGATAAAGGCGCTCAAACTCCGAGAAGAATGATGAAACGATTATCGATCCTTGCCTCAACTCCAAAATGCGGCGAGTGAGCTCATAAACCTGTGTGGAACTGCCAATCTGAGAGTACGTTTCGTGAGCACGGGTCCAGATCTCGAATGCCGAGTCCATCAACATATAGCTCCGATAGACCTTAAGAGACATCAAATGGAGGAGCCAAGAGACAACTAGAGAGTTGTCAGAATCCCAATGTTTCCATGAGGGATCATTCTTGGGGGGCTCCTTAATCGTCCCATCAATATACCCAAACATCTGCTGGCTGCGAATGACATGTTGGGCAGCGCGTGACCATTCAAGGTAATTCGTGTCATCCAAGGGAACTGTTGTAATCTTTAAGGAGCTGGAGTGACCATGAGGCCGCTGAGGGTCACTCATCTGAGGCTGGATCACACCCGTAGAAGATGTAGAAGAATCGGGATCACCCATATCGACGATGAAGAGAGACACGAGATCAAGTGGCAGGATCCATTAGAGGCAGAAAGCTAATGTCGGCAAAGCAGGCTCAGGAAACAGTAGGCTCAGGAAACAGCAGGCTCAGGAAACAACAGAAGTCGGCGGATAATGGAGGCAAGCAGCAGAAATCGACGGCAAGACTGGTCGACACAGCCGTAGAAATCAGAAATCGGCGGATAGCAGCGGCAGGGAGTAGCAGGAGTTGTCGACACAACAGCAGGGAGCATCAGAGATGAAAACTGGCCTCATATAGGACCGACAGTGGCAGCTGGAGCAGAAGAGAAGGATCGACGACAACGACGACTTCACTGGAGGACGGCGACATCCTCCTCCTCAGCGACCGACGACGGCGTCGGCTTCGCCAGACGACCACTTCAGCGGGTCGTGCACTAAGGGCCGCTTAGATCAATACGAGCTATCGATCGAAGCAGTGACGCGATCGAAACAAAGGAGACAGTCGAGGAGACGAACGGGAGAAGCGACGCACGGAATTAGGTTTGCGCTTTGATACCAAGTGGAGAGGAATAAAGCCTTCATTAATTAATTAGAGAGCCCTCACTCATACATATACTTGAGTGAGGGAAGACCTAAAAAAGGAAAATATATGACATCCAATTTAAACCACTTAGATCCTTCACCGAACCAGGAAATATATGACATCCCCACAACACTAACATCAAGCCCTGCTAAACCACCATGTTCTTGATCTGAATCTACCATAGAGTGAAATTCTCGCTGCCGTCAAATTTCTCCACGGAGTATCTAACCAACGTTGAATTCTTCCCTGCCATAGACACACTCAGCGCCTCTAGGCGATCTGATTAATTCATGGATTAGATTTGGGAAGATAAGCGGACCAATATCTTCACCTATCGTTGACACAAACATAAGCCGGAACGTTCAATCAGTCACATATCGAAACCTGGCTCTGATACCACTTGTTAGGAATCCGGACGATCCCCCAAGACAATCTAAACACCGACACAAACAAGATCGCACAACACACACAAACATATATAAAACAAATATACAATAGTACAGAGAATTCAATAAAGGATACTACGAGTGGAATCAACACCTCCACCTACTGAAAAATAAGGACTTACTGCAATCCGTTGAACAACGAACACACAAGGTTCACACATGAACCTTCGTTGTTGTTGGACGACCAACCCCCGACCACCAATGGAGAGGCTTGGACTGAACCTTGTCACTGATTTGCAGCTTGCCTTCGTCCAGTGCTTTCGCTGCACTGTCGCCACACATCCAATCACTTAGTTCGAGCACTCCTCCGCCTCGTGGTACAAAACTAGAGGAAGCCGACCCTGCTCCTCCGGTAAAAGCCGCCGCCCCAACCAACTGAGGGGAGGAAGAAGAAGAAGAAGAAGAGGGGATCTCTCAGGGTCTGCCTTCTCTCTGCCGTCAATCGAAGGAAATCACCGCTCGGTCTCGGTTGGCTGCACCTCCTGTTGTGCTTTAGATCGGGGCAAAATCTCTCACAGGCAGTTGAGATTTCTATCCAGGGGGGGCAACATTTGAAGATTAGGTCTCGATGAGACCTAATCAAAGCCATCCAGATTCGGGTTGTATCAGGATCCGGACCAATAACCCAACAAGGAGAACAATTGAGAGGGGATTGCTGGTGCTGGGGAGATCGGGTAGGCGTCCAAGACAATCTGGCAGTGGAATCGATATAGAAAGCTTTGTGGTTGCCCTAAGATTTCATTTTGCCCATGTTTTTTAAGAGAAAGCGTTTTAGGCTATTATTATTTTATCTCTTGCCAACTTCGTCATAATAATCTTAGAATTCTTTTAAGATGAAGATAATAGTTTGCTCCAGGTAAACTCTAACTATTTAAAATTGCTGGACCTTTTCGTTGTGTCTTACTGTCCAGGCAATCCAATATGCCGATTCAAAATACAAACATCCCTCGCGACACACAAATTAGTGTGACATAAATTTTTAAAAAAAATGAAGAAAATAAAATGATATCACAAATAATATGATGCATAAAATAAATTATCCAATAAAAATGCAGATGATAAAATATATTGAGGTCGTCATCATCTTGATGTGACGTAGTCACTTCATAACCATCTCTATTAATTGTGTCTTGAATACTGCTCAATGCAGATGTTGATAATGGCAATGTATCAGGGTAATGACGCGGTTCCAGCATCTGGCATTACTCGTGCTTATTGTCGACATAATTGTGATGAACAATGATTTCATTAGCCATGTGTTCACTCTGCATTACATCGATATTTTATTTTTCTTGTGTTTTTTTCTTCATTTTTAATTTTTATGGAGTGCCGACCCCACTATGGTGGGATAAAGGCTTGAGTGTTGTTGTTGTTGTTTTAATTTTTATGGAGTCTAAAATTGCTGTGCAATATTTAGCCCTTGTTGCTTCACCATGTTGTATTAAGGCATAAACAATCTATTTAAAATCTAATCTAAAAATTTGTCACTCTAGAAACCCTACTTTTGATGAATTATTAGCATGAATGAGGTGCCTCACCAATGCCATTCATGTTTGTGAAGTATTAAACTTTAAAGAATGAGTGCTCCTTAATTGATTAAATTGTAATGAAGCAATTAATTTTTCCACTAGCTTACTAGGATGAATTTAGAGCATTAATTTTAGGTACTTCTCAAAGTTATGAAGTGCTGATTTTAGTATTTGAATCTGTTTAAATAAGTTTGATATTTTTATGTTGTCCACACTATATTACCGTCATCTTAGGTTCATAAATCACTTGAATCATATCAAATGTACTTCTTTGTATATATGCATTTTTATGCGGTCTTACACGATACATGCAAAGACTTGGTGAAAGTTGTTCTAACAAATGAAATTGATTGAGAGTTTGTGCACTGATATAGTCCATAAAAGGGCAAAGCCATAACACATGGGAGGCTAAACGACTTAACTTTAACATAATTACTTGAGTACAACTATCCTTTGACTTCAAACACAAACACTTTTCCATTGCTCTTTTGCATTACGGGCCATTGGTTATATGTTTAGGATTAACTAAGTCATTGGTCATGACCTCGTGATTCGTTTAATGGCCCTCCACGCTGGCGAGAATGCCTCCTCCACTGCCTCCGCTGACTCCCATCGCTTGAATCAACTCGAAGCACGTCTTGAGGATCTCACTCTCCTCTTTCGAGAGCTCGCAGACACAACGGTAAACCACCCACCGTCCCTCCGCCACCACCATCGCAACCACTTCGGCCCGTTCCGGACTAAATGTGGTTTCTACAGCCCGCTACGAACATCCACTCGACCCATCTCCGTCGGATCAAGATCCCTGTGTTCGACGACACCGACCCTCTTGGTTTGATCGCCCGCGCCGAACAGTTCTTCGACCTTCAGTCCATCCTTGCCAACCAGAAGGTTCCCCGGGCCACTATCTATATGGAGTGTTCGGTGCTCCATTGAGTGCGTTGGACACGCCAACAGGTTCCTGACCTCTCCTGGCCCACGTTGAAGGAGGAACTCCTCCGCCACTATGACGCCTTCCATGAGGGTAATGCCTACGAGTGCATCCGCTTCTTGCTCCAGTTTGACATCGTGGCCACTTACATCGAAGAGTTCATCGAGGTCGCCACACACGTACCCGATCTATCCCCCTGACTACCACTTGAGATACTTCCTTGGGGGTCTACAACCCCACATTCGGGTTCACAATCCGACGACTCTTTCCCGCGCCATAAAGCAAGCTCGTTTCTTCGACGAGGAACTTTACACCACCCAGCCGTCTTCCTCCGCCTGATCAACCAAGTCGTTACCGCCGAAATCTCCGCCTCCTCCTGCCCGCTCGGATCACCTGCCCTCGCTTGGGTCCTCGCTGCTAGGCCCGCCTCCGCCAGTTCCACCAACCCCACCTTCACCAGCGCCCTGACGACCCCACCGCTTATCTCACGAGCAATACCTCGAGCTTCGCTGCAAGGGCCTTTGCTTTCACTGCCAGCATCCGTACTCTCCCACCCATGTCCGCGCTTTCAAAGACTTGTGCGTGCTGGACGACGGTCCTAACTTCGGGAACTTGGACCCCCCTGGCGCTTGTGTATGACCCATATGAACCTCCACCTTGAGGACAAAGTCATTTTTTTCGGGAGGCGAATGTTGATATTTATTTTGTCATGTAGTGCCTTTGTACTGTTGTGGGGCCTCTATCTATATAAGGAGCCCCTTAGGTAGTGAGATATTATCTTTGGAATTGTAGTATTTTGACTCTCTTGGAGGACCCAGCCTCCGGGTGCTTGGAGAGAGCTTGTCTCTCGATTGTATTCGTGTTTACTTTTATGTAATGCAAGTTTATGTTATTTGTTCTAGATCTTGATACATGCTATTTACGACATATCATCTGTTGATTATAGGAGCTCTACTTCTAGTTATTGCTCATTTTTTGGAGGTAATCTATGACATAGAGGAGTAAAAACATGTTATAAAGATCCAATTTGGAAGCTGAGTATAGAGAGCAATGGCCCATGGGGTTTGCGAGGGATTGTGGCTTATTACCATTATGAAGGATCTCAGGCTAGTTGAAGAATGTTCTACAAGTTTGTACTGTGATAATAAGGCTTCTATCAGATATCTCACAACCCAGTTCAACATGATCATTCAAAACATATCGAAACGGATAGACATTTTATCAATTAGAAGATTGAAAAATTTCAAATATGTATCCCTTTTGTTCCATAAAAAAACAATTGACTAATGTTTTCAATAAGGCATTGAGTGAGAATATTTTAATTGAGCTTATCGACAAGTTGAGTATGAATAATATCTCATGCTCAACTTGAGGGGGGTATTAGAAGTCTTTTTCTACTTATTTATCTTGTTGTTTTTCTTCTTTATGAATGTACTCTTCTTATTATAAATAGGGTGGGGTTTCTCTTGTTTTATATTAATAGCATTTTTTACTCATTTGAACACAAGAGTATTCACCATACGGGATACGTAACCTGTTAGCTACAATATTGCATGCTACGATATTTGCACATTCAGATGCTACTATGTAGGATTAACTACCAAAGGTATTTATCTAGCAGTAGATCCTTTGGATTCAACGTCTTTACTCTCTTTAAACTTTATTAATCTTCTGCTGTCTGTCACATGAAAGTGTACTGTATTACATTCAGTTATATATTTGCATGAATTGCTACATATGGTTGAACGAGCTTCCATCTGTTCAGTATATCAAGATAGTCTTCTATATCATGGAGTAATTTTTTTGACTATCATTTAACAGGATGCAAAGGAGCACCTTTCCGCTTTGGCTGACAAGCTAGGTCCTTCCCTTACCGATATGGACGTGAGTTATCGCTTGATTTTATGATTCAAACACTGTTCCTTAATCTGCTGTGGTTCTCAATTATTTTTCCTCTACTGTAGCTTATGAAATCATCTCGGGCAACAACAAATGCTTCTGAACAATGTAAGGATCTTAGGCTTGCCTAAATTTTGCTTTAGTATGGTGAAAACTTGTAGATGCATTTTATCTCAGCATGCTTCATATCTTCTTTTGGGCTCTTGTGTATTCGAGAGAGCTATCCATCTTATCCGTTCTCGTGCTAGTCGTATCATCAATGGATTATAGAATTTGACTTGAAAAATTCATGTGTAATGCCTTGTTTTTCTTATTTTCCTTGTGCTAAAATGTTGTGAAAAGAATGTAAACAGAGCAGCACATTTATATTTTTTGCTGTCAGAGGTTTTTCAAACGTTTAGTTTATACTTTATTATATCATATAACGTTTGTCCAACAACAACTGTATATGGATTGACCTTTATAACTATGATTAAATATTTGCAATCTCAAACTCGTTTAAAATGCCATGTTTAGTCATATTTTTATGTTTTGTTTTCATTGCCCTTGTACATTCATGGATGGGAGAAATTGGAGTTGTGTACATACGGGCTTTTGAATTATTGTAAACTCTACTACATACTTGAGCGGCCATGTATCAATTTGATCATCTATTTCATTTTTTTTCATTAACTTTGATCTTTGCAGATATTTTTTGATGATTTGGATCTGATTCTATTTGTTGGATATCCTCCTTGAAATACGAATAACCCTTTTCTAAAGGCTCTGTTACTTACATAAAACAGGAATGATGTTGTTTCAACCTGATTTTTAAGGTTAATTAAAATTAAGTTTGTTTGCTTTGCCCTTTTATTGTCAATGATGGGAGAGATCAGAATTATATACATATGATCTGTTGAATTTTCTTAAACTCTACTACGTACTTGTGTGGCACTATAGCGTAGTCATCATCCTTTTCATTTTTCTTTCATCCACTTTAATTTTTGCAGATATTTGTTGATGATTTGGATCTGATCCAGCTTGTTGGGTATCTCCTTGAAATAAAATAATCCTTTTTATAAAGTTCTGTTTCTTACATCACACAGTAATGATATTGTTCCAACCTGATTTCAAAAGATAATTTGAAATTGCAGTACCAAATGTTTACTACACAAATTAAAGTTTGTCATATGCATGCTTTGAAAAGTTGACTTTGATTTGTCTTGCATATTTCATAGGGCTGAGGTAAATTTAATTAGTTATTTCCTTAATGACTTGTAACTTAAATATGTAACTTATATAATTGACAACATGAATAAATTTTTTAAAATGTAAATAGGGATGCTTTGGGATGGTTGTTTAGAAGACATTTAAAGTTCTTATTGCATGAGAAAGATAATTAGAGTATAGTCCCACATTAGAAAAGTTATGTTTGATCTTAGGCCCCTCCAACTACATCCAATTAGTTTTTAAGATGAATTCTTAGATTCTAACAATACTTGTTTCATTAGTTTAAGTTTTTGTAAAACTTCCGTGCAAAAAAAAGAGAAGGAAAAACCTAACCTTGCAAATGGACTAAATCAACTTATTTTTGAAAAGCTTTCTGTTGCAACTTGGAAGAAATATAGCATTGGGTTTTGACTGAGATGATGCACTATTGTAGGCATAAGCAAGCTTGTCTTATTGTGATTAGTTTGAGGGAAAGTGTGGTTTTGATTGATTTCTACTTATTGGCAGCCAGTCAGTGGATGGGCTTGGAAACTAATGAAGCATTTAATTTACTTGCGTCAAGTTAGCTAGGCAATTGTAATCTCTGTTGGTTCACTGTTTGAGCATATCTTTCTATGATAATGACCCACTTCATGCAATCTTACAACTTTAATCTATTCCTTTGGTCGAAACTTATTATATATTTCTGTAGATTATGACGAGAAGGCTGAAGATGCTATTGATTATGAGGACATTGACGAGCAATATGATGGGCCCGAAATACAGGCAGCCACTGAAAACGACGACTTACTTCCCAGTAGAGAATACTTCTCGTCAGATGCATTGTTCTCTTATTTGAACCACAAAACTTCCATTTTTGACGAAGATGATTATGATGAGGATGAAGAAGCAGGGACAGAAATTAAAATCAAGGAACATAGTGATGAGATTGAAAACCTCTCTCTGGCAGGTCATTGTTGGAAATTGCTTCATTTTTTCTCCTGTTATGTCCTGTCTATAGTAACCTTTGGCATCATTTGCAATTACACTTTTGGTTTCTTTTAATTCATTATAATGGTTTGGATTAGGTTTTATCCCATGTTTATTTCCCGCTCTTCAACTAGCTCTATGTAGGAGAATATGCAGTAACAATTCCAGGAAGAATCTGTTGTGATTTTACTTTTCTTTTGTAAGCTTCTATACTGAATGAAGAATACTTAATTGCAGTTTTAATTCATTAGATTCTAGAGCATGGTGTGACTTTCTTATTCTCTTGTTTGGAGGACTGGCTTGTCTACACAGTATGCCTCCTGTATAATTACTTGATTGGATATACCAAAATGAAAAACAAACGAGATGTAGTATCAATGACATGCTGTTGAATTTTTGCATTCATATTTACCAATCCGTTGCATGCCTTATTTGTATATTGCAATTATAATGGGTATACGGGGTCCTTCTATCTTCACATCTTTGTAGTTCATGTCAGCATTATGAGTTTTTCATGATACTTAGTTTATTGTCAATGTGTCTGTTCACTTGTTAATATTTGAAAAGAATACTTGCAGTTTATGTACACCACAGATTAAGCAGTAGTTAAATATGCTCTTCGTATGGCTTTTATGCTCTCAATTGTGGTGTGTGCTTCCGTTTCATTTATCTATTGTGAATTTTATACATGTCTGCGTGACCCAACTTCTTTCTAAATCAGGCAGGGATTTGGAAGTAGCATCTGTAAAGCGAATATCGTTAGAAGATGATGTACGTTCTTGTGGATCTTTGGAATCTGAAGAAGTAGCCTTAGAGCCAGCGAAGTGTCAGGTTATCCACCAGCTTTCTTATTCATACTGTGTTTTCATATATGATGATTCCTTAACTCTTCACATCTCTATAGATAGAAGCAGGTGTGTTGAATGCATTAGTCAACCAATTTGTACTTCTATAAGAAGGGACCAAAAATTTGTATATATCAAACTATAGATATTTCATCTGTTAATCACTCCCTTTTTTTATCAAAAATAAACTATTGCCTGATTTATAGTATTGATGAGATTGAAATTATATCACTTCCAGTACATGTGGTTAAGCTGTCATGTTTGAATTGAACATGTTTTAGACGGGTCTTGAAATTTTGTATTAATATTTTTATTCTCTTCCATTGGTTCTTTATAGTAAAAAGCTCATCTATCCTTCACCAAAATTTGTCCTTTGATTTTCCTTGGCCTTTTATTATTTTTTTCCAAGTTCAGAATGTTTCCAAGTTGAAATCATCATCCGACAATTTTAACTCTAACAATGTGGTCGCGCCAATTTAGCCAGCTTGCAGTGCAGGCTTTTCACCACTGTCAAATTGATGATTCAATAAATATTACCAATAAATATTACCTGGTCGGGCAAACAAGTTTTTGCTGTTGGTTCTTCTTTACAGGGCTGCTGTTAAAGCTTGTTCAGAGCTTTATCAAAATCAAGCTACTCTCATTTAACCTACATACCTTATCCATTTATTTTTACACTCTCAAACTCATTTTGATTGATGCTGTCTTATCATGGAGTATATACTTTTCTCCATCAATCTTCCCAGTTCTCATTTTCTTGCAATGATGGTTCTATACTATCATGTTTTATAGTCAGGTACATTCCGATCATGCATTATGGTAAAAACTAACAATATGAACCAATTGTCAGTTTGTGTCGAGTTCTAGAATGGAGGGTGGTGGCATAATCACTGTTGTATCTGTCGGCCTATGAATCAATGATACTTCCCTGAGGGACGCGTACCCGCACCGGGCACGTTTCCGATACCGGTACGTACCCAATACTCACACCTGCTACTATAGTCCGTGGATACGCTTGGACGTGACAGATCGTTCTGTATATTGTGATCATGGTCTGCTTTTCTAAAGTAAACAAAAGACTTCTCAATGCCTTAAAAAAGAAAAAAATTGTGACCTACAAATACAACTAGTGGTGTTTGTTCATTATAATAACAAAATGTTGTCCAGATTTAAGTTCTTTTTATCATTAGAACTATGAAGATCTAATTTAAATGTAATTAATTTGTTTATTTATTATGTATTTAATTAGATGAAGGGGAGCCTTGGCGCACCGGTTGAGGTGTTGCGGTGTGACCTAAAATTTAGCCACAAAAGAGTTAGTCTAAAAAGACTAAGTGAGAATTTATGTCTTTAACTGCTGTACACACAGTCAAAGTGGAACAATAACAATATGCATATACTTTTCATGGAATTAATAGTACAAGAAAAATAACTGTATCAGTGTATCTGTATTTAAGTAAAATAGAAGTAAAACCAGTAATATGAAACAGTAGAATAGTCCAGTTCTAAAGTTATTATGGTCATCATCAATATATAAGGAAAAGACACACAACACAGACGACACAAGATTTTATAGTAGTTCTCCAATAAATCTGGGTACGTCTACTCTTCTGCTCACAAGCATGATTCCACTATCACAGTGTGTGAATTTTGATAAGGATCCATTAAAACCGTTGAGTTGTTAACAAGGTCTCTCCAAAACCGAGTGAGCTGTTGATAATGAAGGCCAACTAGGAGTTGTTGACAAGGTCTCTCCAAAACCGAGTGAGTAGTTGATAAGGAAGCTCAACCAGAAGTTGTTGACAAGGTCTCTCCAAAACCAAGAGTCTTTTCTAAGGGAGACTCAATGAACCAAGAGTTGTTGATAAGGTCTCTCCAAACCAGTTAGAATATTTTAAAGAGAGATTCAAGAACTCTTTCAGCAGATTGAGTTTGCGTTTCCATAATGTGTCCTTCAACATCAGATCTCTGGAGGAACTATTTCGTTGCAGTGCGGTGTGGATTCAGACTAGAGTGAACAACAACTTCTTATTGACCCAGATTCTGGAGGAGAAGAATGAATCTTGATCTTCAGTAATGACCCTTAAGACGAGGGCTTATCTGTTTGAATCTTCAAAAAGTGGAGAAGATTCTTCTTGATCATTAGTTGGAGTTTCCGAGAGGAAACTTCCTTCACCACACAGAGAGAGGGTTGATCTTCCTTTCTTGATCATTAACAGTATTCTTTTGTTCATTTCTTCCTTGTATACTTTTGTCTAATGATTGTTCTTATATACGTCCTTTGTTTTGAATTCATTCCAAAACTATAACATTAATTGCTCTGGATGCTACTTCATAGGCGTGGATATCTTTGCCTAAAAATAGAAATTCAACGGCTGTATTCTGCCCATGCTTTTTCCGTGACACATTTAGAGAGATGACCGTTGGAGGCATTCTTTAGAATATTTACGCTAGTTGTTCTTCAAGGACCTTTCGACGTATACTCTGAATAAAGGAGAAGAGACATTAGAGTTGCTTGGAGGAGTCAACTCTACTTTTATGATTTCGACGCTGCTTCTGATGAATTTTGCGCTGCCTGGAGGTTTCGACGCTACTTGGATATTTCGACGCTTCTCTGGTTGATTCAACGCTGTTTGGAGATTTTGACGCTTCTCTGGTTGATTCAACGCTGTTTGGAGATTTCGACGCTGCTTTGACGAGTTCAGCGCTGCTTGAATATTTCGACGCTACATTGAGAGTAGTCGTAGATCTGAGTTCGAAAATACTTAAGCGCTTTTTCTGAAGTTGCGTCGGTTACCCTCGACGTTGCGTCGAATAACTTTTGACGCTACTTTGAATGGCCTTTGCCTGCTTCTTATACCGATACTAAGTTTTTATGACACAAATTACCCTTCTATACAACATGTGTAATATTATAATTAATCACTCTTAAAACTGTATATCAAATCAAGAGGTGTGTTTTTCCCAACAATCTCCCCCTATTTGATATACCAGTTTTTGCAGGAATTTTGAGTGATTTTCAGAGAAACAGAAGAATCGTTTAATAGATATTCGACGCAAGTGAGTTGCGTTGAATAATATTCGACGGAGTTTTATATAAACGTCGATTATTATTCGACGTTATATTGTAACGTTGAATATTTCTTAACGTTTCTTGCCAGTTATTTTGTTTTATTGCTTATCTCTGGGCTTCTTCTTAATTTTATTCTTTGCACCAGGATGCTTCCCAAGAATTCCTTGTCCAGATGAAGGAGTTGGATGCATCTTGTACTACTATTATTGTTATTAATTTTATTAGCCCTAAAAGTTGAAGGATTATCTCGTTCAGGAAGTATATGGGTTTTTCTCTTGCTCTTGACGGGTGTCACTGGGCTTTCCCTTGCAGGAATGTTTGAAGATTCCTTTGACTTCTGATCCTAGGTTTTTGATTTTTATCGAGACATTTTCAGAAATGTCTTGTGCTTTGTCGCAGCTACCATTCAAGAAATTATCAAATTCCTTTTGTTTGGTAAGTTGATTTCTCAACTTGGTGACTTCTGTTTTTAGGGAATCAAGTTCCCTTTTAGGTTAGAGTCCTGAACCCTAAGATCCCAGTTTTTAATAGCAGTGGTATCATCCATCATTGTTTGATTGATGGATGTCAGCTTTTTCTTGAGATCTTTGATTTCCTTTAATACCTTTTGATGAGCATGGTAAATGACTTCAAAGTCTCTTCTGAAGTCAGATGAATTGTAGTTAAGAGAGTCAAGATTTTGTACCTCTTTTACCTGATCTTCTTCAGTGATCTCTTTAAGGTCTGAGTAGTTGATAGCCATATTGTCGACTTCCAATTCTTCAGCCTTTTCTTCATTATCCGAGCTGGAGAAGCTTTCTTCACTTTGGCTTCTGGTTTCAACAAGGAGACATTTGTCTTCTGTCTCCTCTGTGCATTTAGGAGAAATTTGAGAAGGTCATTCATTTCTCCTTTCATCAGTAGAGCCTTTTGCTAATCTGGTTAGGCATTCCCAGATTTCTTTTGCTGATGTGCAGTTAGCTACTTTCTGAAAATTTCATCAGACATTGTTGACATAAGAATGCTCATGGCCTCAGTATCATATGCTTTGGCCTTCTTGTTGTTTTCTGACCAATCAACTCTGGCACTTGACACAGTTTGCCCATGATCATTTGTCCTTGTGGGGGAAATAAAACCGGTTAACACAGATTCAAAAATATCTTCATTGATGGAGTTCGTATATATTTTAATTCTAGATTTTCATAAAGAAAGATTATTTAGATTGCATATATGAGGTATTGTGATTGAATAGTCTCTGGCTAGAGATGTGCTCATGTTTGTGATATAAACTTTCTTAAGTGATTAGTTCACAGGGGATCTTGTTGATCAAGTTGTTAAATATTTTTTGATCAACCTCCCTCTTATACCAATTGAAAGAGACGATAATCACTTGAGATGTACTCTAGAGGGGGGGGGGGGGGGGTGAATAGAGTAATAAAAAGTTTATGAAAATTAATTTAACTATTTTGTGCAGTTTCATGGAATTCTGGTTATATCACAATCAAAGCAATTTAACAGTTAATAAAACAAGTGCGGAAAAAAGAAAGCATAGAGAAAAGGCACACAACACAGACGACACAAGATTTTATAGTAATTCCCCAATAAATCTGGGTACATCTACTCTTCTGCTCGCAAGCAGGATTCCACTATCACGGTGTGTGGATTTTGATAAGGATCCCTTAAAATCGTGGAGTTGTTGACAAAGTTTCTTCAAAACCGAGTGTGTTGTTGATAAAGAAGCTCAACCAGGAGTTATTGACAAGGTCTCTCCAAAACTAAGTGAGCTGTTGATAACGAAGCTCAACCAGGAGTTGTTGATAAGGTCTCTCCAAAACCAAGAGTATTTTCTAAGGAAGTCTCAATGAACCAGGAGTTGATGATAAGGTCTCTCCAAACCTGTTAGAATCTTTTAAAGAGAGATTCAAGAACTCTTTCAGCAGGCTGATTTTGCGTTTCCACAATGTGTCCTTCAACAACAGATCTCTAAAGGAAGTAGCCCGTTGCAGTGCGGTGTGGATTGAAATTAGAGTGAACAACAACTTATTTTTATTGACCAAGATTCTGGAGGAGAAGAATGAATCTTGATCTTCAGCAATGACCCTTAAGACGAGAGTTTCTCTGTTTGAATCTTCAGAAAGAGGAGAAGATTCTTCTTGATCATCAGTTGGAGTTTCCGAGAGGAAACCTTCTTCACTGGTTGTGCACCATACAGAGAGAGGGTTGATCTTCCTTTCTTGATAATTAACAGTATTCTTCTGTTCTTATATACATCATTTGTTTTGAATTGATTCCAAAACTACAACATTAATTGCTTTGGATGCTACTTCCATATGCGTCAATATCTTTGCCTAAAAGTAGAAATTCAACGGTTGTATTCTGCCCATGCTTTCTGCCGTTGCACATTTAGAGAGATGATCGTTGGAAACATTCTTAAGAATATCGACGCCAGTTATTCTTCAAGGACCTTTCGACGTATACTCTGAATAGTGGAGAAGATACATCAGAGTTGCTTGGAGGAGTCAGCTCTACTTTTACGATTTCGACGCTGCTTCTGACGAATTTAGTGACGTCTGGAGGTTTCGACGCTACTTGGATATTTCGACGCTTCTCTGGTTGATTCATCGCTGTTTAGAGATTTCGACGTTGCTTTGACGAGATCAGCGCTGCTTGAATATTTCGACGCTACATTGAGAGTAGTCGTAGCTCTGAGTTTAAAAATACTTGAGAGCTTTTTCTGACGTTACGCCGGTTACCCTCGACGTTGCGTCGAATAACTTTCGACGCTACTTTGAATAGCCTTTGCCTGCTTCTTATACCGATACTAAGTTCTTATGACAAAAATTACCCTTCTGTACAACATGGGCAATATTCTAATTAATCACTCTTAAAATTGTATATCAAATAAAAAGGTGGGTTTTTGTCAACATAGCGTCTAATCTCTATTATGCATGTTCATTGTTTCTTATATTAATTTTAGAATTGATTGTAATTACTTGTCGAATTCATACTTATTCGACAAGTACAACAACACTCAAGCCGACCCCACTATGGTGGGATAATGGCTTGAGTGTTGTTGTACTTGTCAAAAAATTGAATGAATATTGCATCATATATGTTTTTCCACAACGCTACACTTGGATTCATCTATTAGATTTATGCTAGGTCATATTCACACAATGACATTCACCTTATCCTACATCAAATTTGGTATCCGACATCAAGATTAGGGTCATTTGCATGTTTCGTGGCGGTAAGGTGGTCCCTCCTCCACCCTTCCAAGGAGGACCTCTAGTCTATGATTGTCGTAGGGATCCTGCAATTGGCTGCTACTATCCTCCAAAGAAAGAACGACACCAACCCCGATACCTCTATCATAGAGATCATGTTATTCCAAAGCATAATTCAATATTGGTAGAGATGATGATTGCGAGGATTATCATGAACCTCAAGAGGTCATATTGGAAAAGATGATATCACTCGCCACATTTGTACCAACACTCCGTCCTTCAATGACCCATTAGGAGTTTGTTTTGTTTATCTTGTATATGTTAATCCCACATTGTGAATATGAATTGTGGTGTCACCCTCCCTCACTATAAATATATGGGCATGTTCTTGTATGTTGAAATATAGGAAGTACTAAATATTATTTTACTCATCATTGCTTTATCACAATATGCTTGTTTTCATGCACAAACAAGCCAAAAAATACAAGTTTATATTGTTGAAGGAAAAGGATCTGAAAGAGAAAACTTTGGCTTTCATGGTTCTTGAGAAGATCTGGCAGCTCTCTCCCATATCATTTATTGCCTAATAGCAATTATTTTGAAGTTTTTGTTTACATTTAGAACATGTTAACAAAAAATTATTTCTTTGAAAGGATATGGATTATAAAGCTGTATTAAGTTTCCTTTTCTATTGGAAGGATGATAATGGATTATTGGCAAATCCTCTTTGTGCACTTCTTTGCATAATTGTTTTCATTCAGCTGATCAAGCGTATAAATGCATGTAAATTAGTGAACATGTTCGTAACTTTTCACCCATATCTTTGTAGCAGCATTTACATGAACTGCTCAAGAATGATCTGTTCAATTTATGATTATTGGCACTATAATTTTGATGAGCATATTTTCACCTGCACCATCCAGATACACTCATGTAGGTACTTGCCAGTTATTGCTATATAGCTTGCTAGAATGCAATTGGATCTTGGGAAGCTGTTTTCAATATCACACAATCAGATGGTACTGTAGCTATTGAAGTTAGCATATTGGAGTTAAAAATGTTTCATAATAAATAACAAAATACTTTGAGCTTTTGCTTTTGGGATGAACTTTTGGATAAGCCATCCGTACGAATGCATGAATTAGTAGATCCCTATATTTTAATGACTTGCTGCAAATGATTGATAGCTTTGAGGCAAAATCCTCATTATTGCGAAGAATTATTTATTAATCTATGTATTTAAGATAATAAGCAGTAAGCTTATAGTGTATTGAACCCGGTTGAACTTCTGAGAAAGTTAAATATATCACCTCTAATTAGTAGAGATTCTTACTTTGAAGGACTCAGGACTACTGACTTTCTATGAGATCATAATTTATTTTGGATTATGTTCACTTTTGTTTGATTTACATTTTTTCTGGATCGTACTAAATGGCTATTCTCTTTTCTTTATGGTAATATATAATAATTATACCATGTTGGTATTTTATCGTTATTTGTTTTCTATATCTTGTTTACTTAAATTGGGTAATATTTTTGAAATTAATTTCATTCTCTAAGCTACATCTTTTCTCCAGTCTTATAAACTTTGCAAACGTCTTGTAGGAAGAAGACCAATTAGTTCCTGATGGGCAACTTAATCCAAAAAGCGAGTCTTGTTTACCTATTTTGTGTATTGAGGATGGAATGGAGATATTAAAGTTCTCAGAGATTTTTGGAATTCGCGAGCCTTTGAAAAAGGCAGATAGGAAATACTGCCAGAAACATCCATCTTGGAATGGTAAGTTGGTGGACGATGATTATATGATATAAGAAATGGACAAACCTGTTGTTTTTTGACGCTGTTCTTTTTTTTCCTTATACATTCTGGTTGCACTAGAATTATATTATATGGACTGTTTCCTTAAGAAATTTGTATTGTTAACCTTTTTTTTGAAGTTAAAACCTTGTCTGAAATCTATCAGCTTATTATGGTTCCTACCATTTTATCCATCCTTATTAAACTACTTTGTTGCTAGTTGGGAACTTATTACAACATGCTATTCTTTAAGAACTAATATGAATTTCTGATTTGTTGCTATGACCTTGATGAAGAACGTGATAGAGTTTTCACCGTAAGAACTTTGCAGGAGGTGTGGCAAATTTTTTTTTTGTGTGTGAAGATACTTCTTTCTTCCTTTTATTTAAACAACCCTTTCCCTTCCCTACTATTATATGATGGAAAGACACTTGTTTTCTTTGGTTGGCTAAATTTCAATGCTCCATTTACTTTCAGGATGGGAGAAAAGATTAGATATTGCGAATGTTGTTGAAGAAGATGAGGAGGCTTATCTGAGGAGTACTGATCATGATCTATCCATTACTAGAAAGCTGAGTTTAGCTGTTCTTGATCCAGAAGAGGAGAATGACCAAGAAACATCTTATGTTGGTGATCAGAATAAAGATGTTTGTCTTTGTTCACTGCCAATGAAGGATGATACTCAAATGGATGCATCAACATTCCAGTGCTCTCTATTATCACCAAAGTTTTATCCGTTGGATCAGCAAAACTGGGAAGAGGGAATTATTTGGGGGAATTCACCCCAATTAAGTTATGGTGTCTCAGATAATGTTTCATATTCTGAGAATGACATTGATGCTCAATCAGAAGAAAATTTAGATGATGGATGTTGGAGAAGTACGTTCAAATCAAACAAGAAAGGTGATGATTTATTAAGCCATGCTGATGTAGTTGATCCTATAGGATCTGTCAAGAATGCAATTTCAACATATCAGCAATTGTCAAAAGAATTTCATCATCAATTAATTGGTTCAGTATCATTTTCAAGAAGGCATAGCTCTCATCCAGAAGAGATGAAAACTGAAAATGTACCTGTAGAATATTCTGAAAGGAATACTTTACGTTCTGTTGACAAACTTTCCTTGAAGAATGAAGAGTTGCTAAATGGTTCCTGGGTGGATCATATAATATGGGATTCACATGAGGCGATTTCAAAGCCAAAGCTCATTTTTGATCTTCAAGATGAACAAATGTTATTTGAGATTCTAGATCACGAGGATAGCAAATACCTTTCTTCTTGTGCAGGTGCTATGGTAGAAGTACGCCCTTCTAAATATAATTTGGCAGAAGCTTCTGATGTCCATAATCAGGGGATGTCATGCAGTGCTCGATTCAACATTTCTAACGACAAGTACTATTCTAGTCGAAAGATCTCTCAACAAGCTAAATCTCATTCAAAGAAGCGCGCTTCTCATGGTATTAAAGTCTTACATTCCGTGCCTGCTTTGAGACTTCAAACTATGAAGCCTAAGTTAAGCAAGTAAGTAAACATTGTTGCAATGATATAACTATCCTTAAATTTGTTATCCCAACTTTATTGAGCAATGAACTATTGATGATTACTTCAGAAGTGGAAGCTAATATTAATTGTTTGGTTTTCCTATTATAATTGTATCCGCATTTCTTTACTATAATGATTTTATGATGTATAATACTTTAACCACTGGATTTTTTATTCTTTTTTGGTTTTATAACCTTTGCTCCTTTCTTTATTCTTGGTTCTCATGTCTAGAGTGATTTTTTTTGAAGATGGATCAATAGACTAAAAGTTTAGGTAATGTATCATTGTAGAACTCTTCCATTGGCTATTATTTTTGCGCTGTATAGGTATCCTACTTTATTGTGTTGGTTGAACTCAGTAGAGTTCCATGTGATAGTTTTTCTATCAGCTGGCTTCATTATGGATGTTCTAATGTATGTAATAAGCAGTTTTTTCAGTTCAAATATTGTTGTGTTTTCAGTAGGCTGGAACTTCATAAAGGGAGAAATATTTAGACTAGATTTAGTTGTTCTTTATTTGAGTGTGTGGTAGGGGTTCTGATATGTGATGTAATGGCCCCATTTGTTGGAAACCGCCACATTTTAAATGTTTCATTTCATTGTAATTATCATCAGAGGCACAAAATTAGAACATTTAGCGTGCATAAAATAATTATCATTTCATGATAGAGTACTAAAAGAAAAGTGCTGGATAAAAAGATTATTTCATTTCATTAATGTTAGAAAAGCCCATGTAAAGGCCTATATTAGAGCCATTTTATTTGTTTCTCTCTCTTCTCTTTAGTCCCACATCATGTATCAGGATTTCCTCTCTCTTGCTCCCTCCTATATATTTGTATTTATACATTGTATTTGATACATAGAAAGGAATATACAAGGTTTTGCTCTTATTTACATGGTATCAGAGCTTTCGGTCCGAAATTGCGGTCTCCCAATTTTTTGACCGCAATCCCCCTTGCGCTCCCCCCGCGAGCTCCTCGCGGTCTCCATTTTCTGTGACCGCAGCCCTCCTGTCAGCTCTTCTTCTTCCAGCTTCTTCTTCTCTTCGTCTCTCTTATAGCCTTCTCCTTTCTGACAAGTGGGCCCCGCCCCTCCTGGCCTTTTCCCTGCTCTCAGCGGTCTCCCTGCTCTCATCGGTCTCTCTCCTCGCACGGTCTCCCTTTGCTCTGCGGCCTCTCCTCCTGCTCGCCGCTCCCTCTGCCGAGACCGCGCCCTCTGCCGAGCTTCCTCTGTCGAGCTCCCTGCGATCCTTCCAGCGGTCTCCTCTCAGCGCGATCGTGCCGAGCTCCCTAAGATTGTGCTGAGCTCCCCGAGGTCGTGCGGCCTCCTCCCTGCGGTCTGCCTCTCCAGCAATCTCCTCAGCAATCGCCTCTTCTCTAGTAGCGATCTCCAGCAACGAGCTCCTCTCTAGCAGCGATCTCCTCAGCAGCCGTGCTTACCTCTCTGCAATGGGTTCCTCCAGTGATCCCTCCGTGCATCCCGATGGGCAGACCGCTATCTCTCCTGCAGCCCGCTTGCTTCCCACTCCTGAACTGCGCGACGAACTAAGAATCACTACCATCTCCCTGACTGGGAAGAAAAACTTCGTCGAGGGGGTGCACTCTGTCAGACGGGTTCTTCATTCCAAGGAGCTTCTGTCTCATCTCACTAAGGAGCCCCCATCTGATCCTACTGATGACTGGTTGCGTAACGATGGTCGTGTTCAGACATGGCTTCTCAACTCCCTGGATGGCGAACCTTACCGCATGACCATGTATCACGAGACGGCCAAATCAATGTGGGAGGAACTCCACTCCTTGTACTCCGGCAAGGACAACCTTCAATACTTGTATGACATCATTACCAAGCTTCAAACTCTTGACACTGGCGGGGCAACCGACTTAACTTCATTTGTTGCTCGGGCCAAGACTCTTGCTGAAGCCTGGATACAACATCAACCATTTACTACAGATCTTGCAGCTCAGCGTGCTCAAAAAGAGGCCGTGTGTATTGCCATGATGATGACTCAGGTCCCGCTTCACCTCCAGAGTATTCGGGCGCAGATCCTCTCGTCGGCTACAACCTCGTCATTATCTGATGTATGCTCCATGTTGCTCAAAGTCTCACGCCTCCGGATATTATTGGACCTCCCTCCCCAGTCCTTTTTCAACACTCGTCTGCATCATTACTACCTCTCCCTCCCGCTACTCGTGGAGGACGGTCATTCTCCCGGGCCGGGGGTCACGGAGGCCGACCACGTCCTAAGTTTTCGTTCTGCGGAAAGGATGGCCATCTTGAGGCGACCTGATACCGCAAACATGGTCGTCCTCCTCATCCGACTGCTCATTGCCGCTGACAATCCTTCTGCCACTCGTGCTGATCTTGAAGCAGTTCACCTCCAACTCCAGCAACTTCATGGGATGCTCCGCCACCCACCTGCCTCCGTCTCCTCCATCTCCAATGAAGGTATCGCTTGTCTCTCCACTAATCCGCGCTGGATAGTGGATTCAGTTGCTACCCACCATATCACCTCACTACACCACATCAGTACATGGATGCTCCTCATCCTAAGTACATCACAGTAGCCAATGGCGACACCGTCCCCGTCTCCGGCTCTGCTGATATCCCTCTAAATTCTTCTCTCTCTCTACGCTCGGCTCTTCATGTTCCGGGTTCCCCGTTTAATTTACTTTCTGTTAGTCGCCTTGCTACCGATTTGGATTGCTCAGTAACATTCACCTCTTCCTCTTTTCTGATGCAGGATCGACGAACGCATAGTATCATTGGTAAGGGACGACTGCAAAACGGGCTCTACCTTCTTGATGTTTCTCCTACCATCCTCTCCTTAGTCTCCTCCATTGATTGACATCGGTGTCTTGGGCATGCCCCTCTTCTAGTCCTTTAGAAGACTCTTCCAGATATCTCTCTTTCTGCTTTTAAGTGTGAATCATGTATTTTGGGCAAACAACATCGTTCATCTTTTCCCTCTCATTGTACTCGGAGCTCTGCTCCTTTTGTTTTAGTGCATTCCGATGTTTGAGGCCCGTAGAAACTTACTAGTATCTCTTGTTATCGTTATTTCATCATCTTTATTGATGATTATTCTCGCACAACTTGGTTATATTTACTTCGTGACGACTCCGAGCTTTCTCGTGTGTTTTGGGCTTTCGTCCTTGAGATTCGCACGTAGTTTTTCGAAAATATAAAACCCTCTGGACAGATAATGCTCGCGAATGTACGAGTCACGAATTTGCTAATCTTTGCTCTGAATTTGGGATCATTCACCAGACGTCGTGCGCCTATACTTCCCAACAAAACGGCGTTGCTGAACGGAAAATAGACATCTCCTCGATGTTGCTCGATCTCTCGTGATCCACATGCAGGTACCCAAAGCCTATTGGAACTTCGCGCTGTCCATAACATGTTATCTCATTAACCGTCTTCCTTGCTCCGTCCTCCAAAATGCTAATCCGTTTAGCCTCCTTTTTCCTTCCACTCCGACATTCTCTCCCACACCCCGGATATTTGGTTGTACCTGCTACGTCCACCTACTTGGCCCGTCCAAGGACAAGTTGGATCCCCGAGCAGCCAAATACGTATTCATCGGCTATTCTCGTATTCAGAAAGACTATGTCTGCTACTCTCCTGCTACCCGAAAAGTGTCTGTTTCTGCAAATGTTACCTTTCAGGAGGACCAACCCTTCTTCTCCGCACCAACCACACCTCTTCCACTACCATCCTTCCCAAGATTTGTCGTTCCAGTTACCACTCGTCTACCATTACTCCTTCCTGACCCTGCTCCCGCTCTCCACAAACCATCTCTTATCCGTGTCTACACCCTTCACCCTCCTCGCTCCGTTGCCCCAATGCAGTCGGCTTCGACCTCTGACACTTTGCGCTCTGCTGATCCGGCACCGGCCTCCACCACTCATCCCTTGGCGAATTATGTATCCTTACATCGCCTCTCCCCACAGCTTCAAACCTTGCTACTTCATTATCCTCTATTTCTATACCTAACTCTGTGCAGGACGCTCTCCAACATCCAGGCTGGCGGGCAGCCATGGAAGAAGAAATGACAGCCCTCTGGGCTAACCAGACATGGAACCTGGTCCCTCTCCCTCCAGACCAGACTCCTGTTGGGTGTAAATGGGTCTTTGTCATCAAGCATGCTCTTGATGGGACTATTGACCGGCTGAAAGCCCGACTGGTGGCACGTGGCTTTACTCAACAACACGGTCTCGATTATGAGGAAACATTCTCTCCAGTGGCCAAGCTTAACACAGTTCGTGTCCTCTCCGTAGCTGTGCATCCCCGATGATCTTTACATCAACTGAATATCAAGAATGCTTTTTTAAATGGTGATCTACAGGAAACAGTCTACATGCAACAGCCTCCCGGGTTTGAGACCACGGGGGAGTCCCGAGTTTGTCATCTTAAGAAGTCAATCTATGGTCTCAAACAATCCCCTCGGGCATGGTTTGACAAGTTCAGTAAGGCTGTTCGGGAGGTTGGCTTTACTCGCAGCTCGACAAACTTCTCCCTGTTCACTCGTCATCGAACAACAGGAACAGTTCTTTTGTTGGTATATGTTGATGACATCCTAATCACTGGAAATGACTCAAAGGGGATACAAGCGGTCAAACAACACCTTAACTCTGTTTTTCAAACAAAAGATCCGGGGAACCTTCGATACTTCCTTGGTCTTGAGATCGCGAGACGTCCTGATGGACTTGTCCTCTCTCAACGGAAGTACTGTCTTGATCTTCTTCAAGATGTTAGCTACTCTAGATGCAAGCCGATTAACACTCCTTTGGATGTCAATCACAAGCTGTGTGCACATGCCTATGATAATGATCTTGCCCTTCCAAATCCAGAGTACTATCGATGACTTGTTGGGAAACTGATTTACCTAACCGTCACAAGACCAGATATATCCTTTGCTGTTGGGCTTGTCAGCCGATTTATGCATTTCCCTCGAATGTCCCATCTTCAGGCCATCAAACACATCCTAAGATATCTGAAAACAGCCCCTGGTCAAGGGCTGGTATACAAAACCTCGTCTTCTACTCCAACATTGGTTGCGTATTCTGATGCAGATTATGTTGGTTCCCTGGATGATCGGCGGTCTACTAGTGGATTTTGTACCTACTTTAGATGTCACCTTGTTATCTGGCGTAGTAAGAAACAAGCTGCGGTTGCTCGATCTTCAGCTGAGGCAGAGTACCGTTCGATGACATCAATTGTTTCTGAACTCACGTGGCTTGAAAGTCTCCTTGCTGATCTAGGAGCAAAACTTTCCTCACCAGCTATCTTACTATGTGACAGTCAAATGCTATACACAGCTAAGAACCCGGTTTTCTACGAACGAACGAAACACATTGAATTGGACTGTCACTTCATCCGGGAGAAAATTCAAATGAAGAAGATAGAATTAAAGCATGTTCCGGGTACTGACCAAGTTGCTGATATTCTCACCAAGGCCTTACCAAGTACCCTATTTTATCAATTCCTGTCCAAGCTGGATCTCTACGATTTGTACGCTCCAGCTTGCGGGGGAGTGTTAGAAAAGCCCATGTAAAGACCCATATTGGAGCCCTTTTATTTGTCTCTCTCTCTTCTCTTTAGTCCCACATCATGTATAAGAATTTCCTCTCTCTTTCTCCCTCCTATATATTTGTATTCATACGTTGTATTTGATACATAGAAAGGAATATACAAGGTTTTGCTCTTATTTACAATTAACATTCTTTACACGATACATAACAAGCCCTACATATAATACACATAAGTTAGGGCTTTCAAAAAGAAAATGCAGCAACTACAACACACTGCCCAACATCTAGTATATATACATCACATATAGATGCGACTAATCTACATAAAATAAAACTTGAAACTCTTGTGAGGGTAATCTGAATCCTTGCAGCTCTCCCGACGTATATCCAGTGTTCCGAGCACGGTTACAGTCACCTCCACCCAAAGGCGATAATTTTTCTATTTGCAGCTTCTCCCTCTCATCAACGTCGGGGGACACATTTTCTTTCACCTATATATTTTATTTATCTAAATAATTAGTCAATGACTAAGCGAATTCTTACCTTCTCTACAAAAGTGTTAGCAGCAGCTTATAAATAAGGAAAGTGCATCATTTTTTTAAAAGATTGTTTCCTTGTATCATCATTCATTATATGCATTTCATCATTCATTATATGCATTTCATCATTCATTATATGCATTTCATCATTCATTGTATCATCATTCATTATTTTTTTAACTTTCTTCATTTGGGCAATTTTAAGAATAGATTGCATTCATTCATTATGTGTATTTTGTTTAACACACTCACATTCTTTCAGATTCAGGGCTATCATCTAGCTTGATGTCCAATCAGGATGCCTGAATCTAATAACATTCATAATGGGAGAACATTCATTACCACCTCCATGAGTTGGGTTAACTCTTAACAAAGCCCTAGCATCGATGCTTAATTTATATTATTTTCATTTTAGTTATTTGTTCATTTTTAGCTTTAGCATTTTAGTCATTTATTCATCTTCAAGATTAGGATGTTACATTGTCGTTTTAGTTCTCTTTAGAGTTTCAGTTTTTGTCCTTTATCATGAATAAACATGTAAACATTGAAATAAGAAAAATCAATAGAAGTACAAAAGTAAGAATTCAAGCCAATCTTTCCTTTGCCTTTGTCATTTCTGGGATCGTAATCCCTTCCTCCACCATATGCCATGTCCTGCATATTTTATTGCATATTAGAATTTAAAGGCTTAGACATCATACATTTAGTTTTTCAAAATTTCTTCCAGCTTATGTGCGTGTTACATTTACGTGGGTTTTGACTCACTAATGTTCTTAGGAGGGTGGATATATAATACCTACATACTAATGCGCACACGTGTAGACATTTACGACATTATTTTTCATTTTACAAATGTTCCCACACATTTTCCTACACTGATACATCAATGCCCTAAAATCAGCCATCTTCCAAATCGTCCTACAATCGCACCAATAGGAATTGTTCTGAAGGATGGCAATTATGACTATGCACTACAATTCCCCTTCCTTTTTAAGCCCTCTTTTTTCCAATAGAGGCCCTTTGGTCCTAAGCCAAATTAATCATAACCCCTCTACAATTAATCAGACGCAAAAAATATGCCGAAGCTTCCAATTAATTGCACCGGTCATCCCCACATTTGTTCTAATGTACGGCATAAGTCGATTTAAGACAATAAAACACATCGAAACCTTCAAAGGAAGCCGCAAGGTGGCTGCCTACCTCCTCCTAAAGTCCATATATAGGTTTATATCATCATTAATCCTCAAAATCAGCCTTATTCTACCGATAAGTTGTCTGCCCTTCGACAATAATGTTATGTTTTGCATGAAATAAGTACTTGTGAGAAATTGAAACTAACTAAATATTTAATATCCAAAAAATCCGAATATTACATGAGGAGGTGAGAGAATATATAATTAGCGATGTATGACTAAATACTGCTGACCAATCTACAGATAGCTTGGGCGGTTACACCCCTAGTAACTGCCCACACTATAGAACGAACATGCATGAACGGTTGCACCCAGAGTAACCGCCCAGACTAAGGCACCTCTCCAAGCAGGGGCGGTTCCACCATGAGTAACTGCCCACGACATCTCAAGCCAGCAACACCAAAGTGTTACATATGGAGTAACCGCCCATCCTTTGCAAAACTCCAAACTTGTGTTTTAACACTCCCCTTCAAGCTAGAGCATATATGTCTATCATGCCCAGCTTGTCACATATCTCTAGAAATGATGAAGTAACAGGTTTTGTGAAGATATATGCCAACTCTTTTTCTGAAGTGACGAACAGAGTGCATATCTTCTTCTTCAAAACTTCTTTTCTAACAAAGTGACAATCAACTTTAACATGGTTTGTTCTTTCATGGAAAACATGATTCTTTGAGATATATATGACAACTTTATTGTCGCGAAACGTGGGTAGTGGATGATTATAGACTTATTCCAGGTCTAGTAAAAGTGCACGCAACCACTTTAATTCGCATGTGGTTTGAGCCATACTTCTATATTCAGCTTCAGCAATTGATCTGGACACAACCGCCTGCTTCTTACTTTTCCAGGTAACTAGATTGCCCCCAACGAACGTGTAGAACCCTGAGGTAGACTTTCGATCCCCTTTGTCGTCAGCATAGCTGACATCATAATATGCTTCCATCTGCAAGTGATTATTCTTTTAAAATAATAGACCTTTCCCTGGAGCCCCTTTAATAATACTCTAATATTTTAAGTGTTGTTTTCAGATGGCACTCCCTGGGAGATTGCATGAATTGACTGACCTTCCCAGCATCATAGCAAATGTCAGGTCTTGTCATAGCAAGGTAAATGGTTTACCAATTAGCCCTCTATATTGAGTAGCATCTGGAAGAAGAGGAGACATTTCGCTCCAAAGATTATCCTCGCCAATATCCATAAGACATCGAGCAGGTTTGGCACCCAGGAGCCCAGTTTCATCAAGAATATATAGAGCATACTTGCGTTGGGACAACACCACAGAGTTGTGTTTTCTTGCATTCTAAATGCCAAGAAAGTATTTTGGAGACCCCATGTCCTTGGTCACAAAAGTTTTGTCAAGATGTTTCTTAGTCATTTCTATGCCAGATAGGTCACCGCATGTGAGTAGGATATCATCAACATATAATGCAAAACAACCATTCCTCCAACAGTTTCCGTATAAACATGGAGTGATAAGCAGAGCTCCGAGAAAAACCAATAGTAAAGATTACGCCACTTAACTTGTCAAACTAGGCCCGAGAACTTTGCTTGAGGTCATAGATTGCCTTCCGCAATTCACATGTCACCGTACTGGTTCATTTAAGCATGACCAATATTCCCTCACATTTTTTCCTTATTTTTTCATTGCCTTCATTGAGGATATCAAAGTTTTCGATACTTCACTCATTCCTTTGAAGACATGATCCGCTAAGTTGGGTATAATTTCTTTCTTTTTGCAATTTATAACGGCTTCATATTTCGTCAGCCAATCTATTCCCAAAATGATGTCAAATTCAGAGAGAGGCAGGATTGCAAAATCTGCTTCCACTGACTGATCGCTCATCATTAACCCGATCTTACATCTAAGTCGTGTATTCATTTCTGTATTATTTGACATCAACACTCTTAACTCATTCGTAGAGTGATAAGGTGTTAACATTAAGCGTTGTAGAGCAGTCACCGATAAAAACGAATGACTAACTCCGACATCAAATTATACCTTCATCAAGTGATTATCAACATAAATCATACTTGTTATCATGGTGTCATCGACTTTTGCTTCTTGTTGATTCAGGTTGAATTTGTCTTTCCTCCCATGGATCCATCATGGATCCAGACGCCACTGATTCTACACCTTTTCCTTTATCAAGCTCCGAGATGGGAACATCAAGATAGTGCAATGCTGACTGTTGACTAGGGCCTCGCTTTGTGTTCCTATCAGATGTTGACTTCCACAATGGGCATTCACTACGATGATGCCCTGGAGGGTGACACTTGAAGCAGATTCCCGTTCCTATCAGACATTCTCCAAGATGAGCTTTCCCACATTTATCACATCCCTTCTCTGCGGGCTTACGCACACTTCCCGTGCCACTTTCTACAGGGGTTTGGCTTGGATGACCCAAGTTCTTCTTCTTATAGTTGAAGCTTTCATTCTTTCCTCAGAAATCTTTACTTTGACCCTCAAGGAATCTCTTCTTTTGAAATTCCTTCAATTTTTGTAGTCGCTCCATATAATTTTCAATAAATCTCGTTGTCTCAACAAATTCATTATAATTCTTGATCCTCTAAGAGATCAGATGTACGCGAAGATTATCTCGTAATCCTTGTTGGAAACAAAAGCACCTGCGTTTTTCTTTGGCGATCAACTCACTGACATAGTACGCTAACTGTGTAAATTATGTTTCATATTGCACTATTGAAAGATTTCCTTGGATAAGTCGAAGAAATCTCTCTTGGAGTATTCGTTTCTCCAACAGTGGAAAAAACCAACTTGTAAACTCTTCCAGGAATTTATCCCAAAAGATATCAACATAATCTCGTCCGGCATATCGTCCCAGCATCAAACTATTCCACCAGCGCTTAGCTTCGCCCTCCCACAGAAATGTTACCAAATCAATCTTCCGTTCTTCCGGACACCTCATTGCTCGGAATGCTGTTTCTATTTTCTTGATTCATTCTTTAGTTTCAACTGGTGTTAAACCACCATGAAAGGTTGGCGACTTCATATCCAAGAAGTGTTTCCGATACAAATCAATCAGACTTTTTGGTCCAGTGGTGCTTTCCTTGACCATCTTTATGACTTCCGCCAGTGCATGAGCCAGACCAGCTATTGCTACACTTGACCTTGCTTCACTTTCACTTTCCCCTATCGTGCTACTTATTTGTCTTCCGGTTCTCCCTGTTGTCTTTAACTTCTATAGAATCGGGAAGGTTCCTGCAATAGGTAAATTTACTTCAGAGGTTGGAAGGACACTTTCAAAATGTCATGATTTAATCCTATTTGTCATATGACATTTTCATTCAGTGCTCATATCACCCAAAGGTTCATAACCATACTATGATGCCATTTAGTTGTAACCGCCCCTATTTGTTGGAAAGTGCCTCAATTTAAACTTTTTATTTCATTTCATTGTAAGTATCATCAGTGACACAAAATTAGAACATTTAGCATGCATAAAATAATTATCATTTCATGAAAGAGTACTAAAAGAAAAGTGCTGGACAAAAAGATCATTCATTTCATTAACATTTTTTACATAATACATAACAAGCCCAACATATAATACATAAAAGTTAGGGCTTTCTAAAACGAAATGCAACAACCATAGCACACTGTCCAACATCTAGTATATATACATTAAACATAGATACAACTAATCTACATAAAATAAAACTTGAAACTCTCGCGAGGGCAGTCCGGATCCTTGCAGCTCTCTCGGTGCGTATCCAGTATTCCGAGCATGGCTACAGTCACCTCCACCAAAAGACGTTATTTTTTCTCTATTTGCAAGTTCTTCCTCTCATTAATGTCGTGGGCCACATTGTCTTTCACCTATATTATTTTAGTTATCTAAATAATTAGTCAATGACTAAGCGAATTTTTAACTTTCCTACAAAATTTTTAGTAGCAGTTTATAAATAAGGCAAGTACATTTTATTTGTAAAAGTTTGTTTTCTTGTATCATCATTCATTATATGCATTTCATCATTCATTGCGTGCATTTCATCCTTCATTATCTTTTTTGGCTTTCTTCAGTTGGGCAATGTTAAGAATAAATTGTATTCATTTCATTCATTACATGCTTTTTGTTTAACATGCTCAAATTCTTTTCGATTCAAGGCTATCATCTAGCTTGGTGTCCATTCATGACACCTGAATCTAATAACATTCATAATGTGAGTGAGGACATTCACACCCCACCTCCACGAGTTGAGTTAACTCTTAACAAAGTCCTAGCGGCGACGCTTCATTTATATTGTTTTTATTTGATTCACTTTTAGGTTTAGCATTTTATATCGTTTTCATTTTATTAGAAGCCCTAAGAAAGTATATCGTAGGATTTGTGACCGACTTTGGTTTGGAAGTTGGAATATAGATATGCTAACAGGAAAAACGATGAAAGTAGTGGATACGATGATTAGTAGAAGGATAAATATCTTATGCCTGCAAAAGACTAGATGAGTGAGTGAGAAAACTATATTTTTAGACAATTCATATTTTAAATTATGATATACAGGAAAAAATAAAACAAACAATGAAGTAGGTATTATTTTGGACTCTACTTGGAGAGATGGAGTTGTTGGGTAAATAGAAAAGGTGATAGAATCTTAGCTCTTTAATTCTTCATAGGAAAGGAAACTTTTAATGTGATCAGTGCTTATGCGGGACAAGTAGGATTAAGTGAAGATATTAAAGTGCAATTTTGGGAAACTTAGATGATTTAGTAAAGGGAAAGCTCACAAAGAGAGAAGATTTTCATAGGAGGAGACTTAAATCGACAAATAGGGAAGGAGAATACCGATTATACAGCCGTTCATGGAGGATTTGGGTATGGAGAAAGAAATGAAGAAGGAAGAACCATTTTAGACTTTGCCACAACACATTAGCTAATTGTTGCCAAACATTCGGTGGTGGAACTTGAAGATGGAAAAACAGGCTGCTTTCAAGACAACAGTTATGGAACAACTAGTTGTTGACCCAATCCTAGTGTCTCATAAGAAGTTATGTCTTCACATTTAAGGATAAGTGGAAAGAACGTACTTGGAGAATCAAAAGGTCGTGCGACCTCAAATAAAGAATCTTGGTGGTAGAAAGAAGACGTGCAAGACAAAGTGAGGGCAAATAGGGTCAGCTATAAAACACTCTACGCTTGTAGGAATGATGAAAACTTGACAAAGTATAAAGTCCTCAAGAAAGAAGATAAACATGCAATAGGTAAAGCAAGAAGTCAAGCTTATGAATTTTTTTATAAGCGACTAGATACCAACGATGGAGAGCGTGACATATATAAAATTGTTCGAGCTAGAGAGAGGAAGACAAGAGATTTAAGTTAAGTTAAATGAATAATGGATGAAATAGATATTATTTTGGCGGATGATGTGACTATTACAAAGCGATGAAAAAGTTACGTTTATCAACTCTATAAAGAAACAAAAGACAATGAACTAAATTTGGAAGAGTTAAGTAAATCGGAGGGGTATAGGAACATAAAGTTTTATCATAAAATTCAAATATCAGAGGTAAATGATGCTCTAAAGAAGATGAAAAATGGAAAGACGGTTGGGACAGACGAAATACCCATCGAAATATGAAAATGTCTAGGGAAAGAATGAATTTTGTGACTTACATTTTTCTTCAATAAGATACTGAAGTCAAAGAGGTTGCCTGGCTAATGAAGAGAAAGTAGTTTGGTACCTTTGTATAAGAACAAAGGGGATATACAAAATTTTGTTAATTATAGAGGAATTAAATTAATGAGTCATACTATGAAACTATAAGAACGAGTAATAGAAAGAAGAGTCAGACGAGAGACTAGCATCTCGGAGAATCAATTTGGATTTATTCCAGGGTGGTCAACCATGGAAGCTATACATCTCTTGAGGAGACTCATTGACAACTATCTAGAAAGAAAACAAGATTTGCATATGCTGTTTATCAATCTTGAGAAGAATTATGATAGGGTTCAAGAGAGATATTATGGAGATTCTTAGAAAAGAAAGGTGCAAATGTATCATACATTGACGTAATCAAAGATATGTATACAAATCCAGTGACGAGGGTGAGGACATCTGGAGGATTAACACAGGACTTCGCTATCACTGTTGGCTTACATCAATGTTCAGCTTTAAGCCGGCCTTATCTTAAATGAGCTCACTGGACATATCCAACAAGCAATTCCTTGGTGTTTATTATTTGCGGATGATATCGTTTTAGTCGATGAAACGCGCGATGGTGTAAATACGAAACTTGAATCTTGGCGTGACACTTTAGAAATAAGGGTTTTAGGTTGAGCATGGCGAAGACAGAGTATATGGAGCTTAAATTTAGTAGTCTAAGAAGGACAAATGATTTCATTATTAAGTTGGGTGATCAAGATATTTCCCGCAGTTATTGCTTTAAATATCTTGGATAGATAGTTCAAAAAGATGGAGGTGGTGATAAAGATGTGATACATAGAATCCAAGCAGGTTGGTTGAAGTGGAGAGGCGCGTTAGGGATCTTATGTGATCTTAAAGCACCATTAAAACTTAAAGGCACGTTGTACCGTACTGCAATTAGACCAGCGATGCTCTATGGTTCTGAGTATTGGTCAGTGAATTGTGTACATGAGCAAAAAATGGGAGTTGCGGAAATGAGAATGTCTAAGTGGATGTGTGGACACACGAGACTGGATAAAATTAGGAATGAATGCATCAGGGATAAGACATGAGTGGCACCAATTGCAGGGAAGATGCGAGAAGCTCGACTAAGATGGTTTGGACACGTACAAAGGAGACCATTAGAGGCACCTGTTAGGTGTTGTGAGAGTTTAGTCACTAGGCATGTTAAACGGGGGAGGGGTAGAACAATAAAGATTTGTAATGAAACTATAAGGAAAGACATGATGCACTTAGGCATTACTGAGATTATGACTAACGATAGGGCACAACGGCGACAAAGGATCCATATAACCGACCCCACTATAGTAGGATAATGGCTTGAGTGTTGTATTCTTTTTCAAGATTATGATGTTACATTGTCGTTTTAGTTCTCTTTGAAGTTTTAGTTTTGTCCTATATCATGAATAAAAATGTAAGCATTGAAATATAAGTGTTCATAAGAAAAATCAATAGAATTATTAAAGTAAGAACTCACCCCAATTTTTCTTTTTCCTTTGTCCTTTCTGGGATCACTATCCTTTTCTCCACGAGATGTCATGTCCTACATAAATTTTTGCGTATTCGAGTTTAAAGGATTAGACCTCATACATTTAGTTTTTCCAAATTTCTTTCCGCTTACGTGTGGGTTACATTTGGTGGGTTTTAAATCCTAATATCCTTATGATGGTGGATGTACAACGCCTACAAACTAATGCACATACGTCTAGACATTTACGATATTATTTTGTGTTACAAATGTTGCCCCCACATTTTCCTACATCGATACATCAATGCCCTAAAATCAGCCCTCTTCCAAATCCTCCCACGGTCGCACTAATAGGAATTGGCCTAAAGGAAGACAATTAAGACCATGCACTACAATTCTCCTTCCTCTTTAAGCCCTCTTTTTTCCAATAGAGACCCTTTGGTCCTAAGCCAAATTAATCATAAGCCCTCTACAATTACTCTGACGCAAAGAAATATGTCGAAGCTTCCTATTAATTGCACCAGTCATCCCCACTTTTGTTCGAATGTTTGACCTAAGCCGATTTAAGACAATAAAACAAATCGAAGCCCTTAAATTAAGCCACAAGTCGTCTACCTACCTTCTCCTGAAATCCATATGTAGGTTTATATTGACATTAATCCTCAAAATCAGCCCTATTTTACCTATAAGTTGGCTGCCCTTCAAGAATAATGCTATGTTTTGCATGAAATAAGTACTATTGACGCATAACCGCCCTTCTCCATCATCCGTACTACCTAATATGAGAAAAATCCGTAATTCTATCCTTAGGGTTTTCTATTTTTGGGCGAAATTGCGGAAGGGAAGGATGATTGACGCCAAAATTTGTTTCAGAAACTTTAATTAGACTTTATCATGAAAGGGAAGAAGGAAAATCCAAGAAACGCAAACCTAAGGTTTTCGGCCCTAATCAATTCAAGCAAAATCTTCACATAAGAACAAAGAGGAGTTGAGAGGGATTAATTACCTTGCGATTGAGGGAAAAATCTTGCTAATTAGACGGTTTTTGGATAGTCGAGGGTAATCGATGCTGTGCGGCAGCGTGGAGCTCTGCTCGTGAAAACTGAAGGAGTCTCAGGGTCTGTTTGGGAGAGCTCTGCCATCCGCCAAAGCTGTTAATAGGTTGTTTGGTTCACTGTGTTTTTGTAAGAGTGCTTTTGTAAAACCTGCGTTTTAGGTTTTTTTGGGGAAGCTCAGAACCTTCTGCTTTTCGCTCCCGTGAAATCGCTTCCGCGCGATCGCTCTTCCCTCCCATGAAATAACTCTCCCGTGAAATCGACTCCCTTCCTTCTTCCTCATCCCGATCGCAGGCGGAGACGAGCCCTTTCTTCTTGCTCCTCCCGATCGCAGCCGGTGACGACCCCGTTCTTCTCCCTCTTCCAGATTGCTGGCGCTGACGGCCCCGTTGTTCTTCGTCCTCCAGATCGCAGGCGCTGATGGCCCTGTTATTCCCCGCCCCGATTGCATGCGTTGACGACCCTGCCCAACTTCGTCTTCCCGATTGCAAGAGGTGAACAAGCCCTTCTTCCTGATTGCAGGCGTTGACGACCTTGCTCCAGGCCTACCAGTGCTCTTGGTCATCATTCTGTGCTCCAGACCTTTCTTCCCTCGCCCCAGCTGCTAGCCTAGCATCTGCTTGAAATCAAGGTGATCCTCTTCCCCTATGTCTTGGATGCGTGTGTGAATCCATTGGTTCTTGTCATCTCAAGGTGATCCCCTTCTTACCTATATACAGGAGCTCCGATTGCAGGCATTTTTTTACCAATCGTATAAAAATATGTATATGAAATCCACTAAAAGTTGATTTCCCCCATTAGTGATCTCCTAAAACAGGAGCCCCGAATGCATGGTGTATTATCTGCTAATTTTCTTGTTGATTTTCCCCCATTAGTGATCTCCTAAAACAGGTTAACTGCTCACAGTCATTTAATGCATGTTTGAAGAAACTTGAGTAATGTCTTATTTCATTTGATAGGTGACAGCAACCCATACATCCTTATTAAACAGTACTCTTCTCCGGTTCTTAGCATTGCTGCACTTCTTAAACAGTACAATTCTTTGCTACTTCCATATCATATATATTCCTTTTTACATACTTATTACTGGATTTGTGTTTGTATGTGTCTATGTATGTATGTGAGTGTGTAGATTCCTAATTTTTTTGGTATACAGTTTTAAACAGAAATGATTGGAAGATGCGGAAAGAACGCACCTAAAAAACTACTTTTTAGGCTTAGTTATGTTTGAGAACAATTTATATTTTTATTCATATGTTTAAATGTTTTGTAATATTTTTATTTTATTTATATTTCAGTATTTTCGTGTAGAAAAAAGCAGCTCTCAAAAAGCTGTTCTACCAAAGAGTTTTATTTGAAAAATCTCTGTTCCATCAACGCTTAATCGCTTATACACAGACTCTCCAAACGACCTGCAGTTTTTCAAAACAGCTTTTAAAAGAGCTCTGTTCAATCAACAACTTTTTAATCCGCAGCAGCTCTCCCAAACAGACCCTCAGTCTTTCCTCTTCTTATCGTGACCCACCCGACTTAATGAAGTCAAGGCACGCAGGCCATCCAGTGCGTGAGTCACGCCTGTGGACCGGCCGGTCCTTTGCTCTCCTTAGCCGGTCCACCCATCCAACCCTTTACCTATTAAACTCTTTGTTATTAAACCCTCAAGTGTTTAACCACCTCAACACTTAAACACTTCAACAACAACAACAACACTCAAGCCTTTATCCCACCATAGTGCGGTCGGCTATATGGATCCTCTGTCGCCATTGCGCCCTATCTTTAAGCATAGTCTCATTAATGCCTAAGTACATCATGTCTTTCTTTATAGTTTCATTCCAAGTCTTTTTTGGTCTACCCCTCCCCCGTTTAACATGTCTAGTGACTAAACTCTCACAACGCCTAACAGGTGCCTCTAATGGTCTCCTATGTACATGTCCAAACCATCTTAAACGAGCTTCTCGCATCTTCTCTACAATTGGCGCCACTCCTATCTTATCCCTGATACATTCATTCCTAATTTTATCCAGTCTCGTGTGACCACACATCCACCTAAGCATTCTCACCTCCGCGACTCCCATTTTTTGCTCGTGTACACCATTCACTGCCCAACACTCAGAACCGTAGAGCATTGCAGGCCTAATTGCAGTACGGTAAAACTTGCCTTTAAGTTTTAGTGGTACTTTACGATCACATAGGATCCCAGACGCGCCTCTCCACTTCAACCAACCTGCTTGGATTCTATGAATCACATCTTTATCTATACCTCCATCTTTTTGAATTATCGATCCCAGATATTTAAAGCACTCACTGCGGGAAATATCGTGGTCACCCAATTTAATGACGGAGTCATCTGACCTTCTTGCACTACTAAATTTAAGCTCTATATACTCTGTCTTTGTCCTGCTCAACCTAAAACCCTTCTTTTCTAAAGTGTCTCGCCAAGATTCCAGTTTCGCGTTTACATCCTCGCGCGTCTCATCGACTTAAACACTTAAACACATTAAAATACTTGAAGAACCTTATTTCGTTACGATTTTTGTAACTACATGTTACGTAATCTATGTTACGTCATCACAGTTCTAACATCGATTTTACGTTGTCGCGTACGTATATTAATTACAAATTACGAATTACGTACACATTATAATTGATGCCGATACACAGAAATTTTGGCATGCAATTTATTTAACATACAACATTTCATATTACCCGCTGAAGTTGTTGGCGTCACATGTGATGTGTTGTCACTTGTCTAAGCTGTTTCCTTCCATGTGCTTAATAAGTTTATTGTTAAGAATACATGTGCTACATTTCTTGGATTTAAAGGGTTGTACATCGCTTTGGTTCATGCGTTTTTTGGAATGATGTGAAGATCTGCATGGTTGGCTACCAAATAGTAAGAAATCTCAACTAGTAAATAATCTGAAACAAGGCTGCAAATTTGTTATTTTTTCTCTCTCTCAAAAGCTGATCAAATAATGTTTTTCTTGACTAGTTGCAATTCCATTGTGTTAGAAATCGTTGTCTGATCATGACTAGGGCTTGAGCTGTAATGAAGCATTTTGTATGAGCATCCTATCAATCAGCTGTCCGCTTGCATTTTCTTGAGCTTGGTATTATACTTCGTACAGAGCATGCTTAATCTCAGTTTGCTAAAGATTCATGTTATGTGACTTTGATTTCTCTCTATGGTGATTTTCATAATTTTTTTGCACAAGACCCTTTAAGTGATGAAATTATTCTAAAGTTAATTGTATTTAATATTTCAATAATTGACATCCTCTCTTTCTTGTTTGCTTAATTATTACAGTCGCCGTTGTGTTATATTCATGGTAGACAACTCATCATTACTGTCCGTATTTTAAATACTTTGGGATTTCATTGCATTATTATGTTCTAAAGCTTAATAATCTTCTTGGTGTCCTTTGTTATGTGGCAATTTCTAATAATTCTATGTATTACAGTAAGGACATTGCCAATTTCCATAGACCAAAAGCACTATGGTATCCTCATAATAATGAATTTGCTGCAAAGGCACGAGGAACACTTTGTACCAATGGACAATTCAAAATTGTTTTAATGACCTTAGGAGGGAGAGGGATTAAGCTTCACGTCGATGCAGAGGAGACTTTATCCAGTGTGAAACTGAAAGCATCGAAGAAGCTAGGTTTGTCTTGCTTCTGGTGCATCCTAGATATCTCATTGCTTCAGTCTAGCGATGATTTCGTTCTTCCCTGCGTCCACAATTATTTATTTAATAATGTAATAGTTGTCTTGAATCCCTTGATCTAAAAAATCATCCAGGTTTTTTCTGCTCATGGAAGTTTGAATTTGCTGATGAATCTTTGATGCAGAATTTAAAGTGTCCGAAAAGGTGAAAGTTTTTTATTCCGGTAGAGAGTTGGAGGATGATAAATCTCTTACAATTCAAGAAATATGTCCAAATTCCGCGCTTCATCTTGTACGTACAAAAATACAGCTATGGCCAAAGGCTCAAAGGTTGCCAGCAGAAAATAAGCCCCTGCGACCACCTGGTGCATTTAAGAAGAAATCTGACCTATCTGTGAAAGATGGACACATATTTTTAATGGAGTAAGTCAACTTCAACTTCATGCATGCATTTATGTTGTCTTCCATTTATGAAACGGCCCTCACATAATTTTGACATGTTATTTCCTCAAATATATCACTATTGACCTATGAAGCATGCACATAATATTGTTATTTTTAGGGTAGCTTGCTATTTAATCATTTTTCATCGGAATTGTAGCAGAAAATATATGTTAATATCACCTTTTGTAGTCCTGCGTGATTATATAGTAATCTCCTCACCAAACTGGTGATTATATAGTTAATCTCCTCACCAATCTGGTGATTATCCAGTGTACTTTCTCGTGCCTTCTCGATGGTATTCAATCTAATCACTAATGACAGTTCCTTTTTAATAATTGCTAAATGTGAACAAAATTATCATTACGACTACTCACTTATCCTTATGTTATAGACTATATTCAACACATTGTTAATTAATTACCATGCATTGTCTGTTTATTTGAACTGATTTAAGGTGCATTACTATTGCCCATATTAGTTTAAAAGTTGTTGATGAGATGTTACATATATGACCACCAAAATGTGCATAAAACTGTTATTAAGAGCTGTCATGTTGTGATTTTCTTTTTAGTGCCCTCTATGCTGTTTAGTTTTTTGAGCCTTCAAAGGTCTTATTAGTAGCTGTTTAACTCATATTTGAATTTTTTTATGTGGTGTTAATTTAGCAGATAATTATTTATTCCCTGAACATTTTGTTGTATGTTCTAGCAAGGGATTGAGTTACGGCCACGAGAGTGGGAGATTGAAGTTGTAGGAGGAAAATTTCTTCCCCCGATTCCTTGATGTACTCCACTAGTGACGCAGAAGGTAATCGCCGGGTGGAAGCTGGGAGCTCACACTTGTGAGGAGTGCTCTCGACTGATGTGGTTCCTCCAGCTAAGAGCAATGGAAAAAAAATTAAGCGAGGGAAAAAATATTAGGTCAAGCTTATCTATCCTTTTATTTTTCAAACTATTTATACCTGGGAGGAACCACTTAATAATACCCATCCTAAATCCAATTCAGTTACACAAATATAAAATTAACCAAAATATGGAAACTAACGACAAATTACTAAAATTCAAAAGTGAGTGCGGGAAATTTAAAAGATAAGAATTCTAACTTCACTAGCTTGTCGACGCGACACCTCCTTCCCATTAATACACCATGTGTATGTGCGCCCTATTAGGAACTAGGAGGGAGGAATCCGGAAAGGGAGGAGCCGGCAGAGGTAGGGAGAGGAAGGAGGGGGGAATTAGAGAGGAAAACCTTAGGGAGCAACCTAAGTTTTCAAGGCGCGCGCCTGAGGCAGCGGGCGCATCCCGTTGTGCCCCAGCAAGGCTTAGGCGGGTGATGTGCCTGAGGCGCACTCAAGGCGCACCCGAGGCGCGCCCAAGGCGCACCTAGGCGCCCAAATGCTGAAATTCAGCGAATTGGGCGCCCAATTCGCAGAAATTCAGCGAATTGGGCGCCCAATTCGCAGAAATTCAGCGAATTGGGGGCCCAATTCACAGAAATTCAGCGAATTGGGGGCCCAATTCGCTGAAATTCAGCGATTTGGGCGCCCAATTCGCAGAAATTCAGCGAATTGGGCTCCCCATTCGCTGAAATTCAGCGAATTGGGCGCCCCATTCGCTGAAATTCAGCGATTTGGGGACCCAATTCGTTGAATTTCAGCTAATTGGGTGTCCCATTCGCTGATTTTCCATAAATTGGGCCCCTAATTAATTGATTTTATTTTTCCCCATTTTTGCGCCTCACGCGCCTCAGGCGTGCGCCTGCGCCTAGGCTCCAGGGCCCCTTTGCGCCTCGGTGCGCCTTTAATAACTTAGGGAGCAGCCCTAATTTCATAGATCCAAAAGATGAAGCTTTACAATCCATACCACACCCCTTTATAACTGTCGGGGTGCACATAACCTGTCCAAAACATAAACATAATTAGAAGGAAATAAAACAGGAATTAAAACAGTCCGCGTCCATCATGCGTCCACCACCATCTCGGCCCTCAGGCCCGTAGCCACGGACGTCCTCCTGCGCGTGTAAACCCGCCATGGTGTCTCCTTGGCATACGTGTCCGTAACAGTGTTGCTGTCTGGGAAAATTGCCTTGTCCTCAAGGCAGTAATCGGCGAACTGGCTACGGAAGTCCTCCAGAGGCAGCCAAGTGGCGTCAGAGTCCGGATGATTTGCCCAGGCGACTAGGACCTCTTCCGAGGTGGGGTCTCCTGGTACAATGCAATGCCGACCGAGGATCTGACCCGGGTAGTAGGGTGTCTCGCCAGAGAGATCAACATCGGCGGGAATGTGGTCGGTAGTGGCATGGTCACCGACTACACGTCGTAGCCGGGACACGTGGAAGACCAGGTGAATGCGGCTGCCGGTTGGAAGGCGGAGGCGGTAAGCGACCGAGCGTATGCGTGACAGAATCTCAAAGGGGCCAAAAAACCGGGAAGCTAGCTTTGGGCAGGGCCTGCGGGCTACGAACAGCTGGCGGTGCGGGTGAAGCTTGATGAAGTCCTTCTCCCCCATTTGGAAGAAAAGGTCACGCCGCCTTCGGTTCACAAAGGAGGTCGTCTCTACCCGACATTCCCTCGGAAGATGGCGGATAATGGAGGGCGGAGGGCGGCCGTAGACGACCTCGATGGAAGTAGTTCGACCACGCTGTGGTAAGCCGTGTTGTAGGAGTGCTCTGCCCAACCGAGCCACTTTACCCAACTGTGAGGTTGCTCCCCTACGAAGCAACGAAGGTATGTCTCCATGCAGCTGTTGAGGACCTCAGACTGGCCATTCGTCTGCGGGTGGTACGCCGTACTCATTCGGAAGCGAGTCTCCTGGAGCCGAAATAGAGTGGTCCAGAAGGTGATCAAGAAAAGATGGTCCCGGCCGCTCACGATCGACTGCGGGAATCCATGAAGGCGGACGATATTGTTGATGAAACTCTCTGCGACGGTGACAGCTGTGCAGGGGTGGCGCAGGGGAATGAAGTGTCCGTATTTGGACAGGCGGTCCACCACGATTAGTATGCAATCGTACCCCTTCGAACGCGGCAGGCGAGTGATGAAGTCCATTCCCACGTCCTCCCAAACACGATCCGGAACTGGAAGGGGCTGTAAGAGGCCTCCTGGAAAAATCCCCTCATACTTAGCCTTCTGGCAAACGAGGCAAGCGGCCACATAGGCCTTGACCTGGCGGAACATGTGGGGCCAATAAAGACAAGCCGCCAGACGACGATATGTGCGGAACATCGCTTAAAGAGCAGGCGGCCCCCAACAAGGGCGTCTGGTGGATGGGTGGTGGGGTCGGAGATGAGCGTCGTTTGGATCCCACTCAAGAGCGGGCCGGCTTCCACTTCCCGTTGGATGGCTGCTGCATCCTCCCACACCGGGCGAGAGATGGTCGTGAGTTCTGGAGCCTGATTCTGCCGAGAGAGCATCAACTGCCCGATTCGCTTTACCGGGGCGGAACTCAATGGTGAGGTCATATCCCAATAGTTTGGCGACCCACACCTACTGTGCGGGGGTGGCGATCTACTGCTGCAGGAGGTAGCGGAGGCTATGGTGGTCGGTGCGTACGACAAATGAGCGGCTCAGAAGATATGGATGCCAGTGCTGAACCGCGAGGACGAGGCCCATGAGCTCGTTCTCGTATGCGGAGCGACTGCGGATGGTGTTGGAGAAGGCACGACTGAAGTAGGCGACCGGTCGGCCGGCCTGCATGAGGACCACTCCCACGCCCGAGCCGGACGCGTCGCACTCGACGAGGAAGGGCCGTGAGAAATCTGGCATGGCCAGCACCGGCCCACGTACAAGGGCCTGCTGAAGGGTGGTGAAAGCGGCGGCGACCACGAGTGACCACAGGAACGGGCCCTCTTCGGACTTCTTCAGGAGCTACGTGAGGGGCTTGGCCAGCGCTCCATACCCCTGAATGAAACGACGGTAGTAGCATGTGAAGCCAAGTAAACCGCGGATGTCCCGTAATGAGGTCGGGGTCGGCCAGTGGAGAACCGCTGCGATCTTCTCCTCATCCATAGCGACCCCGTGGGCCGAGATGGTGGGGCCGAGATAGCTCACCTCTGGAGCGCCAGAAGAGCATTTTTTCGGGTGTAGTTTGAGTTGATGGCGCCGGATGGTGGACAGAGTTAGGCGAACATGCTGAATATGATCCTGCCAAGAAGAGCTGTAGACCAAGATGCCATAAAAAAACAAGTACGTGACGACGGAGAACTACCCTGAAATGTCGTTCATCGTAGCCTGAAAGGTGGCGAGTGCGTTCGTCAGCCCGAAGGGCATGACCAGGAACTAGGCCTGTGAGCGGTGCGGTTTGAGCCCAAACCGAAACTACACCACAAGGGTGCAGTTTTTGACCGACCGAAACCGTGCGGTGCGGTTTCAATTCGGTGCGGTTTGCGGTGCGGTTTCGGTTTTTCACTGTTTTTTTATCACATTCATTTTTAGACTTTAGGATGTCATCTATCCTTTTGTAATCACAATGGGGGGGGGGGAAGATTTGTTTGCCTCTATATTCTAATTGCACTCCATAATCAAAAACATAATACATAACAGAAAGTAGATAAGGAGGAGAAGAAATTATAGTCACCAATTTAATCACATGATCACTAATAAAGTAATAATAAAAAGCAATAATTCTAATTTTAGTTGTCTTCTAAAGTTCTAATTATAGTTATATGATACCAATGTCAAATAATAAAAAACAATAATTCTAATTTAACACAATAGAACATCTGCTATATGCATTAACTTTCAAAAATCTCCACATATATGATATATGGCATTTATAATACCTCCACAAGCAAAATCAGATGAATCCACCAGTCTTGAACTGCGGTAAATCCACCTGAGGCCTGAGGGAGAACAATCAAACATGAATATTTTTATTAGAAAATATATATTAAAATAGAAACCAAATATATGTTACATGCTACTACACAACTAACTTACCATAATTTATGTAAAATTTTCAGTGATATCAACATCATCATCCCTCACAAGTTGAACATTTATATGACAACTGGCAGAACAAGTAATCTAGCAGGCAGCAGCTAATGGCCCAATCATGCAATCATTCAATCAGCCAATCTACATGAAAGCAATTTAGGGTAAGGATTAAGAAGAAGATGTAAACTGTATGATTGGGCCTAGTAAATAATTGCATCAAAATCAAACAGACAATTACATATTTCATGGGTTTGACAGGAAAGAGCTGCTGCTAGAAGGCAAAAGGGAGAAGCCATTGGGATTTGGGGAGCAGGGAAAGCAGGTTTAAAACAAACCTTGGAAAACATTCACCAAAATCACCCCGATTCGATCAATGGATCGATGATAAGAAGCTCATCATGAAGCTCATATGATTGTAATAAAATGAGAAAGTTTATTTTTATTTACTGAATCATTACACCAAAATCAAACAGACAAAAAAAGGTACTCCACAATGAAGCCTAAAATGACTGTATTCCCCCCTCCCCCCAAATAATTGAGCTAGTGAGCAGTAAATATGGTAATATGGTAGCCCCTCTACAATCTTAGTGTTCTCGTGTTCTCAAAGAGAGGGTATACGGTATACCTTTAGATCTTAATGATCTTAGCAGCAGACAGCAGTGGAGCACTGCACAAGACCGGAGATCTCCTCCCTTCCAGCGGCTTTGTAGACTACTTGTCGAAGGAGCATGGAGATCTCCTCCCTGCCATGGTGTTGCCGTGTTGGAGAATGGAGATTGCACCTTGGATGCGCAATCAACAATGGCGTGTTGCCGGTCCAGTCGACAATGGCAGAGGGAGGGAGGATTGAAGAGGAGATGGAGTCATGGAGATCAGGAGAATGGAGATACCTAGGGCAAACCGAGGGGGCGGGCCGCGCGCAGCGCCGCATCGAGTAGAGTAGCGAGTAGCGACGAGCGAGGCGCCGCCGACTTTAAGAAATGACAGTCAAGTGGTCGACTGAATGAGTAATGAGAAATAGGGTTTTGGTCTTTTGGAGCAGAACTGCAGGAGTAGTGGAGACGTGGAGAGGTGGAGTACCGAGTACCTTTGTTGAAATCGCGGTCCACAAACCGTGAGAAATCGAAAACCGGCAAATGAAACCAAGTCGGCCCAAGGCACATAGCTGATAGCAACAAAGCGGTCCAACTGTCCAAGCCCAAGCGGTTGCGGTGCGGTTTTCACTGTTTTTATGAACTGAAAACCGCACCGCACCAGTAAACCTGTGGTTTTCAGACCCCCAAAACCGAACCACACCACGCCCGATCGGTGCGGTTTGTAATGTAGTGCGGTGCGGTTTTGCGGTTTGGTGCGGTTTTTGGTTTTTATGTGCAGAGCTACCAGGAACTCGTAGTGGCCGTCATGAGTGCGAAAAGCAGTCTTAGCCACGTCCTCCGGCCTTACCCGGATCTGGTGGTAGCCCGCACAGAGATCCAATTTTGTGAAGTAGACGGCCCCGTGCAACTCGTCCAGGAGTTTCTGAATCACCGAAATCGGATATCTGTTGGGGACCGTGACCTTATTGAGCTCCCGGTAGTCTACACAGAACCGCCAACTACCGTCTTTCTTCCGAACCAGTAAGATCAGGCTGGAAAATGGGCTGGTACTAGGGCGGATGAGGACACCCATCAACATCTCGTGCACCAACCTCTCGATCTCGTCCTTCTGTGTGTGGTTGTAGCGGTAGGGCCGTACCGAAATGGCTGCGGTGCCCGGCTACAAGGGAATGGCATGATCTGTCGGCCTGGCTAGATGGAGGCCGGTCGGGGCCTCGAAGATGTCGGCGAACTCCGTGAGAAGCTCCTGAAGGTCTGCCGGGTGAGAGGGGGGCCCCGAATGACTGCAGACATGGGCCAAAGCCAATCCGCAAAAGTCACGTCGGCCGTCCGATGGATCGCACGGAGGGAGACGGAAGAGCGGAGGATGGCTGAGTCGCTGACGAGGTTGCACGGCTGGCCCTGGTGGCAGAACTGCATGGTCATGGTGGCCCAGTTGACCCGTACGCCGCCCAGCATGCGAAGCCATGCCATCCCCAAGATGGCGTCGATTCTGCCAAGGCCGAAGGCGTAAAAATCGGTGGTAATCGGGCAGGTGCCGACCCAAGAGAGACGTCACGGTAATAGCCCACTGTGGGCCGTCATCGCCCATCGCCCAGGCAAACCGTAAAATCTGGAGATGGAGTGGAAGATATCTGTAACTGTTGCACCAACTGGGTAGAGATGAAGTTGTGGCTCGCCCCACTGTCCACCATAATCACGATGGGGAGATCACCAAGCGAGCCCGAAAGTTTCATGGTCTGGTGGCCCGAAATGCCCCCCATCGAGAAACAGGGAAGCTCAAGACGGTGGAAGGTGCCTGTAGGAGGGTCGCCGCACCCATCCTCCTCCGAAAGCTCGAGGGACTCAAAGTCGGCCGCGGTAATCTCGGGGTCAGAGATGCTAAAGATGGCATGGAACTCTTTCACCGAGCACTCATGGGTCGGAGAGTAGGGCTGGCGACATCGAAAACAGAGGCCCTTGGTGCGGCACTCGTTGTACTCGCGGTCGGAAATGCGGCGGGGCGGCGCGGCCCGCCCCGCCCCTGGCGGTTTCCCCCAAGTGGCGGTCGTGTCAGCGGGGCTGTAGCAGGAGGCCGCCACGGAGGCCGAGGTGCGGGGGGAGGAGGCCCAAGAGACGGGGCCGGTCATCGAGACGAGAGGTCACTCTCCACGAGGCGGGCTAGGTCTAGGGCATCAGAAACTGTCCGGGGATGGTGCGTGCGTAACCGAGTGCGAACATGATGAGGCCCTGCATGAAGAAACCCAAGTAGTGGTCTGGTGGTAGACCCGAAACGTGGGTTACCAACGCCACGAACTCGTCGAGGTTGGTCATTTGGCGGACTCCGTAGAGACGCTCGATGGCGGAAGACCCGGCGTAGCGGTCATCATAACGGCGAATCATTTCCTGCTTTAGCTCAGACCAGGAGAGGGTGGGGTTCGACTGGCGGATCCACCGAGCCCAATGGAGGGCCGAGCTGTCCAACCCCACTAGCATCGTGGACACCTTGTCTTGTTCCGGAGTGAGGTGGAGGTCGAAATACTGTTCCGCCTTAGCGATCAAGCCCATCGGGTCGACGCCGACGAAGGACGGAAGGTCGAGGGAGAGGCCGAGCCGCACGGGGGCCAAGGGGGCCAAAGTGGCCGGCGGCTCGGGCGGCCGCACGGGAGGGGCACCGAGGATGGAAGCTCCATCCGGGGCTGAACCGGAGCCGGAAGGGGTGGTCGACGCGTGGAGAGAGTCGATCTTTGAATGGAGCGCAAGAAAGGAGGCGTGCATGGAGACGATGAGTTGATCCTGAGCCTCGAGACGTTGGTTTAGGGCTTCGGAGGCGGTATCCGCCACAGAGTCACTGTTAGAGCGGAGAGTAGGGGCCATGGGGCGAAACCCGGCCAGAAACGGGGTTGCAAAGGGTGGATCGGGACTGAGTAGGGCTGCACCGGGCCGATCGGTGCGGTGCCGAGTTGATCTGGGCTGTGCAGGGGAGGATCGGGGCGTGCACAGGCGGAAGCGAGCGGCGGATCGCGGAATCGGGGCGGCGAATGCGGTTACGCACGCGACGTCAGCTTTGGATCGCGGAAGCGGGGAGACTTGCTGCGTCGAGTCGTGGAAACGCTGCGTCGGCCGGGCGAGCGGTCCTGTCGCGAATCGCCGGGGCGAGAGGGCGGTTTTGGAGAAGCGCGCGGCTGCGCGAGCGCTAGGACAGCGGAAAGCAAGACTCTGACGGCTGTAGCAGCGGGCGGATCGGCAGGTCGGACCAAATATTAGGAACTAGGTGGGAGGAATCCGGAAAGGGAGGAGCCGACAAAGGTAAGGAGAGGAAGGAGGGGGGAATTAGAGAGGAAAACCTTAGGGAGCAGCCCTAATTTCATAGATCCAAAAGATGAAGCTTTACAATCCATACCACACCCCTTTATAACTGCCGGGGTGCGCATAACCAGTCCAAAACATAAACATAATTAGAAGGAAATAAAACATTCCGCGTCCATCATGCGTCCACCACCATCTCGGCCCTCGGGCCCGTAGCCACAGACGTCCTCCTGCGCGTGTAAACCTGCCATAGTGTCTCCTCGGCATACGCGCCCGTAACACGCCATCATAGTGTATTTGCAACATCACCTCCTTCTAGAGGGGGCATGTCCTCAAGTTCCGACCACTCATACTCTTGTTGGAGTGCTTCCCACCTCTCCCTAGTGGCTTCATCTTCGATCTGTTGCTCTCATTGCACTAGCACTTCTTTTACCCATTGAATCAATCATGTACGAAGTAGGTAGATTGATTTGTTTTGTTTCCTTTCCTTTGTAGTTGCTTGTAATTGGGGAATGTTGATTTTATTTGTGTGTGCGTGGGGGGGGGGGGGGGGGGGGGTCTCCTTGAAAAGGCTCAAGTATCGATACATGGAATATACATCATGCATTTTGGATTCCATTGAGAGGTGCAATTGATAAGTCACATGACTGATGCGTCCTGAGATTTGGTAGGATCTATAGGATTGCGAAACCTTATCCCCACCCAATCCCCTTCTTCGTAGCGAGGATTCCTTTGTAACCCATTATATTATTGTTTCATGATGTGTTGAGTTTGCATTTGGTGGCCTCTTGCCATTTCCAGAATGATGTCGCACTGTAGTAGCTCTTGATGCACACCGCCAACCCGTGCTATGAGTGATGTGTAATGGAGTAAGCGCGGTGGGTCCCGCCCGAACATCAATTTGATAAGTGTTGTTTATAGCATTGTGTGTCACAACACAGAGTGGTAGGGTGTGTTGTAGCAATACTTGACCCACAGTAGCCATCCCACCCACTCCTTGGGTTTCTCGGCAGTAAAGAAACGCAACTACATTTTCAATACCTGGTTAACTACCTCTGTTTTCCATTTAGATTGTGTGGCATGTAGAGGACTTCCAATGTTGTGCCGCTTAGTGGCAGATCATGAAGGCAGAATATTTGCTTGAAGAAAATTTGTGCTACTCCTATTGTTGGGTGTTAGGGTTTTCGCTAAGGGAAAGGGAGAACTAGAGAAGAAAGGGAGAATAAGAGAAGAATTAGGGTTAGGGTGAGAGAAGAGAGTAATACCTTGGTAATAGATTGCATGCCCATCATGAGGGAACCCCGGGCCTATTAATACCCGGGGTTCATGAGGGGGCCGGCCGGCCCCCATATGGGGACTGAACCAAGTGGTTCAGTCCCCCCTTGGTTCACTTCATTGGTTGGGGGCTGAACCGGATGGTTCAGCCCCGTTGTTTAGCTCCCGCTCCTTAGGTCGTTTAGAGTACGTCCGACCTTGGTATTGCAGTGGGTGCGAGGACGTAACATTCCCCAGCTCTTCAAGCACAGACTTGTCCTCAAGCTGGAATTCTGGAAACCTTTCTTTGAACTCCAAGTAATCAACCCAAGAGTTGTGTACTGCTGACATCTGCTTCCACTTAACGAGCACTTCCAATCGGTACTCGCTTCCCCGACGCTTCCATTTGGTCAACAGAATGGACTCTGGAGAGGGCCGTAGTTCACCATTGGCCGTAGTTGCAGGAAGGGTGGGAAGAATCGTCTTCGAACTGCCGAGCTTTTTCTTCAACAAGGACACATGAAATGTGGGATGAATGCGCGACCCTTCCGGGAGGGCCAGGGTGTAAGCCACGGGTCCCACCCGATGGAGAATGCGGAAGGGGCCATAGTATCGAGGTGCGAGCTTCTGATTTGCCCGCCGAGAGACCGAAAGTTGCCGATATGGCTGTAGCTTCAAGAACACCTCATCTCCCACCGCAAACTCCCGTTCCGTCCGGTGTTTATCGGCCTGGAGTTTCATGCGGTCTTGGGCGATCCGTAAATTATCCCGTAGCAGCGACAGCGTCCGATCTCTATCTGAAAGTGTCCGGGCGACCGCGGGCAGGGCGGCGCTGGCTGGTTCATACGAGCTCAAAGTAGGAGGAGGACGCCCGTAGACTACCTCGAAAGGGGTAAGCTTGCTGGCGGTGTGGAAGGAAGTGTTATAGCAATACTCCGCCCAGTGGAGCCACCTCGTCCACGTGCGGGGCTCATCCATGACAAAACATCGCAAGTAAGTTTCAACCCCCCGGTTGAGGACCTCCGTCTGCCCATCGGTCTGAGGGTGGTGGGCGGTGCTCATGCGCAGGGAAGTCCCCTGTAAGCGAAACAACTCCTGCCAAAACTGACTGATGAAAACAGGGTCCCTATCTGAAATGATGGCCCTGGGGAGTCCATGGAGTCGAACAATCTCTTTCGCAAACAAGTCAGCCACCGTCTCGCCCGTGTACGGATGGCTTATAGCCAAGAAGTGCCCATATTTGGACAATTTGTCCACCACCACCAAAATGACCGACTTACCTTGAGATTTGGGCAAGCCGTCAATAAAGTCCATGGATACAGTTTCCCAGATCTGTCGAGGAATCTCAAGCGGGGTCAGCAGCCCTGCTGGGGAGGTGGTCTCGTACTTTTGCCTCTGGCAAACATCACATTCGCGAACAAACTGCTGAACGTCCTTGCGCATGCCCTTCCAAAAAACATTTGCCCGGACCCGCTGGAGGGTGCGAAGAACCCCGGTGTGACCCCCCGTGGGTGAAGCATGGAACTCCCGCATCATAACTGTCCGCCACGTCGAGTTGGCCGGAATGACTATTCGGCCATGATAGTGAAGCTGGTCGCCGTGCAAATGATAGCCGGCCTCGGCCGGTTCCCCCCGTCGCAGTGTCTCCATGATGGGCCGCAGCGCCGAGTCCAACTGAACCTCTGCATGTATTTCCCCCAAAGCTTCAATCACCGGCCCCGAAATGTGGCACGCAGACCCTTCTGGTATGCGGGAGAGTGCATCCGCTACCACGTTCTCCCTCCCCTGCTTATACACGATGTCATAGTCGTATCCCAACAGTTTGGTAAGCCACTTCTGCTGCAACGGAGAGGCCAACCGTTGGTCAAGGAAGTGCTTCAGACTCTGATGATCCGTGCGAATCTGGAAGTGATGCCCCAACAAGTAAGGTCGCCACATGGCGACCGGGTGCAGGATCGCCAACATCTCCTTTTCATATGTAGAGAGACCCAGAGTCTTTGGTGCCAACGCCTTGCTGAAGTAGGCTAACGGCCTGCCCTCCTGCATTAAGACCGCTCCGATTCCGACCCCGGAGGCATCCGTCTCGATGACGAACTCCTTGGAGAAATCTGGTAATGCGAGCACCGGGGTAGAAGTCATGGCCCTCTTAAGGGCCTGGAAGGCGTCCTCCGCCTCGACACTCCACTGGAAGGCGTCCTTTTGTAGCAGCTGGGTCAGAGGACGGGCTATCTTCCCGTAGTCTTTCACGAACCGCCGGTAATAACCTGTCAGGCCGAGGAACCCCCGTAGTGCTCGAATCGTCGAGGGGGCCGGCCACTCCACCATGCTCGCGATCTTCTTTGGGTCGGCCTGAACTCCGTGGCCTGACACCAAATGTCCCAAGTACTCAACCTCCTCCTGCCCAAAAGAGCATTTGGATCGCTTGGCGTACAACAGATGCTCCCGTAGAAGCGTCAGGACGACTCGAACATGCTCCAAATGCTCCTCCCAGCTCCTGCTATAAATAAGTATATCATCAAAGAACACGAGCACGTACCTTCGGAGGAGGGGGCGGAAGATCTCATTCATCACCGCCTGGAAGGTGGAAGGTGCATTAGCCAACCCAAATGGCATCACCAAAAACTCATAGTGGCCATCATGTGTGCGGAAGGCCGTTTTATGAATGTCTTCCTCCTTCATGCGGATCTGATGGTAGCCGGATCGCAGGTCCAGCTTGGTAAACAAGCGCGCGCCATGAAGCTCATCCAGAAGTTCCTCAATCATCGGGATGGGGAATTTGTCCTTGATGGTGGAGCTGTTAAGCCCCCTGTAATCGACGCAAAACCTCCAAGACCCGTCCTTTTTCTTCACCAATATGATCGGTGAGGAAAAAGCGCTCGTGCTGGGGCGTATAATACCAGAGGATAGCATCTCGCGCACGCTGCGCTCTATCTCAGCCTTCTGAATGTGTGGGTAGCGGTATGGTCTGATATTGGTGGGATCCGTGCCCTCCTTAAGCTGAATCTGGTGATCGCGGAAACGGGGCGGGGGCAGTGTGCTTGGCTCCTGAAAAACATCTCCGTACTGATCCAGGAGTGCCCTGATCTGCTCTGGCTCTACACTCGTCTCCAACCCCATAGCGGACATGTCGACAACCATAGTCACCTCCCCACCTTGCTCCTCCAGCCTCTGTAGGCTCCTGAGTGACACCTCCTTAAGAGGCGATGTCCTGATGCCCTGCAAACAGTGCTCCTTCCCTTGTTGGGAAAACTCCAGTGTCATTCGGTCCCAATCCGTGGTCACCCGGCGTAACTGCCGAAGCCACTGCACTCCCAAAACCATATCTGAGCCCCGTATAGGGAGAAGGTAGATGTCGGTGTGGCAGCAGTACCCCTGCATCCGCAACTCAGCCCTCTTGAGTACCCCTTCACATCTCAACTTGCTCCCATCCGCCACCATGACCTGGAAAGCGGCCTCGCGATCGACTTGGAGCCCGGCCTTTAGGGCCACATCGGGGTTGATGAAGTTGTGGGTGCTCCCACTGTCGACAAGTATCGTCACCTTCTCCGGGCCCACCATACCGGCGATCCTCAAAGTCAGTGGTGCCGTGCATCCGGCCATCGCCTGTAGGGATATACCAAACTCCGTTAGATCAAGGTCATCCTCCAGAATAGTAGTGTCCTCTTCCTCATCCTCCTCACGTAACATGAAGACTTGGACCTTCTGACATCTATGCCCCGGGGCGAACTTCTCATCACATTTGAAACAAAGACCCTTGTCTTTCCTGGCCTGCAGCTCTTGCCATGTCAATCTCGTCACCGTGGGTCGATTCCCCGCTGGTTGTTCACGGCGGGTTGCTTCAGTTGTCGGATTGGTCCGGATGACCGCTCTGGTACGCTGCCGGTTGAACCTTTCCTCTTGAATCCTCGCTAGGCTGATGGCGTGGCTCAAGCTGCGGGGCATGTATGCATGGACCTCGTCCCTCAAATGGTCCTTCAAACCGGAGACGAAACAACTCAACATCGTCTTCTCTTCCCAGTTAACCCGGTTTGCCAGATGTTCAAACTCTGTCCGGTACTCGGTAACTGTCCCCTTCTGGCGAAGTTTTTGCAACATGGCTTCAACATCTTCATATTCAAGAGGGCCAAAACGGGCGGAGAAGGACTCCACAAACTCGTCCCAAGGCGCGTAGTTGCGTCCCCTGAGGAACCACTGAGTCCACTGATAGGCGTCATCCTCCAGATGGAAAGACGCCAACTGCACCCATTGTCCCGCCGGTATCTCCTGGTATCGAAAGAAGAGTTCTGCCTTTTGAATCCACTCAAGTGTATCTCGTCCCCGGAATTTAGGGAAGTTCATCCTCGTCAATTTGGGCTGCATATACGGCCGGTGTTCCCCTGGTGCTGGTTGGTACGGTGGTTGTGGAGCGATGAGGTTCCCTGGCTGAAACTGGTCCATTCCGTACCCTCCTTGTTGCCCTCCGGCCCCCGTGTTGCCATTCCCATAGCCTGGTGGCCCTCCGAGAGGTCGCGGTAGCGGTAAGATACCCGCCACGCCTCCGATTGGGGCCGCATTCGCCCCCGTAGGACGAAAGGGCGCTGTTCCCTGACCTGGGCCCCTCCAACCAGCAGCCGGCTGCCTCTGGGGGCTGATTCCGGCCGCCCAGGGGCCGGCGGCTTGGCTCCAGGTCGCCGGCGTCTCCGGCGGCCGCCAGGCCTCCTGCCGAGCCTGGCCGCACTCCCCCGTACCACCAGCGGCCACCGCGGGGCCCCCAAACCCCTCCGCTGGGTTTCCGCCCGTGCGGCTGGGCGCAGGGCCGATCCTGGCGGGATCGGCTTCTGCCGCTCCCGATCCCGTCAGGGGTCCCCCTGTGAACGTCGACCCGCTTCCCGGCGGCCATCCTCCTGCTCCGATGTAGAATCCAGCGCCGTTTGTCGCTGCCGGGGGAAAGGATGCCGCTCCGGCTTCGGATCCTTCAGAAATTTGGGTTTTTCCCTTCAGATTTTGTAAGAGGAGGTTCTTGATTTCTTCCAATCGCAGATCCATGCGTTCTTCAAGTTGATCCGTTGTTTTCTTCAAGCGTTCTTCCATGGAGTTGACGGTGTCCGCCAACCCTACGTAATTTTCTTCCATTGTGGCGATGCGTGCGAGTTCCGCTTCGGAGCGAGTCACCATGGCCGAGGAGCGGCTGCTCTGATACCAAATGTTAGGGTTTTCGCTAAGGGAAAGGGAGAACTAGAGAAGAAAGGGAGAATAATAGAAGAATTAGGGTTAGGGTGAGAGAAGAGAGTAATACCTTGGTAATAGATTGCATGCCCATCATGAGGGAACCCCGGGCCTATTAATACCCGGGGTTCATGAGGGGGCCGGCCGGCCCCCATATGGGGACTGAACCAAGTGGTTCAGTCCCCCCTTGGTTCACTTCATTGGTTGGGGGCTGAACCGGATGGTTCAGCCCCGTTGTTTAGCTCCCGCTCCTTAGGTCGTTTAGAGTACGTCCGACCTTGGTATTGCAGTGGGTGCGAGGACGTAACATTGGGTACGGGTGGGCCATTGGAAAGACATGAGATAATTTGGACAGGTGGTTCATGTAACCGCCCATAGACCGCCACAATTCACAGTACACATCACAGAACAGAGTTTTGAGTTTTTATCTTACCGTATCACAGTGAAACATAATTACACGAGATTTTTACGACGAAATTTTTCTTGCACCAAATTTTCTTTGATTTTCACATATATATACATATATATACGAATAATTACCAAAACCTCCCCTGGAAGATAGCATAATTACAGATCGCACCCCTCTTATTATTGAAATTACAAAAACCTCCCCTCAATGTTACAAAACATAACATTTACCTCCCCTGGAGTTCACATTTCATAACATCCATGCACAAAATACCCCCCCCTGAAAATGTATTCCGAGGGGGGTATGTTTGTGCATGGATGTTATGAAATGTGAACCTGAGAGGAGGTAAATGTTATGTTTTGTAACATTGAGGGGAGGTTTTTGTAATTTCAATAATACGAGGGGCGCAATCTGTAATTTTCGAAACTTAGAGGGGAGGTCCCGGTAAATGGCCACACACACACAGATATATATTTATATATATATTATAGCTGTGTTTGGTTTAATGTGGCTGGATACAATGGTAAATCCAGCTGGATTTTGTTTGAGCTTAATATTGATATTAAATCAGGTAATATACACAGCTTGGTTTAGATTTACATTCTAGGCATACTGGAATGCATGTCTTTGCTTATTTATTAAATATGTTGGCTATCCATATTGGCTTAAACTTATGATTAAATGTTGTCTGCTCTTATGGTCGGGTTAAAGGAAATATGTTGGGCAAATGGGGTTAAAGGATGGCTACTTTGTGTGATAAATGGAATGGGAGAATAGCTTAATTGTCCTTCAGTCGAATCTAAGTGGCATAATTTTAATTGTGATGGCTATTTAACAGTTGATCGAGGAGGATATGATGAGAATTTTCCACTATTATGCTTATTATGTTCCTCTCTCACGGTTTCGAGAGCATTCTGCACTCTCTTCTTCATCCCGAGCGCGTCTTCTTCTCTCGCCTGGGTTCTTTCCGTTGGAGCTTCGAAACGAAGCGAGGGCTCGATTCCTCTCCTTCAACCGATCCTGTTACAACAAGGAGCCTTTGTTAGGTGCTAGAGTTGAAGAGAAGGAGATGGAGGAGTCTAGAAGGAGGAAGAAGAGATAATAATTTCTGTCTCCAGGGCTTTTCCCCAAAAGGAATCTTACTCCAAGATAATCCAAATGAGATACACGCATAGGCCTATATAGTGCCTAGTTCTAAGACACGCAAGGGAAAACGGTAAATAACCCACGGTATGAAATACAAATGCGATAATAACCTATAAAGTTGTTGGGTGCGCTAAGCTCGTGTGCGCTACTGCCGAACGCTCGTCGTTGTATTGGGATTCGTGCCATCATTTCCTTGATCCCGACGTCGACATATGCGTCATGCCCTAGTTTTCTCGTCCTCTTTCGTATTCGTAACAATGCCACCCTATCGAAAATTTGCCTTGTCCTCAAGGAAGAAGAAACTTCCTGAACGCCCTGCAACTGTAGTGGTGGCTGGGCGGCTTGGTGGGTCGACTCGACGTCGTGCCACTTGTAGGCGACAAAGTCCACTGTCGCTGGTTGCTGAGGAGGATGGAGGGCCCCACTGGATGGGGAAGGGGTGCCGCCCCGACCAAGAGGAAGGTGACTCCTACTGGAGGGAAGCACATCGTCATTTGATCCCAGTTGACATACACATTACGGAGCGTACGAAACCACATGAAGGCGAGTATGTTGAGTATAAAAGAGTAGAAATCTGCGCGGAGAGGGAAGGGGCCTACTGTTATCTACAAGTTAGTACAGAGGGCCCCAGTGATTTTGCAGCGACCGTCACCCAAGCAAACAACGAAGTGAGGGGTAGTAGACCGGCGAATGTCGAGTATGGTCACCAGGCGCTGGTAGATTAAATTGTGGCTAGCTTCACTATCAACCAGTACTGTCAGGGAAGTGCCATACATGGATCTAGAGAGCATTATAGTGTGGGGACCAAATGTACCGCCAATCGCAGAGCACAAAAGGTCTAAACGTTCGCGTGGCGTCACATGTCAACTTGTGAGTCATCGCCCTCCAGGGCATCAAAATCTGCAAGGGTGATCTCGGGGTCCTCCTCGTCAATGGTGATGTGGAGCTCCTTCAGGGGAGAATCATGAGTCAGGGAGTAGGATTGTTTACAACGGAGGCCCTTAGTGAGAAGATCGTGATACTCCTGGTTGGTCATCCGAGGGCTCGTCCGTATTCGTAACAATGTCGTCCTCTGAAAAATTTGCCTTGTCTTCAAGGCAGAAGGATGAGAACTGCGTGTGGTTGTGTAACGGTCCACTTATGAGACCTTGGATGGGGGTCGACCAACCCACAACAACAATACCAGATCAACGGAAAGATCCTTCCGGAGCAAAGTGCATGCATTTTTGCATGAGCCAGGGGAAGTAGTCCGGGCTGTTCGGTGGACCGATGTTCTTCGGCGGGGCTGAAGATAATGTCATCTCCACCTGCTCGGAGGTGATAGGTGGATGGCATCGATAAAGACTCCAAAGAAAATGTCCAAGATGCGTTGTAGCTTGAGTGGTGTAGGGAAGGCCAGGCTGGTCGACTCTATGTCGTGCCACAAGTATGCGGTGAAGTCTATTTTCACTAATTACTGAGGAGAACGGAAGGCAATTGCTTGATGGGTGAGGGAGGCCTCCCTTGCTAAAAGTAAAGTCAAATTCGCTTGATAAAAGCGCATTGTCATGCAATCCTGGTTGACATACACGTCACCGAGGGTACGATGCCCAATACGACGTCAATGCCACCAAGCTCAAAGGAGTAGAAATTTGCTCGGAGAGGGTAGGGGGACCACAACCATTTCTAGGCTCGTATAGAGGGCCCCTACTGGCTCCACGACAATCGCCGCTTAAGCAAACGAAGAAACGAGTAGCGGGAGACATGCGAATGTCGAGTTGTGTCACTAAGCGTTGGGAGATGAAGTTGTGGCTGGCCCCACTGTCAATCATTACACTCACGGTAGTGTCATACATGGAACCAGATAGCTTCATGGTTTGGGGGGCAGCGAAGCACATGTCTAAATGATGCAACCTTGCTTAGGGTCCATTGTTGTATGGTTTGTCATCGCCCTCCAGGGCTTCAAAGTCTCCAAGGTTGACCTTGAGGTCCTCCTCGCCAACGGTGATGCGCAACTTCTTCAGGGGATAGTCATGAGTCAGGGAGTAGGGTTATTTACAACGAAAATAGAAGCTCTTTGTGCGAAGATCATGATACTCTTGATTGGTCATTCATGGGCTAATTGGCGGCCATTGAGGTGTCCTGGGACGTGGGGGAGCCGCAGTATGCTCCTGGGGTGGCGGTTGCAAGGGTGTTGGAGGGCAGCCAAGCTGTTGGGCTGAAAACTCCCGTTCAATGTCGACGGATGTGACATTGAAATCTACGTCCACCAAGCGGGCGAGATCCATGGCATCGGCAATCGACCGGGGGTGGTGGGTGCGATGGAGGGACCGGATGTGCTGATGTAGTCATCACGGAGGCCTGATTGGTGGACTCCACACAGACGTTCCACTGTCGTTCCAGAATAACGAACATCGTAGCAGAGGATGAAGTCTTGTTGGAGTTCCGAACAAAAGAGGGAAGAGTTGTTTTGCTGAAGTCAACATACCCAATGGAGGGCCGACATTTCCATGCCAACTCCATCAGACGACGGATTTACACGTCAAGAAGATCTTAGAGTCGCATTTCATCTCGAAGCTGGTCCGCTCTATGGGCTTTTGGACACGCTCCCCACGATGCCAGTGGCCTGCACGCCGGATTGTGTGAATCTCCACACCCTAGTGTCCACGAGGCTTCTACGAAAGGCCATCCGTAATGGGAATCCCGTATATGTCTTCGTGGATGGCCAGGGTGAGGACGCTCCCGCGCCGGGTGTTGGTCAGGAGGAGGAGAACATTGACGAGGTGGTGCCGCGCCACCACACCCCGGAGTAGCATGCCGCAGCCGCATCTGAGAGAGTTCAGGAGTAGAGAGCCACTGACGCAGAGTACTTCTATGGTCGGAGGTCTTTTCAGGAGGTGTTCCTTGATGCAACACACCGGCTCGACCATCTGTCTACACAGATGGATTCGATGGTTCTGTATATGCATCAGTTGGGTTCCTTCCTTGGGATGCCTCCCGTCTACACCTCCGGCGGCGTCGACCCTTCACAAGATCCCTATGGCGGCCCATATGCTGACATGTTCTGATTACATCTTTGTGTTGATCTCTTTTCTTTCTGTATTTCTTTTTCTGTGGAGTACATTATTATTTTGGATGATTCTCCAGGATGCTGGAGATATTTGTGTATGATTATTTATCCTTTCTTTTTGCTGCTACTTTTCTGTATTATCTGTTTAAAACTCCATCTTATTGTTAGCAGTAATTCTTATCTTGTGTAGTAGGTTAGTTTTCTATACCCCATGATTATCTATTTTTTTTCTTATTTTATTTCAGTTTTTATTAGTCTATTTTGTTTTTGTTGGTGCTAACCCCGTCTGCAGGATCCGGCTAGGTCATGCATTCTTGTTGGCCAAGCTTAGGTCGGGTGCACCTTTTGGTTCAAATTAAAATTTCAAGTAGTCTCAGAATGCCTCATCTCGGGCATTGAGTAACACGTTTCTATCCCTTTTTCATTTTTTATGCATTGAGGTCAATGCAATGTTTAAGCCTGGGGGTAGCGTGTTACTCATTATGCTCACCTATCACATATGCATTCCGATTATGCTCTTTTCCAAACTGCACCCCAATTTTTCAAAAAAAATTCTTGCACGTTTGCATTAATTTCCGCACCCACGTGCTTAGGATTTGAACATTTGTTAGTTTTTGAGCTTTCTCGCTCTTTTTTGTAGGCGTTAGATGAGCTTAAATTACTTTTAGAATGTGATTATAGGAGTATATATTGACTCATGCAGTGTTTCTAGTTCTGTACACATGTTTGGAATAGAATTTTATTCTAGCTTTAACTTTTTTTTATGCTTCAAGTTTATACTTTTCTACTTTGTATCTACGGTGTATATCCATTTTTTGTTAGAAAGCGTTTTCGTCCGTAGACTTGCGTAGAAATGTGTGTAGCGAGCCGCTAGCTGGGTATTATCCGACTTTGATGAAAGACTATCCTTTCTCGATATCTAGAACTTGCCCCCAGCGATTCTCGAAGCTTATGCCTAGGCTAGTTTTATTTTTGCAAATATGACCTAGGGCTTTAATAGGATAATTTGTGCCTTTGCATCCGTGCCTATACGAACTACCATTGCTTACACTCTTTGGGCTTTACACCCATCCTTTGTTTCACCCCCACCTCATAATCACCAATGTCAAAAGAATTAACCTAATCTTACACTTAGATTAGAGTTTAAAATCAAAATCTGATTTTCTTCTTGTGTGTTTTAAGTGAAAATTTTGTGATTTGGTGCGCACTTTAAAAGCTTATATTTGTGTGTTTTTGAAAAAGCTAAAAGAAATATCTTTTGAAAAGAAAAATAGAAATGAACAAAAATAAAAATGGAAATAGAAGAAGAAAAAGAAAAGAAAATTTTGAGTTGAAAAGGAAAGTTGGTATTTGGCCAATGTGGAAGTGACCCTATATGCAAAAATCCAAGTTTGGGGTGTCACTTCCCATTCCTGTTCTTTGGTATGCTGATTTTTGATGCTAGTTCTTATTTTGGTTTAAGTGTGATTGTTGTCATCATGTTTATCTTTTGATTCACCTCTCCTTAAACCCAAGCCTAATGATTCATCCTAATTCTAAGTCACATTGATTTGTAGCAATAAATTTAGCTAATGCCATGGAGAGAGTGTGACCGGGCAAGCCTATTTCCATCGACATTGATGAATTTCTTTGGAGGCTAGCCCGTAGTCTCGGGAGGATAATGCTAACCTCAGCGGCCGCGCTATTTTCTTTCTACGCAATAGGATGATCCGATTTTCTTATGTAGAAGTGGATATAACTAGTGATATTTAGTTTTGAAAAGTATAGATATTTAGTATACATAAAAGTAAATTCTAGCCTTCTTCCTATTTCATCTTGAGCATAGTACTTCTGTGTATACTCCTAACTTTTAATTTCTAATTGATAGTTTAGATTTATCTAATACCCGGGAGGAGAGCGGTTTGCTCGGGGCGAGCAATCGTTCAAGTCTGCGGGTATTTGATACATGCTTTTCATATAATGTTTTCACTCTTTTGTTTTTAACTTTTTCATCCATTTCTTTGCTAGATGAGTAGGATTATTGTTCATATTGATTTATATTGCTCATTTGTGCTATATGGATGATTTCTTTGTACATGTGTAGATTTTTGTGCATGTTTAGGGGAGATTGTGTTCAATTTGGCTTACGCACGTCCGTGCGGAATCTTCGCACGCGCGTGCGCTCCTTTCTTCCCTAACATAGTTGTTTTATGTCAATCCGAATTTGCGCGTGCGGTCTTTCACACGCGCGTGCGCGCACATGCAATTGCGCATGCGCAATCTTCCTGTAGCTTTCCCGTGTCTATGTCTTGCGCGTGCGATATTTTCGCACGTGCACGTGCAGTTGCGTGCGCGCGATCATTTTGTTGGTTTTCATGCTGATTGGGTTGATCCGAATTTGTGCGTGCTGCATTTCCTCACGCGCGTGCGTGCACGTGCATTTGCGCGTGCGTGCACGTGCATTTGCGCGTGCGCGACTTGGGCGCCCAAATTTTCCTGTGTTATTTAACTCAAGCGCGCGTGCTTTGCGCCACACGCGCGTACGTGCTCTCTGTTTTCCTTTATAGCTGCTGTTCGTGATTTCAACCGAGAGTTTGTCCGGGAGCGCTGTTTTTAGGTCAAATTCTTGCCGTAAGCTTAGGGGATTCGCCACTTTGTCTCCTTCAACCTCCCCAAGCATTTCAAAGGTGTAGAAGGTGATTTCCAAGGTGCCATTGGAGTTCCAAGCCGGAGCACTTAGTGTTGAGGCGAACAAAACCCGGGAGAAGACGCGTTAGGAGAAGGTGACAACTTTTCCCGTATCGTGGACGAGGCCATGGAGGAAGAAGAAGAGCTGGTGGACCAAGCCGGGCTCCCCTACGAATTCGAGGAGACTAGACTTCCATTCCTTCCGTGCTAAGGATTGGTAACTTGTATTTTCTCCCCTGTCCTTTGAAGTATTTGTAATCATATTGCGGTATACACTAACGCATCTACACACCATGACCATTGGGTTTAGATGTTCGTAGATATACTTTCTTTTGTGGATGGTTTGGAGCAGACTATGTTTAGTATTTTCTTCATGTTCTTGTTGTGATGATATTGTGTGTATGCTCGGATGTTGGTATATTCGTGATTTGTGTTTGCGTGGTTGTGATAGTCTGCGCCTTCGTTGAATTAGAAACGAGCCAGTGAGCGTGGTTGGCCTTTGCAATTGTAAGACGCATCGAGAGAGCGAAGCAGAGGTATGCCACCCGCGAAGGTGAGAAGAGGTGAATGGCAACCCTCATTGTGTGAGTTTGAGCGAAGCGGAGGAGTGCGACCCGTGGAGGAGCGAAGCGGCGCTGGCGATCCACAAGTTAGATTATTTTTTCTTTTATTGCATTAATATTAGCCAAAATCAAACCCCTCGTTACAACACCGACTAAAGACTTCAATCTCAAGTCTTTCTCGAAAGAAAACTCCACCTCGCCGTGTTCCGCGTGAGATCGATACCTAGAGATTTATTTCCGTTTTATTATTACTTCTACGACATCGGTACTTTTGTCGGGTCCGATCAATATACCGTTAAGAGAGTACTCCTATTTAGACTTGTGTTTTTACAAATTCATAATTATGGTGGCGATGCACTGGTCCGCACGTATATTGTGATAATTTTGTAAGCTAAATAAGGTTCACCGAGGATGCGTGTTGGAGACTCGTGGTAGACAGTAAATATGTTGATGCAAGCAAGGCAACAACTGATGAAATTTGCAGTGGAGATCTAGTGTTTGGAGATCCGGCCCATGCAAGGTGTAAACAAATTAGAGGTTTTGGTAGTTTGTTGGTTCATGGAACTTATACTACATCGGGATATTTATTAAAAATAATTTAGTGGCCTGCATTGTGTCGTCCACCGCACGTCTCTGCAGAATACCTTCATGTGTATTGTGTGATTGAATGTAAATCTCAACCTAATCGGCTTAGACTGATGTATTTATCGTTGAAACCAGTGTGTGTCGCTATTACTTTGTATGAATTTATAAGACGAGAGCACTCAAGCAGTCTAGATTATATGTATAAATCGTAGCCATTAGGAATAAATATTATGAGCTTAAAAATATAAGCGTCCGCGTGCGATTCTGACGTCGTTAGAAGGGTTTTCGATGATCCAATCAAATCGAGTCGTAAATGCTCCGGGAAGCGTAAAATGAGCAAACGAACTCGAAATTGACTTCAGATCATATCGGCGGATGTGTATCAACGATGGTCGTAATGATCCCGTCCGTGACATATTTCGAGTCCCCTAGAGCAATTTATGAGATTTCAAAGGGGATGAGGAAAGACCTTCTTTCTAAACCTAATTAATTTTAATATATATATATATAAATTTTTTTTCTTGTAGGTTACGATTCATCATCTACTACCCGATTGTTCCAGGCGCCCTTTCCATGTCCGACACCTTCAGATCTCCTCTCCTCCACGTCCGACCGCCCCTCTCTTGCTCCAACCAGTCATCTCTCCAAGGTCCGACCTCCTCTCCACTTCCTTTCTAAATGCCGACCACCGTGAAACTCTCTCCAGGATCCATGACCGAGCTCTTGCATCCCCAAACAACCATGGTCGACTACCAAGTCCTCCTCCATGGCCGACCACTTCAAATCTGGCAGCGAACTCCTCTCCTTTTTCTCCGGCGAGCTCCTGCACCATACAAACCCGAAATTCCTTTTCCACAGCAAAATAGCTCTCACGATTTCTTCACCTTAGAGCTCTGAACCTGCTACCTCCACCTCTACAAATGATTGGTCGCTGGAATAACCTCCAATGATGCTAAACTGAAGCATGAATGAGGAAAATGGTACTTGGCCGCATAACGTAAAATGTGGTGAATGCACTCCGCATGAAATCATAAAGTTAAAGTAAAAGAAATGTATACACAAATTCAGACGCCTATAACTTCAAGATCCGACATCATTCGATCAAATCTGGTGCGTTCGACGAGATCCGACCATGGACGGGAGCGACGCACAAATGCCGCCTCTGCGACAATCAGATTGCATGTATGGACTTTGGTGAGTTCCTTCCCTCCACGCTCTGATACCCTTGTAAGAGCCCCCTCCCCCTCGAAAATTAGGCACAATTAGGAAATTTTATCGCACACCACCGTCAATCCGCAACAAAGAAGGGAATAACGGAAGAGTAGAGGTATAAACGTCTCAATCCTCTCCTGTCATTCTCTCCTAACGCTACATACTCAATATGTTGTGTTATGGTTATTCTTTTAGCACCATCATCAGTTCATAGCGTTAAGAGAGGATGGCAATAAATGGTTGAGACGCTCATTCATTTACTCTTCCGTTATTCTCTTCTTTGTTGCTGATTGACGGTGGTGTGCGATAAGATTTCATAGTTATGCCTAATTTACAAGGGGAGGTCTTACATTTGTGACACTTTGTCCTTCTCATCTGTGACACTAGGATCAACATAAGGATCATCAACTAGTTGTTCCATAACAACTGTCTTGAAAACAACCTGTTTTTTCGTCTTCAATTTCCACCACCGAATTTTTGGTAACACTTTTGACTTTCTTATAAATTTACTATATTTAATTTGACATCCAACACCACTAGCATGTATTGTGTTGTCAAACTTTCTTCGGGTATGACTTTGCAATCCTTACCAATCTTTCTATCCATTTTGCGAGTCATAAAATAGTCAATTTGTGATTTATTTGGTTTACTCTTAAACGTAATTAAATGTTCTTCCCTCTTCATGAAGAACACATTTATCACAATTAGCTCATGTGCTATGACAGTCTAAAATGGTTCTTCCTTCTTCATTTCTTTCTCCATACCCAAATCCTTCATGAATGTCTGAATAATACGTATTTTTCTTCCCTATTTGTCCATTTAAGTCTCCTCTTATAAAAATCTTCTCGCTTTGTGGGATTTCTTTTACCAAATCATCCAAGTCTTCTCAAAATTGCACTTTAATAACTTCACTTAATCCTACTTGTGGCTCATAAACACTACTCATATTAATTGTTTCTTTTCCTACGACCAATTTAAGAGCTAAGATTGTATCACTTTTGCTATTTTTCCCAACAACTTCATCTCTCCAAGTAGTATCCATAATAATATCTACTCCATTGTTTGTTTTATTTTTTCATGTGCACCATAATTTAAAATATGAATTGTCTAAAAATTTAGCTTTCTCACCCACCCATTTAGTCTCTTGCAGGCATAAAATATTTATCCTTCTCCTAATCATCGTATCCACTGCTTCCATCATTTTTTTCGTTATCGTACTTATATTCCAACTTCCAAACCTGAGTCTCTCACAAATCCTATGATCTACTTTCCTAGGACACCTTATAAGTGAGGGCTCTTGCATATTTAACACTACACCCGAGCCCTCTTAGAGGTGCATCGGTCCTTGCCAAGGCGCTTCATTCGGACCATAAGACGAGGACTCTACCATATTTAACACTACACCCAATTCCTGGAGATGCAGCGGTCCTTTCCGAGACCCCGCATTCAGACCATACGCCGCATTCCTTACGGGGAACAACCTAGTTTTTGCACAATTTTTCAAACGATCTATATTCATAAGAATGACTAAATTTTACGCTAACGGCCGACCTAAGGCAACCATCGCCGTTTTTCATTCAGGCTTGGGACTGACATATGCTGGTTTATTTTATTCCAAGATAACAAAAATAAAATTCATACCTAGGTTTATATTGTCCCTAGCTTAGAACCACACAAGGGGAAAATGGTAAATAACCATACAACCTGAAATACATATATGATAATAAAATGTAGAGCTGATGGGTGCGCTATACCCGTGCACCGCTGGCGAGCTCTGCCGTTTTTTTGAGATCAATGTCTTCGTCTCCTCAGTCCTGACTTCGATATACACGCCACACTGGAGGACATCCCTCATCCTCGTTACTTGAACTCCCAAACAAGATATAGAAAATAAGTGCAAAAATGAATACGCAAAATAAAAATGTCCAAAGCTAAATTGGGTAAATAAAATGCAAAGCAAATAGTTAAATGCAGCTATTTGTGCTCTAATTAATATAATGGCGGTAGAAATTGTGGATGGAGGTCCGCTAGCATTTTGTAACTCATCATCTCCATTGAGTTTGGCTGTTGTAGCACTCTTCTATAGGGTAAACAAAAGGGAGGTGGTCGGAGAAGCTTAAGGAACCGAACAAGTTGAATCTCTGACAGTTTCTAGAATCAAGGAGATTATTCGTGGTGCAGAAGCATCACCGACATACTAAAGAATATCTTGTTGGTCACGCCAATGCAAATGAAGGATTAAGCTTTGGTAGCGTGATGAGCACATGTACAAAAATGCTCCACCAGGAGATGACATGAGCAAAGGTTAGGGGGTTTATGAGGCCCCAAGAATGGTCATATGGAGCTATGAGGGAGTGGGAGGAGAGAAGGTTGTGACTGCATATCTTTGAGAGGGTGGATGTTGAAGAGGGTATATGAAATGAGCACATGGTGGGTGGCTTGATCGAAGGAGACATGGGGGTTGAGCTAAGGTACAAAGCGATGAGGCTGTCTTTTGCAGTCCAAATGGGAATTTTTGAATGCAAAAAGCATCACTATTCAATTATGTCCACAAGCCTGATCACATGACCATGTTAAACGACTAAATTTAACTTGTGTTAGACGGTAGGGGCCAATTTGAAGGCTAACAACTCAAGGAACCTAAGTGTAAAATAAAGTTCAACTACGCTGTTGTACAATTTTTTTTAAATGTGGGCCAATATGAAGACACGCCTTAGTCTTTGAGACTAAGTTATAATTTAACTACTGGCTATTTTGAATTTATGTTTTGACTTGTTACATTTGTCCTTCTTAAAATTTGTGCTGTCACTTTACTAGTCTTTTAAATTTTATAGATACACACGTGGTGTTTGATATTTTGTCCATACATGTATAGGTATTGCGAGGAGCGACCTTTGCTTCTAGGAAATGTAGGGATGGGAGCTAGACTTTGTACTTATTACCAAAAACTCACAGCTAATGACCAAACTGCATCATCTCTAAGAAACGGAAACAATGGCGTTGGTACTGTGCTTACACTTGATCCTACTGATAGATCTCCTTTTCTTGGAGATATTGGTCCAGGTTGCAGCCAATCCTGTCTTGAAACCAACATGTACCGGTCACCCATTTTTCCTCATAAATTGCCTCCCACAGACTATCTTTTGGTACGTTCAGCAAAGGGTGCCTTGTCCCTCCGACGCATTGATAAACTATATTCTGCTGGGCAACAGGTATGTTCTTTGTTTTAGATATATAATGCGTTGTTTTTGTGCTTACTATGCTTCACCAAAATTCTTATTAGGAAAATTTATTTGCATTTTCTTGTCCAATGTATTTTACTTTTGTCATTGTCTTATAACCTTTTTTCCCCATGAGGTACAAATGATAATTTCAAGTTTGTATTTTTAATTTTTGTTTTATCATAACTCATAAGATATTATTTCATTGTCTTATTAATATTGTTCTTATTTCTGATATATAATGCATAGGCTTTAAGCTTACTATGAGTCAACATAATTTTGCTGAGGAAATGTGTTATGAATCTACTAGGAAGAGAAGGAGAAAGCTAGATCTAGAGGGCTATGAGAGGAATTAGGGTTTGAGGAATACCTGATAGTTCTTGCATACCAACTAAGGAGGAGGGGTTGGGTATTTATGCCCACCCAACCCCTAGGGCCGGCCGGCCCCCATAGGGGCTGAACCGGTGCTGTTCAGCCCCGGTGCTCCTTATATTAATATTGGCGGGCTGAACCAGATGGTTCAGCCCGGTCTTCCTCCGCCTTCTCCTTTGGTCGACGTGCCCAATAGCCGAATAACCTCGTAATGACGCCGGGCGTAACATTCCCTCCCCCATCAAGGACCAGCTTGTCCTCAAGCCGGAGGCGGGGAGTGTGAGGCTCATGGAACAAGCCGGCTCTGGCGTGCATCTGAGACGAGACCTCTGTTGGAGCCGCAGTCGCTGCTCCACTCATCGTACTAACCGGTGCCACGCTGCGGAGGGAGATATCCTTGACCTGAGACGATTGGAGGCCTTGCAAGCAGTACCCCTTACCGTGCTGGCTGAACTCCATAGTCATCTGGACCCAATCGAAGGTCACCCCCTTAAGTTGCTGCAGCCACGGTGCGCCCAACACCATGTCAGAACCCCGAATTGCCAATAAGTAAACATCAATATGCCCGGTGTACCCCTGTATCTGGAGCTCCACCCCTTTCATCACGCCCTCGCATTGCAGTGTACGTCCATCCGCCACCCTGACGTGGAACGCTGCGCTGCGATCTATGACACCCCCCGTCTTCCGGGCCACACCGGGTTGGATGAAGTTGTGAGTGCTCCCGTTGTCCATCATGATCGTCACCGTCTCCCTGCCGACCCTCCCAGTCAAGTGTAAGGTCGGAGATGGGGTACCCCCCTCCAGGGCCTGGAGGGATACGACAAAGTCATCAAAAACCAACTCTCCCTCCTCTGCAGTGCGAGTAACATCGTCCGCTTCCTCCTGTAGCATGAATACCTGGACCTTCTGGCAAGCGTGCCCGCGGGTATACTTCTCATCGTAGTTGAAGCATAATCCTTTGTCCTTTCTGGCCTGAAGCTCCTGCCACGTCAACCTCGTCACCGTAGGGCGGCCCCCGGTAGGTGGTTCGTGCTTGGGTACATCTGCACCCGTAGGTGCCCGACTTGTCGTCCGAGTCCTCTGCCGATTGTACCTCTCCTCCTGAATCCTGGCCAGGCTGATGGCATGACTCAAACTGCGTGGCATGTAGGCGTGGACCTCGTCTCTTAAATGGTCCGTCAATCCGGATATGAAACAGCTCAGCATCGTACTCTCCTCCCAATTGACCTGGTTGGCCAACCGTTCGAACTCTGTCCGGTACTCTGTGACTGAGCCTTTTTGTCGCAGCTTCTGTAACATAGCCTCTACGTCTTCGTACTCCAGAGGCCCGAAGCGTGCCGAGAAGGACTCCACAAATTCCTCCCAGGCTGCGTAAGTGCGTCCCCTCATAAACTACTTTGTCCACTGGAAAGCGTCATCTTCCAGGTGAAAAGACGCCAACTGGACCCACTGCCCCGCCGGGATCTCTTGGTACTTGAAAAAAAGTTCCGCCTTCTGGATCCACTCTAAGGCGTCGCCGCCTTTGAACTTAGGGAAGTTCATACGTGTCAGTTTGGGCTGCATGTACGGCCGTGGTTCTGCCTGTGCTGGTTGGTAAGGGTGCGCTGGAGCCACTGCGGGCCCAGGCCGTCCCCGGTCCAGACCGTAGCCTCCTTGTTTCCCTCCACCCCATGGGTTGCCATTTCCATAGTCCGCCGGTCCTCCATATGGAGGTGGCATCGGTAGGATGCCCGCCACACCCCCCGAGTGGGATCGCATTCGCTTCAGTAGGTCGAAAAGGGGCTGCTCCCTGCCCTGGACCCCGCCACGAGGAACCCGACTGCATTCCCGGTCCGTTCCAAGTGTACTGGGCGCCGAACGGCCCATTCGGTGTCGCCGATCCCGATGCGTGGATGCTGCCTCCCGTAGACCCGGATCTGGCCCCGTGTTGCGTTCCACTTCCGATTCCTGTGCCGTTCTGCGCCGGGGGATGGTAGGATGCTTCGGGTTCGGATCCCTCCGCCGCGTGGGATTTTCCTTTCAGATTTTGCACGAGTAAGTTCTTGATCTCCTCCATGCGCGCGTCCAAGCGTTCCTCTAGATTTTTATGGGAGGATTTCACTTGTTCTTCGAGTGCCGCCACCGTGTCCGACAACACCACGTAGTTCTCTTCGATGGTGGCCAATCGGGCATTCTCGGCTTCGGTGTGTGTCACCATGGTCAGCGAAACCAGACGCCGGAAGCGCTGGAGCAACAACAGCTTGAGGAGCAGGCAAGAGGCAGGCGGCGGCGGCGGCGGTGGCCCCGGAGCAACAGGCGGCGGCCTCTGGAGTAGCAGGCGGCGGCCTCTGGAGCAGCAGGCAGCGGCTGGACAGTCGATCGGCTCTGGTGCCCAATAGCCGGACGAAGGAGGAAACAGTCGGACGAAGGAGGAAACAGTCGATCGGCGGAAGCAGGCCACAGGAAACAGTCGGACGAAGGAGCAGGCAGCAGGATCGACGGAAGGCGGCGCTGGATAGGACGACGTCGAGCGGTGGCTGGAGGGTTGCGCTGGACGCGATGTTGCTGGAGTCGGCAGTCGATTCCGCTAGCGTACGGGATGATTCCGCTGGCTGGCGTGCGGAACGATTCCGCTCGTTGTCGAAGAAGCCGCTGGCGTGCGGGACGATTCCGCTCGAGGCGTGCGGAATCACTGCTGGATCGGGACGATATCGCCGATGGATCGGAGCGATGCGGCGGAAAAAAATTTGGAGGACGAATCCTCTGATACCAATTGTTATGAATCTACTCGGAAGAGAAGGAGAAAGCTAGATCTAGAGGGCTATGAGAGGAATTAGGGTTTGAGGAATACCTGATAGTTCTTGCATACCAACTAAGGAGGAGGGGTTGGGTATTTATGCCCACCCAACCCCTAGGGCCGGCCGGCCCCCATAGGGGCTGAACCGGTGCGGTTCAGCCCCGGTGCTCCTTATATTAATATTGGCGGGCTGAACCAGATGGTTCAGCCCGGTCTTCCTCCGCCTTCTCCTTTGGTCGACGTGCCCAATAGCCGAATAACCTTGTAATGACGCCGGGCGTAACAAAATGTTATTTGTATTTCGTTATGCAATGTATTTACTTTCGAGTTTTGACATTGTTTTAGATTTTTTTTTCATCCTTTAAAGTGATGATCAGTGTTGTGGATATCGTCCGACATGATCGACATGTCGGGTGACATAAGGGTTTCATGGGCAAAACGACATGTTTCCGACATTGTTTTGCATAATATTATTTTGGAATATATCCGCCGATATATCAGCTATGGAACGATATATCCGCCGATGTATCACCGATATTTCTTAATAGTATATCAATTGAATTTTTTAATTTATTTTATTTACCGTCTATGATTTAATAGACAACAAAACAAAATCATTTCGTTGTTTTGATTGTCCTGTTCTATAGATCCCGACTATCTTCCTACTTCCTCTTGCTTTCTTCTCCGTGCCCGTCCGTCATTGACTTTGATTCTTGCTTGACCATTGGATTTTGCATTGAAGGTTCGTTATTTTCCATCATCACCGGCGGATTCTTGATTTTCTGCTTCCTCTGACTTTCTTCCCTGTGTTATACTGTTATTATCCTCGTAACATAACATAAAATATTTATAGTAATTTGGTAGATTAGAAATTACAAAAAAATGTTATATTGTTAATATATTAAATTATTAATATATAAAAATTAAAATGATCATATTTGTATGTAATTATGTATATAAATAATTAAATATTAAAATCCGATATATGAAATATCCCCAATGTATCTCCTGACATGAAAACCTAAACCGATGTGCCCCCGACATTCGACGTCTGCAACCTTGGTGATGATATTTTTAAGTTTTTGATATCAATACTTGTTTCTTCATTGAGAAGATATTATTTCCTTGTTGCAAATTATGCTAATTTTTTAGTGATACTGATCTTTATAATTTGATTCTTTATGGTAACTTTGTGGAATTAAATCCCAAATTTCCTTAAAAGCAAAGCCTCTATGTTTCCCTGAGAAAGATATACAATTTAATTGGTCATGTGCCGCAGGAACCTCATATGGAGGTACTTTCTCCAGGATCAAAAAATGTTCAATCATATCTTGTGAACAGGATGCTGGTATATGTCTATCGGGAGTTTCGTGCAAATGAGAAACCTGGTTTGATTCCATTTGTTAGGGCTGATGAGTTGGCTGCAGTATTTCCTGGCCTAACAGACACCTTTATGCGCAAGAGACTGAAATTATGTGCAGAGTTGAAGGTATGCCCAATTTATGTAAGGACATTGCATTGCAACTTAACTGTTTCATAATCCACCAGATTCAGCTTTTTATTTGTTGTTCATTTGAGATATTAAAGAAAGGAGCTTGGGTTAAGAGGATTGATTTTCGTATTCCATCTGAGGAAGAGTTGAGGAGATTTTTAGCACCTGAGGATGTGAGTCATTTTAACTCACCGTTGCTGTTATTTTATGTGCTGTTACGTTTTAGGCATGCTTTGATATATGTACATAATTGTAATTGTATTTATTTTGGTTATTATGGAAATTTTGAACTAGGCAGATTGTGATGTATCATTTTAATACGTTTCCTTAGCACAAATCTTTTGAAGATCGGCTCAACCCAGCTATGAAAAAATTATATGGATTCACGTCACATGTACTTCCACTTAGTGACAAAAATCATTTTAGGGACTTCTATGTGCATCATTGCTATTTTTTCATTAAACTGACACTTCTATATTTGGACCCTTTTGTTACATAACTTCTTTTTTGGTTGTGAGCTAGTGATTTAGTTTGATAGTGGTTCACTTAAATTAACATCTAAAAAAGCTTGTGTATACCAACTATTGAAGTTATCGTATTATTTGAGTCATTTAGGTATTTATGTCTGTATGGTTTTAGGGCCAGTTTGGGAGAACGTTGGGGCTCCGTTCTGTTTCCGGCTGAACGCAACGGAGAGCTTCTTTAGTTTGTTTTTCCGCCTCCGCTTACAACGCGAATGAGATTTCTCCTTTTAAGGCTGCCGTTCGCGACCTCAGGTATCCCTCTCCGTTCCGCCGTAGCACGTTTATCCTTTTCGGGCTGCCGATCGTTCTAATTCGAGCAGGTGTTGCGATTGTTCCTTTGTCGACGAATCTTCTTCGGTGAGGTCGATCGATCTTCTTCTTCCCCCAGATCTTCTCGTTTCTGCTGCCCAGACACAGTTGTGGAAGAATCGACGGAGGAAGCTCCTTCGATCAAGTGTTGCGTGATAGAATGAATCAATTGTATTTCTCAACAATAGGATATACATATATATACACAAGAGGGTGATCGCAACACCCGTGGTGAGCCTATCTACCATATACAATATCACTAACACCCCCCTCAAACTCATGAGGGATCATACTCCGAGAGTTTGGACAATAGATAGGTATGCTGAGTCCGCGTCTGTAGCTTAGTCATCAAATCTGCAATCTGCTACTCAGAAGGAACAAAGTAAGGAGCAAGAGTGTCTTGACCATAGTGCTTTACTGGGTTCAGAGTAATCTGAATGGCACCGGTGTTATCACATTGAAGTGGAGTGGGATCCGGAGAAGAAACACCGAGGTCCTCAAGAAGCCAGCGGAGCCAAATAATGTACTCAGCGGTGGTAACCATGGCCCGAAGCTCAGCCTTAGTGCTGGAACGAGAAACACCGGTTTGTTTCTTGGACTTTCTTGCAAGGAGTGAAGAACCCAAGAACAGAAAGAAACCAGTGACAGATCGTCGGTCAACAGGATCACTGGCCCAGGTAGCATCTGAGTAAGCACGGAGCTGCAGAGAACTACAGCTGGAGAAGAAGAGACCACGTGAAGTCGTTGCCTAAAGATAGCGCATGAGCCGCTGTAGGTGACCATAGTGCACAAAGATAGGTGCACTAACAAACTGACTCAACACATGAACAACATGAGCAATGTCAGGCCGAGTAATAGTAAGGTAGATGAGACTTCCAACAAGGTGGCGATAACGAGTAGGATCAGAGAGTGGAACCCCATCATCCGGACGTACTGAAGGTGAAGCTCCATAGGGGTGTCCACGGTACGATAGTCAGAGAGAGCAGCCCGAGCTAAGAGATCTGAAGTGTAGCGCCGTTGAGAGAGCATAAACCCACGGTTTGTAGAGATAACCTCAAGGCCCAAGAAGTAGCTCAGCTGTCCATGGTCAGTCATCTGAAACTGTTACTGAAGGTGATGATTGATAAAGGCCACATGAGAAGGATCATCACTAGTAATGATCATATCATCCACATAAAGCAACAGATGAGTCCGTCCACGAGAGGATGACTGCACAAACAGGGCTGGATCATGTGGACTCGATTGAAAATCGGCGACTATAATGCCTGAGCTGAAACGGGCAAACCACACGCGGGGTGCCTGCTTGAGCCCGTAAAGAGCTCGCCGCAAGCGGCAGACAAGTCCTGGAGGAGAGGAGAGACCGGGAGGAGGAAGCATATACACCTCCTGCTGAAGTCCGCCGTGAAGAAGGACATTCTTCACGTCGAGCTGGAACATAGACCAGTGACGAACAACTGCAACTGCAATAAGGGTACGAACCGTAGTCATGTGTGCGACTGGAGCAAAGGTCTCACCATAGTCTCGTCCCTGCTCCTGCTGAAAACCACGAGCCATAAGCCGAGCCTTGTACCTCTCCACAGAACCATCTGAGCGAGTCTTAACCTTGAAGACCCACTTGCAAGTAATAGGAACAACACCGGGTGGAAGAGGAAAAAACTCCTAGGTACGAGTGTGCTCAAGTGCCTCCAACTCAGCAGTCATGACGGCCTGCCACTCAGGTATCTTGGCAGCCTCACTGTAGAAAGTCGGCTCTGGAGTACCGCAGGAAGTAACCGGAAGCGCAGGCAGGTCCAGTGGTAGTGTAGCAAGGCTAAGACGGTCGGGAGGATGTCTCTCACAAAGTGGGTAGCGACGCGCAGGGGGATCATCCACATGACACTCGCTGGGGGAGACAGACACTGTGTCTGGGGACGCTGTAGGCGAGGGAATCGAGGGGGGGGGGGGGGCGACGAGTGTAGTGATATGGAAGGGGGGCAACGAGCTCATCAGAGGGGGAAGTGGGTGGCGAACGGAAGGAGTGAGGAGGTGAGACTGGAGAGGTCGGAGATGGTGTAGTCTATGGGAAGGGGAGAGGAGGGGAACATACCAGAGGAGAGGAGACATGAGGCGGTGAGATGAGAGGGTGAGAAACCGCACATCAGAGGGAGTAATAGATGAGTGCGTGGTCGAGGGGACAGAGGACATAAAGAAAGGGTGAGACTCGTCAAAGGTGACATCACGTGAGATGCGGAGTTGACGGGCAACAGGGTCATAACAGCAATAACCTTATGCTCAAGACTGTATCCAAGAAATACACAGGGAACAAACTGAGCAGAGAGCTTGGTACGCTCACGTGGATGGAGTAAAACATAGCACCGATAGCCAAAAACACGAATATAAGTGTAACAGGGTGGGGTGGGGGGGTCGAGAGTACAAACACGCACCAGGACTCAGGCCCTGAAGGAAAGTGGTAGGCTGCATGTTAATAAGGTAGACAGCAGTGCAAACAACCTCAACCCAATAATGAGGGGGAATGTGAGAGGAGATGAGGAGGGTGCATGCTATCTCAATAATGTGGCAATGCTTTCTTTCGGCGGTGCCATTCTGAACGTGAGCACCGGGACGGTCAAGCTGAGGGAGAGTGCCGTGACTAGCTAGAGATCGCGAAAATCATGAGTTAGGTACTCCCCCCTGAGTCGGAATGGAAAATACGTATGGATGCAGAAAACTGGGTGTGCACCATAGCAAAAAAATGTAACATAAATCTGAGAGAATTAAGAACGAGAATGCATAAAGTTAACCCAACAATAATAGGAGTAGTCATCAACAAAGATAACATAGTGCTGGTGTCCGCTCTTTGATTCAAAAGGTGTAGGACCCCATAAATCTGAATGAACTAAATCAAAAGGATGCTGAAACTTAGACTCACTAGACTGATAAGGGAGTTGTAGCTATTTACCAAGCTTACAACCCATACAAAAGTGGGACCGATCAACAGAAACACAATCAAGGAAGCCATGACTGATGAGAGACGCAAGACGCGAACTACTGGGATGACCAAGACGATCATGCCACTGAGAGAAGCCCGCCGAAGGAAAACAGAAGGTAGGAGCTGCCGTGATGATGGTGTGGATGGAAGATGGAGACGATCAAGGACGTACACCCCGCTACGACAAGGACCAGCTCCAAGGAGTGTCCCTGTCAAACGATCCTGCACACGACACGCAATCTCATCAAAAATAACAAGACAACCATGGGATGTGAGTTGGCTGGCGTATATATGGTTCATGGATAACTTGGGTACGTAGGCAACATCGGAAATATGGAAATGACTGGTATGAAGGAGACCACGACTGGTGATGGGAAGAATAGTACCATTGGCTACCATGATCCTAAGGTCAGAAGTGACGAGCTGACAGGACAAGAGGTGGGTGGCATCATAGGTCATGTGAAAAGAGGCTCCAGAGTCAAGCAACCGGTCGTAGAATTCTATTTGACAGAAAAACCCACTTGCATCCATCAACCATTTCCCTTGAGGAAGATGCACCAGATTCCATGTGCAATTTTGTTAAGTGCATGCATTTCCTCAAACATCGCTTCCTGCCACTTATGGTGACCAAGGGCTTCCAGCCAATATGACGGAATAGGAATGGAGAACGAGGAAATAAAAGCTTTATGTGAAGCAGTTAGTAAGATATACGACACAAACTAGGACAGAGGGTGTTATGTAGAAGTACATTCTCTTTCAGTGATAGGCTCTGAAGACGGATTAGGTGTCAGCCGTGATAGCATGGGAGAAGCTTATGTTTATACCATTGTTTTTCTGAGAGTACACCTGCAAAGGATGATCACGAGATTTCTCTTGACCTTTAGATTCAACAGGAGAAGTAGTGGTAGGAAGCTGATATGAAGGATGAATGCGTAGAGGTATAAGTGAGGACTCCTCTTAAATAATAGATAAGGAGCTCACTTCATCATAGGTGAGGAATCCCCCTGAAGTGACGTCCCCTAGTAGGCCCCAAACTCACGAAAGGTGACGTCTCTTAGTAGGCCTCAGACTTACGAAAGATGACGTCCATGGCAACAATGATCTTCTTGGTTATAGGATGAAAACATTTGCAACCCTTTTGATTGGGAGAATACCCAATGAAAACACCTTTCAGAGCCTGGGATTTGAGGTTGGTTCTTTGATGCAAATGCTCAAAGCAAACACACCTAAAGATACGGGGATAAGGTGCGTAGGTGGAACATGGGAAGTGCTGAGAGGAGTTTTATGCCCGAGAACACGAATAGACATGATTAATAAGGTAAGCTACAATGAGGACAACATCCCCTAGTAATACTTAGGAAGATGTATCTTAAGATGGAGATACTGTGCCACATCATGGAGCTGACGATTTTTGTGCTTTGCTACCCCATTTTGAGCAGGAGAGTAGACACATGAAGTTTGGTGGATAATGTCAAGGTCTCTGAGATATCGCTCAAACTGAGTTTCAATGTTTTCACGAACATTGTCACAACGTAAAATTTTAATAGTGGTATTGAACTTAGTTGTCATTATTTAGAAGCATTGAAATAACTGAAACACTTCATTTTTATTTTTCATCAAATACACCCAAGTGGTACTAGAAAAATAATTAATGAAAGCAATAAATCAGGAATATTCAGAAATAGAAGCAACGAAACACGATCAACAAACATCCATATGAATAATAACAAAAAACATGGTACTATGAGGAGAAGCATGATTAAAAGAAGTACAATGATGTTTAATAAGCTCACACACATCACAGTTAAAGTTTTCAAATAACACAATGACATAGTGATGCAGGACGGCGCGTAGGGTTTGCGCGCCTGTCGGCTATTTCTAGGAATCCTTAAATGCATGTAATTAAAAATTAAAATTTGAGCGGGTGTACACGAACTTTAAGAAATCAAGCAACTAGATTTTTGTAAAACATAAAATTACTATTTTGTTTAAAACGAATTTTCTTGAAATATGGTTCAATTCTAGATCCGGGGAAGGAAGTTTGCAACTTTCGTTCCGTTCCCCTTTTTGTAGCAAGCGGAAATCGTGAACTCCAAATACGTTTCCGTTTGGAGTTTTCGACGTAGCATTCGCTGACAAAATCCCGGTCGAAAACCCGCAATGAATCTAATATCCTAAAGAGAAAATTTAGATGCACACAAAGGAGGAGGAAGAAACAAGTTACCCACGGAAAGAGGCGTCTTTCCGCAATCGAAGTCGACGGCGATCCCGCGAGGAATTCCTCGTCACCTTCGATCTCCCGCTCCGAGGCCGGCCGCTATCACACACGGGCACCCAGGAGAAATTTCACTCTCACACGAAAGTGGTTCCACGAAATCTCAAGCGCTCACTAGTGTAAGGAGGCCACAAACTAAACAACCTAACTTCTCACTCGCTCTCACTCCCAAGGTGGATCCACGAAATCTCAATCACTCAAGGTGGATCCCCGAAATCTCACAAGCAACAAATTAAATTGGTATACCACTGTTCACTGGAATCACAAGTAGCAACTTTCCTCTATTCACTTACTCTTAATAAAACTGCTACAGCCACTTCCACTCATCAACGGGAACGAAGCAACTAACCTAAACAGTCCACTGTCATCCTTCACAGAAACCAACAGTGGAGTCAACTTCTTCTTTTCTACAGAACTCCCCTCAGAAGCATCAGGAATCACACCATTTCTATAACCAATATCACAAGGGAAGCACTAGGAAAATACTAAACTATCAAACTAAAACGGTAACAAACAATCTTATTAAACATCAACACTCTCACGGAAGGAAAACACAGCAGTCACTATTCATCATCTTCTCACGGAAGGAAAACACAGCAGTCACTATTCATCATCTTCTCACGGAAGGAAAACACAGCAGTCAATTTTCATCATCTTCTCACGGAAAAAAAACAGCAAAACAAATTCATATATTCCACAACCCTATAACTCTAACATCGACTAAGAGGACGCACTGTTCATCTTCTCTCCCAATCACCAGCAGGACTCCAACGGAAATCCAATAATAGAGCTTTTTGTTCTCCCCCTTTTAACCAAATCCACCACAATACTTATATCTCCTCCTTTGTAAACTGATTCTCAACTTTTCCCGCAGGAACAACAGGGTCGTGGTCGTGGTTGGGAAGCTCGTGGCTTGGCGCAGCGGGGGTTGCTGTAACTGACGGGAAATGGATCGTGGCAGGGGAAGGAGGAAAGGGCGAAACCGGGCCGCCCCTAATGGGAGAGAGACGTGGCCGGCAGTTGAGCTTGATCCCCGCCGAATTGGTTGCCGCATCTCCCGGAGAGGAGGCCCGTCCACGAGTAGTCGAAGATGTCGGGGAAAATTATCCGCTGCTGTGCTGGCCGACTGGAGAAGAGCTGAACCGGCCCCTTTGTAGTTTTTTTTAAACAAATACACTTAATATATATATTTAGATGTTTATATATATATATTTAGATGTATATATATATATATATATTTTCCCAAACACACAAAAAAAAAACACAATATTACATGAATTGTAAAAAAATGTAAAATGACACACATAAAAGTTTGCAAAACTCAGGGCCGATAGAGGTCCGGTCGGGCGCGGCATCGAGTACTTTTGCGACGACCTGATCTGGGTTGGTCTCCAGCAACTCTCTCCCTCTCAAAATCACTCATCTCTGGTGAGTGCTCCGAGCGGTAGTGTTGTAGAAGGTCAGCACCCATACGTTGTAACTCCTCGGTCAAGACCTAGCCGGTCTCGATCTCTGGTCTGTCATGCCAACGAACCAAGTATCTCTGAAAACTGGCGGCGGAAAATGGTAGAACTGCAGATGGTGTGTCAGTAACTGAATGAGTGTCGGTGTCCGGAATGTGGCTCCTCACTAGCACTCACCAACCCAGAAGAATCAAATGGAGGGGAAGGCAATGGAAAATCTATAGACTCGTGCGAGCAATCGTGGAATAAAGTCAGATAAGCTACGTTAAAAACCGGATTTGCGCCCCAAACGGAAGGCACCTCAAGTTCATACGCATTTTGTCCAATCCGCTTTACTCCTCGAAAGGGTCCTGTTCTACAGTCAACTAACTTCTTTACGGTACCCGAAGATAACCATTCCGGATTTAGCCGAACCATTACCAAGTCATCCGTTTTGAAACTAGTAGCTCTTTTATGCCTGTTAGCTTGAGTTGCCTTTAAGTCAAAAGTACTATGCAATTTCCGCTCAGTTTTCATGCAAATCATGCAAATGCGAAGAAATGAACTGCTAACACGACTGACTCCACAAATCGAAGGTTTTAGTTACTAACAGCAACTCCTGTGATAGGTACATGATCAGGAGGCTCAGAAGGTGGATCATAAAAGACTTCATCGCGGGGGCGATGAACACTCAAGTGAACATCAGAGACATCAGTGATAAGACGTGTCAACATGGTGCGCGAACTGTCTCCATAAGTGCAGGTGATAAAACATAAAATCAACGAATCAGTGAGTGCACCCTCAAACTTAACTGTGCAACTAAAGATAGATACATCCCAAATGTTTGGTGAACCCATATGTGGTTCATCAGGGGGCTCACTGGGAGGGGTATAATAAAATTCGTTACAAATACGATGAGTACCAGTATAGGCTCCAATAACATATAGAGTGCTCCCATATAAACGATAATGCACATGAGTAGTGACAGTCGCGATAAATGTACTAAGGAAATGTGAGGCATCAGGAGGCTCACCAGGTGGGACATATGAAAACTCATCGCGAAAACGATGGTCTTCAAAGTGATAACCATATGCACCGATAATAAGACGCGACTCTAAAATGAAGTGAGTAGGTGGTACGTCCCATAACTCATCTAGAGTGCGAGTGATCAAATGTTTACGATCAAGCCTCACTATATAAATGTCACACTCAAAATCATCTCTTTGGAGCATTAGTGACATCAAGGGCGACAATGGAGCTGGTATCCATGTTTTGGAATTCATAAGGGTCTTACTCACAGGTATCCCAGCTATACATGAACGAGGTGGTTCATCTGGAGGCTCAATAGGGGGGTCGTCAAAGAACCCATCAGTAGAGTGATGGTCCTCCAGAAGTAAACCATCAGAAAGGGACGTGCTCCCGGAATAGGGAGAAGTGGCAACTTCGAGGTCACTACAAAGCTCTCGGCTCTCAATCGTGATGTGACTCAGTGCGCTATCGGGTGGGGTGCACGAAAGTTCTTCACTCAATAGTGAATCTAGAATCTCGGGTGAAGTATGTGAAAAGTCTTCACTCAATGTAGATATAGTCTCTATGGTGGTCTCACTAAGTGGGGCAGACTCTCGTGGGGGTCCACACATCCTGTACTAGAATATCAGGCAGAGTGGGTGAAATTTCCCTGCCTTGGGAAGAGGAGTGCTCTCGTCGACCCTTAATGGACACCATCATGTTCGTCGGAACACTAGCAGGATCATAACGTGTAATGTAATCTTGACGAGGGTGGCCTCTACAAGATTCTTGAGGATAATCGCGATGATCGTCCATAACATGATCATGTTGTGCTCGTGGTTGGACGTGAGTCCTACAAACGTGTGGGGGTGGTCGCGCATATAACGACTCAGTTTCCTCATATAAAGGTGACGTGTAGTATCGGTAACTGGAGTGATACTGAACTCTACCCTCATAATATGATGTCGATGGATCAACAAGATCCACTCGAGTGCGGGCTCCATGGGGGTGGGTGTAAATGGACTCGTAATCCTCAAATAAAGGATTTCTCCAATGTGTAGACCCTTCTAGGTAGTGGTGTGGGGTTTCATGATGGGGTCTAATGGAATGCCAATCTCGAATGGGAGGTGGCATTGAACCTCGAGGGGGTACCTTTAGACTATTCATCCTACCACTAAGGTTTTTAAATCTTTCTCGCACTTGATAGACACTCTCGGTTAACGTTGTCATTTGGTGGGCGAAGGGTAGAAACCACGGGGGTGGTTCATTACCTTCGATTCCGTAACTCGGGTGACCACGTTCAATTTGACGCATCTCATTAACCTATCACTACACAGATGCATGCAAGACACACAAGTAAGATGGATGATTAAAAAAATTAAAACTTTTTTTTTTAAAATTAAATGCTATGCGGGTTCCTATTCTACGCAGGGCGGATTTCGAAATTTAGAAAAATTTCGGAACCTCGCTTTGATACCACATTGATGCAGGACGGCGCGTAGGGTTTGCGCGCCTGTCGGCTATTTCTAGGATTCCCTAAATGCATGTAATTAAAAATTAAAATTTGAGTGGGCGTACACGAACTTTAAGAAATCAAGCAACTAGATTTTTGTAAAACATAAAATTACTATTTTTGTTTAAAACGAATTATTTTGAAACGAATTTTTTTAAAACCAGCCGATGCCGGTCCCAAGCCCGGATGAAAAATGGTGAGGGTTGTGTTAGGTAGACGGCCAGCGTAAAATTTAGTCACCCTTATGGATATGGATCTTTTGAGAAATTGTGCTAAAGCTAGGTTGTTCCCCCTAAGGAACGCGTCGTATGGTCCGAATGCGGCGTCTTGGCAAGGACCGCTACATCTCCAGGACTTGGGTGTAGTGTTAAATAGGCAAGAGTCCTCGTCGTATGGTCCGAATGCGGCGTCTTGGCAAGGACCGCTGCACCTCCAAGAGGACTTGGGTGTAGTGTCAAATATGCAAGAGCCCTCACATATTAGGCGTCCTAGAAAAGTTGATCGTAGGATTTGTGATCGACTTAGGTTTGGAAGTTGGAATATAGGTACGCTAACGGGAAAAGCGATGGAAGTAGTGGATACAATGATTAGGAGAAAGATAAATATTTTATGTCTGCAAGAGACTAAATGGGTGGGTGAGAAAGCTAAATTTCTAGATAATTCAGGTTTTAAATTATGGCACACAGGAAAAAATAAAACAAGAAATGGAGTATGCATTATTGTAGATACTACTTGGAGGGATGGAGTTGTTGGGGTAAGCAGAAAAGGTGATAGAATCTTAGCTCTTAAATTAATCGTAGGAAAGGAAACTATTAATGTAATTAGTGCTTATGCGCCACAAGTAGAATTAAATGAAGCTATTAAAGTACAATTTTGGGAAGACTTAGATGATTTGGTAAGAGAAATCCCACAAAGCGAGAAAAATTTCATTGGAGGAGACTTAAATGGACATGTAGGGAAGCAAAATACGGATTATACAGATGTTCATGGAGGATTTGGGTATGGAGAAAGAAATGAAGAAGGAAGAACCATTCTAGACTTTGCCATAACACATGAGCTAATTGTGACAAATACGTTCTACATAAAGAGGGAAGAACACTTAATTACGTTCAAGAGCGGACAAAATAAGTCACAAATTGACTATTTTATGACTCGCAAAATGGATAAAAAGATTTGTAAGGATTGCAAAGTCATACCAGGAGAAAGTTTGACAACGCAACATAGGCTAGTGGTGCTGGATGTGCCAATTAAATATAGTAACTTTAAGAGAAAGACAAAAGTGTTGCCAAAAATTCGGTGGTGGAACTTGATGAAGGAAAAACAGGTTGCTTTCAAGGCAGCAGTTATAGAACGACTAGTTGATGATCCTTATGTTGATCCTAGTGTCGCATGGGAAGTTATGTCTTCTCATTTAAGGATAAGTGGAAAGAACGTACTTGGAGAGTCAAAAGGTCGCGCGCCCCCACAAAAAGAATCTTGGTGGTGGAAAAAGGAAGTGCAAGACAAAGTGAGGGCAAAGAGGGTCAGCTACAAAACATTATATGCTTGTAGGAATGATGAAAACTTGACAAAGTATAAAGTCGCCAAGAAAGAAGCTAAAAATGCAGTAAGTAAAGCAAGAAGTCAAGCTTATGAAGAATTTTACAAACGACTAGATACCAAAGATGGAGAGCGCGATATATATAAAATTGCTCGAGCTAGAGAGAGGAAGACAGGAGATTTAAGCCAAATTAAATGCATAAAAGATGAAACAGATACGGTTTTGACGGATGATGTGGCTATTAAGGAGCGATGGAAAAGATACTTTTATCAACTATACAATGAAGGAAAAGATAATGAACTGAACTTGCAAGAGTTAAGTAAATCGGAGGAGTATAGAGACATAACTTTTTATCGTAAAATTCAAGCATCAGAGATAGATGACGCTCTGAAGAAGATGAAAAATGGAAAGACGGTTGGACCAGACGATATACCAATTGAAGTATGGAAATGCTTAGGGAGGGAAGGAATTTTATGGCTTACAAGTTTCTTCAATAAGATACTGAAGACAAAAAGGATGCCAGACCAATGGAGAGAAAGTATTTTGGTACCTTTGTATAAGAACAAAGGAGATATACAAAATTGTGTCAATTACAGGGGAATTAAATTAATGAGTCATACTATGAAACTATGGGAACGAGTAATAGAGAGACGAGTTAGACGAGAGACTAGCATCTCAGAGAATCAATTTGGATTCATGCCAGGGAGGTCAACCATGGAAGCTATACATCTCTTGAGGAGACTCATTGACAACTATCGGGAAAGACAAAAAGATTTGCATATGTTGTTTATCGATCTGGAGAAGGCGTATGATAGGGTTCCAAGAGAGGTCTTGTGGAGAGTCTTAGAAAAGAAAGGTGTAAATGTATCATACATTGACGTAATCAAAGATATGTATACAAATTCAGTGACCAGGGTGAGGACATCTGGAGGTTTAACACAGGAATTCCCTATTGCTGTTGGCTTACATCAAGGGTCAGCTTTAAGCCCTTACCTCTTTACCTTTATCTTAGATGAGCTCACCGGACATATCCAGCAAGCAATACCTTGGTGTTTATTATTTGCAGATGATATTGTTTTGGTCGATGAGACGCGCGAGGGTGTAAACGCGAAACTGGAATCTTGGCGAGACACTTTAGAAAAGAAGGGTTTTAGGTTGAGCAGGACAAAGACAGAGTATATAGAGCTTAAATTTAGTAGTGCAAGAAGGTCAGATGACTCCGTCATTAAATTGGGTGACCAAGATATTTCCCGCAGTGAGTGCTTTAAATATCTGGGATCGATAATTCAAAAAGATGGAGGTGTAGATAAAGATGTGATTCATAGAATCCAAGCAGGTTGGTTGAAGTGGAGAGGCGCGTCTGGGATCCTATGTGATCGTAAAGTACCACTAAAACTTAAAGGCAAGTTTTACCGTGTAACACCCCCATCCGTTCAGGAACATAAAGCAGAAGGTCCGGCCGGGCCCCACGCCATATACTACTAAACGAACGGGAACGTCACTTAATTGAAACCAAACAACACTAAACAACGAAGCCTAACTCAGAGCATTCTATGCGGAAGTAAAAGAGACAATAAGAAACCCCAAAACCCGAACCCGGGTATGTCCACTTCTAATAGCTAGGAATAAAATGTTTACAACTTAATATTAGGCACGACGGCCTTACAATTTACCAACATCGGCACGCAGGCCGGCCATACATGAAAATCAAAAGGAAACATCCAAAAGCCTTCGAGGGCCGCAGCAGTACCAGGGCTTCAGCCCGCAAATAGCCCGCTAAGCTCCGCTCGGTCCAGCACCTGTACAACAAGCCCACCAAAAGCGGTGGCAAAACAGGCAACGGTCAGCTAAAGCTGACCAAATATAACGACCCCACCCCTTCGAGGGGGTGGCGGTTCTAAGCATCCCTGCAAGACAACTCAGCAGCATATATACATATTTAAGAGTGCGACTACCAAAGCCCACACAAAACATACGTATGCAATCAACACAAACGCGGGAACTGCCTCCACGTCTCGTGCTCTCAGGCACTCTTTGGTGTACTCCGCCTTCCACCACCATCCTCCCCGGATGGTCTTGCCCTTCGAGGCGTTAGCCGGTGGCCCGAATACCAGGGCACTCCCGAGCGTCAATTGTGAACAAGGCGTAGTCCGAAGACTCTCTCCCATCGCCTCCCTACAACTCCCAGAGACTTACTGTTCGGGAGCTCCGATGGTGCGGTTTCAGGTTCGCCAATGCCCGGTGTTCACACTCTCGTGGTACAACCCGAAGAGCGGGTATGGCGTTCCCTCAGCCCAGGTATTCTCATTCAGCCGGCTCCACGGGCCGCTAAGACATCCACCAGGACACCCTTACGGGTCGGGCCGACAAGCCTCAGGTCCTCTCAACAGGTGGGCTCCACAATACACCAGAACTCAGTTCTGGAAAGCTGTCGCCCAGGCGACAGTCAGTGTCGCCTGGCGACAGTGCACAAAACACCAATTGGCTTCTAGCTGTGGGTGTTTCCCAGGGCACACCCCCAGGCATTGCTGCACATGCAGTAACACTCCCCCAGCCTCAGCAAGCACAAAAGTCACCAGACCCAAGTCTGAGAGCTGTCGCCCGGCGACATCCAATGTCGCCTGGCGACAGTGAGCAGAACTTCACTTCTGCTTCCAAACCTCGGGTGCTCCCCGGGGCACACCCCCGGGCGTTGCTGCGCAAGCAGTAGCACTCTCTATTCCTACGTAGCAGGGTATCAACACGGGGTTTTTCCCCCGGCACGCACAACATCAAAAAGCAACACCAATCCGGACGAACCGTCCCGGATGGGCTTCACACAGCGCGCCTACGTCCGTTGCACGCACGGACTCTATATGAATGCAAGTTTTGACGGGGATAGCACGAATCGACCCGTCGGAGGCCACGACCTCACCCTTTTGGGTAGGGGCCTCAAGAATGCAAAGGATGGACTAGAACATGTCCGATTAGGGTTAGGGAAGATCGTTACCCTGCGGTGTCGCTTCTGGACCATGGCTTGATTTTTGGTACGGATGAAAAAGAGTGCCTTGCCCTCCTCTACGCGTAGCCACGAACGATGAAGGAACCCGGCGAGTGTAGCTCCACCAAACCCAAGCTTTAGGCTAGGGTTTCCTATTCCTCTTTCTTCTCCAACTCCTCTCTCTCTCTCTCTCCAAATAACCCTTAAGGAATAATGGGAAAGAGGGGGATTTTCGGCCACTTAAGCCCTCTCCCGAGCCACCTAGCCAAAACCAGCCCCCCAAAGTCCATGGGCAATCAATGCCCATCAATTCGGCCAAAAAAAAGTCCAAGTTGGAGCTGTCGCCGGCGACAGTGGCTGTCGCCCAGGCGATAGCAACAATGAACCGACATTGACCAGTCAACCCGTCCGACAGCTCACGGCAGAACCTTCTCCATAGGGCGCTGTCGCCCAGGCGACAGTCACTGTCGCCTGGCGACAGCACAGGATTTCAGAAGTGTGCAATTCTGGATTGGGGTCTTACAACCCTCCCTACCTTATAAAAATTTCGACCCGAAATTTGTAACAATATGCACATATATAAATATATCCACAGAATGTCTTTACACAAAGGGGGGAAAAAGATAAAGAGGTAAATGTCACCGAAACAGCTCGGGGAACTCCTCCATCATGGTCTGCTCGCGCTCCCACGAGAGCTCCTCGCGACCGCAGTTGTCCCAACGGACCTTTACCATACGGATCGCCCTGTTCCGCAACTGACGCACCTCAGCATCCTCGATGCTAACGGGCCTGACCGCCGTCTGAAGCCCACTATCCACGGGCACCTGATCCGCCGCGACCACCTGCGTAGGCTCTTGCACTGCTTTCCGCAGTACGGAGATGTGGAATACATCGTGTAGCCCGCTCAGTTCCGCCGATAATGCAAGCCTATAAGCCGCCTCGCCGACACGCTCGATGACCTCAAACGGTCCAAGGTATCGCGGACTCAGCTTTTTCAAGCGCCGAATCCTAGACACACCCTTGAACGGCTTGATCTTCAAGTAGACCCAATCGCCAACGGCGAACTGGACGTCGCGGTGCTTCGCATTATAGTACTTCGCCTGCCTATCCTGCGCAACCAATAGCCTCTCCCGGATCATACGTACCGTCGAAGTCGCCTCTTCGACGTCTCTCCTCTTGAAGAGCTTCGTCTCGCCCGTTTCTGCCCAAGCCAAGGGAGTGCGGCACTTCCTGCCATAGAGGGCCTCGAAAGGCGCCATCTGAATACTCGCCTGAAAGCTGTTGTTGTACGCGAACTCAACAAGGAAGAGGTGATCTTCCCACCCCTTACCAAAATCCAGGACGCACATCCGAAGCATGTCTTCCATCGTCCTGTTGGTACGCTCAGTCTGGCCATCCGTCTGAGGATGAAAGGCCGTGCTAAACTGCAGCTTCGTACCCAATAGGCGGTTGACTAGCCTCCAGTCGTTCGAAGTAAAGCGCCCATCGCGATCACTGACGATGCTACGGGGCACACCGTGCAATCGTACAATAGTATCAACGTACAACTTTGCCAATTTCTCCACCGAGTCATCCCTCCGATTGGGGATAAAGTGCGCCACCTTCGTAAGCCGGTCTACGACTACCCAGATGGCATCGTTCCCGCTCTGCGATCTCGGCAGCCCATGCACGAAGTCCATGGAGATGTCGTCGAATTTCCACTCCGGGACCGGTAAAGGCTTCAAAAACCCACCGGGCTTCTGACATTCCGCCTTCACGAGGGCACAAGTGTGGCACTTGGCCACGTAGTGAGCGATGTCCCTCTTCATACCCGGCCACCAGAAAAGGACTTTCATGTCCTTATACATCTTTGTGCTCCCCGGATGAACTGAATACCTGGTACGATGCGCCTCGTACATCAACTCATCTCGCAGCTCACCCGCCTTGGGGACGCACAAACGGTCGCCCCGCCACAGCAACCCGTCAAGCATCTGGAACTGGGCATCCGGCCCACCACCAGCATCCTCCGCGTAGCGCTTTAAACTCGGATCGAGTTCTAAAGCCTGGCGGACTCTAACAGCAAGGTCGTACTGCACCTCAGTCCAGCTCAAACAAGCATCGGCACTGCCCCGCTTCTCCACGCAAGAAATATCCAAGGCCTCCAGGTCACGTATCAGGTGCTCATCATGCATCTGAATCCAGTTGGCCTGCGCTGGGGCCCTGCGACTGAGTGCGTCTGCGACAACATTCCCCTTCCCAGGGGTGTAGTGGATCTTAAATGTGTAGTCCCCCAGGAACTCCATCCACCGCTGCTGCCGCATATTTAGCTCCTTCTGCGACATGAGGTACTTCAAGCTCTTATGGTCCGTGAAGATGTCGATCTTCAGGCCATACACGTAATGCCGCCACAGCTTCAGGGCAAAAATCACGGCCGCCAACTCCAAGTCGTGGACCGGGTAATTCCGCTCGTGCACCTTCAGCTGGCGAGAGCCATACGCTATCACCTGGCCATGCTGCTGCAGAACGCAGCCAAGGCCGCTCCCCGAAGCGTCGGTGTAGATCTCGTAACCCTCCGTGCCGGAAGGCAAACATAAGATCGGAGCCGTGGTAAGCCGCCGCTTCAACTCCTCGAAAGCCTGCGCACACGCAGGCGTCCAGATAAACTCCTGCATCTTCCGTGTCAGTGTCGTAAGAGGCAGCGCGATCCGCGAGAAGTTCTCCACGAAGCGCCTGTAGTAGCCGGCCAGCCCGAGGAAGCTACGGACCTCCGCTACTGAAGAAAGAACAGGCCACTCCCTGATAGCCGCAACCTTCACCGGATCAACCGCCACACCCTCTCCGCTGACCACATGGCCCAAGAATGCCACGGAAGATAGCCAGAACTCGCACTTCGAGAACTTGGCATACAGTTGGTTCCTCCTCAGAACCTCCAGGACTACTCGCAGGTGTTCACCGTGCTCCACCTCGGACTGAGAGTAGACTAGTATGTCATCAAGGAAGACGACAACAAAACGGTCGAGGTACTCTCGGAAAGTCCGGTGCATCAAGTCCATAAACACCGAAGGCGCATTAGACAGCCCAAACGGCATCACGGTGAACTCATACTGCCCGTACCGGGTACTAAAAGCAGTCTTCGGGATATCACACTCCCTGATCCGCACCTGATAATAGCCGGACTTCAAGTCCAGCTTCGAGTAAACTGTTGACCCAACGAGCTGGTCGAACAAATCATCTATCCTCGGAAGGGGATACTTGTTCTTCTCCGTCAGCTTGTTCAGCTCTCGGTAGTCGATACAAAGCCGCAGGCTACCGTCCTTCTTTTTGACAAAGAGGACCGGTGCACTCCAAGGTGAAGAACTCGGACGCACGTAGCCCTGCTCAAGCAGCTCCTTCAGCTGCAGCTTCAACTCCGCTAACTCCTTCGGCGCCATACGATACGGCGAGCGGGCCACAGGCTTAGCGCCTGGCACCAACTCAATCGTAAAATCTATCTCCCGCTGCGGGGGAGCACCGGGGAGCTCGCTCGGGAACACATCAGGAAACTCTGACACTATCGGAACATCCACCAGGTTGGGCCTCGGCGCTGAAGCCTCCACCAGAGCAAAGAATAACTCTGCTCCCTGACGCACCGCCTTGGACACCTGGAGAGCAGACATCAGCATCTTGCTCGACCCACGCATGCCCGCGAAGACCGTCTCACAAACGGTACTCCGCCCAAACCTCACCTCCTTTGTGGTGCAATCGATGCACGCACGCTGTTCCGACAACCAATCCATACCGAAGATCACATCGAACTCGACCAGGGGGAGTAGCGATGCTCTCAGGTCATACTCTTGACTTCCTACTAGAACCTTCACGCAGCAGCTCCTCTCCACCCGCATCGAATATCCATTCGGCAGTAGGACATCCAGTCCATCTGCAGAAGCAATCGACGGCGCACCAATACGTTGGACAAAGTCCGACGATAAGAAGGAGTGCGAAGCTCCAGTATCGAAAAGCGCTCTTGCAGGAACGCCTAACACATGCACGTAGCCTACGCCGCCAAACATGATTAACATGAAAATAAAACAGGTATATAAAACAGTAAGAACTGAATCTTAAATGTACCTGTGACAACGTCCTTGGCTTTGATAGCCTCTTGCTGTCCAAGGTTGAAGACCCTGGGTTGCGGAGGAGCCGTGCGGGAGGCAGTAGACTCAGCTGCCTTCCCTTTTTCAGAATAAGGTGGCCCAGGCTTCCTCTCTGGCCTTGGAAGCCCGCTGCGGCATTCCCGAGAGTAGTGGCCAAGCTTGCCACAAGTGAAGCAAGTAACAGGGCCACGTCCAGACGACGCGCCCGAAGTAGGAGGGGCTGGTCCAGACGACCGAGCCTTCTTCCAACGATTCCACTTCTGCAACTTTGCCCCACTCGGCGCCTTGCCCTCCGGCACCGCCATGACCACAGCTACCTTGCTCTTCTCCCTGAGCATGTCCTGCTCAAGAGCTCGGGCTGAACCCACAAGGGTCATGAAACCCTGCGCCAACGGCCCTGTCAGAAGGTGCCGCAACTCGGTACGTAAGCCCCCGTAAAACCTGTTCACCCTCCTCACCTCGTCGTCAAAAGAGCTTCCAGCATAACGCCCGAGGCGGGTGAACTCATATAGATAGTCATCAACTAGCCTATCTCCCTGAGTGAGAGCCAGAAACTGGTTCTCCATTGCGATCTGCTGTGCTTGGGGCACATACCTTGCCAGGAAGATTCCTGAGAACTCTTTCATCGGCACATCAACCAGTCGCCTTCCCGCGAACTGGCGCTTCTCAACCTGATCCCACCAACGCCTGGCCTCATTCGCCAACATGAACGTAGCAAATGTTACCTTCTGTGCCTCATCCGACTGTGTCGCTGTCAGAATTCGCTCGATGTGCGACAACCAGTCCTCGGCCTCAGCTGGGGATTCAACCCCGGTAAACGGAGGAGGTCGGAATCCCATGAAATGCTTCAACTGCTGCTCAGGAGCACGCCTCACGAGGGCTTGCTCCACTCTGAGTGGCTCTGGGGCCACTTCCTGCACCGGCTGTTGGCCTTGCCTTCCGGGCTGGGCATTTAACGCAGCTAGGACGGCCTCTGTGACTTGCCGAATCAACTCAGCAGGTGGAGGTGTAGGAGCCTCAGCAGACCCACTACTCTCAAACCCGTCACGGGGACGCGACGGTCCCGCAGCACTTCGAGTGTTCTGCACAAGTGTATCACACAGTTAGGCGACAACACAGTCGCAACTAACAACAAAAGGAACATTCAGTTCCAAAATCATGCAATTTTTGTTGGTTTGTTGTTACATTTTATTCCTAAGTGGACATTTTTTTTGTTTTTGGGTTTAAAGTACGTCTCAACGGTGACGCACACACGTGCTCACCACCCCTTAAAAGAATTCGTCCGCGAATTCGTTAGAAGGATACGGAACCCTAGAAGCTGATACCAATTTGTAACACCCCCATCCGTTCAGGAACATAAAGCAGAAGGTCCGGCCGGGCCCCACGCCATATACTACTAAACGAACGGGAACGTCACTTAATTGAAACCAAACAACACTAAACAACGAAGCCTAACTCAGAGCATTCTATGCGGAAGTAAAAGAGACAATAAGAAACCCCAAAACCCGAACCCGGGTATGTCCACTTCTAATAGCTAGGAATAAAATGTTTACAACTTAATATTAGGCACGACGGCCTTACAATTTACCAACATCGGCACGCAGGCCGGCCATACATGAAAATCAAAAGGAAACATCCAAAAGCCTTCGAGGGCCGCAGCAGTACCAGGGCTTCAGCCCGCAAATAGCCCGCTAAGCTCCGCTCGGTCCAGCACCTGTACAACAAGCCCACCAAAAGCGGTGGCAAAACAGGCAACGGTCAGCTAAAGCTGACCAAATATAACGACCCCACCCCTTCGAGGGGGTGGCGGTTCTAAGCATCCCTGCAAGACAACTCAGCAGCATATATACATATTTAAGAGTGCGACTACCAAAGCCCACACAAAACATACGTATGCAATCAACACAAACGCGGGAACTGCCTCCACGTCTCGTGCTCTCAGGCACTCTTTGGTGTACTCCGCCTTCCACCACCATCCTCCCCGGATGGTCTTGCCCTTCGAGGCGTTAGCCGGTGGCCCGAATACCAGGGCACTCCCGAGCGTCAATTGTGAACAAGGCGTAGTCCGAAGACTCTCTCCCATCGCCTCCCTACAACTCCCAGAGACTTACTGTTCGGGAGCTCCGATGGTGCGGTTTCAGGTTCGCCAATGCCCGGTGTTCACACTCTCGTGGTACAACCCGAAGAGCGGGTATGGCGTTCCCTCAGCCCAGGTATTCTCATTCAGCCGGCTCCACGGGCCGCTAAGACATCCACCAGGACACCCTTACGGGTCGGGCCGACAAGCCTCAGGTCCTCTCAACAGGTGGGCTCCACAATACACCAGAACTCAGTTCTGGAAAGCTGTCGCCCAGGCGACAGTCAGTGTCGCCTGGCGACAGTGCACAAAACACCAATTGGCTTCTAGCTGTGGGTGTTTCCCAGGGCACACCCCCAGGCATTGCTGCACATGCAGTAACACTCCCCCAGCCTCAGCAAGCACAAAAGTCACCAGACCCAAGTCTGAGAGCTGTCGCCCGGCGACATCCAATGTCGCCTGGCGACAGTGAGCAGAACTTCACTTCTGCTTCCAAACCTCGGGTGCTCCCCGGGGCACACCCCCGGGCGTTGCTGCGCAAGCAGTAGCACTCTCTATTCCTACGTAGCAGGGTATCAACACGGGGTTTTTCCCCCGGCACGCACAACATCAAAAAGCAACACCAATCCGGACGAACCGTCCCGGATGGGCTTCACACAGCGCGCCTACGTCCGTTGCACGCACGGACTCTATATGAATGCAAGTTTTGACGGGGATAGCACGAATCGACCCGTCGGAGGCCACGACCTCACCCTTTTGGGTAGGGGCCTCAAGAATGCAAAGGATGGACTAGAACATGTCCGATTAGGGTTAGGGAAGATCGTTACCCTGCGGTGTCGCTTCTGGACCATGGCTTGATTTTTGGTACGGATGAAAAGGAGTGCCTTGCCCTCCTCTACGCGTAGCCACGAACGATGAAGGAACCCGGCGAGTGTAGCTCCACCAAACCCAAGCTTTAGGCTAGGGTTTCCTATTCCTCTTTCTTCTCCAACTCCTCTCTCTCTCTCTCTCCAAATAACCCTTAAGGAATAATGGGAAAGAGGGGGATTTTCGGCCACTTAAGCCCTCTCCCGAGCCACCTAGCCAAAACCAGCCCCCCAAAGTCCATGGGCAATCAATGCCCATCAATTCGGCCAAAAAAAAGTCCAAGTTGGAGCTGTCGCCGGCGACAGTGGCTGTCGCCCAGGCGATAGCAACAATGAACCGACATTGACCAGTCAACCCGTCCGACAGCTCACGGCAGAACCTTCTCCATAGGGCGCTGTCGCCCAGGCGACAGTCACTGTCGCCTGGCGACAGCACAGGATTTCAGAAGTGTGCAATTCTGGATTGGGGTCTTACAACCCTCCCTACCTTATAAAAATTTCGACCCGAAATTTGTAACAATATGCACATATATAAATATATCCACAGAATGTCTTTACACAAAGGGGGGAAAAAGATAAAGAGGTAAATGTCACCGAAACAGCTCGGGGAACTCCTCCATCATGGTCTGCTCGCGCTCCCACGAGAGCTCCTCGCGACCGCAGTTGTCCCAACGGACCTTTACCATACGGATCGCCCTGTTCCGCAACTGACGCACCTCAGCATCCTCGATGCTAACGGGCCTGACCGCCGTCTGAAGCCCACTATCCACGGGCACCTGATCCGCCGCGACCACCTGCGTAGGCTCTTGCACTGCTTTCCGCAGTACGGAGATGTGGAATACATCGTGTAGCCCGCTCAGTTCCGCCGATAATGCAAGCCTATAAGCCGCCTCGCCGACACGCTCGATGACCTCAAACGGTCCAAGGTATCGCGGACTCAGCTTTTTCAAGCGCCGAATCCTAGACACACCCTTGAACGGCTTGATCTTCAAGTAGACCCAATCGCCAACGGCGAACTGGACGTCGCGGTGCTTCGCATTATAGTACTTCGCCTGCCTATCCTGCGCAACCAATAGCCTCTCCCGGATCATACGTACCGTCGAAGTCGCCTCTTCGACGTCTCTCCTCTTGAAGAGCTTCGTCTCGCCCGTTTCTGCCCAAGCCAAGGGAGTGCGGCACTTCCTGCCATAGAGGGCCTCGAAAGGCGCCATCTGAATACTCGCCTGAAAGCTGTTGTTGTACGCGAACTCAACAAGGAAGAGGTGATCTTCCCACCCCTTACCAAAATCCAGGACGCACATCCGAAGCATGTCTTCCATCGTCCTGTTGGTACGCTCAGTCTGGCCATCCGTCTGAGGATGAAAGGCCGTGCTAAACTGCAGCTTCGTACCCAATAGGCGGTTGACTAGCCTCCAGTCGTTCGAAGTAAAGCGCCCATCGCGATCACTGACGATGCTACGGGGCACACCGTGCAATCGTACAATAGTATCAACGTACAACTTTGCCAATTTCTCCACCGAGTCATCCCTCCGATTGGGGATAAAGTGCGCCACCTTCGTAAGCCGGTCTACGACTACCCAGATGGCATCGTTCCCGCTCTGCGATCTCGGCAGCCCATGCACGAAGTCCATGGAGATGTCGTCGAATTTCCACTCCGGGACCGGTAAAGGCTTCAAAAACCCACCGGGCTTCTGACATTCCGCCTTCACGAGGGCACAAGTGTGGCACTTGGCCACGTAGTGAGCGATGTCCCTCTTCATACCCGGCCACCAGAAAAGGACTTTCATGTCCTTATACATCTTTGTGCTCCCCGGATGAACTGAATACCTGGTACGATGCGCCTCGTACATCAACTCATCTCGCAGCTCACCCGCCTTGGGGACGCACAAACGGTCGCCCCGCCACAGCAACCCGTCAAGCATCTGGAACTGGGCATCCGGCCCACCACCAGCATCCTCCGCGTAGCGCTTTAAACTCGGATCGAGTTCTAAAGCCTGGCGGACTCTAACAGCAAGGTCGTACTGCACCTCAGTCCAGCTCAAACAAGCATCGGCACTGCCCCGCTTCTCCACGCAAGAAATATCCAAGGCCTCCAGGTCACGTATCAGGTGCTCATCATGCATCTGAATCCAGTTGGCCTGCGCTGGGGCCCTGCGACTGAGTGCGTCTGCGACAACATTCCCCTTCCCAGGGGTGTAGTGGATCTTAAATGTGTAGTCCCCCAGGAACTCCATCCACCGCTGCTGCCGCATATTTAGCTCCTTCTGCGACATGAGGTACTTCAAGCTCTTATGGTCCGTGAAGATGTCGATCTTCAGGCCATACACGTAATGCCGCCACAGCTTCAGGGCAAAAATCACGGCCGCCAACTCCAAGTCGTGGACCGGGTAATTCCGCTCGTGCACCTTCAGCTGGCGAGAGCCATACGCTATCACCTGGCCATGCTGCTGCAGAACGCAGCCAAGGCCGCTCCCCGAAGCGTCGGTGTAGATCTCGTAACCCTCCGTGCCGGAAGGCAAACATAAGATCGGAGCCGTGGTAAGCCGCCGCTTCAACTCCTCGAAAGCCTGCGCACACGCAGGCGTCCAGATAAACTCCTGCATCTTCCGTGTCAGTGTCGTAAGAGGCAGCGCGATCCGCGAGAAGTTCACAGCAATGATCCATAGTGGCCCCCAATCGGGATCCCCTAACAGGGTCGCGGCCCCCACACCCCAACCCGTCTCCTCAACCAGTTTAATTGAGGCAGGTTGTTGAGGTTGGGATTCGATCCCCAGACCTCCTTGATAAGGAGCCTTCAACACGGCTCTCATCACCAACTGTTGAGGCTGGGATTCGATCCCCAGACCTCCTTGATAAGGAGCCTTCAACACGGCTCTCACACCAACTGAGCCGTCTCAATTAAACTGGTTGAAGAGAAGGGTTGGGGTGTGGGGGCCGCGGCCCTGTTAGGGAATCCCGATTGGGGTCCACTATGGATCATTGTCGTGGACTGCTTCGCGTGGTGCGGTATTTGAGCAGCTGGTATTGCCCACGGGTACGGGTGAAGCCTTACCCCTAACACAAACTCTACCCAATCCCGCAAACTACTATTACTGCTATGAATAAACTGTAAGAGCCCAAAGTCCATCACTTTGGGCCTTCATTTCCTTTGTTACATTCATGCAACTTCTCGAGGGCCTCCATGATGGCCTTAACCCAGAGCCGATACTTATGTTTTTTTAGTTGTCGTTTCCCTTCATCTGACAATTTACTAGAAATTTCTCACCCTTCCTTTTCTTGTTCCTAAAAATATATTTAATATAAATGGTTAGTCATAATGGCTAAGTGAGTTCTTACCTTTTTAACCACTTGCAAAATCAAAGAAGGCTAGTAGCAAAGTATATAAGAAATGTGCAGTAATTTGTGAAATGAAGAGTAATTAATATAGTATTACATTATGTTCATTATAAAATGTAATATTTTCCACTACATTGGGTATTAAGCATGCATTCATCTTGATTCTTAATCTTACGTTCATTAGCATCATCTTCTTTACTTTTCATCTTGTTTCACGTTCTTTCTGTTGGACCATACGTGCTCATTTATATGACAAGGTTAAAGGTAACTTAATCTTTTCTTTTCATACACCCCCTTTTTAGGTGTTTTAACATGGTCACATCATATTGGTTCAGGGTTATCGAACAAGCATGGAGCCCTTATGGGCCACCTGAAGCGGCCCAATGCATAGAGCAATACACAGGCCATAATAATTGTTTTTAATTATTGAGATATAACTTTATATAAGTAAACATAAATAAAATTACGTATGAAATCTGATTTTGGATATCGCTGTCACCTCGTTGGTTTCATCATTAGAGGTCTTTATTATTTCTTTTTGTTATATATTTATATTTGATATTAATCATAACTCAAAATTAACATTGTACCTTAGCATGCTTGGTGTGGTATTACATGCATTAACATTTCTTGCTAAGCAGTCCATAGTGGAGTTGGGTACCACAAGTATTTTCTTTTTAACTAACTTTGTTAAGGGACTGGTTTTGTATCCACACAAAACCCTTAAACTCTTCGGTTGTATTGTAGCATGATGCTGCATAATGATTTCACCATCATTTAATGTATGATCATTATTGAGACTGGTGGGGCTAATATTATTGCAAAAGGTCAAACTTAAGTCAGACGTCATCTGTGAACATGGTAGAGTTGCTTTTAAGGAATGATGCTCGTGTACCTTGGCCTCTTCTATTAATTTGATTGTCTATAATTATTGGTGGCACAAGGTTATGCCAACATTTTTTTTATTGACTTACATCTGTGTTCCTTTAGTTCTTGTTTATGGCTGTATTGACTAGATATTGTACAGTTCAACTTAAAAAGGGATCTCATTGACAGCTTTGATTATCCTTAGTTGTAAAGGTTTGTAGATGTGCTTAATTTGCGACTTCTGTTTATATTTGCTTGAATGCTTATCCTCTGCTCTTAGTTTATCCAACTTTGATTGGTTTAATCATCTAATTGTCATGTATGTTATTCTGCCAGCTTTATTTTAATAATGGCATTTATTCTTTCTAACTGGATTAGTAACTTGCATTTTTGTAAGACTACTTATCTTCTGCAGAGAATTTTGATAAGTTCACCACTACTATTTTACATTCATCTTGCATTATTTCTACATTGAGCTGTTTATCTTTTTACATTATTTATCTAATACTCATGTTTACAGTTGTATTTTCTTACCATCCTCCAACTAGGTTGTCTCTTATGAGAGTATGCAAGCAGGACTTTACCGTCTTAAGTGTCTAGGAATAAGCAGGCTTACCCATCCTGTTGGGCTGCTTTCTGCAATGAACCAACTTCCCGATGAAGCTATAACTTTAGCTGCTGCATCCCATATTGAAAGGGAATTGCAGATAACTTCATGGAATCTGACAAGTAACTTTGTTGCTTGTACTAGTCAGGTATTGTTTGTTTCTTGTTATCAATCAGTTAATGTTTAGGAAAAGATCTTTCGTTTGAGCTTTATTCCTGAGAATGCTGTCTCTAAAGTTAAAGGCACCCAATATTTATTATCTGAATATGAGTTTTGTTTCTTAATAAAAAATGTATTGAGCCTTGCTTTACCAATAATTGGATTTAATATTACTAGCATAATTACAGAGAAGCCTCATGTTCCACCAGTACATTAACTTTGAGAGGAAAATTGACTGCCAAGAAGTAAACAAGACACCTTGTGATTCTGACTTCTATATTTGCAAAATTCAGAAATTGTAAATTCAGAGTTTTGGATGTTTTGTTTTATTACCTTCATTTTCCTTGTTGGCTAATGTAGCTCCTCTCCCTGAGTGTCCACCAGCCTTATTCAGCATGTTACGTAGACAAGTGACTTTTTATTTATTCATTCCCACTTTATTTACTGAATTTATTTTGAATGTTTTTTTCATGTATTTGCTTCTGCACTTATTTTTCTATATTTTATTATTTTATTTAGAGTATCTGTAATTCTTTAATTTCAAGGATGTGATTATCTAGGTGTTTTTTGTACTCAAGTTCGATAAAGATGCAGTCTTGGGATTTGGTCAGGTCGAACTGATTTCATTCTCCTAGTCCACTATTGAGCTTATACCTGAATTATCTACCTTGGATGTGGTTTGGTTTCATCGGGAAAAATATTTCAAAAAAGTTGATTTTTGAAATTAAAAAAAACTGTAAAAAAAGTCGAAATCAGAATTTAATTTCTTTGGATGTACTTTTAATGGAACGTTCTATTTTCTTACTTTAGCTAAGTACTGGAATATCTTTGCCTAAGTTGAATATATTGTTGGAGAAAATTAGAAGTTCAATTCATTAGACAAGTATCACTCCCCTATATATAGGAGTGACATAATACAACTTAATACAACTTAAATAAAATAACCCGGAAACACAACAGTCCCGCTCAAGCTGGGCTTGTAATGTCAGTCAAACCCAACTTGGTCATAATGTTTCCAAATGCTCTATGACACAACCTCTTAATAAGAACTTCAACCAACTGTTGATCAGAGGAGATGAATGGAGTGCTCACAACTCCCCTCACTATGTTCTCCTTGATGAAATGTCGATCGATTTCAACATGTTTTGTGCGGTCATGCTGAACGGGATTGTGCGCAATGCTAATGGTCGCCTTGTTATCACAATACAGACGGATGGGACCCTTGCTTTGAATCCCAAGTTCAGACATAAGGGATTGAATCTACTTTCCTTCACATATTCCATGGGCCATAACCCTAAACTCAGCTTCGGTACTGGACCTGGAAACAACCTGTTGTTTTTTACTTCTCCAGGTTACCGGATTTGCCCCAGCCAGAGTACAATATCCATAAGTGGATCTATGATTATCAACAAATCCCGCCCAATCAGCATCTGTGAACATTTCAATTGTTAATTCTTTGTTTGGAGAAAACAAGATGCCACGGTCAGGAGAGGTTTTGAGATATCGGAGAATTCAGTGGGCAGTATCCAAGTGGTGAGATTTTGGAGAGTGCATGTATTGACTGATGACACCAACAACATAAGAGATATCTAGGCGAGTGTGAGATAAGTAGATGAGCCTCCCTACAAGTCGTTGAAAACCACTGATATCAGCAACAACTCCACCATACCTCCCCAACCTATGGTTGGCATCAATAGGGGTGTCTGCAGGTCTACACCCACTCATCCCCGTTGTCTCCAGCAGGTCAAGAATGTACTTCCTTTGAGAGATAAAGATACCACGCTTGGATCTTGCAACTTCAATACCAAGGAAGTACTTGAGATTTCCGAGGTCCTTTACCTCAGATTCACTAGCCAATCTTGTCTTTAGATTTTGGATCTCCTCCATGTCATCCCCAGTTATGACAATGTCATACACATAGACAATCAAAACAGTCAATTTTCCTTACCTGTGTTTTACAAACATGGTATGATCGACATTGCTCTGAGTATACCCAAATGTCATTATGGCTCTTTGGAACCTTCCAAACCAAGCCATTGGTGATTGTTTTAGGTCGTATAGAGCCTTCTTCAGCTTGCATAACTCAGATCCCTCAGAGACAATACCTGGAGGTAGAGACATATATACTTTCTCTTCCAAATCCCCATGGAGGAATGCATTATTCACGTCTAACTGGCTGAGACTTCACCCTTTGCAGGCAACACAAGAGAGCAAAATTCTGATGGAATTCATCTTTGCTACGGGAGCAAAGGTTTCCTGATAGTCAATCCCAACTGTCTGGGTGTATCCTCTGGCCACCAACCTAGCTTTGTAACAGTCCACCAGACCTTCGGAGTTTTGTTTTACTGAAAAGATCCACTTACATCCAACAACGGTCTTGTCTTGAGGAAGGTAAACAAGGTCCCACGTGCAATTCTTCTCAAGAGCCATTATCTCTTCCAGCATAGCTTCTTTCCACTTTTGGTACCCCAGAGCTTCCTGCCACGAGGAGGGAATGAATATGGAGGACAGAGAAGTGACAAAGGCTCTATGCAAGAATGACAATGAGTCATAAGTCACATAATGAGGTAAGGGATGTCGAGTGGAAGCACGGTTACCTTGGAGACCAGTAGACGGATCAGGCATTGGCTCTGGTATGGTGTGCGAGACCTGATTGTTTGTGCCCCTTCGTCGATGAGTATAAACCTACAAAGGAGGAGGACGAGAGGGAAATGCCGGAGGCAGAACAGTAGGAGGAAAAACAGGTTGATATGGAGGAGAAATAGGTAGAGGGATAGAGAAAGAGCTCACTTTCGTGGTACAAGACTCCCCCCTGAAGTGAGCTCCCATAATAAGACTCTGATTCATGGAAAGTGACGTCCATGGAGACAAAAGTCTTTCGTGTTACAGGATGAAAACACTTATACCCTTTTTGGGTAGGAGAGTAGTCAATGAAGACACATCGAAGCGCACAGGGATCAAGCTTGGAGGTGTGGTGCACATGGACAAAACACACACACCCAAAGACACGAGGAGGAATCTCAGATAGGAGTAATATTGAGAGTTTCCAACGAGGTTTTGTGGTGAAGGATACGAGTAGGCATGCGATTAATAAAGTGCGCAGTTGTGAGGACAACGTCCCCCCAGTAATACTTGGGAAGGTGCATCTTAAGTAAGAGACAGCTGGCAACATCAAGAAGGTGTCGATTCTTATGCTCAACGACCCCATTCTGAGCAGGGGTGTGAACACATGAAATTTGGTGAATGATGCCCAAATCACAAAGGTAGCATTCAAAGTGAGAGTCAATGTACTCACAACCATTGTCACTTCACAACACTTTAATGGTGGCATTGAACTGAGTAACAATCATTTTATGAAACCATTGAAACAAAGGAAAAACGTCAGATTTATTTTTCATTAGGTAAACCCATGTGCAACGAGAAAAACAGTCTATAAAAGTAACAAACAATTTACAACCAGAAATAGAAGCAAGCGGGCAAGGGCCCCAAACATCAGAATGAATAACTGCAAAAGGAGTAGCACTAGGAAGAGACATATGAATTACAGAGGCCCGTTTGTGCTTACCCAGTTCACACACATCATAGGTAAAATTAGTAAACATAGAGTTCGACATAGAAAGTAACAAAAGTTTCATAACATGGATAGAGGGATGTCCTAGGCGACAATGCCAGGAATCCAAATCAGAAGACGAAGCCACATGAAGAGCATGCGGAGGAGGAGCCGAGCTAGAGGGGTCAAACAGGTACAGACCATCATGCAGGCTACCAGAGACAATCACTTTCCCTGTCTTCAGGTTGTGAAAGATATAAGAAGAAAGGAGAAAAGTCACAGAGCAATTCATAGAGTTAGTCAAGCGACTAATAGAAAGAAGGTTTCTAGTGAATTTAGGAACTTGAAGAACAGATGAGAGAGTGAGGGAAGAGCGAGGAATGGTTCCTTTTCCAGCAATGGAGGAAAAAGAACCATCAACAATACTCACTTTGTCCCGATTAGACAGAGGAAAGTAGGATATAAAACCTGAAGAAGAGCCAGTCAAATGATCGGTGGCTCCGCTGTCAATAATTCACTGGGTGGAGGTGCGACTGGTAGCAAAATGAGCACCTGGGGGCCCCTGGTGGGCATAGGAGGATGATGAAGTATAGGTCTTGGAAGGTTGGTCATGCATCAGACGACAAAAGGCTTGAATCTCGTCTGAAGAGAGGGTAGAAGTAGCACCAAAAGGAGGAATATCATCAGAAGCATCCGAAAGATGAGAAGATCTGGAGAGAGGAGGACGGCTTGGAGAGCGACCATAACCATGACCACCACGAGAGGTAGGACCCCCCCTGGGAGGGGGAAAGCCGTGAAACTTGAAAAGAGTGTCCCTGGTAAAACGTGTCTTCCCGCAATAATCACACATTAAATGATCCTTCTCACCAAACTTGGGTTTGTAGTCACGAGAAGGACGCCCAGCAGGGCTAAAGTGAGCCGCAAGAGCCGAGCCCTCCGAGGCAGTGTCGAGATGTAACGTCTGGCCGCGATCAAATTCTTGTTGAACAAGACTGTAGATTTCCCGTAGAGAGGGAAGAGGAGATCGACCAAGAATCTAGACACTGATAGGATCAAAATCTCGATGCAGACCATGGAGAAACTCAAAGATCCGGTTGCGTTCTTCTCGAGCCCTAACAAGCACTTCATCTTCAGGAGAAACAAGGGTGTGAGCATCGATGTGATCACTCCTAGTAGAGCTGAGTAAACTCCAAGTAGTAGGAGGCAGGAGAACGATCGCCTTGCCTCAAGAGGAAAATCCCTCTGCGGAGCTGAAAAATCTGAGCAGCATTCCCACGACAAGAATAAGTAACCTAAGCTCGCTTCCAAATATCTGTGGCAGTGTCCAGGAACAGGTAATTTCGGGCTACGCTTTCCTGCATGTAGTTGAGAAGCCATGACATCACAAAGGAGTTTTTCGACTCCTATTGAGACCACTCAGTAGAAGTCTGAGCGGCGGCCTTTGTAGTGCCTGCAACATATCCAAACATACGACTGCTTTTTAGGGCAAGCGTGATGGAACGAGCCCACGGGAGATAATTGACGCCATCAAGTTTCATGGTGTAGTAATTTGAGGAGTCCCATGTTCATGGATAGCGCGGCCGGATCCCAAAGCTGACATCGTGGAGGAATCAGAGGACAAATTCGGAGATTCAACACTCCCTTCCATTGCCACCCGAGGATAGAAACCATGACGAAGAGCAAACGAGGAAAGAGGGACGCGGCCTTAATAGCCTCTCATAGAAAGGTCGGGCGATTGGCTTTCTGGCGAATGACGGGCGGCGAACGACGGGCGGCGGACGAACGACTGCGGGCGGCGCTCGGTCGAGCGGCTCCGAAGGACGAGACGCGAGATCGAGCGGTCGGCGGAAGACAGACGCGCGGTATTAGTGTTTGACGGCCTCTGATACCATGCTGGAGAAAAATTAGAAGTTCAATTCATTAGACAAGTATCACCCCCCATATATAGGAGTGATAGAATACAACTTAATACAACTTAAATAAAATAACCCAGAAACACAACATATATAATTAGTGTTAGCTAATTCCATCTTTTCTCTTACTCCAACGCCTTATTTACTGAAGTTGGCTCAGCCCCCTTCCTTCACTCCATAACCAGTTGTGCATTAAAAACACCAGAGAATATATTACCAAAATAAAAAAAGAGAACTCCTAATCTTCTAAAAACACCAGAGAATATATTACCAAAAATAGAGAAGCCCTAGGCTTCGTTTGGGGGGACTTATTTTCATCGGTCAAGCGGTCACGACCGCATGTACCGGACTTTAATTAAGGTCCGGTTCATGCAGTCGTAACCGCTTGACCGGTGAAAATAAGTCCCCCCAAACATAGCCCTAGTCTTCTAAAAGCCACAGACTGCCCCCTTGGAAAATCCCATGGGTTCTTCTTCCTCCTTTCTACCTCCCTCGCCATTGTCTCAGTCCTACTTCCTTTTTCTATGGTTTCCATCCACTTTATTTCCTCTGCGAGGTTACTGCCGGTGTCCTTGCACGTCGCCTTACGATGTGCGCAAGAAAAGTTTATCATCTTTCTCTGGAGCCTCGACCGACTACCATTACCTCGTCTATACCAGGTGAGATGCCTTCTTTTCCATTTTGATTATGGCCTCTTTCTTGTTTTAAAGTAGCGACCCTAGTTCTTCCTTATGTTTTTTTGTGTGGCTGTACTTTTGCTATAGTTTGGGCCTATTTCGCACATTCTGTTATTATCTTGGTGATCATTAATTATTGTAGGTTGTTTATCCATTGAATTTGATGCACCCCTAAATTGATTTGAATTCCTAATTTGTTGCATTTTGCTTCAAATTTTCTTGTTTGTCTATTGTCGCGTATTTCATTTTAATTGCATTTGTATTTATATTTATATTACATTTATCTCATTACTACAAGTGCGTCAAGTTGTATCTAGGTTCAGATCATGTCGACTCTCATAAAAAGAAAACAAAGAAAAATGTGGTTATGGATCTGTACCCCATGGGATCGATATTTTTTTGGATCTTACTAAGCAAAGAGATACGACTAAAAGAACCCCCATCGGGGAGTGAAATAGAACATGTAACCGTGAGCTCCCAAGCAGTGGGAGGAGACTGTGATCTCTAACCGCGTGCCTGTTGAAGAATGAGCCGACGACTCATAGGCATTGGCTTGGTTAAGGGAATCCACCGTAGTCATTGCGAAAGTGAGTCTTCATAGGGCGATTGTCACGGCTTATAGATCCGAACATCGTGATCTATCCATGACCAAGATAAAGCTTGGGTGATATGAGAATTCTGAATTCATGTTGTAGGGAGGGTCACCACAAACAGAGACTAAAGCAAGTGTGATAAAAGGAAGAAGAGGAGCTCTTCTTTCTTTTTTGATTACCTTCCTTGCGTATGTATAAGATCGAAACCATTCGGGATTTAGAGAGTTTAAGCGCATCTTGGGATATAGTTAAAGGCCCCTAAAAAAATAAAATCAGCAAGTCCACTTCGTTGTCTAGTTATTTATTTGCTATTTTTGACATATTGCAGGTCATCATCTTGCCTTTTACTAAATCCTAGGCAGGGTATTGACATTCTCTCATTTTGACTTCTTCCTATCGCTAACCATAGGAACAAAGGTACAGTGCAACCCCGCAATGGAAGAGAAATAGCAATAACTATTTAATTGGCAATAGGAACTCTTAAATAGGAAAAAAACTACATTGGAAAATATTAATCGCCAATTAAGATTACTCACTACTGCACTCACTACTAGAAACATACCTTCGAATAACCTGAGTAAAAGAAGAGAGAGTTGAGAGCCTATTGGATTATCAAAACATTTTCATTTAGCCTCCCTCAATTTATCGACGGGATCATTTATTCCACAATGAAGATTTTATCTGTGTCGACCTTTTTAATATTTAAAATCCTTGATTATGTGCAAAAACTAATTTAATGGATAATTTTGCAGTTTTCACAATTTTTTCCAAGTTAATGTTTATGATGCGGAAGTGCTAGATTCAATGTTGTAGGATGATTATACAATTTATCGCAATCCTCTTCATGATGACAGTGTTAGTGGATTTGTTATAAAAATCAATGATCATTTAAAAAACTGAGGGGAATTTTATATTTTGGAAGATGATGGTGCATATAAATTTATCCACATGGATCATGAATTCTTGAGTTATATGATGAAAGGTGGTCAGTTAACCTTCTAGTAAAAATCTAGTTAGATGTAAATGGGTCTTCACTATAAAACACAAAGCTAATGAGACTAAAGAAAGGTTCAATCCTTGGCTTGTTTCAAAAGACTTCACACTATCTTACAAAATTGATTGACGCATGTTGCCAAACTAAATATTAGTTGTGTTCTTTTAAATTTTGTTGCGAATATGGATTGGTCACTACAACTAGTCATCGAGAATGCTTTCCTTATTAGGGATTTAGAAGAAGTGTGTATAGAGAATCATTTACAGCCTATAAACCAAGCAAATTATAACAAAAATTTTAGATTAAAGAAATCTCTCAATAGTCTCGAGTAGTTTCCTTGGGCCTAGTTTGATCAGTGCATCATTGCTGCTAAGAAATTTGACTACCTACGATGTTATTTTGATTACACGTTGTTTGTCAAACATTCTACTTAAGGAAAAAGCATTCATCATTATTATGTACGTAGATGATATTATTTTGATTGACAATCATTACAAAGAAATTGCATACTTTATAAGTTTCTTTCCGGTGTATTTGAGGTTAAATACTTGCTTTACCTTAGATATCTCTTCGGCATGGAAATTTCCTGATCATAATCAAGTATTGTGATTTCTCAACAAATATGCATTCTTGATTTCCTTAAATAAGTTGGAATCCTAATTGTAATGGAACACATACTCCTAGGGTCCGTTTGTTTGAACAAAATTGAAATCTTGGAATTGGTGGCTGTGGAAAAATACGAGAGAGAAATAAAATGATAAATATTTTCAAACTTTTATTTCTCTATCAAATCTTATAACAATCATTTGTACACGTATATAGGAAAAGAGAGGGGAGAAGAAATCCCATTCTAAGATTTGAGACTAAATAACTACAAAGAGAGTGGGCTTAGATGGGCCTTCGTTATTGGGTCTCTTTAAATGATTTCTTGAACACTCCCCCACAAGCCGGAGCATACAGATCGTAGGCACCAAGCTTGGACAAGAACTGATAATATAGTGGACGCGGTAAAGCCTTCGTTTGAATGTCAGCTACTTGCCTGACAGTAAGAATATGTTTTAACTCCAGTTTCCTCAGTTGTACCTTCTCCCGAATGAAGTGACAGTCGACTTCGATGTGTTTGGTGCGTTCATAAAAAAAAATTCTTGGCAATATGCATAGAAGCTTGACTGTCACAATAAAGAGTGGTCGGTGAGGGAAGTTTTACACCAAGGTCACTGAGAAGACTTTCTAACCAGGTGAGCTCGGACACAACAAAGGCCATTGACCGATACTTTGCTTCGGCGGATGAGCGATCAACCACCGACTGCTTCTTGCTACGCCAGGTGATAAGGTGTCCACCAAAGTATGTACAATATCCACTTGTGGAACGACGATCATCCAGTGAGCCAGCATAATCAACATCAGAGCATGCAGTAAGAGATAAGGGAGATGAAAAAGGCTTGTATACAAGTCCTTGTCCAGGAGCGGTCTTCAAGTATCGAAGGATGCGCTCAACTGCCTGAAGATGAGAGATACGTGGTGCATGCATAAATCGACTGACAACTCCAACAACAAAGGATATATCAGGCCTCGTAACAGTGAGATATATCAGCTTCCACACAAGGCGACGATAATACTCCGGGTTTGGAAGGAGTAGATCGGAGTCTGAGGCATGCGTACAGAGCTTGTGATTGACATTTATAGGAGTGTCAGCAGACCTGCATCCTGAGTAACCAGCATCACGAAGCAAATCAAGACAATATTTTCGTTGAGATAGAACAAGACCATCAGTGCACCGAGCTACTTCGAGACCAAGAAAGTACCGAAGGTTTCCCAGGTCTTTAGTTTGAAAGACAGAGGCCAAATGTTGCTTGATCATATGTATTCCGTGGAGATCATCTCCCGTTATCAAAATATCATCAACATACACCAAGAGAATCACAGTGCCTGATGGTCTATGATGAGTGAATAGAGAGAAACCAGCCAAGCTTCGAGTGAACCCAACACCACGTACAACCTGACTGAACTTGTCAAACCATGTTCAAGGAGACTGTTTGAGACCATAAAGAGATTTCTTTAGACGACATACAAGAGACTCCCCCTTGGTCTCAAACCCGGGAGGTTGTTGCATGCAGACAGTTTCCTGCAAATCGCCATTGAGAAAAGCGTTCTTGACATCCAATTGATGCAACGGCTAGTGTCGATGAACAACGAGAGAGATCATAATACGAACAATGTTTAGCTTGGCGACAAGAGAGAAAGTTTCATCATAATCTAGGCCTTGTTGCTGAGTAAAGCCACGAGCAACAAGACGAGCGTTGAGACGTTGAACTATGGGAGAGACAGGAGATACCTTCATCAGAGACAGATGCAACAGAGCTGGAGGAACGACTGAGCATCCCTTGAATTTGCTGGAGTTGGGTGCGCAAAACATCAATGTCGGTGTGATTGTTGGTGGGAACATTGATGGAATAGAGGCCTGCGGAGGTTGTGGCATACCGTGCTTACGGTAACACGTGGCTTCGAGATGACCATCCCGGCCACAGTAAGTATACTTAAAGGGAGCGCGACTGTTTCGACCCTTACCCCGAGAAGAGCTGCGTTCTCCACGAGAGGATGGAAGAGTAGAGTGAGGTGGTGAAGACCATTGGAGCAGAGCCGGAGAGAGATTCCCGGGAACATCAGGGGGTGGTGTGACCTTTAACGGCATGGAACACACATCCGAAAAAGAAGGAATGGTGGAGGAGAGGATTTGAGCCCGGACGTTGTGGAGGTAAGGCGGAACACGGGCCATCATCATGACAATGCCAACTGCTTCTTTCTGAGTACATTGTGCAGCGAGATCGGTAGTAGGGGTTGATGCTGAATCCATACTTCTACTAAAGTTTTGGAGAGGATTTGAGTCCAGACTTCTACAAAAGAAGTGAGGTAGCCACTCACCCCCGGGTCAAGAGACTGAAGGTCCGTGATGATGTCAAAGAGATGTTGCAAGCTGTCCTTGCCAGAATAAAAGGAGTGAAGTTACAGTTGTAATTGTATTCAAGTCAGACTTTTTCAGTTTTTCCGTATTTTCCTCGTTCCTATATATGTATGTGTTATCAAGTAATGGATAATGGATTTCTCATTCTATTCAACTTGGTATCAGAGCAATTTGCCCTAGCCGTTCTCTTTCTCGCCCGTCTGCGTCTCCTCTCGCGTTCGACGCCGCTCCTTCCCTTCTCTCTCGCGCCTTCTGCCGAAGGTTTGAGAGTCCCCCGCTGCTTCCCCCGCTGCTTCCCCCGCCTCCGCTCATGCGGGTCCTAGGCGCCGCCGCTGAAGCTGGACGCTAGGGCCGCCGATCTGCCGATGCCGCCGATCTGCCGATGCCGATCTCCCGATGCCGCCGATCTGCCACTGCTGCTGCCACCGATCCGCTTATCTCTTGCTGCTGCCGATGACTTCCTGCCACCGATCTGCAGCTGCTGTGCCGATCAGCTGTGTCGATTGTGCCGATTGTACAACTGTTGTGCTGCTATGCCGCTACTGTGCTGCTATGCCGCTACTGTGCTGATCTCCTGCTGTGCCGATTGTTCCGCGACCGTGTCTTCTTTTGTTGTTGATGCAGCCCTGTGCGATGTCGTGCTGTTGCCATCCCTTCTTCTGTTTCGTCGTCTCCTCCAATGCTAGTGGTGCTGTCGTCTCATATTATTCGTACATGATTTCCTCTGTTTCTGTTAGGGAATATCATGGGGGATTCTACGGGTTCTTCGCCGAGTGAAGTTATGCCACAGATAAGTGACCCTCAACGGACTCATGGCCACTCCGGTTTGTTGAAGATTACCACTGTGCCCTTGGATGGAACAAATTACCTAGAATGGTCGCGTGCTGCTCAACATGTGATACTAAACATCAGTTGTTCGGTTACATAGATGGGACTGTTAAGGCTCCACCCACGGATGATCCCACTTGGAAACGTTGGGACTCCGAGAACTCCCTTGTCGTGTCATGGCTTCTTCACTCTGTCTCCCAAGGTGTATCACAGTTATATGTTCCTGTACTCAGCTCACGATATCTAGACCCGGGCTCGGGACACCTACTCTCAGATAGGTAGTTCCACTCAGATATATGAGCTCACTCGTCGCATCTTGGAGCTCTGACAGGATCTATGACGGTTTCCACCCACTTCTCTGAGTTCGAACGCCTTTATCAAGAGTTGAATTTCTTTGAGCAATTCACAACCTCATGTACGACGGACGCCGTGAAGCTGCAGCAAAAGGAGAGCTGCTACCGCCTGCATGTCTTCTTGATGGGGCTGAACATGGAGTGAGATACTGTCCGGACTCATATTTTACATCGCTCGCCTCTCCCTTCCTTAGGGAAGCCTTCAGCATGGTCTTTGGCGATGATGATCGTCAGAAGTCCCTCAGTATAGCTGCTCCTCCGGATCACTCTGCCATGACTAGTGTTGGTCGGGGTAATACCAACACTAGTGTCCCCACTTGTGTTTACTGTGGTCGACGGGGTCACACTAGGGATGCGTGTTTTAAGCTCCATCCTCATCTGGCTCCTGCTGGCCGTGGTCGGGCTCCTGGCCGTGGAGGAGGCCGAACAGGCAGCCCTCGATTCTCAGATGCTGCTTATGCTTCAGAGATATATGAGGAACATCCAGCCCCTAGCTCCTAGCCCAGGAATTGGACGCTCTGCGCCGTTTACTTCACTCCCAGTCTGACTCCGCTCCGGGTGCCTCCTCCTTTGCTACTGCGACTCAGGCCCATGCTCATGCTGCCACTGCCTCCTCACCTGACTGGATCATTGACTCGGGAGCTACTGATCATATGACAGGCTCCTCCTCAGGTTTTGTTTACTACACCTTTGTCCGGTCGGGATAAGGTCATCTCTGCTAATGACACTTTATCCCCAATTGCGGGCAAAGGACACGTTTCCTGCTCCCCTACTCTCTCTCTCACCTCTGTTCTTCATGTTCCATCTTTTCCCCGCAATTTACTTTCTATTAGTCATATTATTCGCTCGCTCAACTACGCGGTAACCTTCTTCCCTGACTCTTGTGTTTTTCAGGAACTGGGTACGAGGTGGAGAATTGGCAGTGGTAGGAATCATGGTGGTCTGTACTACCTGGACAACCAACATCCACCTCAAGCTCTCACATCTTCTACCGTCACCGCTGAGGATGTTCGCCGATGACATCTTCTCGCCTCGGACATCCCTCTCTTGTTTATCTTCTAAAATTGTTTCCTTCTTTTATTACTTTTATGAAATCCTTTGTGTGTGATGTTTGTGCTACATGTTCGTCATACTTCTGTGCATTTATCTTCTCCTAACACTATTCCTTTTTTGTGATTCATTCTGATGTGTGGGGTCCTTCTCCAGTGTTATCTTTATCTGGTTTTACGTGGTTTGTTACGTTTATTAATTGTTTTTCGCGGACCACTTGGGTTTATTTGTTAAAGAAAAAGTGAGGTTTTCACTTGTTTCCAGGTCTTTCACAAAATAGTTCAGACCCAGTTTAATGATAATATTTGTGTTCTCCGTAGCGATAATGAGGGGGAATATGATGATCAGGGTGTTTTTGGTTCCTATCTTATGAGTCATGCTTACACCAAACCACTTGTGTTCACACCTCTACTCAAAACGTGGTGGCCGAATGGAAAAATAGACATCTTCTTGAGGTGGCTCGTTGTCTTCTCCATACTATGCACCTTCCCAAATCTTACTGGGGTGATGCGGTTCTCACCGCTTCTCACCTTATCAATCGCTCGAGAGTCCTAGCATATGCTACCCCCATTGGTCGTCTCTCGTCCATATATGTTGTTCATACCTTTCACTTGCTCCCCCTCCCCTGGTTTTTGGATGTGTGTGCTTTGTGCATGTTCACTTACCCCATAGGGATAAACTTGACCCTCGGGCTCTCCGTTGTGTCTTTATTGGCTACTCCTCTACCACAAAAGGTTACCGTTGTTACCATCCCCCTTCTCGTCGTATCTACTGTACTATGGATGTTACCTTTCAAGAGAAGGACTCCTATTATCTGACCACGACTCACTCTCTTCGTCAGGGGGAGATTAGTGAGGGTGAGACTGTGTTAGATACTCCTATCCCTTACCCTTTGCTACGGGTTCTTCCTGTTCCTGCCCAGGCTCCTGCTCCGCCTATTCAGGTGCCTTCTATTCAGGTATCTCCTCTTTCAGACCTGCCTTTATCTCTGGTGTCTCCCTTCCCTCACATATACCACCGCCGTAAGACAGGGAAATAGACCGCTAGTGCACCTCCGCTACCAATGCCCGCTTCGGATTCAGGTTCTGGAGATGAGGAGTTGCATGCTCCTCTTCCTTTGTCAGAGGGTACAGTTCCTTGCACCCAACACCCCATCTCTAATCATGTCTCTTATCATCATCTTACCCCAGCACATCAGTCTTTTGTGGCTTCATTATCCATGGTTACTATTCCTCAGACATGGCAGGACGCATTGAGCATACCTGTATGGTCTCAGGTAATGGAGGAGATGTCGGACAAAAATCATACTTGGGAGGTTGCATCTCTTCCCACTGGAAAGAGATCTATTGGGTCAAGATGGATTTTTTCCGTCAAGCAGAATCAGGAGGGTAAGATTGAACAATGCAAGGCGAGGCCAGTTGCTCAAGGCTACACTCAGACTCAGGGAGTTGACTACCAGGAAACTTTTGCCCTTGTGGCGAAGATGGACTCCATACAGACTCTTCTATCTTGTGTCGCTTGCTTAGGTTGGGATCTTCATCAACTGGACGTGAAGAATGCGTTCCTTCACGGTGAGCTCGATGAAGAGGTATACATGAAGTTTCCTCCTGGTTTTGTTCGAAGAGGGGCCGAAAGACTTGTTTGTCGGTTGCGGAAGTCGCTATATGGATTAAAGCAGTCTCCAAGAGCCTGGTTTGGCCGGTTCCTTAAAGCCATGTTGAAGTTTGGATATGTTCAGGCACAATCGGATCATACCATGTTTATCCATAGACATGAACAAAAGATTGTGGTCCTCATTGTCTATGTGGATGACATTGTGATAACGGGTGATGATATAGAGGAGATCCATAACCTCAAAACTCTCTTGTCAGCCGAATTTGAAGTTAAGAACTTGAGAAAGTTGCGATATTTCCTGGGTATTGAAGTTGCTCGGTCAACCCAAGGTATCTTTATATCTCAGCGCAAGTATGTGTTGGATCTCCTGAAAGAAACCGGAATGCTTGTGTGTGTCCCGACTAATACTCCCATGGAGGAAAACCACAGAATCAATGAAGATGGTGACGACGATCGTGCTGACACTTCGAGCTATCAGAGGTTGGTTGGAAGACTCATATACCTATCCCACACCCGACCGGATATTACTTATGCTGTAGGTATCTTGAGTAGGTACATGCATGCTCCGAGGATTAAACATCAAGAAGCCGCATACCGGGTATTGCGATACCTAAAGAAGGCCCCCGGTCGGGGGCTCTCATTCTCTCGGCATAACCACCTGAAGATTGAAGTCTTCACTGATGCCGATTGGGCTGGATTTCATGATGACAGAAAGTCCAACATCGGATACTGTACGTTTGTTGAAGGAAATTTGGTAGCATGGAGTAAGAAGCAAAATGTTGTAGCAAGATCTAGTGCGGAGGATGAGTATCGTGCAATGTCTCTGGGTTTCTGTGAAGGCCTTTGGGTACATACCATGCTTCATGATAGGGGCTCCAGGATAATGACCCCATTTCGCTGTACTGTGACAATAAAGTTGCGCTTAGTATAGCTCATAATCCTGTCCAGCATGACATGACTAAGCATGTGGAAGTGGATCGACACTTCATCAAAGATCACCTAGATAAAGGAAATGTGGTTACTTCCTTCGTGCAATCCAAGGATCAGCTCGCTGATGTGTTCACCAAGAGCCTTAGTTGTGATGTGTTCGTTGATAATATTCAGAAGCTTGGGATGATCCATTTACCGTCCGACCTGAGGGGGAGACTTGTAATTGTGTATTCAAGTCGGACATTTTTAGTTTTTCCGTATTTTCCTCGTTCCTATATATGTATGTGTTATCAAGTGATGGATAATGGATTTCTCATTCTGTTCAACTTTTATTCCCACACAACGTTGGCCGTCTCATGATACATAGCCATACGATATGGTTCACTGTCCATCGAATTTAGAATCCAAGATTGGACACGACTGTCATCACGTTGCCATTCTTCGCTGGGCTCAGATGGAGTGGTCTTTGTCAGATGATGAAGGAGGCCTTTTGTCTGGAGAACACGGTGAACAGAGTGCACCCATTCAACAAAATTCTTCTTCCCACTAAGAGAGATAGTGGTGATCCGAAACTCTATGCGAACTTCAGGAAGAGGAGCCGCAGCACTAGCCGGAAGAGACAGAGCATTATTCTCGGCCATTGAAGAAAGCGAGAAGAGGGCCAATGGTGCGATCACGATTGCACAACAACAGTCACGTGAGCTCGTCAACGGTCAGAGATGAACTTCGCAAGTGCTCGGGAAAAAAAAGGCTTGGCAGCGACAATTGCAAACGGCCAAGAAGCTTGCGGACAGAGAGAATGCGGCGAGCAGAAGCAGCGCGGCATCCAGGAGGTGACTCAACAAACAGAGGACACAGAGCCGGAGATCTGAAGAGGTTCTGCGATCAGAGAGCTCGCGGTGGTCAGAGGCACAACTGGGCAGAGATGCCAGCGGACTTGCAAAGGAGATCAGAAGCACCAGCCGTCCGAGAAAGCAAAGGAGAGGGCTATCTCGTCAAGCGGAACAGGCGGTCTGGTCGTCAGGACTGCGAACAGGAAACAATCGTCTGGTCGACGGAACTGCGAGCACCAGTACTCGAAGAACACGATGAGAGTCGAAGACAGAGTCGCGGTTATAATAACAGTCCGCAGGAGAGGTGCGATCAACAGAACAGCTGTGGGACCCAGCCGACAGAGTAAGAGGGTATAAAAGAGGAGGCGCAACTCAAAGAGCAGGAGAAAGAACTCCAGATGGAGGGAGCAGGGCTGCGGTTGACCGCAGGAACGGACGAGCCTGGAGAACCAAGAATTCAGGCTACGCGCGATATTTTAAGACCGATTTGGCTTTGATACCATGCGGAAAAATACGAGGGAGAAATAAAATGATAAATATTTTCAAACTTTTATTTCTCTGTCAAATCTTACAACAAGCATTTGTACACTTATATAGGAAAAGAGAGGGGAGTGGAAATCCCATTCTAAAATGTGAGACTAAATAACTGCAAAGAGAGTGGGCCTAGTCGGGCCTTCGTTATTGGGCCTCTTTACATGATTTCTTGAACAGAGGCCAATTTTCATTGAAATTGACCTCCAACTTCAATTCTAAAGCCCCAATGCCATTCAACCGTATGAAGCTTTATAGAAATTGCAACAAAAGACACAAGTAAATAAAATAAAACCTATTGAGAAGGGAAGATTTAAAGACTAGAAAGAGTTTTTTCACATTATCTTAAATTAGATTACAAAAGGGATCCTTACATACATTGAACAAACTTTACACCTCATCATAATTACAATTATACCCAAAATATATATTTTTACTCCTAACACTCCCCTTAAGTTGAGTATGAGGATTAGTCACATCTAACTTGATTATATTAGAAAAAAAGGACCAGACACTTAACCGTTTAATAATAATTTCTGGTATTTACATTTGAACAGTGGAATACATAAAGAACCATTGTCTAGTTTCTCCTTTATAAAATTTCTATCAATCTCTATATATTTGGTACGATCATGTTGATCAGGATTCAATGCCAAAGAAATAATAGCTTTTGTCATACAATTGTCAAATAGGTTCGATTGAGAGCATTCACAGATCTATCATTAGTTCCCTGAGCCATGCACTTTCACAAATGCCAAGCGCCATGACCTTCTATTCAGCTTCTGCACTTTATCGAACAACACCATGTTTTTTCCTTCTTCTTCATGTTACAATATTTCCACTAACAAAACTACAAAATCTCGTGGTAGAATGTATGTCCACCATAGAGCCAACCAAGTCTGCATCGGTGTAAATTTATATTCTCATTGATTGCCAGCAGTAGAATTACCGATCTTATTATGAAGAGAAAACAGAAGTTCTTTCTGAAGGGTCCCCAAGGGTGGATCTATGCATAAGCATGCATGAGCATGTGCCCGGGTTTGATTTTTAGAGGTGAAAAAAATAGTTTCTTTCATTCATCGACCATGAAATTTTTAGGAATCGGTTTCTCCTCAATCGCTCAATGAAATTCAACGAAATTCAACAAAGAGGTGTTGAACTCTTGAAAAATGCACAAGATAAAGTTTTCAATTGAATGTTTAATGAAGATTTGATGGGGCTCCAGTTTTTCGCCAGATAATCTTTCGAACCTAACTGTCATAGATTCGGTGATCAGCTCAAAAATTTTTCATCAACATAAGAGTTGTGAATACTATACAAAGATTCATTGAATTTTGGTATAATAAAAAAACTTATAAGTAATATTTCATGACCGCCTCTCTGAGCTTTATAAAGTGCATAGTTTAACTCTCATTATTTACATTGCACTAGCCTAGGAAGCAACATAATAGTTTTAAGTCAAAGGATTCTGACAGCACATCAGAGACTGGGAATCTGAAATGATTCAAGATCCGGGTAAAAGTCTATAGGCTTTCAGGCACCTCACCAAGCTCTGCATTCATGCAAAACTAACGTTTTAAATGTCTGCGACATACCAGACGACATATCAATTTCCAAACCAAAATGATGTATTTTTTTCATGAAAAAATAGGTTGTCATTTAGCGATTCTTTTATATAGATAGACATGACTTTTGATATCAATTATCATTCACTATTTTATTTTAGATTATGCTAGCAGTTTCTTAATCTCCGGAGATGTTCTAGTTGCACAAGGCGTTCAATTTGCATAAGACGCTTGATACATGGATGCTAGACCAATGAAAGTGCTAGTGGCACATACGCTCGCCCATACAAGAATTTCCGACCAATGAAAGTTGAAATTTCTACTGTAATTTAAAAAAATACATAGTAGATCCTTCAGGATTAGGACTAATCTTTTAAATTTTCATGTTAAAAAAATATTGTCAACTCTCTTTGATTTTGTCAACTCTCTTTGATTGTGTGCGCAGAATTTTTATGAATTAAGACGAATCACTTTACTATCTTGTGAGAACATAAATTCCAAAATATTTTGATTTTTATACTTGGTGCCCAAGTTGTTAAAATTTTAGTTTCACCACTGCCTTCAGGTATGAAGAATCTAATTGCAGTATCATGATGTCTTCTTTAGGGTTCTTCTTGAATTGACTCAAGATGCCACCAACATAAGAGATATCAGGCCTACTATGAGAGAGGTAAATGAGATGATCCACCAATCATTGGATGCTAGGAATATCTTAGATAGGGTCACCACATCATTACCAATTCTATGATTGGCCTTAATAGGAGAATCAGTTGGATTGCACCCTAACATTGTTGTATCTTCCAGTAGGTCAATGATATACTTCCTTTGAGAAATAAAGATGCTATTCTTCATTCTAGACAGTTCAATTCGAAGGAAGTATTGGCATGCACCATGATCCTTCACGTAAATTCCTTATCAAATTTAGATTTTAAGGATATGATCTTCGAGGTATCATCCCTAGTAACGTGTCATCAACATAAGCAATAAGAGCTGCCAGTTACTTGCATCCTTCCTGATGAACAAAGTATGATCAACATTACTTTGTGTATATCCAAAGAAAGCTTTCTCAGATTGTTTTAATCCATATAATACTTTTTCTTACTTTGCATAATTTTCCTTCTGAGTTCTTTGGAATGAATCCAGGTGTGGTGCTCATATAAACTTCTTCTTCTAGGTCATTGTGGAGGAATGCATTTTTTAACATCAAATTGTTGAAGGTCCCACCCTTTGTTAGCAACACACGAGAGTAATACCCTTAAAGCATTCATCTTTGTTATAAGAGCTGAATTATCCTAATAATCAATGTCAAAGGTCTGAGTGCTTTGTATCTTTCAACAACTCCATATGCATTGTGTTTGACGGGAAAGATCCACCTGCATTCGATTACGTTCTTTTTAGGGAGGAGATCAATTATGCCCCATGTTTGGTTGTTTTTTAAAGATCCCATCTCTTTTATCGTTAGCATCAGACTATTTAGGAATTGTGAGTGTGTTTTGCCAATACTTGTGTATATGTATAGATGATATGGAAACAATAAATGTTTGATGTGATAGAGGTAGAGAAGCATATAAGGTAAATTTGGAAATCGGGTGTTGGGTGCAAGCACGAGTACCTTTTTGAAGTGCTACAGGTCAATCAACCACACTAGGAAGAGTGGGATCTCAAGATGATGCATGCAATGGATCAATGCAAGCACATGTAGCAGACATCGGTTTATATTTTCACTAGTAAGTATCTGGCTCTTTCACAGTGGACTGAAAATGAGGAGGCAAAATAGGAGGAATCTCATAAGAAGTGGGAACTTCATTATCTAATGTCTCCCCTTGAAGAGGACCATGAAGGTACGATTCATTTTCATGGACATTTATAGACATGTAAGACTTGCGAGTAGGTTGGCGATAACATTTTTATCCTTTCTAAGTAGGGGAATACCAAACGAAGACACATTTTTGAGCACGAGGGTCAAGTTTTTCACCGGATATCTTAGGAATTTGGACAAAACAAACTGTTGGAAATCAGAAATCAAGTATTTTTCATTTAGGCTACACTCCTTAATATATAGGAGTGGATAAAATACAAGGAAATAATACAAGGAAAATATCAAAATAAATCACTAATTCCAATACTCCCCCTCAAGTTGGGCTTGTGATGTCTGTCATGCTCAACTTACCCATAAATGTTTCCAACGACCCTCAGACTCGAACCCTTCGTAAGAACATCAACCAATTGTTGATTAGAGGGGACAAATAGAATGTTCACAACTCCTTTTACTATGTCTTCCTTGATAAAATATCTATCAACTTCCACATGCTTAGTGCGGTCATGCTGAACTAGATTGTGCGCATTGCTGATTGCTGTCTTGTTGTCACAATAAAGCCTGATAGGATCCCTGCTTTGAATCTCAAGCTCGTGCATAATGCACCGAATCCACATTCCTTCACATATCCCATGAGTCATAGCTCTAAATTCCTCTTCGGCACTAGACCTTGCAACCACATGTTATTTTTTGCTTCTCCAGGTTACCAGATTATCTCCCACCAGTGAACAATATCCAGAAGTGGCTCTTCTGTCATCAACAAATCCCGCTCAATCAGCATCTATGGAAACTTCAATGGTTAACTCTTTACTTGCGGTGAACAAGATACCTCACCCTGGATAGGATTTGAGATATCGTATGATTCGGTGGGCGGCATCCAAGTGGAGAGACGTAGGAGAATGCATGCATTGACTAATAACCCCCAACAACATAAAGGATATCTGGGCGAGTATGTGATAAGTAGATAAGCCTCCCTATCAGACGTTGAAATTCAGTGACGTCAACAACAACTTCTCCATCATCTCTCCCAAATTTATGGTTGGCTTCAATTGGAGTGTCAGCAGGTCTACACCCACTCATCCCTGATGTCTCAAGCAAGTCAAGGATGTACTTCCTCTGAGAGATAAATATCCAGTGCTTGGATCTGACGATTTCAATGCCAAGGAAGTACTTAAGACTCCCAAGATCTTTTACCTCAAAATCGCTTGCCTATCTTGTCTTCAGACTTTGGATCTCCTTCATGTCATCTCCAATTATAACAATGTTGTCTACATAGACAATAAGAGCGGTCACCTTTCTTTGTCTGTGCTTTATAAATAAGGTGTGACCAACATTACTCTGCGTGTAACCAAATGTCATCATGACTCTATGGAACCTTCCAAATCAGGCCCTAGAAGATTGTTTTAGGCCATATAGAGCCTTCTTCAACCTGCAAACCTTTCCCTCAGATCCTTCGACAGCAAGACCTGGAGGTAGAGACATGTATACCTCCTCTTCTAAATTCCCATGGAGGAAGACATCTTCACGTCTAATTGGCTGAGATTCCACCCTTTACATGCTGCACATGAGAGCAGAATTCTAATGGAATTCATCTTTGCTACAGAAGCAAATGTTTCCTGATAGTCAATCCCAGCAGTCTGAGTATACCCTCTGGCCACCAATCTAGCTTTGTAACGTTCAAGAAGCCCCTGCGAGTTTTGCTTCACCGAGTAGACCCACTTAAACCCAACAACAGTCTTCCCTTGAGGAAGGTGGACCAGATCTCATGTGTGATTTTTTTTTCAAGAGCCATCATTTCCTCAAGCACAACTTTCTTCCACTTTTGGTGCCCCAAAGCTTCCTTCCAATAAGTGGGGATGGATATGGAAGACAGAAAGGTGACAAATGCTTTATGTGAAGAAGACAGAGTCATAAGTCACAAATGAGATAGATGGTGCTGGGTGGATGCACGGTTACCTTGAGTACCAGAAGATGGATCTGGTGGTGGGTCTAGTATTATGGACGAAGCCTGAGTGTTTGTGTTGCGTCTCCGAGTATAGACCTGCAAAGGAGGGGGAGGCCGAGGAGGCAAAAGTGGAGGCAGAACCACCTGACCAATGGGAGTTGGTGGACTAGGAGACTGATATGAAGGGGAAATAGGAAGAGGAATAGAGGGAGAGCTTTATTCCATGGTAACAGACTCCCCCTGAAGTGAGTTCCCATAGTAAGATTCAGATTCATGAAACGTGACATCCATAGTGATAATGGTCTTTCAGTTCACTGGATGAAAACACTTATACCCTTTTGGGTTGGAGAATATCCGATAAAGACACCACCAGGCACGGGGGTCAAGTTTAGATGTATGATGCACATGGACAAAGCACACACACCCAAAGATACGAGGAGGAATTTGAGTAGAAGATGTAACGACCCTCATAAACAATGTTTCAGAAAGCATTTAGCGCATTTCAACATATAATTCATTTTCACAATGAGTAAACATAAGTACAAAACAAAAGTAGAAGTTTCATTCACTTAGAGCATATGTTACATACATGCGTAGAATTCCCAGATCTCCAATATCACATAACATATCGTATACAAAATGGCGACTCATATCCATACATATATAAACAGCAAACTCTACAACATCACAATTACTATCTTGGACTCGACTAAGCAAAACTACAAAACGAAACTACATCGCCTCCACGGTCCTGGCATCCTCCTGACGGGTATCTAAGGATGACTGGCTTGCGGCTTCTCTGCTCCTAAAATGTTAAAAATATAAAGAATGTCTTTCACAAAGACTAAGCGAGAACTTACCTCTTCAATCCGTTGTACAAGCAAACAAGTAAAAGTTAACGATAACAATATGTTTAATATTAGTGTAGCATAGTACTTTAGGAGTATCCAAGGCAGTATAAAGTAATAGTATGTATGCAATATCACAATATAACAATGCAAGTCAGTAAAGATCAATATCAATATTCATGTTTTAACCGTAAGAACAGTAAGCAGTGGTACAGTAAACAATATATTACCATGTCCTGTTCTTTATCCGTAAGTACATTAGCGTTTCAATGTTCTTTAGCCTTCTTAATCCTTTTATAATATTAGTTTCATATTTAGGCTAATGTTAAGGGTATCAGAATCAATTTCAGTATTTCAGTCTTTGGGCCCGATCCCTCACGGTCATCAATGTCCAAATCTGTACGTTCAACACGCGTCTGTGCCTTTCGGCCGACTGATTTGGTAATCAATATAAACATTCTTGTGCAATCATTTTCAGTCTTACCCTTAACATTGCCTATGCATCGATGCATTTATACATTTTATTTGTTCAGGTTCATTTCTATAATATATGTGGAGTTGGTTATTTATTTATTATTCCCCTCAGAAGTTGAATAGCTTGTTTGAAATCTCGCACTATGCCATATTTAGCGATTTAGATTGTCAGTGATATGAATCATCAAATATATTCCATGCAAAGGAAATCCACGTGTGCGCATGCAGAACATATTTTGTAACTTTAAAGTAACTGTGCAAGGAAATAAAAGTACGGAAATAAAGCATAAATTAAAGAGATAGTTCTCACGGTCATCTTTTCCTTTTTTTTATCACGCTTCAAGTCATTGTCGCGTCTATCTTTGGATGTCATCCTTGTGATATCTGTAATTAGACATCATATCATTAGGTATCTTCTTTATCGGGGTTGCACATTTCAATAGCTACGACGTTGACACTTAAAGTTGATTTAGACTTTATAGGGGTTGTCTAAGGAGGAAAGTCTTAGGTGGAACTAACTAGGTTTCCCATTGAAACCAATCAACCATCTTTAATTTCATAAAAGCCCCAAAAGTTGGAATCCAAATAGGGACTAATAGCCAAACTTTTAAAACTAAACCCAAAATTTCATGTAATTCCTACCAAAGCTTAGTTGGAAAAATATATATTTATATACAGCAGCTGGCCAAGCTCAAAAGAATCCCCCAATCATTTACTATTTTATAACCATATTAACAGCTATACAAATATTGATAGCCGACCACCTTAAAATAACAATCTCTTTAGTATAAAATCTCAAAAAGTTACAATTGCTGTCAAGAGAAAATTAAATCCCACCAACACAGCTGGCCAACCTTCAAAAATCCCCACTTTAGAAATCAATTAATACCCACAAATAAATGAATTCAATTCCCCTCAGTACAGACGACTTCTAACAATGAACCATTTCCAGCCATTAATGTTCTGTTATGCTACTGCTAGAGAACTAGGGCAAAAAGAAAAGCTAAGGAGGAAGATGACGGCTAGGGTTTCAAAAGAAAAGAAATACCTGAATAAAGTTCTTGCATGCCACCAAAAGAGGGGGGAAGAGGTATTTATGTGACCTCTTCCCCCAAGGGGCCGGCCGGCCCCTTGTGAGGGCTGAACCGGTCCGGTTCAGCCCTCCCCTTCTTATTTAATTAGTGCGGGCTGAACCGGATGGTTCAGCCCGGTCTTTTCCCGGCGCTTCTTTTGGTCTTCTGGCGTACTTGAACCCGCGAAAGCGCAAGTCGTCCGGGGGCGTAACATTCCCCTCCCCATCAAGAGGCAACTTGTCCTCAAGCTGAAAGTCGGGAAAGAACTCCCGGAACTCCAGTAAATCCACCCATGTATTGTGTGCCTCGGACAGATCCTTCCACTTGACCAAAACCTCGGAGCGGTATTCCGTGCCATGTTTCTTCCAGCGGGACAGCAGTATATCCGCGGGACTGGGGCGTAGCTCGCCAGTCGTAGTAGCCTCGGGAAGAAAGGGAGTCACAGTGACCGCCGCTCCCAGCTTCTTCTTCAGCAGCGATACATGGAACGTGGGATGGATACGGGACCCCTCAGGAAGAGCAAGAGTGTAAGCAACCGGTCCCACCCGATGAGTGATGCGGAACGGGCCATAGAACCGGGGAGCTAACTTCTGATTGGCTCGGCGAGCAACTGAAAGCTGTCGGTACGGTTGGAGACGGAGAAAGACCTCGTCCCCTACCTGAAATGTCCACTCGGTCCGATGCTTGTCAGCCTGTAATTTCATCCTGTCTTGAGCGTCACGGAGATTGTCCCGTAGAAGGACCAAGGTCTGATCTCTGTCCCGTAGAGCACGATCCACGGCAGGGAGAGTGGTGCTACCTGGCTCGTAGGACCGCAAAGAAGGCGGTGGTCGTCCGTAGACAACCTCGAACGGGGTGATTTTGCTGGCGGTGTGAAACGAAGTATTATAGCAATACTCCGCCCAATGTAACCAATGTGTCCAAGAGCGGGGCGCATCCATAACGAAACAACGGAGGTATGTCTCCACCCCCCTGTTGAGGACCTCGGTCTGACCATTGGTCTGTGGGTGGTGCGCAGTGCTCATGCGCAACCGAGTACCCTGTAGCCGAAACAGTTCCTTCCAGAAATTGCTAATGAAAACCGGATCGCGATCGGAGATGATCGAACTAGGGAGGCCATGTAGGCGCACCACCTCCCGGGCAAAAAGATCCGCCACTGTCTCCGCAGAGTACGGGTGGCTGAGGGAGAGAAAGTGGCCGTATTTGGACAGCTTGTCCACTACGACCAAGATCACCGACTTGCCCTGCGACCGGGGCAACCCGTCGATGAAGTCCATCGAAACCGTCTCCCAAATGTGCTGAGGGATTTCCAAGGGCGTGAGCAGCCCTGCAGGTGAGGTCGTCTCGTACTTCTGGCGCTGGCATACGTCACACTGCTGTACGAAGCGCTGAGCATCCCGGCGTAACCCCTTCCAAAAAACATTGGCCCGTAGCCGTTGTAGGGTACGGAGCACCCCTGCATGGCCTCCAGTCGGAGACGAGTGGAACTCCTGTAACATGATCTCCTTCCAGGTGGAGGAGGCGGGAATGACCACCCGCCCATGGTAGTACAAGTGTCCTCCCACTAGCTGGTAACCTGGAACAGTGGGTTGGCCCTGGGACAAGGCCTCCACGATCGGTTGAAGCTCCGGGTCCGCGGCAACCTCCCTCTGAATGTCGTCAAGGGACTCAATCAGTGGCCCCGACAGGTGGAGAATAGTGCTCTCCGGTAGGCGGGACAGGGCATCGGCCACCAAGTTCTCCTTGCCCTGCTTGTACACGATCTCATAATCATACCCCAGCAACTTGGTCAGCCACTTCTGTTGGAGAGGGGATGCCAGCCTCTGATCCAAGAAGTGCTTCAGGCTCTGGTGATCAGTGCGAACCTTAAAGTGGTGGCCCAGCAGGTATGGGCGCCACAGCGTCACGGCATGTAAGATTGCCAGCATCTCTTTCTCGTACGTGGAGAGGCCCAAGGTCCGCGGTGCCAAGGCTTTGCTGAAGTAAGCCAACGGCCGCCCCTCCTGCATCAACACCGCCCCAATGCCGACCCCCGAGGCGTCCGTCTCCAACACGAACTCCTTGGTGAAATCTGGTAGGGCGAGCACCGGCGTGGTCGTCATAGCCTCCTTGAGAGCGGAGAAGGCGTGCGCGGCTTCGTTATGCCAGGTGAACGACTCCTTTTGGAGGAGCTGGGTAAGAGGGCGTGCCAGCTTACCATAATCCTTCACAAACCTCCGGTAGTATCCAGTCAGGCCCAGAAAGCTCACTGTAGTGGGCTGCGGCCACTCCACCATGCTCTCGATCTTTCTCGGATCCACTCGGACCCCGTGTACAGAGACCAGATGACCCAAGTATTCCACCTCGGGCTGCCCAAAAGAACACTTCGACTGCTTGGCGTAAAACTGATGTTGGCGAAGGATGGAGAGGACCTCCGCCACATGTTCTAGATGCTCCGACCAACTGCGACTGTAGATCAGGATGTCGTCGAAGAAGACAAGAACCGACCGCCGTAAGAGAGGCCGAAAGGTCTCGTTCATTACCGCCTGAAAGGTCGACGGGGCGTTGGAGAGCCCAAAGGGCATCACCAAGAACTCATAGTGCCCGTCATGCGTGCGAAAAGTCGTCTTGTGGACGTCCTCGGTCTTCATCCGTATCTGATGGTAGCCAGATCGTAAGTCTAGCTTGGTGAAAAGGCTGGCCCCATGTAACTCATCCAGCAGCTCCTCGATCATAGGGATCGGAAACTTGTCCTTGATCGTGGAGTCGTTCAAGTTTCGGTAATCCACGCAGAACCGCCATGACCCATCCTTCTTTTTCACCAATATAATAGGATAGGAGAAAGCGCTCGTACTCGGTCGTATAATGCCAGCCACCAGCATCTCCTTCACGCTCCGTTCAATCTCCGCCTTCTGAATGTATGGGTATCGGTATGGTCTGACATTCGGGGGCATCGCCCCTTCCTTCAACTGGATGCCATGTTCCCTGGACCTGGGCGGTGGTAGGCCCCGTGGTTCCCGGAACACATCCTCAAACTGAAACAGAAGTGCCTGAATCTCCTTCGGAATGAGCGGAGGCTCCGCGTCCGACGTCGCCACGCCCAGCACCATAGCCATAGGGGAGCCCTCGTCCTCCAACCGCTGCAGGCTCCGTAGAGATATTTCCTTCAGGGGAGAAGAACGAATCCCCCGAAGGCAGTAGTCCTTCCCCAGCTGGGAGAACTCCATAGTAAGCTGAACCCAATCTGTAGCGACTCGCTGTAGCTGAAGCAGCCATTGGACCCCTAGCACCATGTCCGAGCCCCTAATCGGCAGCAAATATAGGTCCGTGTGGCACACATAGTTCTGCATCCGGATTTCAGTTCCCTTCATCACCCCTTCGCACCTCAATTTGCTCCCATCGGCTACCATGACCTGGAAAGCTGCCTCCTTATCGATCGGTCGCCCCACCTTCAACGCAACTGCAGGGTTGATGAAATTGTGGGTACTCCCACTATCTATTAGTATGGTAACCCGCTCCTCGCCAATCATGCCTGTGAAACGGTGAGTCACCGGAGCGGACCCCCCTTGCATGGCCTGTATAGAAACTCCGAACTCTGTCAGATCGAGTGTATCAGTGTCGACACTCTCCAGCGGTTCTTCTTCCTCATCCTCGTCCCTCAACATAAACACCTGAATCTTCTGGCAGTTATGTCCCCGTGTGTACTTCTCATCACAGTTAAAGCACAGACCCTTCTCTTTCCGATCCTGCATCTCCGGCCAAGTCAACTTAGTCACCGTGGGACGGATGGAGGGTGGTTGGTCTCTCCGTCCCGCTGCGGGAGCCGCGGGTGGCCGGGTCCTCGTCCGGTTCCGCTGTCTGTTGTAACGCTCTTCCTGTATCCGAGCGATGCTGATAGCATGGCTCAGACTGCGCGGCATGTACGCGTGGACCTCGTCACGCAGGTGCTCCTTCAACCCTGAGATGAAACAGCTCAGCATCGTCTGTTCGCCCCAATTGACCCGGTTGGCCAGTTTCTCGAACTCCGTCCGGTATTCCGTGACTGTGCCCCGTTGGCGAAGTTTTTGGAGACAGGCCTCCTTCTTCATACTCCAGGGGCCCGAATCTAGCTGAGAAAGCCTCAATGAACTCGGCCCAGGGGGCGTAGGTGCGCCCCCGCAAAAACCACAGTGTCCACTTGTACGCGTCCTCCTCCAAGTGGAAGGCCGCCAACTATACCCATTGAGCCTCAGGCACCTCCTGATATCTGAAAAATAGCTCGGCCTTTTGGATCCACTCGATTGCGTCGCCTCCGCGGAACTTCGGGAAGTTCATTCTTGTCAGCTTGGGTTGCATGTACGGTCGCTGAAAGGCCCCTCCCAAACCGCCTCCATCTTGGCCCATCGGCCCCATGTTGGCCGGTCCTCGCTGGAAAGCCCCTCCCAAGCCGCCTCCATCTTGACCCATCGGCCCCATATTAGCCGGTCCATACCCCCCGTTAGGAGCGTTCGCTGGTTGGGGCGGAAAAAATCCCGTTGCGCCCCCAAGTGGGACCGCGTTTGCCCCGGTAGGACGAAAAAGTCCAAATCCTTGGTGTTGTGGCCTCCACGACTGTCCTGGCTGCTGTCCGGGACCAAACAGCGCAACTGCCCCTTGCCCGGTGCCTCCTCCATGCCGCATCGGCGCCCCCAGTCCCTGTGGAGATGGATCGCCCCCCCAGGAGCCCTGCGCACCCCCGCCGAAACCCCAGGGGTAGTTCCCTGCTTCTGCCGCTCGACTGGAGCCTGTTCGGGGTGGCTCCGCCCCTCCCCGACCTCCTGCGTGGCCGCCGAAAGGGCCCCAGGGATCGGGCGGCCCGCTCAGTAGGCCGCTCGCCCGGATCGGCACGCCGCATCCTCTCGCTGCATCGGCAGCGTCTCCCGCGCCCGATCCCGATCCGGAACCACGGGATTGGCCTCCCGCGCTGTTCCCCGCTCCATTGATCCCATCGCGAGGTGTACTCGCGATCTCGGCGTCGGAGCCCTCGCCGTTAACTGCTTTCCCTTTCAGATTTTGCAAGAGGAGGGATTTCAACTCCTCCATCCTCGCATCGACGCGTTCTTCCAGATGTTGCTGCGAAGTCTTCACTCCTTCCTCAAAGGCCGCCACCGAATCGGTCAAGGCGGCGTAGTTCTCCTCGATGGCCGCTAAACGCGCCATCTCCGCCTCCGTGCGTGTCACCATGGTCGCAGGAAGGAGGCTCTGATACCAAATGTTATGCTACTGCTAGTGAACTAGGGCAAAAAGAAAAGCTAAGGAGGAAGATGACGGCTAGGGTTTCAAAAGAAAAGAAATACCTGAATAAAGTTCTTGCATGCCACCAAAAGAGGGGGGAAGAGGTATTTATGTGACCTCTTCCCCCAAGGGGCCGGCCGGCCCCTTGTGAGGGCTGAACCGGTCCGGTTCAGCCCTCCCCTTCTTATTTAATTAGTGCGGGCTGAACCGGATGGTTCAGCCCGGTCTTTTCCCGGCGCTTCTTTTGGTCTTCTGGCGTACTTGAACCCGCGAAAGCGCAAGTCGTCCGGGGGCGTCACATGTTCAGTGAGAAAAACTTGAGCTTGAGAAAATATGAGAAAAGAAAACTATGACTACCATAAATGCCCCCCCACCCCCCCCAAAATAAAAATGCTAGTATATATGGTAACAACCGGCCAACATAACACAATCAGCTCCCAAAAATTAAAACCCTAATTTTCCTTGACATGAAATCCATCATCGATGAAGAGGGAAGAAGAGTGGAAGAGGAGGAAGGAGAGCTTACAGTGAAGTAGAAGAACCTAGGGCACAATTTTTGCACTCCAGGACCAGACCAACAACGCACAGCTCAAGATAAAGCTCTGCCAACTCCGACCCCAGCACCGGAGAGAAATCCCATTCAATAACATCAAAGAAAGAGATGGAGGGGAGCAGAGGAGGGAGAGGAAGAGGGCACATCTAACCCTAGGCGAGAACGAGAGAGGGAGAGAGAGCCGCCAGTTGAGAATGAAGTGAGAATAGAAATCGAAACCTCTCGATTTATCTCAGATGTTCTCCCACCGCCTCTTATAATATTAAACCATCATTTAACTCATTAAGCCACCTTAATTAAAGCATAATGTAAATATCAGCTAACACTTAAAACCAAAGTCAGACCACTCCAGTGCTCTGGTCCAGCCCAACTAACAAAAAAAGCAGCCAGCGCATAAGTATCCATATAGATATTAAGCTGATACTAGGTTAATTCCTCAAGATTTGCTTGATAGGATTGTACAACCACTTCTCCTTATGGAATATCCAACCATCAGCATGCCCAGTAATTACTAACCCAAACAGTACGCCATAAAAATTTCTTCGCCAAAAAGATGTATCAAAAGAAAACATGAGAAGAAGTTCAGAAAAACTGATATGGCAATAACCGACATTGGCTGGGTATTTAGGGTTTAGGGGATAATTTATATTTTAATAAAGTTAAAGTGACTAACATGAAATGTTAAGTGTCACAGAAGAAACGTGGAGAGTGGTGAGGGGGTTTTATGTCCAAGGATACTGGTAGACATGCGATTAATAAGATATGTAGTCGTAAGAACAACATCCCCCCAATAATATTTGGGAAGGTGCGTCTTAAGCAAGAGACACCGAGCAACCTCAAGAAGATGTCGATTCTTACGTTCAGGGACTCCATTCTAAGCAGGGGTGTAGACACAAGAGGTTTGGTGGATGATGCACACAGGTCATTGAGGTAGCACTCAAATTGAGAGTCAATGTACTCACGATCATTGTCACTACGCAACACTTTAACGATAACATTGAACTGAGTAGTTATCATTTTATGGAAACGTTGAAATAGAAGAAACACATTATTTTTGTTTCTCATCAGGTAAACCCAAGTGGAACGAGAAAAATAATCTATGAAAGTAACAAACCAGTGGAAACCAAAGATAGAAGCAACTGGGTGAAGACCCCAAACATCGGTATGAATAATAGCAAAAGGAGTAACACTAGGTAGGGAAACATGAGTAAGAGAAGTATGTATGTGCTTACTAAGTTCACACACATCACAAGTAAAATTATTAAACACAGAGTTGGACATAGCAGGTGACAAAGTTTCATAGTAAATATAGAAGAATGTCCTAGGCGACAACACCATGAATCCAAATCAGAAGACTGAGACACATGAAGAGCTTGTAGAGGAGGAGCCAGGATCGAGGGATCAAACACGTAGAGGCCGTCGCACAGTCTTCCAGAGCCAATCACCGTCCCCGTCTTCAGGTCCTGAAAGATACAAGAAGTGGGAAAAAAGGTCACTGAGCAATTCATAGAGTTAGTCAAGTGACTAATAGAAAGAAGATTTCGAGTAAACTTAAGAACATGAAGAATTGAAGAGAGAGTGAGGGAAGAGCAGCGAATAAATCCTTTTCCAGCAATAGAAAAAAAGATCCATTGGCAATGCTCACTTTGTCTCTACCAAACAGAGGGAAGTAGGACACGAAACCTGTAGCAGAGCCAGTCATATGATCGGTGGCGCCGGAGTCGATGATCCATTGAGTGGAGGAGCGGGTGGTAGAAGAATGTGCACCTGGGAGCCCCTGCTTGCCATAAGGGGGAGGATGAACTAGATAGCTCAGACGGATGATCATGCATCGGGCGATGGAAAGCTTGGATCTCTTCAGCAGAAAGGGCAGAGGGAGCTCCAGGAGTATCAGGGCAACCATGGTGCAATATCTTCCACAGCATCCGAAAGATGTGCAGATTGTGATGGAGGTGGTCGACCTAGAGAACAACCATAACCACGGCCTCCACGAGAGGCAGGACCTCCTCTTGGAGGAGGTAAGCCGTGAAGCTTGAAGCATGTGCCCCTAGTATGGAGGGCCTTCCCACAATAATCACAACCAAATAATCCTTCTCCGTGACGAGTAGGACGACCACCAGGGTTGAACTGGGCAGTAAGGGTCGAGCCCTAACAAGCACTTCATCTTCAGGGGAAACAAGGGTGAGCGTATCAAAGTGATCATATTCTTGATAAAGTTGAGTAAAATCCAGGTAATAGGCGGAGGGGGGACGATCACCCTGCCTCAAAAGAAATATCCTCCGGCGTAGTTGAAAAATCTGAGCGGCATTCCCTTGACAGGAATATGTAACCTCAACTCTCTTCCAAATATCGGCTGCAGTGACCAGGAAAAGATAATTGCGAGCGATAGAGTCTTGCATGGAGTTGATTAACCACGACATCACCAAGGTGTTTTCAGACTCCCATTGTGGCCAATCCAGGGAAGCCTGTTTGGGTGCCCTGGTGATGCCAGTTACATATCCAAACATACGGCAGCTTGGGCAAGAGTGATGGAACGAGCCCACGGGAGGTAGTTGGTGCCATCTAGCTTCATGGTGGTACTTTGAGGAGAACCGTGGTCATGGGTTGCTCGGACGGATCCCAAAGAAGGCATCGGGGTGAATGCAACACGACTACCAGAGGTCGTACTTGTAGAATCAACACTCCCATCCATAGCAATCCAAGAATAGAAATCACAGGGTAGCTGAAATTAAGAGAAGGGACGTTGACCTAGGTTTTTCTCATAGAAAGAAAAGATACCGAAGATGGATCCGGCAACGGAACCAAGCGAAACGTGCTACTCATGTATAGGAATGAGGAGGAAGAAGAATCCTCTCTAGAGGAAGAAGAAACAGATGCCGGAAACTCGGGAATCAAGCCCATGCCGCCGATGCCCGTAAGCGGCGAACGGGACATGCACATCGAGCAGGAGAAGGGGTGTGAGTGAGCGGGAGAAGAGGGCAATCGAGAGGCTGCTGCAAGTTGGGAGCGAGCGGCTGTGGGCAGGAGAGGAATACACGAGCGGAACACATGTGAGCTGAGGGTCGGCGGAGCGGTATACTCGAGCGGAGTTGAATGCACGAACGGGAGATTAGGGTGGCTCTGATACCATGTTGGAAATCAAAAATCGAGTATTTTTCATTTAGGCTACAGTCCTTAATGTATAGGAGTGGGTAAAATACAAGAAAAATATCAAAATAATTCACTTCTTCCAACACAAGCATAACTAAATACCTTGAGAGGAAAACGAGGCAGTAGGTCTAGGGTAGCTTGGGGAGTGGAATAGCCAAGAACCCTAGATGGCACAATATTGATCAAATATGCAGCAAGAAGATAGGGTTTAAACTAGACGTCAAGATATTTTAGACCATTATCACTGCGAAGAATCTTAATGTGATCATTTTAGAGCTTACAAAGGAGTTTGTGAAAATGCTTAAAACATGCAAACACGTCACTTTTATGCATTTAATATAACCATTAACACCGGAGAAACAAACAATAAAGGCAACACACCACTTATGACTAGCAAATTAAGGAATAACACAAGGACCCGAGACATCATGTTACGGAACTGCACGACGACAAGCCGCCTTGGAAAGTTAACAAACGCCGGGCGCGTACATCGGAGGGGTCCACCGTTCCCGCGAAAGATAATTAATTATTTATTTGCTGCCTTCATATGTTTTATTTGTTGCTTAATTCGTATGCTTTATTTTAAGTAATTTCGTATTTCCCTGTTTGAATGTTTCCTTTTGTATTCGCTCCTCTTCACTATAAGAGGATGCGTAAGCCCTGTATTTTATTTATCCTGGAATGAAATTGAGTTTTCCCTCTCCTCCTCTCTAGTTCTAATCTCCTTCCCTCTCCCCTCTCTCTCTCTCTCTCGCAACCCTAATTTCCCGACTCCTAACAACTGGTCCGACCTGCCGCTCCGCCCGCTGCCGCTCCGCCCGCTGCTATAGCCGCCGGAGACTCACGCCTCGCTGCCCTAACTCCGCTCCATCGCGCATCTGCTCGCCATCGCCAGACCCGCTGCCGCACATCCCGCCTCATGCGCCCGTCTCGCCCGAGCATCGCTCCGCCTCGCATCGCGGGATCCGCCTCTGTTCTGCGCTCGAGCCTCGCATCGCCAGATCCGCACCGTCTCTCTCGCGCCTCGCCTCTGTTCCGCTGCTGCTCTGCGACGTCCTCGCATCGCCACCTCCGTCCGCCGCTGAAGCCCCGTCCGCACGCAGTTCCGCCCACCCACGCTCGGGGGGATGGACCCCAACACCCGTTCGACAACCGAGCTTCCAACGGCCGACTCCAACGAGGCACTCCTCCGCCGTGTCGACGCACAGGAATCCCTCGTGGCCGCCATGCACGCCTCCCTTGTCTCTCATCACGCAAAGTTTGATGCCCTCCAACCCACCGCCACCTCCTCCGCCAACGGATCGGCGTGTGCATCCATCATCGGCACGGCACCACTGCCGCACAACGGAGATCCCCCGACACCATTTCCCCCAGGCCGACCAACCCTTACTTTGGATCTTCCCACCTTTACCGGTGTGGACCCAATCCGGTGGATTGCCAAGGCGGAACAGTACTTCGATCTCCACCATACGCCCGAGCAGGACAAGGTCTCTACCGCCGTCGTAGGACTCTACGGCTCCGTCCTTCATTGGGCCCGGTGGCTCCGCCAAACCAACCCAACTATCTCCTTGCCGGAGATCAAACAGGAGATGATCCGCCGCTACGACAACCGCTATTCCGGATCTGCCATCGAACGACTGTGTGGAGTGCGCCAGATCGGCACAGTGGATGACTACATCGATGAGTTCGTGGCCCTCGTCACCCATGTTCCGGGCTTACCACCGGATCATTACCTTGGCTTCTTCATGCAGGGCCTCAAGCCCAACATCCGGTCCCGTCTCCGCACCCATCACCCCAGGACGGTTTCCGAGGCCCTCTACATGGCACGCCTCGTGGAGGCAGACTTGTCTCCGCGACCCCCACCGACTCCGGGCGGGCCTCCGCCGGGCGGCCGACCATGGCGTCCCGGTGCCCCGGAACCACCGGCCCCTCGGCCACCTCCAGCCGGCCGGCCAGGCCGCCCAGGTCCCCCGCAACGTATCTCCAACCGCGAGTTCGATGACCTCCGTCGCAAGGGGATCTGTTTTTGCTGTCGTCAACCCTACTCCCATACCCACGTATGCGCGGTCAAAGAATTTCACGCCATCATCGGCGACTTTGAACTAGAGATCACCTTGCAGGACTTTGAGGACCTCGAGATCGCAGCAGAGGACACCACCGGAACCACCACCGATGTCGACCTTCACCGTCTGGAACTCCCTGTTTTTTCGGTGGGCGGCATCTCCGGCCCCCAAACCATGAAGTTGGCGGGCAAGTTAGGCGAATGCCGCATTATCATCTTGGTGGACAGCGAGGCTAGTCATAATTTTCTCTCAGATCAACTGGCCAAGCAGCTACGCCTTCCGATAGAGCCATCTCCGGACTTCTCCGTTAGCTTGGGCGATGGCCGCCGCCGCTCGATCCAGGGGCATTGTCCGAGCATCTCGCTTTCCGTGGGCCCTTACTCCGTGACGACAGACTTCTACGTCTTCGGCCTTGGCGGGACCGACGCCATCCTGGGGGTGGCATGGCTGTGCACTCTAGGTGATGTGCGAGTAAATTGGAGGTCTATGATGATGCGGTTCCTACAAGACGGACGGGAGCATTGCCTTACGGGAGATGTCACCCTACTTCGCTTCCCCGTCTCCTTTCGCACTATTCAGAGGACTGCCGACGTCGATTTCTCAGCATGGCTCTGGTCCATCACGGACACGGCACCACCAGCCCCATCTCCACCTCCGGAACTTCAGGCCCTTCTGTCCGAGTTTGCAGACCTCTTCTCAGCACCATCTGAGTTGCCACCCGCCAGAACGCATGATCATGCCATCCCTCTACAGCCCGACGTGACCGCAGTCTCGGTCCGGCCATACCGTTATGGACACATACAAAAGGATGAAATCGAGAGACTCATTCGCTTCATGCTGATGGGGGGCCTCATCTGCCCCAGTGCGAGCCCCTTCTCCAGCCCGGTCCTCTTGGTCAGGAAGAAGGACGACAGCTGACGCTTTTGCGTAGACTATCAGGAGCTCAACAAAGCCACCGTCCCGGACAAGTACCTTATTCCTGTGATTCAGGAGTTTCTGGATGAACTCCACGACCTGACCATCTTCACCAAGCTGGACCTCCGTGCAGGCTACCACCAGATCCGCGTTCGTCCGGCCGACGTCGCCAAGACAACCTTCCGGACCCATGACGGCCACTATGAGTTCCTGGTCATGCCATTCGGCCTGACTAACGCGCCGGCCACCTTTCAGGCCACGATGAACGACATCTTTCGACCGGTACTTCGCCAGCATGTACTTGTTTTTTTTTATGACATCTTGGTCTACAGTTCTTCTTTGCAGGAGCACCTCCAGCACGTCCGCCAGACGCTCCACCTCACCAAGTGCTCTTTTGGGGTTCCGGAGGTGCGCTACCTGGGACACACCATCTCCGCCACAGGGGTCGCAATGGATAGCGACAAGATCGAGGCGGTCCTCCAATGGCCAACACCATCTTCTATCCGCGATGTTCGCGGGTTCCTTGGCCTCACAGGATACTACTGCAGGTTCATACAGGGGTAGGACACTCTGGCCCGTCCCCTCACCCAGCTCCTGAAGAAGTCAGCCGAGGGCACTTTCGAGTGGTCAGCGGCGGCCTCCGCCGCATTCGTCGCTCTTCAGCAAGCCCTGGTCCGCGCCCCGGTGTTAGCCATGCCAGACTTTACTCAGCCCTTCCTCGTGTAGTGCGATGCTTCAGGCATCGGCGTGGGAGCCGTCCTTATGCAGGTCGGCCGCCCTGTGGCCTACTTTAGCCGCGCCTTCTCCGACACTATCCGCAGCCGCTCCGCTTACGAGAATGAGCTCATGGGCCTCGTTCTCGCAATACAACACTGGCGGCCCTATCTACTAGGCCGACATTTCGTGGTCCGCACCGACCACCATAGCCTTCGGTACCTTCTGCAGAAGATCGCTACGCCCGCCCAACAGGTGTGGGTGGCAAAGCTACTGGGCTACGACTTCAGGATCGAGTTTCGTCCTGGCAAGGCGAATCGCGCAGCTGACGCCCTCTCCCGCAACCCCATACTAGCAGCCATCTCCCGCCCCGTCTGGGAGGGTACGGAGGCCCTCCAACGGGAAATAGAAGCCGACCCGACACTCAACAGGATTCGAACAACACTCAGCACGGACGCCGCAGCTCATTCACCGTATTCCTTGGTGGACGACCGTCTTCTCTTCAAAGGCCGCCTCGTACTCGAGCCCTCCTCCCCGAGCATTCCCCTGTTATTGGCAGAGTTTCATACACCCCAACGGGAGGACATGCTGGTGCTTACCAGACATACCGACGATTGACAGCCTCTCTTTATTGGCCTCAAATGTTCCGACAAGTCAAGGCCTTCGTGGCCGCCTGCCTCATCTTCCAGAAAGCCAAGTACGAGACAGTTTTTTCGGGTGGTCTACTTCAGCCCCTTCCGATCCCCGACCGTGTGTGGGACGACATCGCCATGGATTTCATCACACGACTGCCCCGATCACAGGGACACGATTGCATCTTGGTCGTGGTGGACCGGCTCTTGAAGTATGTACATTTCATTCCCCTCCATCATCCATACACCGCCTCCACAGTCGCCGACAGCTTCATCCAGGGGATCGTGCGCCTCCACGGATTTCCCCGGTCAATCGTGAGCGACCGCGAACCGCTATTTCTGAGTACCTTTTGGACTACACTGTTCCGTTTACAGGGTACCCGTCTTCGCATGAGCACGACATACCACCCACAGACCGACGGCCAGTCAGAGATCCTCAACCGGTGCCTGGAAACGTACCTTCGCTGCTTCGTGGGGGAGCAACCTCGCAGTTGGGCCAAGCGGCTCGGATGGGCTGAGTACTCTTACAACACCGCCCACCACCAAGCGACCGACACTACTCCTTTTGAGGCCGTCTATGGCCGCCCTCCACCATCTATTGTCCGCCACCTCCCAGGGGAATGCCAGGTGGAGAACCTGGCCACCGCTCTCCGCGATAGGGATACCATTCTGGATAATCTGAAGCACCACCTACGACGGGCCCAACAGAAGATGGTTTCCTTCGCCAACAAGAAACGTCGGGACCTCTCCTTTGAAGTGGGAGAGAAGGTTTTCATCAAGCTCCATCCCTACCGCCAGCTTTCAGTGGCACGCCGACCATGCCCCAAATTGGCGCCACGGTTCTTCGGGCCCTTCGAGATCATTGCCCGCATAGGGGCGGTCGCTTACCGCCTACGCCTCCCAACCGGGAGCAGCATTAATCCGGTCTTTCATGTCTCACAGCTTCGGCGCGTGGTGGGGGACCACACCACTACAGACCACATCCCGGATGACCTCGACCTTGCTGGGGAAGCGCCCTACTACCCCGCCTCGATCCTCGACCGCAGGCACCGCACCACAGGGGACACTACATCGGAAGAGGTTCTCGTGACTTGGACCGGGCGGCCCGACTCGGAAGCAACGTGGCTTCCACGGGATGATTTCCGTCGCTAGTTCACCGACTACTGCCTTGAGGACAAGACACATATTCCAGACGCCGGCATTGTTACGGAACTGCACGACGACGAGTCGCCTTGGAAAGTTTACACACGCCGGGCGCGTATGTCGGAGGGGTCCACCGTTCCCGCGGAAGATAATTAATTATTTATTTGCTGCCTTCATATGCTTTGTTTGTTGCTTAATTCGTATGCTTTATTTTAAGTAATTTCGTATTTCCCTGTTTGAATGTTTCCTTTTGTATTCGCTCCTCATCACTATAAGAGGAGGCGTAAGCCCTGCATTTTGTTTATCCTGGAATGAAATTGAGTTTTCCCTCTCCTCCTCTCTAGTTCTAATCTCCTTCCATCTCCTCTCTCTCTCTCTCTCTCTCTCTCTCTCTCTCTCTCTCTCGTAACCCTAATTTCCCGACTCCTAACACATCAGTATGAATAAGAGCAAAAGACAATGCTAGGTAAAGAGGTAGTAGAAAGAGTAACATGGCGTTGTTTGCCAAGTTCACATTCATCCATTTAAAACTTTAAACAATTTTAGGAGAAAAAGAGGGGAGAATTCTTCTCATAACAGATGAAGACAGATATCCGGGTGCCTATGATAAATAGAAAAAGATAAGGAGACTGAATGAGCTTGACACAAAGGTTGTGGGCCAACAAATATAGGACATTCTGCAAGCTGTTTGATCTTATAGTCTGCTTCAAACAAAACATAAGAAGGGTAAAAAATAGCGAATTTTCAATTAATTGACTAATAAGTTTTTGTGGGGAACTAGAAATATGAAGACATAAGACAAGATAACTGAATGAGAATTCGGAATGGTAAAATACATGAGAGGGAACCATCTACAAGACTTATTTTCCCCTGCTAGTCAAAGGCGTACAAGTAAAACCTATGGATGAACCAATCATGTGATTTGTGGCACTAGAGTCAAGGATCCACTGAGCAGAGCTAGAGACAAAGAAATCACTTGAATGTCCTGTGGTACATGGTGCTAGGGAAGCACTGGAAGGACATTCAATCGATAAGCTATGCATAAAATGTCGTAGGGCTTGAAGTCCCTTTGAGTTGAGTCTATAGGGGGGATCAAGAAGATAAGAATAAGAAATAACATTGAAAAGGTGTGCATCAGGGGTTCTCAAAAGTCGTTGGCCTCTCCCCTTGTCCACCACCACGAGAACTAGAGCCGCCTCAGCCATTTGAGTGACCGTGCAGTTTATAACAAGTCGCTAGTTCTCTGATAGAGCTAAACAATCATGTCCGCAAGTTGATAAAGCCAAGGAGCGACAAGCATCAACTGCAAGTGTTGATCTGTCCCCATCAATAGAAATGGATCTGGAATCCCGGGGATCATATTCTTGTTGTACAATCCCAAAGATTTCATTGAAAACTGTAGTAAGTGCATGTCCCTAAATATGTGAAGTAATATTCAAGACATGTAAGAATTGATACACCCTGCCCTTTCTTTCCACTTTTGAAAAACAATAGCACCCTCAGTGCACTTGAGAGAAAGGGGATCAAGAAAATCATATTATTGAAAAAGGTGGCGAAATAATTAAAAATACACCCAAAATATTTAGGGTTTTTTTCACATTATCTTAAATTAGGTTACAAAATGTATCCTAATATAAAGGGACTAAACCTTACACCTGATCATAATTACAATTATACCGATATATATATTTTTACTCCTAACAACTTGTTTCAAGCTCATTTATCTCACATGCACTAGGCCTGGTATTTGATTTGTTGTTATTCAGGTTAGTAAATTTATGAATAGTCCCGCCGAAAAGCATATGGATTGTGTCACATTTTTAGGTGCATGAAGAGAACTCCAAGAGAAAGTCTATGATTCAAGAAAACTAATAGGAGGAACATTGAAATATTTACAAATATGGATTGGACGTTCGAAATCTGACCAAAGAATTACATTTGGATATTATTCGTGTGAAGAAATTTCATAACTGCACTATAAGGAATGTTTTTTTGTTCCTAGGAACAGTTCTGAAATTGAGTTTAGAGTCATGGAACATGAAGTTTGTGAGTTATGGTTGAAGCATCTATTCTTAATGTTCAGTTTGTCATTGGAAATCAAGCTGCTATAAGCGTAGCTAAGAATCCTCTTCACCGTGATCGAACTAAACTTACAGAGATTGATGACTTCATCAAGGAGGTGGAGAAATTTGTTTCTATTTTCTACTCATTGCTCAACAAACTCCTGATGTTTTGACCAAGGTTCTTTCGCAAGCTAACTTCTAAGATATATGTTTCGATCTTTGCTTGATTAACAATTATAGCCCAGTTTGAGGAGTTTGGAAACTTATTTATCTGTATATGATGTAATCTCACCATAGGTGTTCCCCTCTCCTACTGTCAATGCTTTAGACACTAAAAGCCACAACCACACTGCAGGTATTTCATTTTGGTTTTTCATCATATCCAAAAGATACATCATCAAAACATCAAATGCATCTACATGAATGATACCGAAATGCTAAAAATTCAATTACCAACATTAGAATCAGATTTTAAGCAGCCACCTCAACATCAATTGTGCACTTCAAGCATGATCGAAAATTTATCTAATACACATCCATCACTTTCTTGTATTCCATCCTGCTTTCACAGCAATATGATAATTAAACCTCAAAATCAACACATCTATTAATTCTTACCTTACAAATGTACCCCTTCGAATTCCCTTAACATTGCTTAGGCCCCATTCGTTTGGGCGGAATTGGGTGGAAGGAATTGTAATTGGAGAGACAATTCCAATTTTGCTGTTCGGCGCTCCAATTTTTCGGGCGGAATTGTAATTGAGCTCATTCCATAGGAATTCATTTTTGCATATCCCCCCCCCCAATTTTGACCTCTATAGGTCTTCTTTTCCATTTCCGTCATTCTAGATCTCTCTGCAGCTTCGTCGGCTACCAGGATACCATCGTCGTTTTCGAGAACTGCAAGGTATCGCTGACGACGACCTTCTATCGGTGCCGTCCTAGTTCAATACCTATCTCGGCCGGCAAGAGTGCAAATATTATCCTCTTGAAAAAGAACAGGCTCTTCTTTCTCCGTTGCGAGCATGTAACTTCCTGGTGCATCCCAAAAAATTCGTCACACTAAGTTTTACCCTCAAGCAATAGTCCACTAATTAGTGGCTCAATTAATTATGGAAACTTTATTTTTTAGTCACGACAACTTTTATTTTAAAATTTGGAGAATGTTTGCTAATTTTATGAATTTTATTTCATGAATAATCCTAATTTTATTGATCAAAATGAGAAAAAAAGAATTATTTTAATAAGAAAAGTTTATGAAATATGTTCTTAGACCTAAAATATTTTTGGTTTATTAGGAAATTAATTCTAAATTTCTAGTGAAGCATAGCCTTGTGAGCAAATTAATTATATCATCCCTCTTATTTCATTATTTAAAAGTGAGCTTATCTCTTAATTCCTTTACTAGGCCCACCCACAAAACGAAGAGTAAAAGTTTCTAAGTTGATTCCATTTCTGCCAAGGCTTCTATGTCTAATCTCCTCCAACCTCTCTACCTCAGGTTTAACCTACTCTAATGAATATTTGATTAATTTGGGTTCTTACAACAGCAATGGTTTCGAATCTCCTTTCTCTGAATTTTGCTTTTGTTCATATTTCTTTATTTGTTTTTTTGTAACACTGACAATCATTGTTTTCTTATCCATGGAAAGGCCTTAACTATGTAACTACCTATGATGATTGCATGTATTCGATACCAAATATGCTCTTATAATTTTAGAAGTTTTGATTTAAGATTTCTAAATCTTCTTTAACTATCCTGTTCCCATTTTTGTCATTGATATTGTGATAGATGTACTAAACATGTATTCTTGTGTAAACATCATATGCTAATTTTGTTTCTTTAATCTTTTAATAAGGATCGGGAGAATATTGAGCGTTTGGAAATTACCGGTGTTGGTGATCCATCTGGTCGTGGATTGGCATTTAGCTTTGTACGCGCCACTCCTAAAGCTCCTATTACAAGTGCAGTGGTCAAGAAGAAAGCAACTGCTTCAAAAGGAGGATCCACAGTAACCGGAACAGATGCTGATCTCCGTAGGCTGAGTATGGATGCAGCACGTGAGGTAAATCTATTATAATGTCTTTATAGTCTTTGATATATTTTTATCTATCTTTCTGAAATATAATGGAAAATGCTTATTATAATGCTTTTAATATTCATAAATTAATCTTGGCAAAGTTAATTCTTCTAATCCTTTGATTTACAATGATTATTATACATGCTGTTAAGTTTGATTCACCTGGTACCCAGTATTTTGAACGTAATTAAAGTCATCTTTGATTTCATATTATTTGTTCATGGTGGATGTATTATGTATATTATAAAATCTGTTCTTTTTTCCTTCAAAAAAAATGTTAGAAATAAAGATTAGCAAGGTTCTTCTGGGTAATTTGATATAATTATTGTCTGCTCAGAAATCGGAGGCCTGCAGACATCAGCCCTTTGGACCATGTGTCATAACCGGAGGGCCGACACATGGTAGGCATAGAGTGGGGTGAGTGAGAAACACCCCAAGACGCATCCTTGTTACTAAAAGACAATCTACCCCTCTTGGAGAGGGGTAGATTGTCCTCGGCGCTCTGAGTAGGTCTGCCCGCCTTCATTAGGTTGTTGGTAATTGTTGGTAGCTTCCCAGCAGGCAAGATGCTCAAGCCTATTAAATATGATTTGTAGCGTCGTTGTGATTCAGAATCTCAACAATTTCTGGAAAGATTGGAAATCGCTAATTATAGTCCAAGTGATCGAAAGTAAGTGCAAGTTCACCCTCCACGATGCTGTTAATCTGCTCCTTCCCTCTTGGAAGTCGCGCTACATATTGGGAACCTAGTGCATGAAGCGTCTAGAATTTTGTGAATTCATGGGCGGTGGTCTAAGTAGTTGTATGCTCGCCCACCAAAAATGTCTTGACAACTGTAGATCGTGCAGTCACCATCAAGAATGTCTGCCCTGACTTCTGCTTCGATCTCATAAAAGTCTCAAGTTCCAAACCATAATACTGGATCCAGACAGTATGGAGTTCAAGCGAAGAGACACCCCTATTTATAGAAGTTCAACGGGAAGTCGAAGAGACGGGAAAAAAGAAGTGTTCGTGGCTTCGCGCAACATACAAGTACATCTACGTATGCAATTTCAATATCACATTCGTATAAACAAAAAATATGAACTAGCAAGCTCGAGTTCAACCTCAGGTATGTGCATTAACTATAAATTTTCATATTTTATTTCTAAGTTTTTTCTAAACACAGGCATGAGCCAGTAAATGCGGATTCCTAGGCAGTTGTTCACATGTAATTAAAACATGAATAAAAATATAACACAATATAAGAATGTTACCGATACATAAAAGTATCGAGAATATTAATGCTTCAACTCCTCATTACTTAGAGGAACCTCACCAAGTTTAGCACCTTCCATAGGAGGAATGATTGAAGTTTGCCGCTTGGAAGAAGACGACATCCACTTATCCACAATGGTGGATTGAGGACCCCGCGCCCTCTCTTTCGAATCGACGACAGTTAAAGCCCTTGTGCCCTTTTCCTTCATAAGTTGCAAATGCTCCTCAGCATCCGCTTGTACCTTCGCCTACGCCTCGTTTCTTACCTTGTCCGAATTGTCTTTAGCTTTGGCAGCATCAGTCGCGGTCTTATCAACATCTGCCTTTCTCTTCTCCTCCGCCTCATTTTGGCTTTAGCCTCCGCTTCAGCCTTGGTTTTAGCCTCTGCGTCAGCCTTTGCCTTAGCTTCCGCTACAATTCTTGCTTCAGTCTCCACTACAGTCTTTTCCTCATCAGCTCGACACCACAGCTCCTCACCCTCCTTTTCTTCAGCAGTTCTAACTTTAGTTGCAGCCTCCTCCGTCTCCTTCAAAATACGTAATCGCTCAGCTTCATCCTCCTTCGTCTCCTTCAAAATATGTAGTCACTTAGCTTCATCCTCTGCCTCAGCTGTATCAATATACTCGGCCTCTTCCTTCGGAGCAGTTTTTTTGAGTAATTTCCCTCGTGAAGAAGGAACCTTGGATACCAGTTTCTTCCTATTCTTATCCACAGAAGATGGCTTTGAACTTGCTGACGGAGAAGCTTTTCCTCTTGCTTTCTGAAGATTTTCTTCTGCCGAAGTCGCCACCCCTGCTAGCTTCTTGAAGAGATTCTACACAACCTCCTTTGAACGTGTGAGGGGATTCCGATCACCAGTCCTCAAGTCGTAAGCATTCCGATCACATTCCGTTGATTGGTCAAGATCTAGGAACTTATTGAAGTGCTCAGTGTTGGACATATTTGAATCGTATTCTAAGTCGCCAGATTTCAAGTCCGGTTGAACCGAACATGGAGTAAATGGTATATTCACCATTGGGGAGATAGTTTGAGTAACTACCGCGGGGTCCACGCTAGCCCGCACCGCCTTTCGACGAGACCTTTTTGTCTTCTTCGGAGAAGACTGAACCTGAACATGCCTCTTCATAAAAGCAATAAGGGCTTCCTTCCTATAAGATGTCATCGATTATCTGAGAGTAATAATAGCGCTATTGGGTAATATCACTCTGTCTTCTACAGAATAGTTCATATGAGCCAACCCCTGGGATATTTATAGAGGAGCAAAGGCATTAAAGGCGGTCGGAAAATTCGCGGTTAAACGTATTTTTTCAAAGTTCTCGCAAACTTTAAAAAACATGGTGATTATGTTTACTCGGAATATAGCAGCCGCGGGCTCAACCTAAAGTTCTTTTTTCCTTAGTCGCGACGAACACGCCCGATGAGACCCCACAACCTTGGCCTCCAGGAATAGCTTGCGCGAACTCAGATGATCTATTCGCCCAACCTCTCTTATTTAGAACATATTTTATGTACATCTCTATCCCTGCCTGTTTCTTCTGTACCGGCCAGCCTTTTTCCTTCTTGAGCCTGCTCGCCTAGGCAACCTCTCACTACCATGAAAGGCATCCGAAACAATCATCGAGCTACCCACAAGTTTTGGCGAGCTCGATTGCCAGACTTATATAGTATCCGCGAACTCCATCAATAGAGAACTCAACTCTTGTAACCGCACATTTAATCAATAATATCACACAACTAAATGTTCGTGTTGTGAGAAACCCGGTCCCGCCGCCCGCGGCTTCCCTTCTATTCTAATAATCCAAAGTAGTCGGACACCTATAGTGCTTAACACGTCCTACCTCTCTCTTAGTGTGGATTTGAGGCATTTTTGGCCCAACTGTGTGATGAATCGTTGAATACTTCGTTGCGCACCTAGAAGGCCTCATGTTTTATGAGGGTCGTGGTGTAGAAGGCTTTCGATGCCTTGTGAGTGACCGCCAGGTTGGTCGTAGCATGTTCCCATTTTATCGTCCCCTCGGGCAATCTCAGCTGACATAACAGTGATGGGACCCACATGTACTGAAGAAAGCTTGGCTTCACTACGGCTCCAACATCGTGGGTGTCTTTCCCGCTGAGGCGACATCATCATTTTCTTAAAATTAATTAAATAAGTAATTTTGTCCCTTTTTGAAATAATTATTAACTAACAAATTAATTAATTAAGCCATTAATGCATTAATGTTGCAAATGGGTGGCTCGAAAAGGAGAAGGGTAGGCGTTGCACTCGAAGGAACATAAGGGTAAAGACGTGCGGCTTAAAAAGGAGACATGCGGTGGTTGGGCTCGAGGGAACAAATGGGTAAAGGTAGACAACTTGAAAAAGGGTCGTGGATCGATTACAGGCTTCCACGCATGCATAAATGACGCTTTACTGAGTCTGTTCATGGTGACTGATTAAATGGCGCACATGATGTCGAAAGGAGACTGGATCTGAAAGGCGGGATTGAAATGACATTAGCAGGAATGTGACTGTGTTTGAACAATGAGGCAGAGCGTTGTTGTATGTAAATGTCGGAGAAACCATGTGTTTCATCGTTCTGTGATGGAGATGGATATGTAGGGATCATAATTGCATCTTCTTTCACGGAGGTGCATGGATCTTGGATTTGCTGCGACGCACTAGTAAGATGAACAATGAGATTTTTACCTAGAGGGTTCGCTGGACCTTGGACCATGGAAGGATTAGCAGGGGAAATCGCCTCTAGCCTAATTGGAGTTCCTGCTCTGGCCTCCTACGAGGAAATCTCCATCACGAATTCTCCGTCGCTTGTTCGAAATCATGTGAGAATGATATATTTAGGAATATTGCGCCTAAATCTCATAAATTATCCTTACATGTTCGAATGGAGTAGCGGGAGGAACCGTCTCAACAGGACGGAGGATGTCGGACCATCTGCAGCCGATAAGGTTGGCGCCTTATCAACGGAGGGCTTCTCTCTCGTCTTCTCGACGAATGATTTTTTCAACATCGATCTTGGTTGGCTCCTTCTCAACGTGTGACCTTGCATACGTCTACGAGGAGGGGATCTCCCCACTAACTCCCTTGTTGGATGCTTCATCAAGCAATTGTACTTCTGCCTACCGGACCTGGAGAGGTATGGTTGGAGATGGGTGAAGACCCCTAAGAATACCCCTAGGCCTTCTTTTGTCTGGTTCCTTGGCCGCTAAAGAATCTATGGAAGATGGCCTCTCAGCGCGTTTCATCTTAAGGCTCTTCCCTTCTCGACCAGCCATTGACTCTCCAACATAATCTCGGCATATGTGATAGGAGGTTTCACCGAATCTCTTGATGGGCGAGAGGGTTTCATTGACAGTAGAAGACGACCTCGTGGAGACTCCGACACTCGTTAGGACTGCTGCTACTCATTAGATTGTCTATAGTTGTTGACAGCTGCTCGGAGGGCAAGAGGCTCGAGTTTATAAGCATGATGTTGTAGCATAGGAAAAGGGACGAATTATGGAAGTTCTCTCCTGACTCCCTTATCTCTTGCGAATCTTTTACATGGTTTTTTTGGGTGGAGTAATTTATACTCTAGGTTTAACGGAGGGACCTCTTTATAAAACTCTCATTCTTTTTCTTTCTTGTCCTCAAGTGAGACCTCCTTGCCCACTCCTTGGTCGAGTAATCTCGAGGTTGATTTGGGTTATTTTAGAGTGCGTGCGGCATAAATGGTTTTTGGCCTAAACAATTACATAAAATTTAAGAGTTGTTTTCTCCATTAAGCATGAATGCAATTTCCATGATTTCTGTGGAGTATATGTTGATTGATCTTTTATTTGGATTTCTCCCTTATGTGCGTTTTCTAGTTTGATCTCATATCCTAGTTCTGAGGATATGTTTTACAGGGACACTTATGGAAGCATAAATTCTTTTCTTGGACCAAAACCCCGTAACACCCCTAGTTCAATTAAATAAATTAAGTAAACTAAAGCCCACTGTAAGGCACATATTCCTATTCATTGTTTTAGTCTCACACCACTAATCTTGGTTTGGGTTCTCCTTCTTTGTGTATAAATAGATGTGTCATGTAATAGTTAATTTTTAGATTAGAAATAATATATATCTCCGTTTCTCAACTTAGTATCAGAGCAAGGCATTTTTTTTGCTACTCCTTTTTTTCTCCTCAGCAAGCTTCTGCCCCCTCAAATAAAAAGAATCAGTTCTGTTGGTTTTATAGTTTTTTCGTCGGAACCATTTCTTGCAAGCTTTCTGCATCAGAATGTCTTCTCACTAGACATGCTACTCGTTTCGTGATCCTCAACGCATTCTCGCAAGTCCTGCTACTCATGAGATCTACTCCTTCTGACAACTGCAGAATCTTGCTTGCTAGTTCGTCTCTGCTAGTGACTCGCGGTCCTGCGGCACGATCACGTGCCCCGCGGCTTCGAACGATCGCGAGTCTCGTGGCTTCGAACGATCACGAGCTTCTTCCCGCAACTCTCGGCGATTTCCGCGGTTCCTGCGAGCTTCGTCCGACGATTACTTTGAATCCTGCGAGCTTCTTCCAGTGTTTTTCACGAGTTCTGAGAGCCTATTCCGGCAATTTCTACGCAAACTCCATCTCTCGCGAGTCCTGCGAGCCTTTTTCGAGCACTATGAGATCTATTTTTTGCGCACTCCATCATCCGCGAGCTCTATCAATGTACGCGTGTGCTACAAGTTCCGATTCTAGCAGACTTCTTGCGATTTATGTGCTCAGCTTCTTACGAGCTCTACGTTGCGTCCTTCCGAGTTCTTCCTAAGTACAAGCTTTGAATCTCGCTGAGAGCTCCGATCTCTGCGGGCTCTGATTCTCGTCGCGAGCTCCGATTTCGCCAAGACTTCGTGCAAGCTCCATTTACTTGCATGCTCTGATTCATTGATAGTTCCTGCTACGAGCTTGCCGAGCTCTTTCCGAACTGTTCTTGTGCTTGGGTTTATTTCGGTTTGGCAGTTCTAAATGGCAGGCTCTTCGGATTCAAGTGTTCAGACTCCCTTTACTATTACAAACCCTCAGAGTAATGATTTTTCACGAACTCACGGTTACTCTGGGTCCTTTCCAATTACCGCAATACCTTTGGACGACTCCAATTATCTCGAGTGATCCTGTGCAGCGCAGCATGCCATTTGCTGTCATTAACTATTCGGGTACATAGATGGAACGGTTGTTCAACCTCCTAGTATTGTTTCTACTTGGCATAAGTGGGACGCTGGCAATTCTCTTATGTTCTTACGGCTTCTTCACTTCATGCCCCCTTAGTCTATCATAGCGATATGCTTATGAACTCGGCTTTTGTGGTATGGACTAAGGATCACGAGACTTATTTTCAGATTGGTAGTTCTACCCAAGTGTACGAGCTCACTCGGTGTCTCCTCGAACTCAAGCAAGACTCCTTTACTGTTGCTGCCTACTTCTCTGAGTTCGCACGCCTCTACCAAGAACTAGACTGCTTTGAGGATTTCACTCCCGTCTACACGACCGATGCCCGTGCATTAAAAACAAGGTGGACTATTTTCGTCTCCATGTCTTCCTCATGATCATTACTATAGAATTCGATACGGTTCGCACGCATGTCCTAAACCGTCATCCCCTTCGCCCTCTTTGGGAAGCCTTTAACAAAGTCTTGGGTGATGAGGATCGTCGACGTTCTCTCAATTCTGATTGGGGACTTGGTCGATCCGCCCTTTCTGGCGTTGGCCGAGTCCCTCCTTCCAGTCCGCTTATTCGGATGTGTGATCACAGTAGAAAATAGGTCCATGTACGGGACTCCTGCTTTCTCCTCTATCCTCACCTTGCCCCTTCATGTAAAGGTAATGGTGGTCATGGTGGTTCTCGCCAGCCCAATCCTAATTCCGTTGTTCATGTTGCTGATGCCAATCTTGGTCAGCTATCCTCCGACGGGTTCTACACAGATGAAATGGACGCCCTGTGGCCTCTAGCACGCTTTCAGGGAACCTCTTTCATTGCTGCCTTCGCAACCGCCGATACTCCAAGCTCCCAATTTTCCTTCGCTGCTTCCTTTGAGTGGATTTTGTGCGACTGATCACATGACTGGGCATCGTCAAGTTTCACCTCCTACACCCCCTCTTGGGCCGTGATAATGTTATCACTGCCAATGACTCTCTCTCTCTTCCATTGCTGGCAAGGAAACCATCTTATGTTCCTCTACACTGCCCCTCACATCGGTTTTACATGTTCTTACATTTCCTTGATATTTATTGTCTATTAGTTGTCTTACCACATCCTTACCGCCCAGTAACTTTCCTCCCCGATGGTTGTGTTTCTTAGGATCTGGCAACGAAGCAGTGTATTGACAGTGGTAGGAACTGTGGGACATGTGCATCTTGGACCATCCACCTCCTCAAGTTCTCTCCAGTACTCCTCGTCCCTCTACTGCGGATGTGCGACGGTGACACCAATGTCTTAAACACCCCTTCACAATCTATCTTCTCAAGCTATTTTTCATGCTTTCAAGCTCCATAAGCACTTTTGTTTGTGATGCTTGTGAACTTTCTAAACATGTACGACATAGTCTGACTCATTTCTCTTCTCCTAGTATGGTTCCTTTTGATGTTATACTGATATTTGAGGACCTCCTATAACCTCTCTCTGGTCATTGTTGGTGTGTGACATTTATTGATTATTGTTCTCGTTTTACTTGGTGTACTTGTTAAAATGGAAAAGTGATGTTTTTGATTGCTTTTAACTTTTTCACAAAATGGTGGTCACTCAAGTTGGCATTACTATTCGAGTCCTCCGCTATGACATTGGGGGGAGAGTACAACGACCGTGGTGTTTCGACACATATCTTACTGACCATGGTATATTTCATCAAACCACGTGTTTATATACTTCCACCCAAAATGATGTTGCTGAATGCAAGAACAAACACCTCGAAATCACACGGTGCCTTCTTATTACAATGAATCCCCAAAATCCTGTTCGGGCGAAGCGGTCCTCACTTCTGCTTATCCCATTTACTTTCTTTCCTCCAATACCTTATAATATACCTATCTCTCGTTTGTCCACCAAATGCATTGTCTAGTCTTCTCATCTCCATCATGGTGTGTTCGTATGTATCTGTTTTGTCCATGTTCATCAACACAATTGTGGTAAACTGGATGCTCGTTCCCATAAATGTCTTTTCGTTGGCCACTCCACTACTACGAAAGGGTATTGTTGTTGTCACCCTTCCTCTCGACGTTTCTTCTGTACCATGGGCGTGACTTTCCGTGAAGGAGAACAATTATATGGCCCTCGTCAGGACGAGAGGGACACCGATGTTGACGCTCCCGATATTCCCCTTCCCATTGTGGCCTCATATCTCCCTCCTTTCACTTGTCCAACTACCATGTTCACTCTTGTCCTCACCTCAATTCTTGTTGCCACGAGGCTTATTCCTCCCCTTCCTCGGGTTTATCAACGACACAACACTGGTATTGAGATGTTACAGTAGAAAGATGAAAGAGAAATATAATGGTGCAATCTTATTCTTCCTCATAGGGGCAATATATAGGACTTACATAGACACTTTAACTCATATACACGATGTGAGACTAAACCCACTCATACATAAATATACTAATACTTATAAACTCAACTCTCCCCCTCAAGCTGAACGGGAAACCTTCAGCTTGGACATCATAAAAGAAATGGTAAAAAAGTGATAGGCAAAGCAGACAAGACAGATAGAGAGGAAACCACACACACGAATCTACGAGACTGCGGCGATAACACCACACACACGAATCTACGAGACCGCGGGGATAAAACCACACCCACGAATCTACGAGACCGCGGGGATAACACCACGCACACGAATCTACGAGACTGCGGGGATAACACCACAAACGAATCCACGAGACTGCGAGGATAACACCACCCACGAATCTACGAGACCGCTGGAATAACACCACACACACGAATCTTCGAGACCACATGGATAAGGGAGAAAGGGAAAAAGTCAACCACCAAAGACCATACCACCTACCAATCATCAAAGAAAAACTTGGGGAGACGCAAACAACACACGACATAAGCCTAGAGGCCTTGTGGAATGAAGGCGAAAGGTCGGGAAATATCATCCCAAACACTCCCCCTCACGTGAAAAACACGTGCATATATGCATAACACTAAGACAAGACATGGACAGCATAAGCCACAAAAAAACAGAAAACAGATATGGAAAACGGCTGTCGGAGAGAACACGACCGAAGATGCAGTGAGCAAAAGCATGGTCACAAGTCAGTGGCGAGCAGAAGGCTCAAGCATCTGCGAGCAGTGTGCTCAAGTAGCGGCGAGCAAAAAGGCTCAAGCAGCGGCGAGCGAGAAGGGAGCCCGACAAGTACGAGAAGTGCTCGTCACGAAGGGAGCCATTGAGGCATCAACAACAAGGATCCATGGAGGTGGAGGTAACAGCAGGTAGGATCTATGGAGGATGCAACAACAGGGGATCGACCATCATCCGGAGCAGCAGCGCGGGAACGTGGACAGGAAGCTCGACGGGATCGAAAGAGAAGAACAGGCGCAACAACAGCTTGACGGGAATAGGGAACAAGAAGCAGGATCGACTTTGACGATCTGCGACGAACGCAGACGGAAGCAGGAGACGAACGGGAAACAGTGGAGCCCTCTCTCGACGGGATCGTTGGGGGAAGACGTCGCTCCCTCTGGCAGCAGCTGGACAAGACGGGATCACAGGAGTAGAGGCGGACTCATCGACGATAGCGCAGAGAACCTCCGTCGTAGAGGGAAGAGACGACCACTCCCGTCGATGGAATCAAACGACGATTCCGTCGACGAGAGCGGGAATAGAGGGGCTCGACGGGGGGTTTAGCAGAGCAGGGATCGACTCGATGTGACGAGAGGGAGGGAGAGGCGGAAATCAGAGAGCGGAAGCCACCGAAAACTTATGTCGCAGGACGACAAAAAATTCAGGGAGGAGTCAATTCCATCTCTGATACCAAGTAGAAATGAAAGAGAAGTATAATGGTGCAATCTTATTCTTCCTCATAGGGCCAATATATAGGACTTACATAGACACATTAACTCACATACACGATGTGGGACTAAACCCACTCATACATAAATATACTCATACTTATAAACTCAATTGTTACAAACCCCTGTCATTCCACCACAGCAAATACACTCTTCTGAACCAATTACTGACGAAGATCTCCATCGACCTCTCATACATCTGAAGAGTATGCTGGCCTCTTCTAAATATCCAATTGTCAATTATGTCTCATATCACAATCTAACACAGACACATAAAACCTTCATCTCTACTTTATCTTTTATTCGTATTCCCAACACGTGGTAGGAAACGATAGATATACCAGAATGGAGAAAGACAATGGAAGAAGAGATGTCGGCATTGGAGAAGAACCAGCCTTGGAAACCATCTCATCTCTCGGCTGGAAAAAACACGTTAGCTCCGAATGGGTGTTCTCTGTCAAACAGAATCAAGAACGGTTCGTAGAGAGATACAAAGCGTTACTAGTCGCTCAGGGATATACTCAAACTCCTGGCATGGACTATCATGAAACTTTTATGTTGATAGACAAAATGAACTTCATCCGCATCATTTTATCATGTGATGCATGCCTGAGATGGGATCTGTAGCAACTGGATGTTAAAATTACCTTTTTACATCTATCTGGAAGAAGAAGTATGCATGAAGTTTCTGCCGGGTTTTTTAATGACAGGATCAGAAGAAAAATATTGTCTAACTTAAAAAGTTTCTATATGTTTTGAAGCAATCTCCCAGAGTTTGGTTTGAAAATTCCAAAAAACTATTGACTCTATTAGGATACATGGAGGGTCACTCCGATCATACCCTATTTGTTAAGAAGAAAGCAGAGAATGTGGTTATTCTTATTGCCATCTCACCGATATCATTATCGCCGACAATGATTTGGAAGAAATCATGTGGCTTAATGCATGCTTGTGCAAGGAGTTTGAAGTCAAAGATCTAGGAATGTTTAAATATTTCTTAGGAATTGAAGTTGCGCGATCTAACTCTAGAATTTTTATTTCTCCGAGGAAATATGTCATGAGCCTTCTAGAAGAAACATAGATTCTTGGCTGTGCGCCGACAGATACCCTCCTAGAATTAAATTATAAAATCGATGAAGACAAGGATGGTGAGAAGGTGAACTCCGCTAGCTATCAAAGATTGGTGGGAAGGTTATTCTACCTCACACGCACTTATCCCGATATCACATATACAATTGAGATTCTTAGTAGATGCATGCATTCTCCCAGATTGTGACATCAAGTGGCTGCTATATGGGTGCTACGGTATCTGAAGAAGTCTCCTGGACTTGGAATCCTATTCTCCTGGAACAAGTATTTGAACATTGAAGTATATACAAATGTTGATTTGGTTGGAAACCAAGATAACCGAAAGTTTACCACCAGATATTGCTCCTTTGTTGGAGGAAACCTCGTGTCCTTACGTAGTAAGAAACAAAACGTGAGAGCAAAGATCAGCGCAGAAGTAGAATACTGAGCAATGTCATAAGGGATATGCGAGGAACTCTGGCTTCAATCTATAATGGACTACACGATGGAAAACCTATACGACTATAATGCGATAATAAAGTTGCTATCAACATTGTCTTGTTCAACATGAGCACTCAAAACATGTTGAAATTGATAGACATTTTATTAAGGACCACCTAGAGAAAGAAAACATTTGCACTCTGTTCGTTCAATCTCAAGATCAGCTAGCAAACATCTTCACCAAGGGCCTGAGTTGTGACACCTTCACTGATAATATCTCCAAGCTGGGAATGATCAATATATACTCACATCTTGAAGAAGAGAGTTCATTTTGATAAATTAAGTAAACTAAAGCTCATTGTAAAGGCCCACTATAAAGGCCCGTATTTCTATTCATTATTTGTCCCACACTCTAATCTTGGTTTGGGTTCTCCTCCTTTGTGTATATATAGATATGTCATGTAATAGTTATTTTCTAGATTGAAAATAATATTTCTCTCCATTTCTCAACTCCCCCAACTCAGTCTTATGTCATGCCATGGCCCATGGACCAAGCCATTGCCATGTCACAGTATAAGACTACTTCGGAATGCACAAGAAAGACAGTTTTACGCTATTTCAAACCAACCATGGAGTATAACGCGATATTAAAAATAATAGAACGAAAGTGATTATTAGATTTATTTATCAATTGTCTCCAATTGTTCACAGAGCCAAAACCATACTAATGACAAAGTACAACTGAAAGAATGCCCCACATGGACTTGCTACATCAATGAATGACTACAAAACTAACATGAATGCAAGAGAAGAAAATACTAGAGCTATGTCCGCTATCCCGCGGCTGCAAATCCCACATAGGAAAAATGTTGGTAGTACATCGGTCGAAGCAATATGCTGGTAAGTAAATACTGAATCTCGAATCTCGAGGAGCACGGAACTGAGATCGCTAAGATGTGAATATCTAACTACTTAGGTGAAACGATGGTGGAGGATTGTTTTAACTAATTTAGAGACAATAAATAAATTTCTAAACTACAATCGCATTCATTCTAGAGCATGTCATTCCACAAGAGAACATGGTATTGAAGAACATTAAAATCACCACAATGATGAAATTAACACCACAGCGTAAAATTACAATATCGTTCAACACACAATCCAACCATCCAGAATAGATTTTTAGAAGAAAACAAAACTCAAACCCTAGCTTTGTGAAGGAATAGAAAATGAATACAAGAAAGGCACGAAACTTTGCCTCAGGTACCAAGGAATAGCGTTGTGTCGTCAATCCGATGCCTCCTTGTGACCATTGGCTGCGTCCGGGGTTGAGAGAGCATTGTCACCAATTCTTCAATGTTACCCGTCTTCTCGTTGGTTTTGCAGGTCCCACATTCGGTCTCCTTTCCTTCTAGGTTGGCAGAGGTGAGCAATGAATTCTTCCTCTTGATAGATTAGGATGAAGGAATAACACTTAGTGCAAAGCCCCTTCCTGGAAGTGGCAAAAATGAGTGCAACGAAACAAGAATATGCGAAAGATCTCGTTCATGTCGTCAATCCGGCCTGAAATGGATCTGCAGATTTTTTTGACCGTGCATGATTGGGCGCACGGTCGGGCGCCCGTATCATGTGCAAAGGCTGAGTGATGAGCGGGAAACCAAACGAGGAGGCGGCTGGAATTTGCTATACGCGGACCATCACGTGCTCATTGCACGGTCGTGCGAGCATACAGTGCACGATCATCCTCAGTTTGATGTAATACTTTAGAAATCTCTAAGAAACGAAAAATGCACGACCATGCAAGGGTATAATCACACGCTCGTGCCAAATTGGCTAAATGCAGGCCACCGTGCGCCTTTCGCACAGGCGTACGTGAAGAAGGCGCGCGATCATATTCAGAACGATTTTTCTTAAGCCAAGAGCCGTGGAAATTGCATGCCGATGCGTTTTTTAGGTGCACGATCGTGTGTTTCACGACAGATTGCATGCTTAGGGGGAAAGACCTTGGGGGAAAATTTATCAGCCACCATAGACATCACAAGTGATAAATGCTACAACAAACTAAAGGCAAAATAAATTTTAGGGGGAGAGTGAAGAGATTACTGTGTGCAGGTCCTGTGTTAGGCTTAGCACAAGAGCCGCACCAGGTTCAAAATGTTAAATTTGTCTCCCCGCGACCCTTAATTGCATGAGTGAACTCTTTTTTGCTTAAGCGGCGCTCCTTTATAGACTTTGAGAAAACTAAACATATAACATGTGAATCATGATAGATAGGAGCCAAAAGCATGAAAATGAGTGCAAAAAGGATGCCAAAAAATTTATATAAATATCACTCATCAAGCTCTACTAAAATACAACTGCAACAACCTTACAACCCCCATCTCACCATCAACCTTTGTTTCCTGCAGTGATAGTTAATTCAAATAAATAATTAGTTAACCATGATTGCTACATCTCTCCCCCGGGCAGCCTAATGGATCTTAATGTTGTTCAATGCTAAGCAGCTAAACTTCTGCAATACTAATAAAAATGGTAATTTATATTAGCACACCTTAATTGGATATATACAACCCTTTGATATACGCAGCCCATAAACGGATATTTGTACATTTTTTGATATTTGCAACCCAAATAAAAACTTCCCATTCAGATTTTTATAATCGGTCTGTGTGGAAAATTCACACTTACAAACAAATAACATTTCTTGATATAAACTTTCTATGTCAAAATAGCAGCTAACACATTACAGTTGAATAACATAACACATAACACAACACTTCTTGCTTAACATAATACATAACACAACCAAATGAAACCATTTACACATGCTTATACAAAATCTCATCAAAATTCATTTAACATGCAAGTGAAAAAGAGTTTGTGAATATGTCACATTCATGTTTTGTAAAAGTAATTAATTAATCTACTTAAACTTCGTTCCATCTGGAGTACAATAGTTTTAAAAGCACCCCAAAATTTCTTGTTCTATATTTGCCCAAAAAGTCGCCATAGTAGTGCAAAAGTTCTATTTTTTAGAAAATAGAAGAAATCACATCCAAAAAATATCACCCAGAGCAATAAAGTCAAACAATTAGATATTCTTCTGAAATAAATCCAAAATGAAATCACTATGCAAGCATATTTATTATACCAAAAATTCTTCTCTATGTCGTCAAGATCTGCAACCTACATAGAAAGTACTGAAGGCAAGCGCAGAAAAAAAATGTCTGGTTTGTAGAAGTCACACCAACAATACAAAGCAGTGGTAAACGATAATGATTGGTCTTTTAAGTGCAGTCAATGATGAATGTATTAGAAAACATATTACTTAGCAATACACATGTAAGATGAGCAAATTACAAACACTTAAAATGATTAGTAGCTCCATTCACCTTGTTGTACAAACACTTACAATATTCGCTGCTTTACTCCGACATTTTACATATCTTGAATAATTTTTTCCTCATTCTCATCAAGCCTTCTCCCAAACGCATGTGCTTCAAGTTGAACAATATTATGGTTATGAATTCCTGACAAGACTTCCACTTTCCACCCATCCATATTTTCTCTATGACCCTTTAAGGGAAAATTAACTTCCACACTGTTTAGAGCTTGATCTCCTAATATTTTTTTCAGCCACCATTTCTTATTTTGACTTTCACGGGCAAATCTGCCTCAATCACAACCAAGAAAAATTCTAGGTTTTGCTCTTGTTGAAATTTTGTCTACCCTTACAATAATGCTAGTGAAGCCCAATCTTCTAATATTTCGAGCCCATACTACTAAACTCTTCCTTCTCAGAAAACTCATACTTGTATCAAAATAATGTCCAACATTTATCTGTGTATATTGACTCTCTCCATTGGTCAACATCATTAGGTCGTGTGAATTCATTCTTAGCTAAAGCAAACAGAGTCAACAAAATTTCATATGCACTTGACATTATACAAAAAAACAAGAAATTAATACCTTTGCAATTTGATAATGCGGTACGAGAACAATGGCTTCAATATCATTCAACTGAAAAAGTAAAATAGGAAAAGAAATTAGAAAAAGTAAAATTTCACATTTGCTTTGGATTTTAGGTGAGAAAGAAACTACCGACATGCACCATTGAAAGGAGAGGGAGAATGCGGAATGAGGCTTGAATAATAGCTTCAATCACTTAAACCATACACAAGCATTGATATTAGCCAAATATTCCATGATAACTTAGGGTTTTAAGTTTTAGGAATGCTGAAGCTAAATGTGAATGACGTTACGTAAAAGAACGACGGGATGGAGAGGGAAACAATGCGGAATGAGGATTGAAGAATTTATTCAATCATTTATATCCTAAACGCACTGGTTGAGGTGTTGTCGTGTGACCTTGATATCACGGGTTCGAGTCCTGGAAGCAGCCTCGTGCAAAAATGCAGGGTAAAGTTTTCCTACATTTCACCCTTGTGGCGGGACCTTTTCACGGACCCTCGCTGCGTGGGGATACTTTGTGCACCAAGCTACCTTTTATTTATATCCTAAACAAGCAAAGATATTGCTCAAAAAAATTATGACTTCCTATGAATTTTAGGGTTTAGGTAGAAAAGAACATTTTCGAAATAAGAATATCTAGATCCATCATTAGATAAGAGATGCTGAAAACTCTAAGATTTGCAACTAGAATAAGGCTCCTACTCTGAATCTAGCCAAAATATGCCCTAGATTTGGGCGGTCGACATTCCTAGAAGGCTCTGCGCCTAGGGGTGGCAATTCCAGCGTGGAGGAGGCGGCGAGGGCGGTGAAGGGCTCTCCGCCGAGGTCGATCAACTCTGACAAGGGGGGTTTATGTCCAAGGTTGTAAAGATTTGATGTCGGTAATATGTCAGATTGAGTTTTTAGATGTCGCCTGTCGGAAGTTAGAGACACGTCGAAGGTTTTTTTAAATATCGTATTTTCATATCTTATAATAAAAAATATATAATTATATATTGTATAAAAGTAAAAAAAAAACATAATAAGTAGATGAACAATAAGTCATATATATCGGAGGAAATTTAAAACAATGGTTACGTCTGCGCTTATTTTGCGAGTTCGAGCGAGGGGGTGGGGGTCGGGAAAGGAGGAGGGGGGCTGCGGTTAGAATGGGGTAGGGCTTTCTAATTTTAATTTGAAGTCTTAATTTATGGCATATGAATAGCCGTTTTGAAGTCTTAATTATATTAATGAAAGTGTTACAAGTAAATTAGCGAAAATGTAGTGTGCTAAGGACGGCAATAAGTAACAATTAAACATGTAAGTAGGTAACAAGATGAGAAAATGTCTAACCTTACCGCGAACAAGCTTAAAGGAATTTAAATCCATATTTGTATTAGTAATCAATGGGCATACATCACATGACTTTAACTTCTTGTTATGGTGTAAAGTTGATCTAGTACTTTGTAGAGAGGCACCAGTCCAGGTACCAATGGCCACTTATGTGACTACTAAGATATACCCAACTCCATTTTTGTAGAACAAAGCAACTACTTTACTTGTGCCATCTCTAGCTCAGGCAACGCATCAAGTCACTCACATTGTATAGCACCACAAACTTCTCTGGTCGAGCACAAGTATCATCAAGTGTCACGACATTGTACCAGTTAAAGAATTGAACATAGTGTACACTTGATGTCCCAAAATAATAGAGCCAATCTATTGTGGAATGCTGCAAAGAGGATGCCATCAGTTAGGGTGCTATTTGCCACTAACCGCTCGCCAGCCACTCGGACTCCCTATTTCAAGTTTGTTATCCTAACCGTCTCCTATGCTCTACCAGGAACTTGACCCCTTCAATCTTGTCTACTCCCTTGCTCATCGGCTCCCTACTGCTTCAATCGCTCGTTGTAATAGCTTGTTTATTGGGTGACTCGCACCCCGATCCCGGGTGGGGTGGTGCAGCTGTGCCAAAGTGGGCTCAGCAATCGACCTATGTATTTGTGCCTACGCATAAAGGCATGACTCGTTCCAGTGTTCCACGAATCTCACTGCACTAACCATAGTAAACGAGATTTCCATCTTTCAAAATGGGAACGAAGTGGAAATGGAAAGAACATTCTCATCTCTAAGGGAGGAGCTTGTGTCCAAGGATCTTTTCCTTTTGTGACTAGCCTTGATCATAAGCTCCTTAAAGGGTAGCAAAGGAAGGCAGTGTGTCGGTTGTAACTTGTCATAACACTAGAAATATGAGACGAAAAGAGAATTGAAGGGAGAACACATGCAACCCACCTGTTGGGATAAGAAAGACAAAGGCTAGATGCGTGCTAACCTCCAAAGAGCACTACGTTAACAAGGACCTATTGGCCACTACACTGGCATTCTAGAATAGGTCTTTCAACTCTTGGTTGGCTTAGTGTCTGAACGAACAACAGAACGGAAGCAACTTATCTATCTGAGATCATTACCTCCTTTCTTCTCTTTTGAGACTTTATCATCTGGATTTTCTTCCTTTTTCTCTTATATTGAAGGGATCTTCTTATACGATGACGCTTGCGATTGTACACTAGACTCGAGTCTATCTGTCAAAGAGATGAACAAATATAGGCTCATACTGACTCTAATGATGGGGTTTCCTCAATGAAAGAACTCGATCTCCACTGCCCTCTAGTTCTGAAAAGGCTCGACCGAATAACTAGCCCTATTCAACAAATTCTGGCAAAATAGACGATCTACATGACCGGATTTTCCTGCTCAAAAGACTTCATTCTTCTTCATTCTCAGTAGGAAAGCATCAACAAAACTGTCCTTCCATATAGATCATCGTGGCATGAACTGAATTCTATGTTTCCACACCCCCACTACCGCCCTAAATCTTGCTTTGGTGGGCTTTCCCCAAGGTAACACCGAAGTCTGCCTCCATTCGTGCGCCCTTCACCTCCTCCATGAGGATGATCAACTAAATCTAGAGGAAAAAGTCGTCCATTGGGATACAAGATTCAATCTAGCACAAAAGGTTGACGAAATTTGATTCTTGTTAATAAGCTTCCCTGATGCTTCTTCAAAGTCAGAAAGGAATTGAGTTAAAGTCTTCATCGGGCAGGATGAAAGGTAGCTCTAATTCCATTTGAAGTAACATCATATGATTCGTTAATGCAACATCTTCAAAACTTTGAGCTTAGCTTTTCGAGCAAAGGTTCTATCCTTCAATATCCTGATTGGGTCGACCAGGCCCGATCATAAGTTAGAAAATGATCTAGTCGACCTGATCAGGCCCAATCATGAGTGAATATAAAGTAGAAAATGTACATTGTTATTCCAGCTGAAATACTTGGGATCATTCTACCACGTTTACTAGGAGTAACTTTTTTAATGCTAGTTGAACGTAGAGTAATGGCTTTTGTGCAATGTAGAAAGGGTCCTTATATAGTAGGATCGTTTGGATTGTTACAACCTGTAAAAGATGGTTTGAAATGGATTCTAAAAGAACCTCTTTCACCAAGTAGTGCGAAGTTCTCCATTTTTAGAATGGCTCTAGTGGCTACATTTATGTTAAGTTTGCGCGCTCAGGTTGTTGTACCTTTTTCTTATGGTATGGTATTGTCAAATCCGAACACAGGGCTACTTTATTTGTTTGTGTTGAACAAGGAAAATAACTTCTTAATTAATTGTTTCAATCCTTCATCCCCTCTATATATGGAGTCGGATAATACAATACGGATTATATTAAAACATGTCCGACTACGAGCATATTGTAACACTCCCCCTCAAGTTGGACGTGAGATGTTAATAATGCCCAACTTGTTAACAATCCTTTCAAAGGTAATTCCACTCAATCCTTTCGTGAGTATGTCAGCAAATTGTCTGTCATAGGGAACATATGGTGTACAAACAATTCCTTTTTCTATGCTCTCTTTGATGAAATGTCGATTTACCTCAATGTGTTTAATGTGGTCATGTTGGACAGGGTTGTGAGCGATGCTGATAGCAGCCTTGTTGTCGCAATAAAGTTGGATGGATTCAGATTCAATAAGACATAGGCCACTCATCAAGGAACGTAACCATAGGCCTTCACAGACCCCATGAGCCATGGCCCTAAGCTCGGCTTCTGCGCTTGATCTTGCCACTAGTTGTTGTTTTTTACTCCTCCAAGTAACAAGGTTTTCGCCTACTATAGAACAATATCCCGAAGTAGATCGACGATCTTCAATTGACCCAGCCCAATCAGCATCTGTGTAAACTTTAATTTTCAGGTAAGAATTTGTAGAAAACAAGATCCCACTTCCCGGTGAGGATTTGAGATACTTAAGAATTTTGTGCGCGGTATCGACATGATAAGTCTTCGGTGCATGCATGAATTGACTGATAACACTCACTGCATAAGAGATGTCAGGTCGAGTATGAGAATGGTAGATCAACCTCCCTACCAACCTCTGAAATTCAGAGATGTCTTCAATCTCCTCTCTGTCATCTCTCCCCAATCTGTGGTTTGCTTCAATTGGGATGTCAGTAGGTCTACATATACTCTTCCCTGTATTCTCAAGTAGGTCCATAAGTCCATTGTGTACTTCCTCTGGGAAATGAAGATCTCATGTTTGGACCTTGCAACTTCAATACCTAAGAAATATTTGAGTTTTCCCAGATCTTTGCCCTCAAACTCACTGGCCAATTTTTGTTTTAGAATCTTGATTTCTTCCACTTCATTACCTGTTATAATATTGTCATCAACATAGACAATGAGGACAATGAGTTTACATGTCTTATGCTTGATGAACATTGTATGATCAACATTGCTCTGGTGATATCCAAATGACACCATAGCTTTGTGAATCTCCCAAACCAAGCTCTAGGAGACCGTTTCAGCCCCAATAGGGCCTTCTTTATTTGCAAACTTTTCCCTCAGAACCTTTACGTGTAATGCCTGGTGGGATAGCCATATAAGCTTCCTCATCCAGGTTCCCATGGAGAAATGCATTCTTTACGTCAAGTTGACAAAGGTCCCCAGCACATGATAATAGAACTCTAATAGTGTTCATCTTTTCTGCTGGGGAAAATGTTTCCTGATAGTCGATTCCAAGGGGTTGTGTATAACCTCTTGCTACTAGCCTCGTTTTTGCACCTTTGAACAACTCCTTGAGAGTTGGTTTGACGGAAAACGCCCATTTGCACCCAGCAGTTTTCTTCCCATGGAGAAGGTGCACCAAATCCCATGTGTGGTTCTTCTCAAGAGCAGCCATTTCCTCAAGCATCGCCTCTCGCTACAAAGGGATCCCAAAAGGATCCTGCCAAGATGAGGGTATAGAAATGGAAGCAAGAGAAGAAACAAAGGTCTTATGGGAAGTAGAAAAAGAGCATAAGGTACATAATGCGATAGGGGATGTTGAGTACAAGATCGTATACCTTTCCCAAGAGCAATGGGTTGATCAGAAGGCCCTGAGTCAGGATCCAATGGTTGTTCTGGTTGCATAGTAGGACCTTGTGTGTTGGTTCCCTTAGTGCATCGAGTATACATCTACTAGCTAGGAGCAGTAGAAGGAATGGGTAGAGAGCCATTAGAGGGGCTCACTTCCAAAGGTATAAACTCCCCCTAAAGTGAGGGATAAGGTGGTGGAACTGGCAGAGGAATAGTAGGAGAGAGCATAGAAGTAGAGTCACTCAAGGGAGTATAGTATGCCTCGGATTCTCGAAACATGACATCCATAGTGACAGACTTTCTTTGTAGGTGGATGGAAACATTTGTATCTCTTCTGTGTGGAAGAGTAACCAATAAAGTGATTTGAGCGCTCGAGGATCAAGTTTAGTAGGGCGGGGGTTGTGAATATGAACAAAGCAGACACATTCAAACACCTTAGGGGAAAGCCGAGGAGGCACATGGAGTGCCAAGAGGGGTGGCATTCCCAAGGACCCGCGACGACATACTATTGATAAGATATGCCACAGTGAGAACCGCATCACCCCAGTAATATTTGGGAAGGTGCATAGTTGACAAAAGACATCTAACAACTTCCAAAAGATGACGATTTTACGCTCAACACCATTCTGAGCAAGGGAAGAAACACAAGTGGTTTGATGAATAATGTTATGATCAACAAGATATCGCTCAAATTGGGAATTCATGTATTCACGGACATTGTCGCTGCGTAGGATTTTAATATTGATATGAAATTGAGTGGAGATCATTTTATGAAATTTTTGAAAAATAGGAAACACATCACTTTTTTTGTCTCAGCACATATGACTAAGTAATGCGAGAAAAATAATCAATAAATGTAACAAACTAAGTACAACCAGAAATAGAAAGTATAAGACAAAGTTCCCATACATTAGTATAAATGACAGCACAAAGGGTAGAATTAGGAAACGAAACACTATTAAAAGTTGTTTGTCGTTGTTTGTTAAGAGTACACACATCACACACGAAGGAATCAAAAGCACTAGTAGACATAGTAGGAAACAACAATTTCATAATAGGGATAGACGAGTGTCCCAGGCGACAATGCCATGAATACAAAGGATGAGAAGTACTGGAATGAAGAGCCTGTGAAGGTGGCACTGGGCTGGACTCGAGCACATAAAGACCATTGACCATGCTACCAGAGCCAATCACATGTCGTCAGGCTCTAAAAACACGAGGAAGTAAAAATAGTTACAGAGCAGTTCATGAAATTAGTTAAGTGGCTAATAGAAAGTAAATTACGAGTGAAGTTGAGGACTTGAAGAACCGAAAATAAGATGAGAGAAGAGCAGGAAATGGAGCCATTTCCAGCTATAGAGGAAATAGAGCCATCAACAATGCTCATCTTATCATGACCAGATAGAGGGTATATGATATGAAACCTAAGGCGAAGCCTCATATGATCAGTGACCCCAGAGTCAATGATCCACTGGGTGGAAGAATGAGATGTAGCAGAATGAGCACCTGGAGTCCCTGTGTGAGCATAAGAGGAGGAGGATAAGGAAGCAGACTCCGTAGAAAGACCCTACATGCGGCGAAGGGCAAACACTTCGACAGCCAAGAATGCACCAGGAAAGGCTGAGGAGTCGGTTTGATGATTTAAATTTTCTTTTTGCAAATTCCTTTTTGTGACGAGGATAAGAATTAGGCGGGTGTTTTCGAGGAGTCTCGCGAGTACTCCTACTTCGAGAAACTAACCGTTATCCTATCAAGAGATAGAAGTAACAGTCTTTTCTTCTTTCGAAATATCGATGATTACGCCCCGGCTACGATGCCGAATTCTTTAAATGTGTAAGTAGAAAAGAGAGTTTTGCAAGTTTTTGTAATTATTATCCAAACTAATCTTTCGATGAAGGCAAATACCTTATCACGTATAGTATAGGATATTTTTTTTAGAAAATATCATGGTCGTATTTTTCCGGATCCTGTTGATTATTTTTACTTTTTAAGAACGCGCTATTATTTTATCGATTAAACGAGTGATTAATTTTGCAAATTTGAAAGAGCGATGACATATTAATTTAAGCGATTGCGTGCGTTTAGCAAAAACAAAGAAAAATAATTATAAGAAAAGAAAAGGACACACTAACTTTAAAACTCACGCACTCTACGGAAATTAAATGACTGAAGTAAAGAAAGCAGAAAAGCTATCTTATACACACGCGCACTCTACGAGAATTTAAATGACTGAAATAAAGAAAGCAGAAAAAAAGTCTAATTTAGCAAAAAAAGAAAATTTATCTCATATACGCACCCACTCTACGATAATTGAAAGCTAAATTAAAAGAAAAGAATATCTAAACTCTTACGCTGACACACACAACCAAAAAAGAAACTAGATTAAAAGAAAGTAAAATTTAGACTCATACACCCACACACAACATAAAATCGAAAGCTAAATTAAACTAAACAAAAAGAAAATCTAAAACTCTTACACACACTTACTTAAAGGAAACTAAATTAAAAGAAATCAAAAATTGCACTCATACACCCACACACAATTACTTAAAGGAAACTAAATTAAAAGAAAGCAAAAATTACACTCATACACCCACACACACAACTTTGAATTAAAAACTAAATTATCAAAAACTAAAACAAAAATTATTCACCTACACGCACACACACTTACATAAAGAAAAACTTAATGAAAACAAAAACAAAAACAAAAGCTAAAATTAAACTCTTACACACACAAACTTAAAAGCAAACTAAATTAAAAAAGAGAACAAAATTATAAAACAATTTACTCTCATACACACACACACACTTACATAAAAAGAGAAATAAAAAAGGAGAAAAACAAAAACATAAAAGAAGAAGAAAAACTAAATTAAAGGGAGAATACAAAAATTATACCCTTACACACACAAACATTAAGTAGGAAGAGACAATTGAAGGAAACAAATCTATTTCATTACCAAAAGGAAAATATTACAACCTAAGAGAGAGAAAGTGCAAGAAAATGAAAAAGTACATAAAAGCCCAAAAAAAAACAAAGAATGGTCCACAACTCCAAAAAATGACAAAGAATTGTGAACCCCCACCATCAGCTAAGTCCTGGTATTTATAGAGAAAATTTTGGAATTACACGCCCTCGGTCACGACCGTGACCGAGGACGTGACCTATGGGGTGCGGATAGAGGGCACCAGCTGACATCTTCTGGAAGACTCTGGAAGCTTTTCTCGGGAGAGGTGGAGAAACACGGGCGTGACCCGATTGTCACGGGCGTGACTTGTTGTCAGCAGGCGGCAGTGGCTGAGGGCGTTACGGATGGCGTGTACGATTGCTTCTGGAAGGATTTGATGGGTCACGGCCTCGGTCACGGGCGTGACTGAGGGTGTGACATGGGGGCGTGACATGTTGATTCGTCGAGACAGCAGGCCGATTCGTCGAGATGGCGCGGTCTGTCGTCGAGACAAGGAGTACACGGGCGTGACCCAAATGTCACGGTCGTGACCCAAATGTCACGACCATGACCTTGATCATTTGATGCAGGAAGGCGGCAGTGAGTTGTAAAAAGGAAATTAAGCAGACACGCCCTCGGTCACGGGCGTGACCGAGGGCGTTAGCTAAAAAAATAGAAAAACATAAAAAAAAGAAAAAATATTAAGTTAGAAACGAAAATAAATAAAAACAAACATTTTGTTCGTTAATTTATATATATAATTCACAATTTTAGTTTAAAACTATATGAAAGCTATACTAAAAGCACGTATATTTTACTTCATCACGGTTCCAGTATGGCTAGAAGGGATGTCCACAACGACATCAATGAGATAAGCAAAACGAGGAGAGGCATGCGACCCAGAGGTCTCCCAAATACACGACCACCACGAGGTGTAGCACCCACTCTCGGTGGAGGAAATCCATGGAGTCTGAAGCAAGTATCCCTGGTGTGATGGCTCTTCCCACAATAATTCCAAAGCAATTGGTCTTTTATAGATCCCTTTATCTTAGAATCACGGGTCTGGCGAACACCCGAAATATAAGAGGTAGCAGCAAGGGCAGAACTCTCAGTAGCAGAGTTGGGAAGCAAGGCCTGTCGACAATCGAATTCCTGTTGCACAATATTGTAGTACTCAGGTAGGGATGGTAGCAGCGAATGCCCCAGAATCTGAACACTGATCTAATCAAAGTCCCGATGTAGGTCATGAAGATACTCAAAGATCTGATTGTGGTCTTCCCGGGCACGAACCATCACCTCATCAATAGGGCTAACAAATGTGAGGGGATCAAAGTGATCGTATTCCTAATACAACTGTGTAAACTCCAAATAATATACGGAAGGAGGGCGATCACCTCGTTGGCGTAAGGATATCTTCCGTCTCAACTGGAAATCTGAGCGGCATTACCTCGCCGAGAGTAGGTAGACTCCGCTCTCCCCAAATTTCTACAGCAGTGTCGAGAAATAAATAGTTGCGAGCTATGGGCTCCTGCATAGAATTTGTGAGCCAAGACATGACTAAGGAGTTCTCCGAATCCCACTGTATCCAATCCGGTGAATCTTTTTCCGATTCCCGAGTTTGACCTTTGATATAACCAAAGAGGTGACGGTTCTTGAGCGCCAAGGTGATAGAGCGAGACCATGAAAGATAATTGGAATCATCCAGACGAATGGTAATAATCTGAGGTGTATTGTGATCATGGCTCCCGTGCAAAGAGTCCACTGGAGGAACAACCACAGATGAGGGAGCAGGAGAATCAATACTACTTGTTATAGTGGCTCAAGAATTGAAATTAGGAGATCACCCAAGATCAAGAGAGTTCCCGAAACCAAGAAAAAAACTTATGGCATCCAAGAACGGCGGATTACACAGAGCAAACACGAATCTAGAAGAGGAGAGAAATCCACTCCATACAATGGCCGGAAGAGCAAACGACACCAGAAAGGAGTAGGGACATCACTGCATGGGGAAAACCGGCGTTGGGCAGTCACTGGAAGAGTCGCTGCTGACTACGGAACAACCTCTGCTGGCTGCGAAAAAGATTACTGGGTGCGGAAGAGTCGGGTGGAACAAACGAAACGCGGCGGGGGGCGGAAGCGGTCGAGACGCTGCGGAGACGGAAGCGGGCGAGACGCTGCGGAGACGGAAGCGGTCGAGACACGGCAGAGGAGGAAGCGGGAGCGAACGAAGCGCCTCTGTGCGGGTGCGGTCTGAGCGTACTTGGCGGAAGTGGTCGACAGGAGGCGCTGCGGGATACAAGAGTCGGCTAGGGCACGAGGAGCGCCGGCTCTGATGCCATGTTGAAGAAGGAAAATAACTTAATTAATTGGTTGAAGCCTTCATCCCCTCTATAAATGGAGGTGGATAATACAATACGGATTATATTAAAACATGTACAACTATGAGCATATTGTAACAGTTTGTCATATCTTCACTAGGTGTTTATGAAAGAGAGTCATCGTCACAGAATCATCCTCACATGCACATTCCAACAGTGTCTTGACCAATCTACCTATCAGACTCGTACAATAGTCCTCAAATTAACATCAATACCTCATGGATTCCCTAACTCTCTATTTTATTCCCGGTTCGTTGACCAACTCCTGAGCTACAACAGTGAAACCTAGGGGGCCTAAAATAATGTTTGCGCTTGTACCCTCCATAGTAAAATAGATCCAATTTTTTTAAATTTACACATGACAAAAACTCATCAATCATTTCCTCTATCCTTAAGGTGTAAATCAGTTAACTAAATTTATTGCATAAGATATATGGTTTGCTACATAAGATCACCACTCATGTACAACATAATACATGCCCATCCCAGTTAATTTAGCACGGATAATCGGGAAGATATAGATCCAAACACTAAACAAAGCTCGATAACAAAGTGGAGAATCCTTAGTTTATGTATAAGCAAAACAAATTTTTTGAAAAATAAACTTAATATCATGCAAAGTTTACTTCCAAAATTTTCCGTTTATCCTCAAAATAGAGCTCATGGGTTCTTCCTAGCCCAAGTCAAAAGCAAATAAAAACTGTATTTTTAAAGTCCACGTCCACCAAATAATCCAGTACACCAAATACTTGATATTTACACAGCACATACTTTTATGGTTTTCTGAATATTTACTTGAATTTAAATTCAACCAAGATAAATTTGAGGTTATTATACATAACTCCGTGCAATTACGTGGATACATTAAGAAAACCTGGGATCATTTGCTATACTGAGCAAGTAGTAAGAAGCAGTAAATAAAATTTCATTTAGCAATGCTAATGTTACGGACACGCATGCCGAGGAGACACCATAGCGGGATTACACGCGCAGGAAGACGCCCGGGGCTACGGGCATGGGGGCCGCGACGGCGGCGGACGCTTGATGGACGCGGAATGTTATATGCTTATGTTTAATTCCGGTTTTATTTCCTGTCTGTTTATGCTTTTGTTTTAGACTGGCTATGCGCACCCCGGCAGTTATAAGGGGGTGTGGCTTGGTTTGTATCTTTCATCTTTGGATCTATGAAATTAGGGCTGCTCCCTATGGTTCTTCCTCTCTAACTCTCTCCTTCTCCCTCCCTCGCCGGCTCTCTCTTCCGGATTCCTCCTCCCTAGTTCGTAATAATTTGGTCCGACCTGCCGCTCCGCCCGCTAACCTAGCCGCCGGAGTCTCGCTCTCAGACCAGGAGTTTGCCGCATCGTCGCTTCCGTTCCGCGCACAGTCCCGTCCAGCCCGATCGGCGTTCCACCCGGCTACCGCGTGCAGCGCAGGCGTCCCCGATCCGCAACCCCGCGTGCATCGGCGTCCCACCTCCCGCGTACATCGGCGTCCCAGATCCAGCGTGCATCGACGTTTCCGTTACGCGATTCCGCGTGCATCTGCGCTCCCCTCCCTGCATCACTCGCCTGCCGTTGCAGCCCCCTCGCCGACCAGCCGTTGCAGCCCCCTCGCCGACCAGCCGTTCCCATGGCTCCTAATACCCGCTCCAGCAGCGATTCCATGGCGGATACCGCCTCCGAGGCCGTCAACCAGCGCCTCGAAGCCCAGGATCAGCTCATCGCCACCATGCACGGCTCTCTCCTTGCGCTCCATTCCAAGATCGATTCTCTCCAAGCACCGACCACTCCTTCCGGCTCCGGATCAACCCCCGATGGAGCCTCCATCCTTGGAGCCCCTCCGGTGCGGCCACCCGAGCCGCCGGCCCCCTTGGCCCCCGCGCAGCTCGGCCTCTCCCTCGACCTGCCATCCTTCGTCGGCGTCGACCCGATGGGTTGGATCGCGAAGGCGCAACAGTATTTCGATCTCCACCTTACCCCGGAACAAGACAAGGTGTCCACGATACTTGTGGGGTTGGATGGCTCGGCCCTCCATTGGAACGGAGTTGAAGCAGGAAATGATTCGCCGTTACGACGACCGCTACTCCGGGTCCTCCGCCATAGAGCGTCTCTGCGGGGTCCGCCAAACGACCAGCCTCGATGACTACATCGACGAGTTCGTGGTGTTGGTAACCCACGTTCCGGGTCTACCACCGGACCACTACTTGGGCTTCTTCATGCAGGGCCTGCTACCTCATGTCTGCTCTCGGTTGCGCACACACCATCCGCGGACAGTTTCTGACGCCCTGGACTTGGCCCGCCTCGTCGAGGCTGACCTCTCCTCTCGACGGCCGGCTCCGTCTCCTGGGCCTCCTCTCCACGCGCCTCGGCCCCCGTGGCGGCCACCTGCTCCAGCTCAGCCGACACGGCCTCCCCCTGGGGGCAACCGCCAGGGGCGGGCCGCGCCGCCCTGCCGCATTTCTGACCGCGAGTACAACGAGTGCCGCTCCAAGGGCCTCTGTTTTCGGTGCCACCAACCCTACTCCCCGACCCATGAGTGCTCGGTGAAGGAGTTCCATGCCATCTTTAACACCTCGGATGCTGAGATTACCGCGGCCGACTTCGAGTCCCTCGAGCTTTCGGAGGAAGATGGGTACGGCGACACTCCCACAGGCGACTTCCACCGTCTTGAGCTTCCCTGTTTCTCGGTGGGGGGCATCTCGGGCCCCCAAACTATGATGATTTCGGGCTCGATTGGCGATCGTCCCATCGTGATTATGGTGGACAGCGGGGCAAGCCACAACTTCATCTCTTCTCAGTTGGTACAGCAGCTACAGATACCGTCCGCTCCCTCTCCAGATTTTACGGTCTGCCTAGGCGATGGATGCCGGCGGCCCACCGTGGGTTGCTGCCGTGACGTCTCTTTTTGGGTCGGCACCTGTCCATTTACCGCCGATTTTTACGCCTTCAGCCTCGGCGGCATTGACGCCATCTTGGGGGTGGCATGGCTTCGCATGCTGGGCGACGGGTCAACTGGGCCACCATGACCATGCAGTTCTGTCACCTGGGCAAGCCGTGCCGCCACGTCGGCGACTCGGCCCTCCTCCGCTTCCGTCTCCCTCGGTGCGATTCATCGGACGACCGACGTGACTTTTGCGGCTTGGCTTTGGCCCATGTCCGCAGCCACGCAGGACCCCCCCTCTCACCCGACAGACCTTCAGGAGCTTCTCACGGAGTTCGCCGACGTTTTTGAGGCCCCGACCGGCCTGCCTCCTGCCAGGACGTCCGATCATGCCATTCCTTTGCAGCCGGGCACCGCCGCCGTCTCGGTACGGCCTTACCGCTACGCCACACAGAAGGACGAGATCAAGAGGTTGGTACACGAGATGTTGATGGGGGGACTCATCCGCCCTAGTGCCAGCCCCTTTTCCAGCCCGATCCTGCTGGTTCGGAAGAAGGACGGTAGCTGGCGGTTCTGCGTAGACTACCGGGAAGGCCACAGTTCCCGAGAAATATCCGATTCCGGTGATCCAGGAACTCCTGGACGAGCTGCATGGGGCCGTTTTCTTCACCAAACTGGACCTCCGCGCGGGCTACCACCAGATCCGAGTGCGACCGGAGGATGTGGCCAAGACGGCTTTCCGCACTCATGACGGTCACTATGAGTTCTTGGTCATGCCCTTCGGGCTGACGAACGCACCCGCCACCTTCCAGGCCACGATGAACGACATCTTCAGGGCAGTTCTCCGCCGTCATGTACTTGTTTTCTTTATGACATTTTGGTCTACAGCTCTTCTTGGCAAGATCATATTCAACATGTTCGACATACTCTGTCCACCATCCGGCACCATCAGCTCAAACTGCACTCGAAGAAATGCTCTTTTGGCGTGCCCGAGGTGTGCTACCTCGGCCACACAATCTCGGCCCGCGGGGTCGCTATGGATGAGGAGAAGATCGCAGCGGTTCTTCACTGGCCGACCCCGACCTCACTGCGGGATGTTCGCGGGTTCCTTGGCCTCACAGGCTACTACCGTTGATTCATTCAGGGGTATGGAGCGTTGGCCAAGCCCCTCACACAGCTCCTGAAGAAGTCCGAAGAGGGCCCATTCCAGTGGCCACCCGCCGCCGCCGCCGCTTTCGCCGCCCTTCAGCAGGCCCTTGTACGTGGGCCGGTGCTGGCCATGCCAGATTTCTCCCGACCCTTCCTCGTCGAGTGCGACGCGTCCGGCTCGGGCATGGGAGCAGTTCTCATGCAGGCTGGCCGACCGATCGCCTATTTCAGTCGCACCTTCTCCAGCACCATCCGCAGCCGCTCCGCATACGAGAACGATCTCATGGGCCTCGTCCTCGCAGTTCAGCACTGGCGCCCGTACCTTCTGGGCCTCCCATTTGTGGTACGCACCGACCACCATAGCCTTCGCTACCTCCTGCAGCAGAAGATCGCCACCCCCGCACAACAAGTGTGGGTCGCCAAACTTTTGGGATATGACTTCACCATTGAGTTCCGCCCCGGTAGGGCAAATCGGGCAGCAGATGCTCTCTCTCGTCAGAGCCGGGCTCCAGAACTCACGGCCATCTCTCGCCCGGTGTGGGAGGATGCAACAGGCATCCAGCGGGAAGTGGAGGCCGACCCGCTCTTGAATGGGATCCGGACGGCGCTCATCGCCGACTTCAGTGCCCATCCACCCTACACCCTCGTTGGGGGCCGCCTGCTCTTTAAGGGCCGCCTCGTCCTCGCCCCGTCGTCTCCCAGCATGCCGCGCCTCCTCGCAGAGTTTCACGCTTCCCCGACTGGCGGTCACGCCGGGGCGTTCCGCACATATCGCCGCCTGGCGGCTTTTCTGTATTGGCCCCACATGTTCCAGCAGGTCAAGGCCTTTGTGGCCGCTTGCCTCGTTTGCCAGAAGGCGAAATATGAGGCGACTTTTCCAGGAGGCCTCCTACAGCCCCTTCCGATTCCGGATCGAGTTTGGGGGGACGTGGCCCTGGACTTCATCACTCGCCTGCCGCGTTCAAAGGGGTACGATTGCATACTGGTCGTGGTAGACCGCCTGTCCAAATACGGACACTTCCTTCCCCTGCGCCATCCCTACGCAGCCGCCACCGTTGCAGAGAGCTTCATCAGCAACGTCGTCCGCCTTCACGGATTTCCGCGATCGATCGTGAGCGACCAGGACCCTCTTTTCTTGAGCACCTTTTGGACCACGCTTTTTCGACTCCAGGGGACTCGCCTCCGTATGAGTACTGCGTACCACCCGCAGACGGATGGCCAGTCCGAGGTCCTCAACCGCTGTTTGGAGACATACCTTCATTGCTTCGTAGGGGAGCAACCTCGCACTTGGGCGAAATGGCTCAGTTGGGCAGAGTACTCCTACAACACGGCTTACCACAGCGCTTCCGGAATCACTCCCTTCGAGGTCGTCTATGGCTGGCCTCCACCCTCCATTATCCGCCATCTTCCGGGGGAGTGTCAGGTCGAGAGCTTAGCCACTGCCCTTCAAGACCGGGATACGATCCTGGATCTCCTCAAGGATCACCTCCGGCGTGCCCAGCAGAAGATGGCCTCCTTTGCGAACCGAAAGCGGCGTGACTTGTCCTTCCACGTGGGGGAGAAGGTCTTCATCAAGCTTCGCCCGCACCGCCAGCTGTCCGTTGCCCGCAGACCCTGCCCGAAGCTAGCACCCCGGTTTTTCGGCCCCTTTGAGGTTTTGGCACGCATGCGGCTGCCTCCGCCTTCCCACCGGCAGCCGCATTCATCCGGTCTTCCACGTTTCCCAACTACGTCGTGTGATTGGTGACCATGCCACTACCGATCACATCCCAGCTGATATTGATCTCTCCGGCGAGACACCCTACTACCCGGCCCAGATCCTCGACCGGCGCTGCATTGTACCAGGGGACCCCACCTCGGAAGAGGTCCTAGTCGCCTGGGCAAATCATCCAGACTCTGACGCCACATGGCTACCCCGGAAGGACTTCCGTCGCCAGTTCGCCGATTACTGCCTTGAGGACAAGGCAAATTTCCCAGACGGCGGCATCACGCATGCCGAGGAGACACCATGGCGGGTTTACACGCGCAGGAAGACGCCCGGGGCTACGGGCATGGGGGCCGCGACGGCGGCGAACGCTTGATGGACGCGGAATGTTATATGCTTATGTTTAATTCCGGTTTTATTTCCTGTCTTGTTTATGCTTTTGTTTTAGACTGGCTATGCGCACCCCGGCAGTTATAAGGGGGTGTGGCTTGGTTTGTATCTTTCATCTTTGGATCTATGAAATTAGGGCTGCTCCCTATGGTTCTTCCTCTCTAACTCTCTCCTCCTTCTTCTCCCTCCCTCGCCGGCTCTCTCTTCCGGATTCCTCCTCCCTAGTTCGTAATAGCTAACCAATTCACAAAGTTAGATTTCAAAAACTGTATGGAAAATCAAGCTCCGTGCTCCTAAAACACTGATCCAATTGTGTTGTAAATTCACTGCCTATAATCTTCCATGTCGCAAGCTAGCAGAAATTTCATAATATGTCCCAAGGTAAAAGAGTTGTTACCTCTTGCCCTGAAAATATTCATCTGACCCAGCACCTTGATGCCACTAAAGCACTTTCCTAACTTTTTTCTCCCCGTATACTCATCCTAAAAGCTGTAGGAGAAATATTTTCCTTAGTAATCTCATCTAATCAAATTGAATGTACATATTAATATTAAATAGTTAAATCCTAAATTAATTAATTAGACTTCCCTTATTTCCCAAATTAATTTCCAAATCCCCCAAATACATGAATAATATAAAAATATTTTAGTAATATTTCAAATTAAACAATAGAAATTTGGTCGTTACATGACCTGCCTTTTCAGCAACATAACTTACAATGAACCGGAATATAAATTTTAAATAATCTATGAATTATGAAGATGTTAAAAAGGGACAAAAATGATATATGTGAACTACCGAACTCAATGAATTAAAAGCAGATACTATTATAATTTATCACCTCTTTGCTTGATCTTTAACTTTATTATTCTGTGGAGTTTCCTGTAGACATTCCGTCATTCATTATGTGATCCACTATCTCATCTCTTCCTCATACAAATATGAAAACTTACACCAGCTTCTCATTATTGAATGTTCTTTTGCCTACTTAATACTATAGTTGAGATTTCTTGGAGGTTGTTTTTCATAGAAAATGCAGAATGTAATCATCTCTTTCCAGTTCAATACTTGGCTGTTAAAACTAGCGCTCATGTCAATTAGCATATGCACCAACTAATTTTATGTCATGTTTGATTATCTTATCTTATATTTGTAGTAACTAGAGATATTATCTTTAGGATCTATAAATGAATTATGCAAAATTTGAAGTCCTTGATCATTGGCATTTAGGTTCTCTTAAAGTTCAAAGTTCCAGAAGAGCAAATAGATAAACTTACAAGGTGGCATCGGATAGCTTTGGTGCGCAAGCTGTCAAGTGAGCAAGCAGCCTCTGGTGTTAAAGTTGAAGCTATGACCTTAAGTAAGTTTGCGCGTGGACAGAGGATGTCATTTCTTCAACTCCAGCAGCAGACTCGAGAAAAATGTCAGGAAATATGGGATCGACAGGTTCAAAGTCTCTCTGCTGCTAATGGTGATGAAAATGATAGTGATTCTGAAGCAAATAGTGATTTGGATTCTTTTGCTGGGGACCTCGAAAATTTGCTAGATGCGGAAGAGTTTGAAGAGGAGACTGGAAATGCCGATGCCATTGTTGAAAAAGCAGATGTTGCTAGAGGACTTAAAATGAGACGGTCCCATTCATTTACTCAAACAGAAGAAGAAATCGAAGATGACGAGGCAGAAGCAGCTTTTATTCGTAGATTGCTTGATGGTAAGGGATTGAGGTGTTGTATGTTGTATTTTTGTTCATTAGAAATCACTGTTGAGAGCTTATTCTCTCATCAAATCTATTTTCTAAAATAATGTAGCTTTTAGATAAAGATGTGTTTTCATATGCATCATAATGTGAAGTAGTTATCTGTGCAAGTACTAATCATTGATCCATTTGCATTAAATATTAGATATCAAGCTTGCATTTGTACCTGTAATAGATTTTGTTTAAAAGTTTTATGAATTGTACAAAATCATTAAAGTTGTTTATATGATTGTGATCACTTTTGAACTGTACCATCATTAGATTTTGTTTATAGTCTTGTGAACTGCGCAAAATCATTTTACATTGTCATATGATTGTGATTATTTTTTAACTTTTTGTACAAAATGCAAGACGCATTATTAAAGGTATGAGTGGTTAGAATACACATAAATATTGATATATTTTCCAGAAAAATTACTGATTGACATCTGATTCAGTCTCTAAAAGGATCTTCCCAGGTGGGTCTGTTGGAAAATATGAAATTAATCAATTAGAGTGTTAGTGTGACCTCTGTGGTGTTTGTAGGGCTTCATGTTATGTTTTATTTCTTTTCTGTTGAGTCTAACTAGCTCAATTTTGCTAAAACGTTGTTATGCCTTTTGCTAGTTTGTGTTGAGATTTGTGTTTCGTCCCTGCTAATTTATTTAATAGACGGTGCTCCTCTTCGTTAAACCTAAAATGGTTGCCCTCAGATTTTATCCATTGTACTTTGTCCTTGCTATATATTTTACTTGAAAGACAGTATCAGAATCTGGGGATTTTTGGTTGTATGGAAATTTATTGCTTCAGGTGATAAAAATAGTTACTTTAACAATCCACTGTGGATCATAGACTGAGGGAGTAAGCCTGCACTTTCACAGTTTGGAAATTATTGTAGAACAAAAATTTTGTATGTGAGATTTATGGATGTAATTGATATGTACTCCACAAAATACTGCACTATATTTGGAAAATGGATACAACTCACGAGGTATACTGATTCCATCTAAAGAGAATTTACAATACCTCAAAGATGATCCCTAAGACTCATCTACACTCCATTATATAGAGAAAGCACACTCTAATCACTAAATTACAAAAATGTTATTTAAAAGGCAAATTACATATAGACACAATATTACTTAAAAGACAATATTAATAGACGGTAAACTGAGAGACGGCTCCGAGTTTTCAGTAGTCTCAAGGAGGATCGTCTGATATTGCGTACTCTTAACCTTGGAATTATTTACAAATTTTAATCCTCAGATTTTCTATCAGAGATTGTGAAACCTGGTTATTATGTTCATCAGAAAAGGATCTGCAGTAGACTAAGAATGACAGGAACAAATGTAATGTGTGAAGAGTAGATTATAAATTTCACTTTATTTTGATATATTTTCTGTTCATAGTGAATATTTGAATATCATATCGTGTTGCATGCAGCTTCATGTGATATTTGATATCTGACTGATGTTTCGACTCATATCATTGTGCTGTATATATTGTTTGTCTCAGGAGATATTGTAACTACTAATCGTCATTTCATGATTTATTTTATATTCCATACATATATGCCTGTTGTACTTTTACCTGTTAGGTTTGCATAGAAGAAATGAGGTTTATTGTAAGATTGATTTTCAGATTTTGTATTATGTTTTTATTCCCTCATTATATTTTTTCCTGCAAATCGTAATCAATTGTTTTGTTCTACTACTTATGTTTTGTTCATTTTGATGTTCATAGACCAATATACAAATACAGTTTAGTGTATCATTCATAAGCACTCAATTATCCATATACAATCTACTTGCAGTAAAATGCATTTTTAGTTTCAGTTTATGCAGTTCTCTTTTTTGTTTTTGTTGGAAAGTAAAAAAGATAATAGACGGTGTATTTTATTCATCCTCATAGGGGCATTATATAGGAAATACACGGACACATTAACTCACATACACGATATGTGACTAAACTCAACAAATCCTAGAGACTCTAATAGACCGACATAATATCAAAGTAATAATTCCAACACTCCCCCTCAAGCTGAAGGGGGAACCTTCAGCTTGGACATCATAATAACGACAATGGAGGTAGGCAATGTGGAAAAAAACATCAGACGAGTTACCGGTGGAAATTCAAACCGGGAAATCAAACTGGGTACATAGCCACACATGACACAGACCCACACATGACGTGGACTCAGAAGAATTAAGTCAACCAAGATCACCTACACACACAACATGCAGAAGGGAACAAACAATGTGGAGCTAATCATCAAACGGGCAACCGGGGATAATCCGTCGGGGATAATCCACACAAAGGGCGGTTCCACACGACACAGTTCCGCACGACACATTCTCACACGACACAACCTGCTGAGATTAGGACACCAACATCAGTCGTGTCCCAACGCACGACCAATCGAAAGAAATATGGGGAGACGCATAACAACATACGACATAAACCTAGAGGCAGTGTGGAACGAAGGCGAAAGGTTGGGAAAGATCATCTGAGTCGCCTTCGTCCCAAAAAATCCCCCTCACATGAAAAACACGTGCATATAGTCATAACAACAACAGGAAGCAAATACAATAATAAAAACACAAACAAATGACTGAAAACACACAACAATCATCATCATCGACGGGAGACGGGATATTACCACCCTAAAAAGGGGGGACAGCGACTGGAGGATGTTGGAATCGTCGGAAAGCAGCGGCAAGAGGTTGGAGTGGAGGAGACGTCCTCCGAAGCAACAGTGGGATCGTCAGCGGGAACATCTTCAGTCGGAGGAGGCCGACGACGGTGAATAACGAAGCTGCAGCAGTCGACAGAAATAGGAGAGGTGACGGAATCGCCAACGGGATCGACGGGAAGAAGCATCGTCGATGGAAGAAGCAGCAGGAGCGTCAAGGTCGACAAAGGAGACGCAACAATACGCTAGACGGAAGTGTCGTAAGGAAACAAAGACACGGGATCAGCGTCGGGAGTGACGATGGCTAGCGAAAGACGTCGACGACGGAATTGGCAATGGATGAAGCAGCAGCAGAACCCTTGCCGTCGGATGGAAGCGACGAAGACGCTGACAGGAAGCGGGATCATCGGCAGAAGCGCAGCTGTAATCGATGAGGGCCAGCGGAAGTCATCGACAAGCTCAGATGGATCGACGCTAGCAGTAACGGAAGCAGTGAGTCGATGGAAACGGGAGCGGAAGCCTCGTCAATAGCAGAGGCTAGGGTGGATCGAGCGGATAAGCAACAGGCGGGAACGTCATCGCATAGAAGCTCGCGGACGGGAGAGGAGAAATCAGGAGGAATCGAGAGAGGAAGCCACCGCGAAATGTATGTTGCCCATGCTGGGAGGAGTCAATTCCGGCTCTGATACCATGTTAGAAAGTAAAAAAGATAATAGACAGTGTATTTTATTCATCCTCATAGGGGCGTTATATAGGAAATACATGAACACATTAACTCACATACACGATGTGGGACTAAACTCAACAACTCCTAGAGACTCTAATAGACCGACATAATAATATCGAACTAATAATTCCAACAGTTTTTTATTAATTGAAGTTACTTATATATAAACTTTGTATACTACATATTTTACTTATATTAACTCCTTAAATTAATTTACAGATGATGAACCTGAGATCGATAAAAAGAAGAAATGTATTGGAATAGAAGTTGGTCGACTTGGTTATGAGACTGCTGTCCCTGCCAAGAAAATGGGTACTGCATTCAGACAAATTCTAAGCAGTTCGCATCCCGGTGGCTCTTACACCTTAACAGAGCACATGATTGAATCTAAGGAGGTAATTCTTTTCTTTTTCTTTCTCCCTGATCATCTATCTACGAGTAACATTAATAGCTTGCTTTGGATCATATTTTTAGTGAAAAAGGTTATGCTACGGCCACTGGATGGGTGTACCTGCTCATATTATGTAAATTTTAGGGTACCCTCAATTCGAGGTATCTTCAATCAAGGAAAAACTATGAATGATCTTATTCCGCAGGTTGAAAATTCTCCCACTGAAACAAATATTTTCTGGAAATCAAAGGCCAAGAAGGGAAATATAAAAGATGAGGAGATGGTGACTGGATTTGGGAAAAAAAAGTATAAACCAGCAAAAGATGCAACTAAGGTATACAAGGAATATAAAATGTGCCGTGTTTGTTCTCACTACTGAGTATACCATAATTACTGCATACATGGCTCATCCAGTTCGTAATTGATACTCTACTTGTCGCATTATAAGCATATTAAACAACTTTGTTCCTTTTATCTTAAGCCCATGATATCTTGTTTCCCAGACATTTTATTGATACGAATCTTAGTTCATATGTGGTCTCCTAAATATTTGACCAAGCATTTGCTACAAGCTAGCATTGTCTAATCTGCATATTGTTCTTCTCTTTTTTACTTATGAAGCAGGTTTTCAAGGAAAAGAAACATGTTGATAGAAGAGAACATTTTGTGTGCGGAGCTTGTGGCCAGGTGTGTAATAATACACCATGCACAATAATAATGTTTCTTTGTGTGGGAAATACCCTTCGTCTTAACTGACAATGTGATCATGAACCAGATCGGACACATGCGGACAAACAAAAACTGCCCAAAATATGGAGAAGATGCTGAACCCTCGGAGATAGAGGGTGCATCTGTTCGATCTCACCTTTCCGATGGGGTCAATCGACAACAGCTGAAAGTTCTCAACAAGAAAACAAATTCCACTTTGTCAAAGGAAGTGGCCGAGAGGGCTCCAGAATCTTTGGAGAAAGAAAGAATGGAATTGGAAGTCAAAGTTCAGTCACTCAAGTTCAAATGTGGTTCTGCCGACAAGCCAAGCGAAGCGATCTTGCCTCCATATCCGGCATTTGATAAGACGGTTCTTAGAAGCACGATCCTTGAGGCCAAGCAAAGCGGAAAGAATTTATTAATTCCTACGAAGATGATGCCTGACAATGTTCTCGCAGATACCCCAAAGCCGACCGTTCGAATACTTCCTCCACAAGGCATGGATAAACCTCCAAAGAAAATCGTCATCAAGCAACCCAAAATTTCAATGAGCACGCACATTCGAGATGATGTTGCAGGAGATCGTGAAAATAGGAAGATAAAAAAAATTGTGGATTTGACATCATTGAGTTCTGAGAAGCAGACGAAGCTGGTGAGTAGCCTTTTTAGTGATGAAATGAACGTAAACCATGTGTTTGAACGGAGATTAAGGAAGGAGGAGAAAATTATAAGCGCAGAAAGATTTGAAGAAGAGAGGATTCGGAAAACATTTGAAGAACGAAATTATGAAGCAGCAGCAATCAGGAGAGAGGAATTTCAGTATGCTGCGAAGAAGAGAATGAAGAAGAGTAAGAACAAGAAACCTGATTTCACTGATAACTATTTAATGGCTCATGGACCGTACAGAACAGACCGCCGATTACCTGAAAGGGATCGTGCTGCAAAGAGACGAAATGTGGTTGATTCAGGCCTTCAGGAATATGCACAGCTAACAAAGCGGCGTAGAAGTGGGGAGGTAATGAGCCTAACATACATGGAGCTTGTTGATTTATTCATTTAATTATTTTCTCATTGGTCGCGTGTAGTTTTTTTGGCCTAAATTCTACTTTCGGGTCGGAGTGTTCACGGCTGCTGAAGCTTGGCCACATCTGCATTAGTGTGGTGGCGTTTTGATCTAAAACATTGTTTCCATAAAATAGCTTTGGTAACCCAAATGCTGCCTGCATTTTTCATAGCCTCGTTCACAACCGGCCACCGCTTTCCCACAGCTATCCTAAACAGTGCCATATTAATGTGATATAAACTAGAACTCATAATAGTAGCATGGACTGTATGGAGCTGCTGAATTCTATGAACAAATTTACTCTTCTAAATACTTATCCAATATTAATTTAAATGTTTTTCTCACAATGATTTTTATCTCATCGGGTGCATATTATTTTGTTGTCAAAGATCTTTGCTGGTTATTCAACAGATCATTTCAATGATTCTCTGGGGTTGTGCAGGTTGAACTAGCGAATATACTCGAAAGCATAGTGGTGCTTCTGCGGGATAGTCATGAAATATCATACATGTTCCTTAAGCCTGTGACGAAGAAGGATGCTCCTGATTATTTCGATGTGGTCCATAGGCCCATGGATCTGTCTACCATCAGGGAGAAGGTGAGGAAACTAGAGTACAAGAACAGGGAGGAGTTCCGACACGATGTCTGGCAGATAGCATTCAATGCCCACAGATATAACGACTGCCGAAACCCCGGAATTCCTCCTTTGGCCGATCAGTTACTGGAGCTTTGCGACCATCTCCTTGAAGAGAAAGACGGCGTCTTGACCGATGCCGAAGCTAGAGTTGACCCTGCAAATTTTTGAGAAGAATTTCCCGCCTTTTCTTATGGAACGGCGACAACACGAGGGGTTCAGAGAGGGGTTTTGTTCCTTTTTCTTGGTTGGGAGTTTGTATGTAAAGTTTTTTTTTTCCTTTTTCTTCGTTGGGAGTTTTGTATGTAAAGTATACATATATATATATATAAATGTTTACATGTCAGTTAATTATTTTATTCATTTGTTGGAAACTCCTCCATTATCTGTTTGAATATATCATCCGATTGATTTTGTGATTTATCAAATTGACTGTGGTGGTCCCCTGTTTTTGATGATATTAAGTGATGTATGCAATCTAGCTCGAGCTCTAACTTGGTTAATCGATCGAGTTCAAGCTTAAGTTTTGGATGGCTCAGCCTTCTCTGGGCTTGTTTACACTTCGGCACAGGTTGAGATAGGTTTGTTCTTTCCTTAGCTACTGTTTTTTTTTAACAACGGTACCCCGAGCAGCTCCAGCATATGATGAAAGTTTAATCAAGGGCTTATTTTTGTAATTGCAAGGAGATATTTATAGTTCAGGTACATATTTGACTAGTTCCTCCAAAACACAGCCTTGCCATATGATATTAATTCAGCAATGACTTGGGAGTGATTTTGAGTTGAGCTCTAGCAATTTGAGCTCGGCTCAAAATAAAATTTTTTGAGCTGAAATCGAAATCTGTCAAACTGACATGAATTAGTTTTGAGTCAGGCTCATAATTGAGCAAATGAAGCTCTTTAAGTTGTATTCTTAGCTTAGGTTATATACTTTGTTGTTTTTAATTTTAAAATAGTAATATGTTAATAATACATACTATTTTATTCAGTTTTAGTCGACTCTAATCATATTTCGAGAAATTTGACTCGTCCAATTCGACTTGAAATGTGATTCGAGTCGAATTGAATCAGTTCAAATTGAGTTGGATCAACTATAATTGATTTCGTTTCAACTCAATATTCGGGTGACTTACAAGTTTCGAATAATGTGCGCAACCCTAAAATAACTATTCAAATCGTAATTTTTTAAATTTTGAAATAAATTGAGCAAAAATCAAATTGAATTACTTTAGCAAAGGATGTGCTTTATCATCAGTATCCTGGACTATGGGACGTACTATGAAAAGTTGTTTTTGTGAAAAGCACATTGGAGAAGTTTTCAGGGCCGGATGATATGGAAAGAAGCCAACAAAATTTTTTCGCTTGGATTTTGGGTTATGAAAATTAGTGTCATGGTATTAATCTTTGTTGTGGCTTTCAGATCTAGCCAAGAAAACTAGGGCTCTTAAAAGCCTAGGGTTACGTTGTCTCGTCGTGACTTTAGACTAACAATACTTGACATATAATGTCGAGTTAGGCAAGAAGCTAATCAGGCTGTTCCGCCTAGCATCGGTAGTGTTTGGTTGATTACGCTTGGTGGGGTTCCCCTTAATTAACCCAAGTGAGGCCGGTTGGGACCTTAACCACAACATCAAAAAAGCCTGAGATGGCCGAGCAAAAGCACGTACGAGCAAGAGGCCAAGTCACAAGCGAAACCGGAGGTTGCATGCGCGCGCGCTCATGTCGTGCACTCCCCGCGTGCTTTCCGGCCATTCGCCGTCACCGTCCGCTGCCGCCTTCAGTCACTTTCGATGTCGGCGAACCTCCCCGGGCCGCCCGGGGGGCATGCCCGTCATTTTCCAAAAATTAGTGATCCATGTGACCAAAATTGCCCAACCTCATTCGCCGGTTCGAATTTCAGTACGACGCAATTACTAATGCGTCCCTCAGAAAAGTTATAAAAAGACCCATAGACCTTCATTTTAAGACAAGCAACCAAGAGGCAAGGTGAGAGCTCTGAAGTTTTCCAACGAGAAATCTCTCAGAGATTTCCTTCTGAAGACCTCCTTCGGCTCTCAAGTCCTCCTTCAAGAGCGACTTAGAGATCTCTTTCAGAGCGCTCTTTCAGAGCGCGCGCCTTCTCATGTGCCTTCTCAAGTGTGGACTTAGCTTTCTACATTGCGTACTCCGGCGCCTTCTCCAGTGCCTGCTCTCGAAGCCGCTTCTGCGAACGCCAAGAAAGACTTTGCATCTTTTTTACTTTCAAGTATTTGTAAACGGAGTGGTGTGTCACCCTCTCGAATATTCTAACACTTATAGCCTCAAGCAAACTAATAGAATTGATCGGGCACCGAACCCCGTGGTTTTTTCCCTTTCTGAGTTTTTCCACGTAAAAAGTCTTGTTGTCCCTGTTGTTGGTTCTCTTTTAAATATTTGTGTGCTTGGCTCATTCTCGAGTTAAGGCGGTTCGATTCACCGGATCGGTAGAGCGCTAAACGACCCGCAACAGTTTTGCGTTATATGTGGGAAGGTGTTACCAAAAGCTCTAAAGAATTTCTGAAGACAACGCTTGTTTTGCGCAAGTGCTCCCAACTATCAGCAATGACAAGAAGTACTTGCACTACAAATGAAGGAGCTCCAGAAGAGCGCACTGATCTGGGCCCGGCCAACTCACCTGTAAGCAACTCTCCACATCTCGAGGAAACTGCGGATGTCATGTCAGTGCCTTTGTGGAGGAGCGTGTGTGCATGATGGAGGAACGCCAGTTGAGGTGCTCACCCTCCTGCAAGACTTGGGGGCCTCTAATCCTCCTAACCCCCCCCCCCCCCCCCCCCCCCCGCCACTCAAGAAGGACGATTGCCGCTCCACCCAGGGCGCGTCTTGCCAGGAGATGTTGCACACCACGACAATCCTTCTGAAGACGGCTATCTGATGCGGCTAGCTCTATACGCGTCGCCCGCCTAGTAGAGCTTCCAAGGCACGTGCAGCCCAATCTTCCCACCACAGAAGCAGACGTCGGCAAGCCGATAGAAGATTCACTCGCGAGAAGTTGAGGAATATGATCGAGGAGGGGTACGGGCACGGCAGGCACCACGCCTCGAACCCCAGCGCCCTTTTCATCACAGTTCCCCGCTGGCTCCTCAAGTTCTGTCTCACCCCGTTCCAAACGGGTGTAAGCTGCCTAACTTTGAGACCTTCGACGACATATGACCCCTTAGATCATTTCAACTACTTCGCCACAATCATGCGCATCTACAATGCCCCCGATCAGTCCTTATGTCAAATGTTCCCTGCCACTTTAAAGGGACAAGCGCTAACCCGGTACCACTCTCTGAAAAGAAGGGGAGATCCGCGACTTCGCAAAACTAACGCAACTCTTCATCGGTCAGTACGTAGCAAACCGCCGGATCGTAAAGGACCCCTCTCATCTCTCGAAGATCCGCCAAAGTGAGTGGGAGACCCTCAAGGACTTATTTCATCTTTACCACGAAAGTACGACAAATTCCAGGGGTCAAGGCACAGATCGCGGCAAATGAGATGATCGAGGCACACAGCTGGCAGTTCGAGAGGGGCTCGAAAAGGAAGAGGGGCGGGATCCGCCGACGTTAGCGCCTAGGAAAAGCAATGAGCGTTGTGACAACCCCAGTAGGGACCAAGGACCTCGCCAACACTCGAACTACACTCCTCTAAATACCACCCGAACAAATGTACTCATGGACATCCAGGACTCCGACGTACTCCGTGCTAAAAATTTGAAGTGAAAGTGGACTGTCCGGGCGGTCTGTTCTTGGAGACCGGAGAGACCGCGCGACCTTTGTTGCGGTTTACATCTGGAATCCGCGAGCTCGGTGTGGCAACCTGGTTGGTGTGGTCGCGTGTCTCTGGTGTTGGCGACCTGTGTTTTGTTGCTTTCCCAAGTATCCTGTTCTGGATTAGACCGGGCGGTCTTGTACTAGAGGTCGCTTCTGTGATCTAGTACTGCGGTTTGTATGAGCTCGTTTCTAGCGGTCTGTTCCTGATCGGTCAGATGCTCATGTCTGTTCTTATAAGAGACCGGGCGGTCTGCCGGTTTTGTTCTTGGCAAGCTGTCTTGGACAGTTTTGCTTAAGTATAGTAAGGTCTTGAAGAGACCGCGCGGTTTGGTTCTGGAGACCGCGTGCTTCAATAAGGAAGGTGACGACATCCGTTCATTTGCCTATAAATAGGGATGTCGGGGTAGCCATTGATACGCAAGAACTGTACGAACAAAAGTTGGCTTGATTGAGTCGGTCTCTTTTTGAGGTCGCGCGGTTTGAGTTGTCTGACCGGGTTGTTCTGTTCGCATGTTAGCGTCTAGCAGTCACCGTCAGCATTCTCCCTTCTTTCCAGCTTTGAATAAACCAGTTCAGCAGCGGTCAATCTGTGTGGACTGTGTTTAGGAGTTCTTGGTATGTGCAGCGGACTCAGTTGATCAGGAGGCCTTAAGTGGTCGGGCGATCTTGAGTTGCGGTCTCGCAGCAGGAAGCAGTTCTTTGTCAAGTGTTCGCGGGTTCTTCTGTGATCTTGAGACCGTGCGGTCTGGGCGATCAAGAAGTGCAGACAACAGTTGAATAAAGCAGCAGGTTGTGCGGTCTATTATTGCGGGCTGACAGCAGCGGGTTGTGCTCTGTTCGCGCGGTCTCAGGGATAGCCGTGCGGCTTGCCTGTTCGAGCAGTCTGGTGATCACTGCTTTGGCAGTTCGTTGATGACTTATTTTTTGTCTTGTGCTTCTCTCCTTTGACGACTTATTTTTTGTCTTGTGCTTCTCTCCTTTGTGATTCCTATGAATCATGTCTCGCCGTGTATGTCTTGAGCTGTAAAGAGATGGTGAATAACAAGAGCACTATTCTGTCTTCCCATTATCATTGTTTGTCACGCTTGTAGATTGTGTTGAAGTGTTTCGCATTATTACTTCACTCCGGACCTCTAAATTTTTTAACATGGTATCAGAGAAGGTTTTCTGAGCAGTAATCAGCATTGTCTTCTGCTTGGTTTTCTGCAAGTCGGTTGTCAATCAGTGAGATAGCAATGGAAGGAGGATATGCAAGAGGTCTTGGTATTGAGCTCCTTACGCAGACTAACTTTAAAAAGCGGAAGTCGTGCATGGAGAGCTAGCTTCTTGGTGAGGACTTATGGGAGGTAGTCGGAGGAGAAGCAAGACAAGTTATTGTTCCTGTTGAGGGGAATGCTGAGCTCGTGAAGGCTTGGAATAGAACAAATGCAAAGGCTGAGTTCACTCTCAAGCGAGCTATCATTCCGGAGTTGTTTGACCGCATCATTGGATGTAGGTCAGCTGCTGAAATTTGGACAGCCTTGGATGGTTTGTTCAATAAGAAGAATGTAGCTCGGCTACAGTTCTTGGAAAATGAGCTGGTGAAAGCAACTCAAGGTGACTTGTCCATTTCAACGTTCTTCTTGAAGATGAAGAACCTATGCGCAAAGATATCAGCATTGGACCTGGATGAGCCTATCTCGGAAGCGAAGCTGAAGAGACACATAATCCGCGGCTTGCGGAGGGAGTATGTGGCCTTTGTTACTTCTGTGCAAGGCTGGGCAAATCAGCCATCGTTGCTGGAGCTAGAGAACTTGCTTGCGTCGCAAGAGAGTTTGGCTAAGCAAATGGCGGGGATGTCAGTCTCTGGGGGAGAAGATGAGGTTCTCTTTTCCGGAAAGAAGAAACGTTGGGACAAGAAGAAGAAGACATCTGGAGATGATGGTCCATCTACTTCATATCAGCAGGAGAGGAGCTATGCTCCTAAGCGTGATTGGAAGAAGAAGGAAGGACCTAGATGCTTCAGGTGCAATAAGCTTGGTCACTTCAAAAAGGACTGCAGAGTCAATCTTCAGCCGGGGCATGCTGCAGGAAAGGAGGATGTTGGGAAAAACCCGTGAATTTAACTTAACAAATTATAAGAAAGTGATTTTATCTACTAGGATTGAATTACCCATTGTATAGTGAGGGTAATCTAGTCATTAGATGTCTTAGGATGTCACACTCAACATAGGGTGTCAGGATCAGATCAAGGGAAGCAAAATTGGGGTAAGTTATCATTTGCATCGAATAGAATTCGACGCAACATCGAGTACATATCGACGCTGCTCTGACTAGAAGTCCTAGTGGTTCAACCCTTCTGTCGAAGTGACTCAAGTCGACGTTACGTCGAATAGATATCAACGTAGAGGTCAGGGACCTATCGGAGTAACTAGTGAAGTCGACGCAGCTTCTACTTCAACTCGACGCAGAAGATGTTATCTGTCGAAGCCATCTAAAGTCGACGCAACGTTGACTTCATCTCGACGCAGAAGATGAAGTTCAGATCCAGGCAGATCAACTCGACGGACACGTCGATAAGATGTTGATGTAACGTCGACTAGCAGAGTTCAATCAGATCAGAGATGAAATCGAAGCTAATTCTACAAGAACTCGAAGTTACGTCGATAAGAGAAGAAATGAATTCGACGCTACGTCGAATACAATCTGTAAAAGTATATCTTTTCAGCTATCTCTCTGATCCCTCTTTCATGGCCCACACCCTTCAAGATCGTTCCTCAACGGCTCAATAATTTCCTGAAATAGAAAGGAGCATTAAAGAAGGACACAAAAGGTTTCTTGGAACCACATTCCTTGTAGATGGACGAGCCGAGAATTAAAGAGGAAAGAAAGAGAATGACATCAGTAGATTACCTTTTCAAGGCATACCAGAAAGGGAAAGAAATTTGAAATTGAATAGAGAGAATAAAAGGAGAAGTGAAGACTGAAATAAATAGAGCATTAATCACAATCAGCTGTTCTTCTTCTTGCTAGGGTTTCCTCCTCTTCTCTCTCTCAGGAACCCTAACACAGAAAAGAGAAAAGAAAAGAAAAGCTCTGTTGTTCTTTATCTAATATAACAGAGGATCTGAAAGCTTCTCTTCATCACAATCTTTTAGTAGCCAGATCTCAATCAGCAGAAGCACAAAGGATTTGACATACAAAGCACCTGCAATTCATCACTATCTAAAGCAGGGGCTAATAAAGAGCAGATCATGTGGAACATAATAGGTTGATCTTCATACAGCCCTCTCAAGAATTCTGAGAACAGAATTCCTACAACTTTCTTCTCCTTCGTTCTCATTCTGTAAAAGGGTTTTATTAATCCCTCTTCAAAGGATTCAGTGGTTCAAGATCTCCTTATCAAAAGATCTGGCGGTTCAAGATCTCCTTATCCAAAGATCTGGTGGTTCATGATCTCCTTGTCAAAAGATCAGTGGTTCTAAGAGTCTCCTTATCAAAAGACTCAGGCACTGTGGTGCATCCCTACCAGGTGGTAGAAGAGGGGAGTACCCACATTTTGGGGAACCTCTATAAAAAATCTGTGTGTCTTCTGGTTGCCAATTTTCTGTGCTGTCTTTATAACTAGTTTATTATACTGTTTCTTCTTTACATTTCCGCACAAGTTTATTCTGCCTGAGATCTTTTGTGAGCATAAATCCTTAGGTTAATTTTATTGTTTTCACAGTTAGGATAGAAATAAATTTAAATCCCTATTCACCCACCCTCTAGAGGATTCTCAGAGGCACACTGTGCACTTTCAGAGGAGGTTGGTTCCAATGCAGATGATAAATGGGGTGATGGAGCCTTCATGACGGGCACGTGTGTTCGGTCTATGACGTCCATCAACTATCAGGATGATTGGATAGTGGATTCTGGGTGTGGTCATCACCTCACCGGGGATGAATCCAAGTTCTCTTCTTTACAGGCATACACAGTTAATGATGCTATCATTACTGCTGATGATATTATACATGCAGTAGAGAAGAGGGTGTAGTTTCTTTGAACGGAGATAGAGGTACTCTTACGTTGAAGAGTGTCTATCATGTTCCGGAGATGAAGAAAAACCTCTTCTCGGTGACCAACGTTTTTGATGTTGGCTATCGCGTTCTGTTTGTTCCAACTGAAGTGAAGTTTCTTCGAAATGTATCAGCGGTGGAGGCTGAAGTCACTCATGTTGGTAGAAGGGTGAAGGATTTGTTTGTGTTATCAACAAGTTCTTATGTTGATAAGATGAGGACTAATGATAGCGCTGCTATCTGGCATGAAAGACTCGGACATGTTTGGATGGACAAGTTGAAAGCTATGGCAGGGAGAGGCCTTGTAAGAGGTTTGCCTAGTTTTTCATCCTTCGGTGATGGTCACATTTGTGCAGGTTGCCAATATGGTAAGACTCAACGTATTCCATTTGACAAATCACAAAGTAGATGTAAATCGCCATTGGAGTGTATCCATGGTGATCTGTTTGGACCTACCGCAACTGTCAGTCTTATAGGCAGCATGTATATACTGGTTTTGATTGATGATTTTACTAGATATACTTGGGTATATTTTCTGAAGGAGAAGTCGGAAGCGTTCGGGAAGTTTGTGGAGTTCAAGGAGCTCGTGGAGGGTCGGCTTAATCTGCGGATCAAGAAGTTCAGAACCAACAATGGAGGGGAGTTTACTTCCAATGCGTTCTTCAACTTCTGCAGAAAGCATGACATCCAGAGAGAGCTTTCTTGTGCTCACACTCCACAACAGAACGGTGTTGTAGAGCGGAAGATCCGTCATCTGACGGAGACCTGCAAGTGTTGGCTTTATGCCAAGAATATTCCAAAGTCCTTCTGGGTAGAGGGAATGCCTTGTGCAACCAATGTCATCAATCGGATGCCTCTTAGTTCCATCAACATGAAGACCCCTCATGAGTTAATGTTCAAGATAAAGCCCATGGTGGAACACCTTAAAGTACACCTTAAAGTGTTTGGATCTACCTACTATGTGCATGTTCCTGATGCCCTAAGAACGAAGCTAGATGCGAAAACAAGGAAGCTTGTCTTCGTCGGTTATGATGACCGGAAGAAGGGTTGGAGATGCATGGATCCAGAGACACGGAGAGTTGTTATCTCAAGGGATGTGGTATTTGACGAGTTGACGTCATACCAAGGTAACTCCTCTGTTGAGTTACAAGGAAGCATGGTATATGGTGAATCAGAAGAAGCTACAAGGGAAGTTCTGGTGGAGTTGCATGTGTCTCCAGGTGCTCCAGTTGCTTCTAGCTCTGGGTCAGGTGCTTCAGGTTCTGGAAGCAGGGGGAGTGATGCTCCAAGTGTGCCCGGGAGAAGAGCTAGTCCAGAAGTTGCAGTGGAAAAGGTGGATCGGATTAAAGCTCTGAGAAGGTCCAAGAGGACCATTATTCCACCAGATCGGTATACAGGGGGAAATCTGGTGAGATTCGTCTCTTGTTTCTTCGCAGGTCCCCTGGATGAGAGAGAGCCATCTTGCTTTGAAAATGTCGTTGGAGTCAAGGAGTGGGAAGGAGCCATGGATGAAGAGATGGTTGCCCTAAGGAAGAATGAAACTTGGGACTTGGTGCCTAAGGTTGAGGGGGTTACTCTAGTGACTTGCAAGTGTGTTTTTAAGCTGAAGAAGAAGGCTGATGGTAGCATTGAGCAATACAAGACTCGCCTTGTAGCTCGAGGTTTCTCTCAGAAGTATGGGGAGGATTATGAAGAAACTTTTAGCCCTGTTGCCAAAATGACTTCGGTTCAGGTGGTGATCGCTTTGGCAGCTTGCCAAGGATGGAAGATTTGGCAGCTCGATGTGAAGAATGCTTTCTTGCTATCTTCATGGACCAGCCACCTAATTATGTTTCCAAAGAGCACCCAAGATATGTGTGTAAGCTCAAGAAGGCTCTTTACGGCTTGAAGCAAGCGCCTCGGGCGTGGTATGGCAAGATTGCAGAATACCTCCAGTTCTGCAGATATTTTGCCTCTGATTCTGATTCTAGCTTATTCGTAAAGAAGACGGGGGAGCTTCAGGTCTTGGTGCTGCTATACGTTGACGATATGATCGTCACCGGGAATTCTGAAGTGGAGGTAGCTAGGCTTCGTGCTGAGCTAGCTATCAGATTTGAGATGAAGGACTTGGGTGAGCTCCACAATTTCCTTGGACTCGAAGTGGAGAGGAAAGAGGGCGGACTGTTTTTTCCCAAAAAGGGTATGCAGAACAAATTGTGAAGCGATTCAGCATGGAATGGGGGAAGAGCATCATGGAATGGGGGAAGAGCAGCTCTACTCCACTGGAGGTTGGTATTCATCTTCGACGTGATGAGGGGAAGGTTCTTTCTGATCCTTTGGTGTTTTGGGCTTTGGTCGGAAGTCTGATATATTTGACGATCACGGGGCCGAATATTGCTTATGCGGTTGGCCGGGTAAGTCAGTATATGGTAGAGTCATGGAAACCTCATCTGATGGCAGCGAGGAGCATTTTGAAGTTTGTCAAGACCACCTCTGATTTGGGTCTCTTCTATGGGAAGGACTCGGGCTTTTGCTTGCATGGATACTGATTATGGAGGAGATTCAAATGATCGAAGATCGACTTCTGGATACGTCTTTATGACAGGCTCTACAACTATATCATGGTGCAGCAAGAAGCAGGATTCTTTGTCTGTCTTGAAAGTGGAGGTTTAGTTCTTATTTATTTTATTAAAAGGTGATCTTGCTTAATTTTTTAATTTCAAAATAAGTGATATATCTATTTATATATATAAGTGAGTTTGCTGAGTAATAAACACAAACACTATAAGTGCATAGAAATAAACACAGCACAGGAAAATAAAAGTAAAGTAAACAAAACCAGAGATGACACAAGATGTATAGTAGTTCCCCTCAACTGGGTACATCTACTCTTCTACCCACTGGTAGGAATCCACTAGGAGGTTGTTGATAAGGTGCCCTCACACCAGGTGAGCTGTTGATAAGGTGCTCTAACCAAACTGCAGGTTTTTGCTAAGGTGCCCTGTCACCGGGATTAACTTTTGAAGGGAGTTATAACCCTGTACAGGATGGGGTAAGGAAGTAAAAATGAAAAACAGAAGTTATACTGTTCTTCTCTGTATAAGAAGACTCGTGAAGATCCTGATTTGGAGTTGAATGGATCTGATTATAATGTTGAAGAAGGCTCCCCCTGTCTGATTAGAGTTGATAACAGCTTGTGGATAGATCCTCTCCTTTTAACTACTTCTTCCTTCTCTTGCAGTGATGATCCTGAGCAAGTAATTGTGATTTGTGTCTCAGGATGTTTTGAATCTGCAGGAAGATGTTAGCAATGAAGAACAAAAAATGAGTTTCCTCTTTATTTCTGTCGGGTGTTCTATCCTCTGTCATTTGCTTTCTCTGTAACTGTCCTTTTTATAATCTGAGAACCTTTTCTCTTATTTTGAATTCTTCTCTTGGGAAGAAGGAAAGAGCTGAGGTCTCCATCAATGCTTTGACTCCTTGAGAGAGTAACCTACCGTTTCTTTTCATTAAAGCAATTGCAATGGCTAATGGCATTGATTGATCTGCAACGGCTAAGATGAATATTTAAAAGACAGTGAAAAGGATATTAAAATAATTCAGAAAGAGATTCGTCGATCCCAGCTCGGCAAATGACAGTTTGAGTTCGCCGTTTGATGTGCTGAGCGATTATCTCTATCTTAGAATTCGTAGACCGCTGAGAATTCTGAGTTGAATTTGTCGAGCGCTGTTCAGGGAATGTCTTGACGCTGAGATTTCTCTGACTGAATTCGTCGAACGCATTTCGCCATTTGTCGAACGCTGTTCTGATGAGGATTTGTCGAGCGCTGGCTGTCTGGCTATTTGTCGAGCGTCGTTAGTCATTCGTCGAGCGTAGAGAACTTTTATATGCTTAAGTATATTCTCCGGTTTGATCACATCATATTTAATTTATGTTTACTTAGATTTCTTAATTATTAGATGACTTATTAACAAAAGGATGGATCCTAACTCAAATCAAAAGCTAAGGTTCCAACATGTCTCTACCACAGAAGCAGAATACAAAGCTTCGGCTTTGGCATCTCAAGAAGTCATCTGGCTTAGGAGGCTTGTGGAGGGCATTCATAGGGAGGTGCATGGTCCTACTCTGCTTCGGGGTGACAATGAGAGTGCCCTCAAACTGGTGAACAATCCAGTTTGTCATGCGCGAACCAAGCACATAGAGATTCAACATCATTTCATTCGAGAGAAGGTGTTGGAGGGATCTCTTATGGTTGAGCATGTGCAGAGCAAAGATAATGTCGCAGACATATTTACAAAGCCATTGTCGAAGGAACCATTCACACGGTTGAGGAGTCTACTTGGGCTGACTTCCACTTC